>OW121804.1:2809630-4060880 GCA_933228885.1 Leistus spinibarbis | reverse complement strand
TAGTCAAAATAGCTGTATGTTAGGGTCGTGTTTTTTATAACCATTATATATGTTGTTAATAGATTGTGACAAGGGTGTAATATATACAGAGATCGAACTTGTATGCAGTTATTTTTTATTCGCTATTATTTAGTCAAAATACGCGGTAATGTTTGTGAACACACACATTTAACTTCCAAAACCTGGCCACTAACAAGCTTATGTTAAACAAACCCCATCTTAGACATAATGTTACCGTCAACTCTTTAAACAGCAATAATCATTCGTCTTAGGCCCAGAATTGGAGAACTTTGCACAGAAACAGAGAACAACATTGCTGTTAGTTTCAACAAGAAGTAGCAGAGGACCAACAAGAAACACTCATATGCCATCGTTCTTGTGACTCTCACCGCCAGCCTACTAAGAGAGAGACTCGACTCTGTTTTGTCCGTCGTTGCACACGAAGAATTGTTAGATGTCAGCCTGCTAAGTACAGTTGTTTTTCAGTGTCGGTCGGTCGGCTGGGCCAGGCCGTGAGTGGACACTGTTTTACAGACTGAAGCGTAACATAAATATGTCATTCGTTGTTGCGTTTAGCTCTCGCATCTGCTATATGCTCACCCTGGTTGGGATGAATGCCAAATGGTATATTGTTGTTTGTTAGTCAATGGGGGAATCAGCCATGGATTTAAATATGGGGCTACATGGGCAACTGCCCAGGTCGGCAAATTTCTTTTTAAAAAATACCTCAAGACAGGCTCACTTCAACATACTATCCTAAAGTCTTAGTGAAAAAGGCATAGGAGCCTTATTAAGCGCCAAGGCAAATAGTTTTACATCTTACAAACAAGAAACAACCTTTAGGTTTCACCGTCTCGAACCAGCATATTATTACACTAGCAAAACAGTATTTAACTTCTCCAAAATAAATTTGTAACATCTCCAAAACAGGGTTTGATAATTCATTTGATAGAAACTGTTTTGGAGATATTGAAAGCTGTTTTGGTAATGTTATTCGTATTCGATTTGTTTCATTCTATTTGGAGTGTTTCATTCTATTTGGATTGTAAATCGGATTTTTCCTTGGCGAATCGACAAAAGTAATCAAAGGAAGATTAGAGAAACGAAATTTATGTACGGCGTATATAGCGGAAAAGTGGAGGAAAATGGAAATGAATACAGAATAAAATGCTCGAATATATAAAACCATTAAATGGAAAACTAAACAAAGAGAGAAAGATATATAAAAAAAAAAATGCAACATGGGAAAAACTGGAAACGAAAACAGAGAAAACGAATGGTAATTCATAACGTAAGCGACGATGTTACTGCCATCTGCTCGTAAAAAGTTTAAGCTTTTGCAACGAACGAACTTTGGTTTTTTAATTATATTAATTATCACAAAGTCTGAAACACACCAGGCAAATAAAATAATTAACGGCTTCCACTGCTTTTTTTTTAATAAAGAAGCAGTCAAATAAGGAATTAAATTTGTAGTTTTTTCACTGTCTTTCAAACAAAGGTAATTAACTTGCGTTTACTTAAAATATGCTTAAATATTTTAAATGGTGAACAAATATTTATGTATAATATCTCGAAGCGTCAATACTAGTATAAATGCACGTATTCACATACACGTTTCGTTTGTTTCGTGATTAGCCAAGGATATTGAAAATTATTTAAAGAATATATCCTAATTTTATTAATAAAATCACAAAAGCAAATAGTTGGTGAAAAAATCTAAAAAATTTAAAAGTTGACCAAGGACGGTATTGAGGAGGGCACCAGTTCTTGTTATTTTAAATTACGTCTCAGATGGGCAATAGATTCTTGGTAATGTTTCTTTGTTATTTTGTTGCAAGTTTCAACAGGTTACCCTTATTTCCTTACACAACGATACCTTCTCTCATGATTATCCTCTTTCTCTTCGTACTATACTTCTGATAGTTTACAGAACGCATGAAAATATGTAGTTTGTAGAGATTGCAGGGTATACTGAGAGATCTCGCACATTAGTAATTCTAAGTTCATATTTCACGCTGGAAGATCTTGAGGTTAACGTGAAGTTTAATAAGACCACAATTCACACGCTTAATGTTCGATATACTGTGCCAAATGATTAGAATATAATTTGATACAGTGCTGTTAATTAAATATTTACCCACTTTTATAAACGATATTTAAACATACAGAGGTTTTTTTAGTTAAGATGTCTCACAACTATTGATATTTTGAAAAATCAATTTTATAAAGAGCTTGGTTACATTTACGTATTTCTATTTAACAAATTAGTTTGGAGTCTGTGGTTGATAACTAAATATAATAATAAGAAACACAAAATATTCTAATGAACTAAATCACAGTGTAACCTTGATATCCTGGTATATACATACATATATATATATATATATATATATATATATATATATATATATATATATATATATATATATATATATATATACATTATATAAGCCAATGTACACTCGACTAATGCAAATTACTACAGCACAGGTCTACCGGTGACGGTGGTGAAGTGTAGAAAATAATGATTTGTTAACAGATTGTTAGATATATTTTGAGTTTGTATGTACGAATAATTGGTGTATAATTGGATACCTAGTGAAGGTTTGTTTTATAATTTTTTGGTTGGATTCGTATCGTTTCCATATCCTCGTTTTATTTCATTTTGATTTAATTGTGTTTTGTTTAAGCACAGGCCAGACCATGGAAGCCGCGTGCGCTCTCATATTTATTCAGTTTAAATTCTCGAGTGAATTTGCGGAAGAGATTGTCAAACACTCAGATCAGAAAGTTGAGATTAAAATGTGTTTTGTGCTCTTCGCGATTTATGGGTCATGGAGCATTTGTTTTTCAATGTTGCTACTATATATACATATATATATATATATATATATATATATATATATATATATATATATATATATATATACTTCGAAAGCTAGTCACTCATTTAAATTATTTTCAATTGTACAGTTCTCACTTCTTCTCGGACATTAATAAATTCCTATAAATGAGTCGGAGCAAATTTCAATAACTTTAATGCATGTTGCGTTTATTGTGTCGCACATATGTAGGGACGACACTGGTTTTATTCATCCACATCATTCTGCAACCGTCACCAAAAAATCTATGGGTACCATTCGGAACCACCAGCAGTGCCAAGTGTGGCAGCAGCACCGTCGCTCAACATTTTTAATGACATTGCAGAATACATTATGTGAAGCGTATTCTGGAAGCAGTGGCGGCGATGGCGGCGATGGTGGAGGCGGCTGATGTACCGTCTCCATCGGAGCGAATAAGCAGCTTCACAATTATGCTACGTTTTCACATAAATTTACGTAGATAAAACCTAACATTTATCTTCTTTTAAAACCGGTTGGAAGCACACCCAGATCTTTTCCCACCCTCTATCCCCCCCCTCTCTCTCTCTCACTCTCATCACTTTTCCTCTGTTCATCCGAAACACTATACTGTCACAGTGTTCCTGCTGCCTTGCAAGATATCTCTTTCTCTGTCATTCTATGTTTCCCGTGTTTCTGTTTCTACTTTCTGTATGACGTTAATCCTGTTTTCGGCGACGGCAGTTGCAAAAATCTTTCAAGGATACAATAGGAGATAACATGAGCTTAGTTCTATGCTACACTCTATCGCCGCTCTTCGTGCAAACATATTTGTTGACATAATATGTATGTATTCCTCCTCTTCCCTACACTGCCAAGGATGTACAGTTTTTAGTATTTAAAATATAAAAAAATCGGTTGTGGCCAACACAAAACTTTCTTTTACGTAGTTTTCATTAGAAATATATATTCCAAACAACTGTCAAAAAAATAGCAATACTCCACAATAATACCAAAATTTGTACACACACATCAATTGATCTTCTAGATACTTATATTTATTACTTAACATGTACCGAATAACTCATTTATTATTAATAAAGAGGATATAATAAAATCTAGATCTATATTCAATTGCATTCATTTACATAGAACAATGAAAAGATTTCCTAAACCATTGAAGACGAATACATTATTCTTATAAATTAATTCCAGCAATTTTTATCCCTACTTTATGTAAATCTAATAAAAGAAATTGAAAATTCATTGCCAATTCGGGTTCAAAACAATAAAAACCACAACGTATAAACAAGATATAATTATGATAATCAACAGTCGTGAATATAACTCGGGAATTTATAAAACGCAGCACTTCTTTGACGACGCCTAACAGTACCACTGTCTAGCATCTCAGGGTGAGACATATTAGTTTAAGAAAACAACGTTGTTCTCAAACGCATTGTAACGCATTCCATACGATGAACATCACATCATGTGCTGCTGGTTCCTGCTGTTATTAGCGCTGTCGTGTTCGTACTTTGATATATGGCCTTTGCGTCATTCATTCTAATATTCTGGCTACACGTTTCTCTATACACATTCTATATCTTTGCATCTCTCCTCCGCGTCATTGCGAAAATCAGGGCCAGTATCTATTACAACCAATTCTTAAAAAGAAAACGAAAACATTTTTTTTTTAAATACAAGTCTTTGGGTAGGTATAAAGTGGAAAGCTATTCAAAGGTTGGTTGGGGATTTATTCCGGCAGCGAAGAAAGAAGAAGGGTGCGGATAATTTTTTTATGGCCGTTACTTGCAAAAAAGGCAATTAATAACTTTTATTTTTTGGTGCAATAGGCGCGCGCGATTGGGGATGATGGGGGAGCGAATGGCGAACAAACGAAAAAATCAGCCATCAATAAAAAAGATGTATGTTGGCGTCTCCGCCGAATAATGAACGTAGAATGGCTTTGTTGTACTCGCCACACACCATACAGGCACAGCCTAGCTTATTCAGTTTTCCTCGATGTAATTCTATATATTTTTTCTTCTGTTTTTTTTTCTTTATTTTTCTTTTAAAGAATAGCTCACAATACACAATCGCTGTGAAACTAATTAGATAATATATTGATTACATAGGCGACACGGTTATGTTGCGCCGTGCAACATGGTTGCACAAAGCGTAATATAGCAGGATTGACAAAAAACGAAGCCAAAATTAAATAATAATATCCATTCCTAAATTCTAATATTGAATGCGTTTTAATAGAAATGAGTACTCATATTATGTCAGTACAAAATTTGAATATACCCGAGCTAGTACGTATAGAGGAGATGCGTCCACCAAGTTAGCCTTACACGCACAACAGTTAGGGTACATTTATAATAGAATTTTTACACGGTACGTCACGGCAAGTAAAATAGTTATCTTTATCTAGCGCAGACGAATGACCACCATCCTGCTTGCACATTAAATTTGGTGGGAGTAGGGCAGGATGTCCATTTTGGTGCGTTAGATAGAGATAGTCAATTTTTACACGGAAACGTAAAGTAACGTGAAGCAAGGCGATCATAAATGACCCTTCAAACTTACTATAAAGTAATATCTATTCTAATTTTAAAATATCTAAATACATTATGGCGTACAAGGACACACATAGGTAATTATGTAGTTTTGGACAACCTTGTTTTACACGGTATGGGGTATTGAACATTAATGGTGCTGGCAAAAATATAGCTGTCGGTGCACTCATTATTATTTGTTCAATACATGTGCATTTGAAAAATTACTGCCTGCCTTACAATATGCTACATGCAAACACCATTTCAAATGACATGTGCATATTAAATTAATTTACTTAACTAATGCACCTTGTTACAGATTAATATAGAAATTCCACACCTTGTTATACTTCATATATAATAGTAAATCTGAACTAAACGTAACTACGAATTATTAATAAATATACACAAAAATACAACATTAATTTTTGTAATTAAATTAATACATAATAAGTTTTCTTTCTAGAACAAAAATTATTTATTCTAGATTCTATTATATACCCCACATATGTAAAAGTTTCTTGTGTTTATTTTTTTTTATATTTAAATATCGGGAGTGGCCTGCACTCGACTTTCTTTTACGTAGTTATCACGGTGTATTTAGATGCATCCCGAGTAACTACATGATCTATTATAGTAGATAACAGATAATTTAAATAAATTTATCACATATGCGACACCAATTATTTAATAAATAAGAACGCACTGATCACTTCACTCACAAGCACAAATAACTAATGGCGTGTCTGTGTTGCGTGTTCGATCACGAACAAAACCAAACAAGACTGATTATGCGGTTATACGGTTTATACGGAAACATACTAATTGCAAGAAAACGGTTACGAGCCTTAAGTATGCAAGCAGGCGCATACTAACCTTAAGACTTTTATAATTATCTGCAAGTATTCGTTTTCTTCGGTTTAATACTACAAATATTCTTATTGAAGCTAAACAGAATACTTATCCTAACTAACTATAAGTTTGTCAATCAACTAAGACGTATATTTCAATTTTACTCCGTCTTACAATTTTTTGTTAGTCTATAACTTTCCTTTGTTTTTGTACCAACCACACAAGATTCAGATACGATCAGAACGGTGGTCAGAAAGTATAGAAAAAAAATTCGATACCAATTTTTTGTATTCAACCGTAGATAATATTAACTGATAGATTACGTGAGGATGCGGGTCGAAAAAAACTATGATAAGAAGTATTTATGAACGCAAAAAGCGGACGAGAAAGGTTTGCGTGTATTGATTTTATTTTAAATTTCGAATAGATATTAAGTATAGCAATAAATACGACAAAACAACTTAAACTCAGCGCATACATCTTACATATTTGCTTCTAATTAATATAATTATGTACCCGGAACGCATTATTATTATGTTGAATCCATCATTGCTACATTTGCTAAATTATTTCAAGAAAATCGCAGCCGCATAATTATCAAATTACAAAGATTGAAACAAAATTAAAAAAATACTATAACTCGGAAATTATACGGGCGATTTAATTGAAACTGGGAGCGGATTCAAATGGGATGCCAAATAATATGTGTACCAAATTTGGTGTGAATCGCTCCGGTACCTTCAGAGGAGTAGAGGGCACCAATTTGGGCTTACGAGCGACGACTAACATCCAAGTATATAAGTTATATATATTTTTGGATTCAGGGCACTTTACATTTGATATTTTCGACATAAAATATTTTATTATATTTGTTATGCCCAGCTTTTCAACCGGCAACAACTTTAGGCCTCGTTTACATTCGTATTATAGTAATACAATAAATATCGCATTTAAAAATTTGCACTGGACTATCTTGAACATTTTATAAAAGAATCTGCACTGGAATATATATATATATATATATATATATATATATATATATATATATATATATATATATATATATATATATATATATATATATATATATATATATATATATATATAGATATTTTCAAAAGTACTTAAAAATAACTTTATTATGATATGTATTGTAAATAGTACTTTTTAGCTCGCCGTACAAAGTACCGAAGAAGTTAAGGCATTCGGTCGTGTGTCTGTAACATTCGCGGATATAAGTACGGAAAGATCCATCCTTTTTGTGAGCTAAAACGATTGGTGCTGCGTAATATATTTCATAGTATAATTAAAGTGGTTAAACCAAAAAGTATTTCTCATGGTACATATTTTGAAAGCATTACTTAAATCAAACCTATTTAAAGGATATAGAATTTTCGTATAAACTGTAAGGTATTGAATATCCAAATAGCATTTGCTACTGAATAAATATTTTCTTTGAAAATATAAGTAAGTGGTGCATAGAAGTTAGACACATTGTAAATATATGAGCGGTATAGATCACTGTCTAGAGAAGGATTAAACGGCAGTCGGTAGGCGGTGTTGAAGTCATGAGTTTATATTTTACATTGCCATAAATCGTGTGTGAAGTTTTTCAAAAACGACCGTACCGCATGCATACATATATATGCCGAAGGATAGAAAGAGAGAAAAGCGGTGCAAAGCAGAATAGTGTGTTCGGCGTTTACTCCGTGCTCTACTAGATGGTGTATGTACGTACGTACATACTAGTGTAGTTAGTGCACGCTTCACCCATTCACTATGCCACGTTTCATCATGACGCTGCCGCCGTTGATGTCATCTCTCTTCTCCGTTTGAAACTGTTCCAAGTTGTTCTGACAGCATGTGGTGCACCGTGTTGCACTAACCCTACACTAACTTTAGTTTCAGGCAGAGCAGTGCCGAGTTGGCTAATGTGGAACTTTTGTTTTCAACAATTATAACGAAAATTTAAGCTTAATTAATTCCAAGTTAAATTGTTCCATTGTTGATGGGATGACGGGCACAGAATGTTTCATGTTACGGGGCACACATATATATATATATATATATATATATATATATATATATATATATATATATAAACACCCACATGTATATGTTTGTATGAGAGTGTGAATATGTTGAACGTATTTTTATGTGAATATATTTTTATATAATACGTACACCAAAGCTCGAGTGCTGCAGATTTTTTTTGACACAATCCCAGAAAACATATTTGTGATTACGACATATTCTAATGGAACGTTGTTTACATGATGTCACCAATAATTCATCTTTATTACTATCCATGGGTAAGTGTGCTTTTTGGCGGCAGCGCTGATATCAGCGACAAAAACAAATGTAGGAGAATGAGTGAGAAAGAGAAAGAAAACAGAGGGTAGAGATGATAACATTGGCGTCAGTTTAGACGGTTACACACACACACACACACACACTAATAGAGAGACCGTGTCAGCTATAAATACAGCAATTACCTAATTAGAGCACGGGGAAGAATTTCATAATTCACCGTCGAGCAGTACCGCGCCATGAGCGGCCTCTGGCGGCCCACGAACCATGGTACTCGAAAACAACCGTCAGGACCGTAATAGAATTATATTCACGAGATGCATGTGTGCCTCACTTGCAAAACATTTCGTTTCCATTAATTTTATTAATGTAACAGGTTTTTTAATTCCTAATTTGTAACATTTCTTTCACACATACAGTTGGACTTCTCTGAATCGAATGTGACTATTTTCGGAGTGTGTGTCTGTGAACGCCCTATATCTAAAACGGTCGAACGTAAAATTGAGAAACTTAAGACTTGTATGTGCACCCCCTATTTTTGAAAAGCATATTCACACCGAAAGTGCATGTTTACTCTATCTCCAATATCACTAGAACGGCTGCACTTATGGCAAAAATAATTATGTTCATAATGAATGAAATTAATAGTTATTCTTTAGTACATTTACTAATAATTGATAATAAGTAACACGAATTTAAGTGGACGAATGTCCTTGACATGTATTTTGTCCGTGTCCCAGTTTACGAGTCATAGTATGCCAAGTTCTTTGGACCGTCGAGAGCTTCAAACGTGACACCAGTATGTATGCCCATCCAACTCTACAATCAGCTGTGTGTATGTGAGAACTTTCTCACACTTACTGACATTTACCTAGTAAATATAAGTAAATAAACACTGATCAAATCAGCACAAAAAGTTGAAAAAGAAACAGTATACATAAGTGCATTTACTCAAAATGCCAGGTTTGGATAACAGCGCAATACACACACACAGGCACACTTGTCAAATATGTATGAAAGCACTTGTCTGCTTAAACACACGGAGACACGTATTTAAATAATATCCCAGTCAAGGTTGGCCCGATTTCCGCAAAAGCACCGATCATCACGTATAATCTATTTGGTGATTTTTCTTTAGTAATTTATTTACGTAGATTTATCAAAAATTCCTTAGAGTTTTTGAAAAGTCGAATTTAAGGCCTTATAGCTCGAATTTATAAAATATACGCATATGGCATTGTAGATATTCCTTAGATAAAATTCCGAGAAATGAGCTTGACAACCAGCTCGGGTCTCCCTTATATATTTACACATTTATATAATTTATCTCTGTCTTCTAAGGTTCTAGTCATATTTTTATAAATTATTTTCATTTACGCCTGGATTGTAAACCCAGCCGTCTAATGGGCCTTGTTAACTAAATCTTCATCAAATATATGTAAGTCAGTTGTTTTATAGTAGATTTACATATTTTTTTCTTGGGTGTTTCTGTGCGTTTAGGGTGAAGTATTTATGTTAGCGAAATATTTTAGATATGCCAGAAATAATGTGTGAAATTGTTTATGTGTGAACATATGTTGAATGTAGTGAAACTCAGTGGCAAACCCTCCAGTGTGGTGCCTTAAAATATCAAATATAAATTATCTCTAGACAATTCAACATCGAAATCTATTAATTGTTATTTCGAAGGAATTAGTATTCCGCGTATGAATCACATAAATAATATGTTTATGGATGCTCAGATCAATATATTAAACTTTTGTATGCCAAATTATAACCTGCGACGTGCACTTGTAGCAATAGAAAATGGTTCAGAAGATTATATAATTAAATTGTCAATAAATACATAATATATATATATATATATACATATATGCCAGCATTGTATAACACCTAATAAAGCATTTACATCAAAAATCCAAAGTAAATATAGCTTTGTCTAAAATTATGTAAATCCTGTTCCATTTACATCTCATTCGTCGAAATCTCCACGATGTAAATCTACTTTATGTTGCTTAAATCGAGAAATGACTCAAAGGACTACTAAGCCAGTAGATTTACTAATAAGTTAGTACAAAAACGCAGGCATTTGTTTAATTAAGACTGAATTAAAATGCAGAAATGAAGTTAATATTTTATTATAATTTAGTTGACTTGTACACAATAATAGGTATGCAAATAATTTAATACAAGTGATTTGCATATACCGCTGTTTATATACCTGAGTATAAAACAGATAAGAAAACCTTATAATCCAATGGTAAATAAAGGAGCATCGTAAAAGGAAAGATGCATTAAATAAAGAGACAAGTTTTTAATCTTGTTTCGTTATGGCGCTTGTTATTGTTTGCGAGCGAGACCAAAGTAAATAACCCCCGTTCCCCCCTCATTTTGCATGTCCACCGCCTACAGCTAACTCTTAATATATAATAAAGTACACTCGTGAAACTTATTTAACAAGAATTGTAGTTAAGAAGTGTAATTACACTAATACCCTGTTGCGTCGTGTGACAAAGTTGTTATTTTTGAATGTTTCTACTCTACTACTCGCTGTTTCATATTCTGTTTTCTGCTTTTAAAGAAGCTACTTTATTTTCTTTATACTCACCGTCATGTGCGTTGATATATACATTGAACTTCTCGTTTATACTGTCCTTTACGAAGTAATAAGTAAATATTTCTTTTTTGTATTTTCTACAAGCTAGGAATATTTTTATTAGGCGTTTATCTCTCGAATATTATTCCTTATATATCAGAGATGAAGGAACGCTTTTAGGGCAGTAAAATCGAAGTTGTTGTTTTAATACGAGAACCATATAAATGTATATCATGGTTGGCGTGGAGATTCGTTCGTTTGGATATGTTCACTATTTGTATTTGTTTTGATGTTTTCAGATCCAAATACTAAGAAATAAAAGAATGTTTATTGAATATCTATATACGTCGACGATTCTGTTTGCATGCCGTCTTTTTGCAGGTTGCTCTGATCGTACATCTATAGATACTGGCAGTCCGGGATGCATTCATATTTCTTGAGAGTATTTTTTCAACCGGTTTGCCATATTGTTCTGCATTTCGAGATATTGTTTATTATTTCAGTTTAGTTTGACAGAATGTTTATATTGTATCATACACTATAATGATATAAAATATCTAAAAAAATTAAAAATTGATAAATGGTAGTATTAAGGAGGGTTCAAAATTTTGGGACCCTATAACTCCGGACCTGTTTAAACGATTGGTTGTAAAATGAGCCGGAAACTTCATGGGCGTAGATATTATATGTTTATAAAATTTTTATTAAAATTCAGAGGAGATACGTCCACAATGTTGGTCTTACGATCGAGCGAGTATATATATATTATTCACATTTTCATAATCAGGCGAAACGACAAACGAGACGAACACTTTTTGTTAAGAAAATTTTTGATCCGAGAATGTTACAGAAACATAAACAAACACTGTCTTGTACTGTCGTACGACGAGCTAAAAATGTAAGATAAGGATATTGTTTTGGGAAGTGGATGAGTTATTGGACAAAGAAGCCACATTTTAATGAAAAAATATATCAATATCTAGAATCTGTACGTGATGAAATGTAGAATTTATAAACGACAAGATACGAAATCATCGGCAGAAGCACAAGAAGATGACGGGAAGTGAAATAGTTTCTGATTTCCTGGTTTGCTAACTGTTGCCAAAAGTTCAACAGTATAGCATCGAAGAGATTCATCAAGGACGTTGGGAATTCGGCCAGCAGCACACACACCCATTTATATAACACATACAGAGTCCAAATACCTACAGATACAACACATTGCCACACGCACACATGCACAGAAAGACACTTAAAGAAAACCTTGCGCAAGAGATAGATGAAAATATATTCTTTGCATATTTATGACAGGACTTTTTTATTTACGACCCACAGTTCAAGTATTAACCATAGAATTCCAGATCGCCAACACGATATATTACAGATACCTCGTATATTTCGTCTTTTAGCTCGTCCGTTGTCTGAAATCTTAATACCGTAAACTGGTTATTGTTGGCATGCGGTTATAACCAAACCGGACAAAGACGGAAGTATAGAATGCGTTTATTGTTTATTTTATGCCCATAATGAAAGTGAAATAGGTGATTTACAGGGCCCAGGACAGATATGTCATCGTATTGAATTGTTTATCACTGATTTTCGATATTTATGGTCTGTTGTGATAAATATTTTATGGCTGTGCCTTTAGTCAACGTTTGAAGTAAATATATAATGAATATCTACACTATAACTTGCCGTATGAAGTACAGCTAAATGAGCTAAATGCTTTTTATGTATTATTCGTCTGTATATTAAATATACAAGAAACAAATTCTGTCACTCATAGTGTATTTGATATAAAATTTAAAATTTCCATTATTGTTTAACTATGGCAACATAAATAAGATTCTTAAGATTTTCCGAAGCGGTTTTCTCGTAACTGGTACATTTTTTGAAGAAATTTTTCAAACAAAAGTTGTGCGAAATATGAATGTTTTCGATTATGTACTTAACTATTTTTGCCATAAGTGCAGTCGTTCTAGTGATATTGGAGATAGAACAAAAAATGCATAGAGTAAGCATGCACTTTCGGTTTGAATATTCTTTTCAAAAATAGGAGGTGCACAACTAGGCGCTTAAGTTTGAAGTTTCACAATTTTACGTTCGACAATGTCGGCTCTAGGGGCAGACAGACACACACACACACAAATGTTACTTGGAAAATAGTCACATACGATTCAGGGAAGGTCAAAACGTGTATATCGGTTGAAATATCGAGTTCTATTTTTTTGGTGATCAATATACATACTTATTACTTTGTAAAAGAAAGTAGAATGAGTTTTAAATGTGTAAATTCTGTATTTACGAGTGTATCCCATTTACAGTCAATTAATTAGATAAACAATTTAAAGTACTTACAAACATTTACTTCGTAAATATTGACATTGACCTACAAACTTTACAAATAATTTCACGTGTTGATCATGATATCGCAGAGTGTTCATGAAACGGTTTTTACAGTACGGACGTCAGCAGTGACGCTTGACGGCGTTTGCGAGAACCTCGGGCCGGGTCCATCTCACCCCAGCAGCTCTGGCACGGCCCCGGCCTCTTTTGGCCCAAGAGCGACAGACTCTGAGCGCCACTTGTCATCTACAGAGTAAACAAGCTAACTCGCTCGCACGCCCGTTTGTTGCGCCATGTTTGCCTACACAAGCCCCGCTATTTGTCAAACATTTTATTTTCTTTTCCTATGCGTTTCGTCGTTGTCTGATGTCTTCCCCTACTCAGCTCTCTCGCTCCCTATTCTCTGCCTTATCAGTCTTTTGTTCTTGTGCATTTCACAACTCCATTCGGTATTCGTATAGTTTTGATTTTATTTTTCATGATAGGCTTTGTAGCAATTAGGATTTATTAACAATAAGCGATTTAGTTGAGTGTACGCAATTGTGATTTCCGTCTGCAAAATTAGTGCTTTCGGAACTTAAAAATTGTAACGTGGGTGACATAAAGAAATCTTTCTTTAATGTGGCATCTCCAATAAATGTGATTAAGAATTGAAAATATTCAGAATCAGGAATACTAGATATATAGTCATCACTTTTACGAATTGTGATCTCTTTAGGGAATGAATATCAGAATATCTACCACATAAGATTCATTACGACGTCACTCATTCCACATTTATTGCTTTACAAATTCAACACACTTGACTTTATTGATAAGAAATCACCAGTAATTAATATATTTAAACATTATGATTTAATGAATGAATAAGAAATCTAAAACTTTGATTTGAACATAACTGTGGTAGCGGGTTAAAGAATTACAAATAAAATTATTTCATAATCTGTAACTTTATGGAAAAGAATGTCGTATGGTTCGTTTAACAAAAATGTTTTTGTTCAATTAGCCCCGTCTGTTGTCGGTTACGATATTAATGATTTAGAAACGCAATAGCGCACAGTGTTCAGAATTATAACGTCTGTTTGTTTTATAAATTTGCTTCTTCTCTGACATCTTTCTGAACGTTCAACAAGAAAACAAGGAAGTAGTCAGCAATTTAAGATGAAAATAAGGGTAACAGTGATATTAGGGTTTGAATATGGAAAGAGGAAGACTTTTGCAATTAGGAACTGACAAGTAAAATTCCCCAATGCTCTTTCAAATCATTATGTTGATATGGAAGAACTTAAATTATTATTATTTTGGCAAGCTGTGGCCTTCATAAATATTGTGAGTCATATAAATCTAAACACGCTTTAATGTTGATCATTGGTGTCCTTTCTTATTTTTACATATATATATATATATATATATATATATATATATATATATATATATATATATATATATATAAATAAATAAACTATAAAATTGAGCAGGTCTACGCTTTACGTAGGTGAACCATGGTTCGGCGCGGGTTTCTTGCGCAACCAGTAACCATCTAAAGATTAATCCGAAAGGATTTGGGGCAGTGTAAAAAATGTAACCGCTAACTCACTATACAAGTCTGTAGTAGGACGGAGACGACAAAGTTTGCGTGTTCAAAACAACAAGTGCGTCGTCGTCCCTCCCGCGCTATTTGGGTTAAAGTTCACCAGTTATAGCAGGAAAGTTAGTTAGCATTGAACATAACTCAGCGAAATTACTCCCGATCCTCACATTCACCTACTCTCGCCGCCTCCAACACCCCTCACTAAAAACTCTGCTCGCTCTTTCTCACTATAGCGTTTCGCGTATTTTCTATTTCACCTTACGCGTGCCTACATCGTCTTATTTTCGCTTTCGTACTTCAACCAATGAGATTGGTGTAGTAGAGGCGATACTGGTTATTTTAAAGTATATTTAAAAGCCAATGCCTGAATCACGGCGAAAATACAACATCTTAAATGATTTATATATATATATTACGAATATATATATCTTTCATTATAATCTTTACTATTTTTGCCATAAGTGCAGCCGTTCTAGTGATATTGGAGAAAGGATTAAAAATGCATTGAGTACATGCACTTCTTATAAGTTAAACAATTTTGCGTTTAACAGTTTTGGCTCTAGAGTGTTCACAGACATACTGACAGACATCTTTCCGAAAATAATCACATTCGATTCAGGGAAGGTCAAAACGTTGATATCTCGAGATCTATTTCTTTCATGATTACAATATTTACTAATTACTTTGTTGATAAAAATAAAAAAGGCAGGATTTTTAAATAAGAAAATTAATAACTGAATTGTAAATTAAACTAAATATTTCAGCAAATTATGTCAACGCCAACCAAAATATGAGCAACTTCTTCTCTAGTTGCGAAATCTCAGTGGTTGGTTCTTAAGGTTGTTTTGTTGAAAAGTTTCGGGACATTGGTGTTGAGATGGCGCCAGTGATGTATTCTATGCGTGACGACCAAGGTCCCCATGCCACGATTTCTTTCGAGTACGCTTCACTGCGTACGGAGCAAAATTTGTCGTTGTTGTTTTCTTATTTTTTTGCTAGCTCTGTCCTCCTTGCGTGCACTTGCTTTATTCTGCTTTTCCTTACACTCATCCGTCTGTCCTTTCTTCTTAAACATGCTGAAGGGGTGATATTGAATTTTACAATGAGCTGTTAAAGGAGCTGATCGTAGCGATTTAGACGCGTTCGTTGGAAGAATTCGATGCTTGTTAGAATATAAAATATGCATTTTTTCTTTTTTTTTTTACTCATCGTCGTCGATTTTCTCTTTGCTTCGTTACTGGAACATGTTTATACTACACAAGAATATTATAGGGACGGAGATAATATTCTGATACCCTAATAAAAATATGATAATTCTGTTTGTTCAAAACTTGCAAAACTAGAGCATTTGATATTCAATAATCTATGCCAAGAATTGGCTAGATATATTTTTGATTTGGGAGTTCTACAGAAACTTCTTCTCAACTAATTCATCCATTTTTTACACTATTTATTTTTCCACTTTGTTGCAATTGGAAATAATATAGTCATACTAAATTGGAAATCGAAATTTTATTGGAAATACACGATTCCAGCTTTATTTAATTTTCTATAACAAAACACCTGCGTATTCTTACTTTCTTGAATCTACTGTGACTATTCCCGGAATGACGTCTGTGTGTGTGTCTGTGAACGTTCTAGAGCCAAAACTGTAGAATGTAATATTGTAAAACTTAAACTTTAGACTTGTATATGGTCTAGATTTGTACCATCTATTTTTGAAAAGAATATTCAAACTGGAAGTGCATGTTTATTCTACGAATGTATTATCCTATCTCCAATATCATCAGAACGGCTGCACTTATGGGAAAAATTGTTCTATTCATATTGAAAGATATTTAACTTAGACACATGTCATCTAGTCATTTAGAAAATTGTTAGTATTCATTTATATCTGATACAATTTTGTATTCGTAAATTTCTAGAATAACAAAATATTGCGTTATCTGCATCCTAAATAAAAATATAATTATTTCACCACCCTGTATATTGGATATCTCAGTGAGCGACAAAAAATAAAAATAGCAATAATAATTTAGAATAGTACCACGCTATTTTCACAAGCCTCAACAAAACGAAACAGTGAAAGATGAGATTTCTCTCAATTGAAATTCTCAACAAGCGTTCATCTGTCCGTCTTACCACCACCACCACCACCACCAATAGAAATGGCATTTACGTCTTCTTCGTCATGAAAAAGAATCCAACAATTTATATTTAATTACATTAAGATCCGTCGTATAGCGTAGCGTATAGCGACACACAAAAAGAGAATAAGTTGCGCGCGTAAAGCCCACTGGGATGCGCATGCGTTCCTCTAAGCTCAACCAGCAACAGAGCTTTCCTATTGAAGAAATAAAATCGTCAACGATTGCACAGCACTGGGCTTTATCACTCTACTGAGGCCAAATACGAGAGGAGAAATTCACAGATTTAAAACAAGTGGATATACCTACATAGTTTCCATTGCAAAGCGTATTCAAGGAATCATAAAAAGCCTCCGGTAGTTTAGATTTATGGCATTTTCTAAAGTCTATCTTTCCCCATACGAATAAAGTTTCGAATAACGTTACTATATAGTAACTTCTATAGCATTATCGTGACAGAATAGTATATTAGTTATTACCTAACAATTTACAGAATAAAGATAATTATAGAAATTAACACTTACTTTATATTGTTTTTATAAAAATGCAATTGAAGTTCCAGCAATCCTCCATTTCCACTATCTATGGTTGCTACCACCATCGAAATGAACAGCGATAAAATATACGGAAAACTGTCCGGTTTCTTTCCAGTTTACCCCCTCCCGCCAACACTCTGTCTCCGGCACGTTCAGTGTAGCCTAGTGCTGGTGCTGGTGCTTGTGCTGGTGCCGGCCCAAGAAATCTTATGTCCTGCGTCCTGCATCTTCGTCCGCATTTTCGTCGTCTAACGGGGCTGAATGCAACGGTAATCTCCTTGTTGGAAAGAAATGGAACTCATTGCAGTGGCGTGTACATAAGATGGGCATACGGCTTTCTGTTTGACAGCTGCAAAATGCAATTAGTAGGAAAAAATAAGTCATTCTGCTTCTATTCATTATTTAGAAAGAAGTGATAAAAAGACATAATGGATCCAGTTTTCTTCGGCTAAATCTTTTATACATTTATATATATTTAAATATTATTTGAAACGTATATTATCCAGTCGGCTTACGTTGAGCTGAAGGCATTGGTACCTACTCCAATGTTTTGTTTTGCAATACATATACATGAATTACAAATTTGCAATTAGTATTCGGTTATTGGGTTTGTTGGAGTGTGAAATATGAATGGCTAAGAATTACATATTGTGTTAATTTTCAACTAATTTCATTTATAAATGGTTAGTAATGCATCTATCCGCATTTAGTGCACGATGTAAATGAAGTCAATTAATAAACCCAATAGAAAATTAAACACAGATATGTGAAAGGCCTGGTTTCTCCGCCTATGGTAATACCGTTGAAACCGTGGGGAAACGGTACGTGGAAGTCGCTCGCTCGGCAGTCGGCACTGTGTCATTAGCATAAGTCTTGGGCGCCTTAAGTCCCGTGTCTCTTCGCGCTATAAAGGCTCTTCTATAAGAAGACGGCGGGGCGGGCAAACGAGAGAGTGAACACGGACTCATCTCATTCCACAGGCCAGACCCAATCTGGGAGCGCTCTCTTTATGTTTCTAATTCGGCTACGAGATCCGGCAGGCGTTAAGTCAAATTTTATAAAGGCGACGTTGGATTTACGCTAGATAAGGTTTGGTTGTTAGGATACTGAAGAAACTACGTTGTAGAACACTGCACTGCGTTCAGAAGAAATATATCTAGTATGAAAAGAAGCTAAAATTCGAATCATATGGCCTACTCTATTTAGCTCGTTGTAGAACCGTAAAGCTATTATAATTTATAGTGTATCTGTAACATTCTCGGATGAAAATATTCCGTTAAAAAATATTATGTCTCGTAGCTCCAATTAATAAACAGGAATATAAATACACCCTGGTACACACTTCTTATTATTTCATTTCGTATTTAAATTAATATTAATATTTTAATTAATGATTCAATTCTAAACTTATTTAAGTATAATTTGGCACACAATAGTAATGATTTTGAATACCACTTTACAAGTGCTTTTAAATACATGAAAGCACTTGCATGTTCCTTCATATGTGTATGAGATTGTGTTGATGTAATGCATTGTTCCCGTTCGTGACTGCGTTTTTTAAAAAGCGTCCATATTTCAAAAATATTTACGGCAGAAATAAAAAATGGCGGTCCCCGCGCACTAGCTTTGATTTATTTTCCGTACTCCTTGAAAACTTTTCGTTTAGCGAAAACTTTGGTTCCAGGGCAGGGGTTAAAAAAGTTGGCAACATTTTCATTCTGAAATCCTTCACAATCGCGTCGATCTTCCAATATTTCCGCACTGTCATGTCCTATTTCTCTTTTATATGCTTTCATTTGCTTATTTGCTGTACACACACACACACATATATATATATCATATCTCTCTCACATATACAGCTAGATTGCTATCTCATTTTTTCTAACTGTTTTAAATTGACAGTATGTCTTTGTTGTTATCGAGATTTTTCTCTGATCCCTCCAACTTCTTTTCTGTCTACTTTCTTCCTCTCATCTTTTTAGCGTTGATGAAAAACCGAGGCAAGCGAAGAAAAAACAAGTTTGTATTACTATGATGCCCTCTGTGAGTGTGTTGTTGACGCAGGGAAATGTTTTATTAAATCAAGTCACACGTCTTGGTTCTGTACACATCGGCGACATCTATTTCGACATGTGTGGAAATAAGAATAACAAAACAACAACAACAACAACAGCTAGCGAAGAAGATTTGTAAGTGGAATGACATGGCTGATGTATTAAAAAGAAAGAAAAAAAAAAAACAAGTAAAAACATTGTAAATATAAATATAAAAGAATAAACAAGCATTCGCACTGATACCAATGCCTCCTGCTCATCGGTGGTAAATAAAAAACAATAGAAAGTTTTTAAATAGAATTATTAAATAGTAAATTCATTTCGGACAAAACAGACAGCTTGGACAAGATCTAAGTGGTCGATGTACATATGTCATAAGTTAAGTAAGTAAGCCATACAGTTCAAATGCAGACAGTGGCTGGAAGCCATCTATCTTATCCAACCAACATGTACAGTGTAGAGGAACAGACTATCCGTCCTTAACACTGTCGTAATCACATCATCTATGTCCACTACGCACCATTTATTCAATTAAAAGCCGCATATCCCCGCTGCGGACGGACGGACGGACTAGAAAGGAAGCCAATCCAGACCAGTGTGTATATGATGACGGCACAGGCTATAGGACACCCTAAAATCTCTCAACTCTCACCATTCCTGTTCCACTAACTGCCGTTGTATTTATCCGTCTCGTGGTGTGTTCACAATTAATAACTGACTACTACTTATACTGTCCCTTGATTGTACAACACTGTAACTTGAGTTATACTTGATTCCTCATTCGAGTTGTAGCATTGGCCGGTTTAGGAAGTAACTAAATATTATTATATAACAATCAATATACTACATACATTATAATATTAATTGTTTTTGGTCTTCTAAGGGCAGTATTAAGAAATACTCCTAATTTTAGTTCCTTATAACTCTGGAAGTATAAAGGAGATTGAATTTAAACCAAAGATATCAGTCCGAAAATAGTCGGATTAAATTCATGGTTTGTTAAATCGTTCAAATCTTGAATTCGAACATTTCCATGATTTCAATACTACCTTATATTTATATAAAGTCAAATAGTTTCAATAGTTTATACCTCAAATTAAGAAACATTTCAAATTTGAATGAAATAGAACATAATATACGCTCTAATATTTTAAATTTAAAAATAATTATTTTTAATTATTATGACCTTTGGTTTAACAATCTGTAAAATTGTAATTGATATAAGTAGTCTTACATTAGGGAAAAAAAGTGATTTTTTTATAACCAGCTGCGAAATTTCAAAATTTGTATTATTGTTCAGAAAATTTTGTTCTATATGTAAAATCTTCATTTTTATCAAGTGATGACAGCCGTAAAGAATTCCTATGAACAGAAATTTTGTTACATTGAGCATATTTTCTTTTTTATAGGGCATTTTTAAAGCGCTCAGAACTGATTTATAGAGCATATTTCCGGGTGCCCTATTGATTATATTGTACTGTGTTTATTGTTCACTATTTATGAATTCAAGTTCTAATTATTATAAAAATAATTAATATTGCTGCCCTCAATTCTGTCATAAAAATGGACACATTAAATACGGTAAAATTCCAAAGTGCAATTTAGTATAAGACGTTGGTCTGGTTATAGTGATTGTTTAGCGCAACACGCGCCATTTATCATCGACACACGTTCGGTATGAGAACGCCTGTCGGCGGCACACTCACCAGTCACCAGCATTGGTCCAGTCGGTAAAACGGGAACAAACACTACTTGCGTTCTGTGCTGTACTGTGCTATGCCGACTGTCGTGCAGTGCGTTTCGGTATCATCATCACATCGTGAGTCATTACTCATTTGTCAACGAAGGAGCTAAGGGATGGTCTCTGGGTGATGATTACCGGTTCAACAATAAACGGTGAATTCAATTCTCACGAGCATTACTCATTGTTGGATATATATATATATATATATATATATATATATATATATATATATATATATATATATATATATATATATATATATATAAGTTCTTAGTAGAGCAGTATAGATTAATTTATAATGATAACTCGTTTGTTATATTTTTGCTTATACAAATAATTAACATCGGCATAGTACTTATGGAAGGTATCCCAAACCAATAAGCGACATTCTGTATATTACTGGTCGTTTTTGTCTATCCAACGTAATACGCAACTGGGACATAACAAAAGTGGGTTGCCTCAACAAGTGCCTGCTCACGACTAGAACACGGAACGAGAGAGAATGTAAACTTTCCCTACCACCAAGAGCAAGAAAAACAAAAACAAGATGGCGGTTACTTGCCAGAGAAACAGAAGCACCTCCACCAAAACTCACACTTGGATATTGTTCGTGTGATGGCGTTCCGTAACTCTGCTGTTTTCTCTAGCTAGCCGCTACTAGCGTTGTAATATGATAATGGTCTAGAATAGAGTCTGATTAATGGTCGGCATCCAACGACCCTTGCCTCGCCGCATGATACTGAGAACTTTGGGTGATACGTTATTGTATGGAACCCCATTTCGATAACCAGTAGGGCACTCCTTATTCGCATCCATACGTCATTCGCAAATAGCTGCTTCCAAGTTAAGTTTTAACCCTCTTGTCGTATAGCTGTCTATCAATTTCTTTACGTTGTTCCGATTTTCTTTCTAAAATTTCTAATCTATCTGCCTTGGAAACTGAATATAGTTACATATAATTTATTTTAAATTAAAAGTTTTCTCCATTTGATGTTTTTAATAGTAAGAAATAGAGTAAGAATGCAGAGTTGCCCCCGAAATAAATGGATTCATATGAATTCAATTCTTTTCATGTAAGACAAGTCATGTATGAAAGATTTAAAGAACAGGGTTGATTGAAGGGAGATTGTAAGAATGTGATTGGAAAAGGGTGTCTGCCACCCTAGTCATGGGAAAAGTGTGACGTTATGTATGAAAGTATGCAGTTATAACCTACAGCAAATTTAATATATTAAATAGTTGACTTAATTATGAATAGAATTGCGATTGTAAATTTAATAACAAGATAACGAAAAGATGAGATGGAACAACTCGTTAAATATGTTCAACAATGGAAATTAACGTGGAACTAGTGTATTATAATTTTGCTAAAAACAAAACAATGTATGTTTTAGAAATCTGTAATCTGTTTCTACTTGAAGTAATTGCGGTATACAAGGTTGTATGTAGATAATCTACAAAGGGCGACCAAACATATTATAGCATACATGCATACGAATACGAACCAACCGCAAAGACAAGTAGGGCTGGTAGGTGGTAAGCTATAATGCGTGCGAGCCGAGATTTTCTAGTGTAGATAATAGCAAAAGCGTTATTACTGGTTACGTCTGTGTGTGTGTGTGTGTATTTTTCTAAAGTTGGCCGCACTGAATCAATTATTATGTCTGACGCGAGTTACTGTGATTGTGCGTGCCGCTGTTACCATACACGCACGTACACACACGTTTACGTTCACGAAGGCCTCACGCGATGTGTCGGTCGACGGTCGGTAAAGACAGGCGTTGATAGCAGGCCCGTTGAATCATTGTGCACGGGCTTGATACAAGATCTTGAGCTGAGCATTCGTTTCTCTATTCTTCCCCTATATCAATTGTACACACATCTATTATGTAACTATAGAAGAAGGCTTGAAACGATTTCGGTTTCTTTTGCCTTTAAAGGAAACACTTTAATTAATTATTGTTGTATATAATTATCAAATAAAGATTAACTTCAGTGTTCTGGTTGGATGATACAGAGACAATGAAAAATTACCCTCTGCTGGTCATGCTATATGGTATATATATTTATATATATATATATATATATATATATATATATATATATATATACAAAAGACGCTCGATACCGTGAACACCGGATAAAGGAAATTCGTGATACCGTGAACAATCATATTCATAACATTGACGGCCGTATAACGTGCACATACCGATATTCGATAACGTAAACACATATTTCATACGACGGTATTTCTCCGGGCTATATGCTGTGATATGGTTGTACTTCCCCGTGTTCTATGGCGTGAGTTTCCGGACACATTTCTGTGTTTATTGTATATTGCTGGAATGGCCAACATGTCAATTGCGGAACGATTTTTAGTCGATCTGTGTAGTTATCGGACGACCCTTTTACTGCATAGTCACCCTACACTGAGAAAAATACTTGTCTTTATAGTTAATAAGTCTTTATTTGAGCATTTCTTTGAAAAATTTACTAATGCCAAGAAAATTATCTTTAAAATTAATAAATTTCTTAATTATTAATGAACCAGTCTATTTATTAAAAATACAACATTTATTTGAGATTTCTTTCTTTATTATAAAGTTAATTTATTTAATAGTAATAGATTTGTGTATTAATTTATTTTTTAAATATTGCATTTATATGTAATACATGTATAATAAACTAAAATCGAATCTATTAATATTAAATAGATATTTATTTTATGCACAGTTCACATTAATGCCTCTGTGAGTCTTAAGTATAGCTAATTCCACATGGCACGTTGTCGCCGAAAAAACGTTCGACATTATCGGCGTTATACATGTCTTGATAGGCTGTGTATTGCTCGCAAGATTATTGTTTCACAGAACAAGCTTACAATTAATTTGTAATTTTGATTGGCTGTTCTTTATTCGAATCTCGAACGATTTTACGGAAATGAGGTACCATGTGGAATTAGCTTAAGTTATTTCTTTTGTGTGGCTGTCTTTGCGATTTCTTGTGTAAGGGCACAGTATAGCAATGGCGGAGATTGTAACACAGCTGTTTTTGTTGTTGTTGTTGTTGTCCAAGGCGGATTTAGAAGATTTATCGCCAATATTTACAGGTAAACTATATTTTGTGTCATTTCATTGCGTGTGATCGTCATCATATTTATATATTATTTACAGAGCACGAAATTACTTATGATTTGCTACAATCGCTATTATTGGACAGCAAATCAAATTATTAGTGTGACAGTGTGAGGGCAGATATAGTCGATGTAAGTATGAATCTTTGTTAAACATACCGTAACTAGTTCTATATCCGTGTAATTTAACCGGTTGAATCTGTTTTTACGTGCGCATATACAAAAAGTCGTGTTAGAACAACATAACCCCATTTATTGTTGTATTTCGTTTACAAACATTATAAATTTAAGTATTCAAGATCACATGGATGATAATCAGTGTTGCCAATTTGTTCATGTTAAAGATGTTCGAATCTGAATCGATATTTTAAAAGATCGATCTATTTAAAAGTTGATCTTCGATTTTCGAATCTATCTGCGAAACAGGAATCGAGTCGTAGATCGATTTCGTATTTTGAATATTGAATCGAATTCAAATTTAGAAAAGAAATAATACACGCATTGTTTTCATTTGAGTCAATCTGTAATTCTCGATATCTGACGTTACTTTTGTGGTTAATTTCAGATCGAAAGAACGCACAAGTGAAGTGCGTTTGTTTGCCATGCATTAGAAACAATAAACTAATGTAATGCATTTGAAATTAACTGTGGAATAATTACCCTTGAAATTGACAGGGGCTAAATGAGCCAAATTAAGAAAATCCCCGTTCTTTCGTAGTCATTTTAACAAAATATACTAAAATTAATTTTCAATTTTTTTACAGGGCGTTGTATTGGATTTGGATGATACGAATATAGCTCAAATGGCAATGATGTGATTTACCTAGTCCCGAACTACACTTCTAGAGCAAAATGCATCTTCGGCTTCTAAACAAAATTCGTTTTTGCGTTCCACAATATCAACATTAGTAGAAAATTTAAATGCAAGAGATTTAATAAATCTCTTAAATTAAATGTTTCTACAATTAGAACAATCTATTACTGGGAAAGCTATTGTGAATCCTGGATTCTACTAGTCAAAGCTATTTATGTGATATAATAATATTATATTATCTGAACATAGACCCAATTTTGTAAGTATTTTAAATATTGGCATCATAAATATTAGTAATGGCGGCGTTAAATTAATTAAAAGTTGTCTATTTTTGTGGTAATTAATGTGAAACTTCATTTAAGTATATTGATTCATATACATTTACTACAATTAAATAAAAAAATGGTGTTACCCAAAATTATGTTATAATAATCAAAATTATACTGCAATGTTAACTATTATTACATCTTAAGTTATTTGTTAATTATAGGTCCAATCATTATTGTTTTTTTTTGGGAATGTACCATATATTTATATATTTTTGTATTTAGATTAAATTAAGTTATTTGTTAATTATAAGTCCATACGTTATTGTTATTATTTGGAAGTGTCCTATATTTTTTTGTATTTTTATTAAATATATGTTTATAACCTGAATTATATTTTATTGATTTCCTATAAATAAAACCTAAAATACCGCATATTTAAGACAAATATGATGTATTAATAGTAAATAGATAGTGCTTTAATACAGTGTATTTTACTATAGTAAGATGTATTAACAGTAAATACATGGTGCATTTATGTAGCTTATTCTACAGTAATACGATCTATTAATATTAAATAAACCTTATCTGGAGATTGCAAATATAGCATCTATTTAATATTACTCTACATTGATTTCGCTGTATTCAAATATGGGATTTATTTAATAGTAGTTAGCCTAAATTGATTCAAGTAAATCCTTTTCTCAGTGTAAAAAGTAAATTTTCGAAGGTAGATCACGACTTGTTAACCTATAAAGTCGATATTATTGATAAACAAGTTGGCCATATTGTTGGTATATTGTATATATATTGTATGAGAAAGATTTTGAATTCGAATGTAATTTCATGATACCAACGAAAAAACCAACGGGCTTGACTCGCCATGAAAAGGCATTTATAATTCAAGAGTTAAAAAGAAGTGCAAGTGTGACAAATTTATCAAAAAAATATGATGTAGCGAAATCCACAATATGTAAGATATTTTGTATTATTTGTACAATAGGATCATACTGTTTCGAGAATCAAATTAGCCTCTCGTTAACGTGAACAAACCGTTACAGTGACACTCTATGGATATAAATCCTATTTGAATTAATAATACAAGGTGATCCATTGTTTGAGAATCGTTGTGATAGCCTATAGGGCTTTTGCGGTGTCTTCATGTGGTTTGTTTGAAAAGATCCTCGAGCCGACACCTTAGCATCTCTATAGGTTGGTTGGTTGGACTTGGCGGGGTTTAACAGTGTAAAGAACACGATCCATTTTTATCTCGTGCACGACGTAACAAACCAAGCCCCAAGCGATGCACCAACCTACTTACACTTCTTACATGTTCAATCGACTCCTCTTTTCCTATATATCTGTGTGGCACGAACTCTAGCCAGCGGCGACTCGTTAATATCGGTTATCGTATCTTTCGAACATTTTTTCTTCCATCTCAGTAGCAGAGGTTTACAAAAACATGTGTAGATTAATTTTTTTGCTATCCAGGTTGCCAGAAAAGGAAAACTATAACAACAACCTTAGGTACAGGCACCTATACCTTCAGATTCTGATATTATCATTTAAATTTGATTGTAAATGTATATTATTGGTGTGTTCGTAACTCGAGACACGGTACATCGTCCGAGATCCTTTGTGTTTGGAAAATTTGTTAATGAACCGAAGCGTTTACATTGTTACCGAATACGTACATAGGTATTATTTTCATACGATGAACTAAAGCGCCAATGCTGCAATTTTAGATATAATATTATATACGGCGCCGCGTCCAGGATACAATTTAGTGTTGCATAAGTAAGTTTGGGTGGATGTGCTCGCACAATCATTGTTCCGCCACTGCTGGAATCCTCACGAGAGACTATTGTCATTCTCTAGCCAACTTCACTTTGTGTATCTATCTATCTTTCTATCTCGCTCACTCAGGGTCTCGTTTGTATGTGTTGGTGTAATCCTCACCCGTGTGCACTTCCTAACGAACCGAGAACGCGCTCCTCCGTGCACGTTGCCGTCGCGCCGCCGCCGGGATACAAACGCCGCGCCGCGCCACACCATCTCGTCCGTCACAATCAGCAACATTGCCGTCACCGCCAGTCAACTGAATCTGTATGTGTATACCTTCTCTGTCATACGTACTAGCACTAATGTTGCTAGTGGCACTAGTACAGTGTGCCGAGTTTGAGTATTTGACTGTTGCATGCAGAGTGGCGGTACCACACCAGAAGGATTCACGAATGATAACTTTCCGAATTCAATTGAACTGAATTAATTCATGGGAAGAACTCAACTTATCTTCTTTTTTATACAAGAATGTTTCAGATGCACGACTGCTTATTTTAAATTTAATATATATATATATATATATATATATATATATATATATATATATATATATATATATACCGAAGGAAATACTAGTTTCATATAGATGGCGTTTTGTTAGAACAACTTGAACTTCATGAATCGTCGCTTCTATTAAAATATGAAGCTAAAATCATATCAAAACCGAAACTAAAGTCAAACTTAAATGTAAGTATCCTCAAATTTAATCTATTTGTCATGCGAATTCTGTATTATATGTCACCCAGACAAGTATAACTATATCTCATATGAATATAAGTATACATTTAATCCAGTTGAGTAGGGATTTATGGTGTTCAGAGCGCCAATGCAGCAAATCCATTAGATAGAACTAACAAACCATATAATGAAGCACGTAAAAAGCTCATCAAATAAACTGCATGATGTGGAAAAACTGCCCGCGTATAGCCGTATAGGTCAAGAAGACCGATTAAAGTTTATCGTTTGACCAGAGTATCCTGGTACATTTTACATTCGTGTATCTTCGCATTCTGTCGGTGTTTTCCGTATATTAAATGCCGTAACGCTCAGAAACCATAGTGCGCGCCTTTTCTCGACAGAGTGCTCAATAAATATGGTACGTACGTATTTGTCCTGTCATTTATTACTTTAATCGGCCATAAAAATAACGCCTGCACGTAAATCTTAACCGAGAGTCGTACACGGTTCTGTTTGGAATCACCACACACACACACACACACACATACATCCATAGACACACATTTAGTGTTCTTCGTATTTTAAAAAGTCACTCAGCACTTTTATCCTCCAGCTTTGCCGACCGAGAAAAGAAAAGATAGAGAATAAATTCTAGTTCTTTTCAAGAGGACTCTACGTACAATGGCTCTGTTCTAACACACATGTTATCTACAAGGATTATTTTAGATCTAATAAAACTATCAACTGCATATGATAACACTTGCGCATTGATACAGCAAATAAATGCTCTTATTGTAAGCATTAAAAAGTCAAGCTGTACCTATAACAAATGATATGTTTATATGAATCTTAAATATCAAGAGAATCTCGTCTTTTTACTTTCTTTTATGAAGTGATATAGTGATCACCAAAAAAATCGAACTCGAGATTTCAATAGATATACACGTTTTAACCTTCCCTGAATCGAATTTTGTTTAATAATAGATAATGGAGCCATTGACTAACCAATTATATCTGCACCTATAGAGTTACTAGAAAATATTTTATTGTTACAGCATTAGAAATATATATATATATATATATATATATATATATATATATATATATATATATAAAATTGGACATATTCGGTATATTATGTTACTTTAAAAATGCTCTAGGAAAATAAAATGAAATTATATATATAGAATAGCAGGTCTATTTGCAGAAATGTATCACAAGATTGTAGTCTTTTTGATAGGGAAAGACAAGGATTTTAGCAAACACTTTTCTATATAAAACAAGAAACTGTTTTCTTTTATAAGGGATCACTGGAAAAGTCTTATTTTCCTTCCCTTTTGCTGACAACAAGATGCGGGCTATGAATCTACCCATTTCAGAGTCGGAGAAATAGGGATTTATTATTTATGAGAAAAAATCACTTAAACTAATTTAAAATTTGTGCCAAGATTCTTTAATTAAATAATGCACTTTCACGTATGTTTCATTTTCAGAAACTGTACTTTTAAATTTGGATCTACGTGATACTTAGTAGTTAAACTTAACACATATAAATGTAGAATATATCTATATAAATATTTAATTGCTTAAATCATTTTGTTTAAAACATTGATTTAAACATCGACTATGTTTAAATTAATTTTGTTTTAAACATGTGTTTTAAAATGATAACATCAATAGGAACCCAAATATTATAATTATATTATTAGTCGTCTAGATCCACTTTACTTATTAGTTCATTCATTCTACCAAGTTTATGAAAAATATAAACTTCATCCATATACGGAAAAACATATGATTAGACAGCTAAAATTAGCATAAAAAAATGTTTTCGTTTTCTATTCGAATTCTATGTCTCGAATTGAAATCTTTAAATATAGCTCTAATATGTTATGATGCAGAATGAAATAGTTAAAAATATGTTTGACTTTTAGTATGAAAATTTTTACAATTGCCATTGGCATAACAATGGAGTCTGTATGCGGACAGGAGCGCTGAGGAAGTGCACTTGCTTTTTACGATATTATTGTTCATAAGTTCAACTAGTTTCACAAGTTTTTGAATGGCGCAGACTTAAACGGTTATCGTGCAACTTCAGCTTTCATCACTATGACAGCTCATTCTACTCGCTTCTTAATATTTCCGAATGATACAATAAAACAGTAGAACCGAGAATTTTAAACAACTTTTGTCTTCCGACAAAAATACGAATATTCACTTAACGAAACACGTTTTACTCCAAATAATACTATCTCTCTCGAGTTGAATTATTTTTCAAGAATACAGTATATTTCAGCACACATATTCTATTGAAAAAATATCAATTAGATATATTGTCGAATTGCAATAGTTTTCTATATTAAAATATAAACTTCTCTGGAATATTTCATACACTGAGAAATTACCTTCAATTTTCATTCTATTACACATTTTTCAATTTAATTACCAGAAATTAATTATTATTTCAAACTCTACAATTAATTTCAAACTCTACAATACATATTAGATTAGAATAGATATAATAAATGATATAGATTAAACATGAAAGTTCTGAAGTATTTTTACAATTTAATCATCCCTATCTCAAAATTAATTTCACACAAATCAAACGAATGTTTGAAACATGGTTGTAGACACTTCATTAGAAGCCCCGTGGTTTGAACGTAAAATAACTCGAGTATTAACTTTTCATCAAGCACGATGAGAAGGTATCTGTAGAAGACAGTAACTGTCAAAACGTTATCAATTCAGATATCTCCCATCTAATACAACAGTACAGCACTCAAGCGATCTAAAATTCAAAATTGAACCAACGTATATTACTTCCTCTTTCTCATGCTTCCATCTCTTTTTATGTTTACTTGTAACCCTTAATTACTTTGAGTCATATTTTTATTGTTTTCCATTCCCTCATAAAAAAAGTAATATGTATTATCGTAATATTTATTTAAACAAATATATTTGTTGCAAGAACAGATCAGCAGAGCTAATGCATTCAATCCTGTTACGAAATGAATAGCAAAATACTAATGTTTTCCCGAGTAAGAAATCAGAAATTCGCAGTTTATAACCACACATATAAGTATTCCAATAAATATTTACACATATCCTTGGATTATTTGTTTAAAATTATCCAGTGTTGTGGAACGCATATCTTTACAATAAGTGTGTATACATATAAGTGTATATAGTTGAATTTTTTTAACTACAATGTAAACATTCTTATTCCAATTTTATTTGCACATTAAAATCCTCAGCTCGAGAGCATCGACGGCCGTAACTGGTTGGAACAAATAATCTCGCCCAGGAGAATAATGATCGTTGGTTTTAAGCGAATGAGAGGTTTGTTGATGCCGCTGGAGTCTGAATGTTTACCAAGTCGATTGCATCGTTGTTAAGGGAACATAGTTCTATGACGATTTTAATCTACATGTGTTTATAATATGTTGATATGTATCCACGTATTGTAAATCTGTACAGAATATGTATGTGTTTGCCAAGATGTTGTTACCAAAGTTGTATGTGCGAAGTTTGCTGGTGGTGGATTATATGATGATGATGATGTGAGTTTCTCTCTCATTGCGAACAATAACCCCATGGGCATGAGAAGAAAATGGATTTGGAGGCCTTAGGGTTTTGTATAGTTAGCGGTGGAATATATTCTGAACTCAGTTCCATCATTAGGGAGTTATAGTGCTGTTGTTGCTATTATTATTAGTATTGATACTGCTTGTCTGCTTTCATATTGGGCAAACAAGTATGTAATGGTGCTTCTGAAAATGGAATAATTAAAGAAATAGGCTTGAATTCACGAACATTTCTAATACAATGTTAACCACGATTATGAAGTGGCTTATATTCTAGCTTTTTGCCAACTGTCACAAAACAGTGAAAACAATTAGATTAGGGACTGCAAAGTTACAAATTATTACATATTTACTTGATGCTCTTCATTTTATCCTTTGCCTTTTCATATTTGTTAGCTAACTACAAGAGTATTTGTATTTGTTCATGGTTTAATATGTAAATTAGATACAATTTAATGCACGGTGAGAAAAAGTAAATAAATTGAAGCACAGAAAACATGTTAGCTATGTTTCTCGTTGATCATTTCCCGTTGAATAAAGACAAGCGTAACTGGCAGACAAACATCGAGTGTTATTCGTTCAAAAGCTGTTGCTCCTATTAGAGCGGTAATGGGGATATGTGCTGTGCATTGCTCAATGTGTGTGTGTGTGTCTGTGTGTATGTTTGTGATGCGATTATCTAGCACTGCCTGTTGTCCCATGACTTGCTGCTCACTGCCGCCTGTCAAATGCAGCAACAGCACCAAGTGGGGTGGTGGCAGTGGTTGTGGCTGTGATTATAGTGGCACTGGCACTGATGGTGACGGTTCAGTGCCTGTTAAACCGATAACTCGTGACGTCAACCGACGGCTGAGCGCCAATGACAGAGAGCCGCATGCAACAGATTCCACCATCACTATGCATCCGTCGCACGTATCAAATACCATTTTCCACATCTGTTCGTACCTATTTCGCGTGTTTTTATATAATTCTTCTAGTTACATCAAACCAATAGACACGAATACATAGTACTATTTAATAAACAACATTTATTTAGAAAGACATTCAGGTCCATTACTTCGTAAAAGAAAGTAAATATGTCATTTTATTGCGCTCGTTATGCGCTCTTATGCGCCAATTTTTTGATCCGAGAATGCTACAGACACACGGCCGAAAGCTTTAGCTCCTTCTGTACATCGTACGGCGAGCTGATGATTATGTATATGTTAGTATCGCTATTGCAAAAGCTCGTTACCTTCGTAAATTGCTTCCCTAAACAAAGCTCGTGTAAGCCTAGTGTAAATGAGATAGAACTAGATACTGAAACCTGTACGAATGGCTCAACAGCACAAACGTATAAGTGGGAATGAAGGAAGAAGGGGACGAGGATAAAGCCGACCGGCACAAATCGAACAAAAGTTAACCGCTTTTGTTGTGGCGTTGGCCGTTCGTTGTTGATACTCCCAACGCTGCGCCGCAGTTACTGTGCTGCCGCCGGCCGCCGTCGCCGCTGCCGTTGCGTTGCTTGCCGACGAATGCAGGATGTTACAGTAGGCGCACTGCGGTGTACAACGATCAAAAGATCTTTTGTTTCTGTTAATTGTTTCAGTATTGTGGAGTACAAAATTGTTTCCCTATCTGTGGAATGCTCTGCCTATACATTATTAATTAGTACAATTTATAAGATTGATACTTTTGTTCGAAGTCCACATTTTAACTTAATCATATTTTTACTTTCTTATACGAATTTATATAGAGAATTATTGAAGAATTTCAAGCTTGAGATTTTAACGAAAATACACGTTTTGACCATCCTTGAAATGTGTCTGACAATTTTCTAAATGATGTATCTGTTTCTCTGTCTGTAATCGCTCTAGCTTAATAATTGTTGATGATAAATTTATAAACCTATAAACTACTGAACACCTGTATGGGGCCTGGAAGAAAATCTCCTATTTTTGAAAATAATATCATAACTTCAAGGAATGGTTCACTCTTACAATATTTTAAATATCTTGTAAACGGCATGAGTTAGAAAAAATATTATTCGTGTAAAAGTGAAAGTTAATAAAATTTCTAGCAGGTTTTCTTCGTAAAGTTTCTTCTAAAAAAGAACAATTTACTGAAAAATCGTTTTGTTAAATAGATATGCTACATTTAAATTTTCATTTAGAATCAATCTAAAAATAATAGAGTAATTTTAGAAATAGATAGTGATAGTATAAGTAAATCGAGTAAAGGTCACTCATGCTTATCTAAAAATCGTTTTTATATTAAACTTGTTAAATTTTCAATCGCTAAATTACTTAAAAGTAAAAGCAACGGATCTGCAAGATTTACAAAAAATTACATAAACTTACACAAAGTTCCAAAATTTTAATATGGAGTTTAACAAAGTAAAGGCTATATATATATATATATATATATATATATATATATATATATATATATATATATATATATATATATATATATATATATATATATATATATATATATATATATATATATATATATATATATATATATACCAGAAAGAGACATTGGTAATTCAGTACACCAAAGGGGAAGAATGGGAAGTAATACCCTTAACAATAGTCAATCAATACAGACGCATGCATATGGGGTTAGGTTGGGTGTAGTCTGCTTTCGGAATTGCATACCCACACATTTTCTATTGAGGTATTCCTCTCAGTGGCACTGGCCTGCGTATAACGCGAACAAATAAAGGGAATTTCTCAAAAGATATAAATGCGGATCGGAATGTGTTCACCTCAACACTGAATGTGAGAGTGAGGGTCGTTGGTGATCTTACCCTGGAGAAAGAATGAACCAATGTACCGTACCACCAAACGAAAAACAGAGCACAGAAACCAGCTAAAAGAAATCGAACTCAACTGAATGATGTAGTTTCCCTGCTTCTGAATAGTCTCCGCACGTTAGATTGATATAGTCATGACGGCACTGCTTTATTTATGGTTTTCATTTTGCAATATCGCTATTCACTATTTGTGTTACTCATTTTTACGGTTTTACTATACGTAGTAACATTAGAAATAGATATTGCAATCAAAATATATTATACTGTGTAACTTTGGTATCCTGGTATTGAGCACATCTTCCTAGTTATTGCCTTAGCTTAGATGAAGACAAGTTAGTTGTCGAAATACGTATTAAGCAATTTGTATTACTGTGTGGTAAAGAGTTTTTATTATATTATTAATACTGTTAAAATATTAAGTACAGAATACGAAATATATGTAAGTATTTAAATCAAATGGTAAGAAATGAATTGCTAGCTAGCAACTTCCTTAAAAAGTATCTTCGAGAATTAAGTTCCATATATGTATATGTACAATCCAAACAAGTCTGGACGTAGATATAAAATCAACTACAAATTGGCGCTTAAGTACGTGTGATGTTTGTGCAAGGTATCCCAGGATGTCAGTGGTGTATCAGTGTCGATGGAAGAGATACGGACCAGTCCGTCTTAGCAAGAATTCTCCCCAGGGAGAGGTGCGATCCTCTAGCTCAACCGGTGGGGTTTTCAGCCAGAAAAGCGAGTACACAAGGAAATCAGAGGTAAAGAAAAGAGTAAGTAAGTAAGTAAGTGAGTGAGTGAGTGAGTGAGGGCAGAGACAGAGAGGTATACCTACATGTGACGTGTCGCTTGAACGGATGCAAAAGGATTTCCTTGTCAACTCAAAAGTTTGAGTGGATTTTAACTGTACACGTGTAGCCCGGGGTCTTTTGTCTCTATGTGTGTGTGTGTGTATCTGACGTTGTTGCATTCTGTGGATACGACAACTCTACACTGTTGCTTTATCTTATTTTACTAGATCTATAGTCTATTCCAACATATTCAGCTAAATTGAAACAACGCAGTGTTTAGTAATAACATCATCCTCATGTATACTAGCTATATTTGTCTACATTTCAAAATTAAGCCCATTATATAAAGGTTCATTTATAGTTTAATACATTTTAGAAATAAAAATTTGACAACATATTAAAATACTACAATATAGTAAACCTGACAACCAATAACACAATATAAATTTATTAATTTCGTAAGTGATGTTTTTATTAATGTAGCGGTGATTGAGAAAACAAAGACAAGCAATTAATGCATATTTCTGCAAACATTTAGCAATAGGTGTAGTCGAATGCAAAATTCTGCTAACATGTTAGTGCAATTTGATTTTGTAGGAGGCCACGCAGCAAATATACAGTGAAATGGCGTATATGCGCAACAGTGTCGCCTCATGCGACCCACTAACGAAAACCACGCGCGCTCGCTCGTTCTAACGTTCCCTCAGGCTTCAAGTTGCGTGAGAAAATACGCTTCAACCGAATATTGCATTTTACGCTTTAATAAATAATATATAACTGTAAAATTTCTCAGTCTCCGGCAGCAACAGCGCCACGATGCGGTGTTCATAATAAAGTCAACTCGCAACTTTATTCTACGGGAAATTTAACACAGCCCCCTACCACGCCTATACTTTTCCAAAGGAATACACACAGAATATATATATATATATATATATATATATATATATATATATATATATATATATATATATATATATAAATTTTCCGTGATACTCGGTGTCATTTTCAGGAAAATTATGTCTATAACTATAAGATACTGCCTTGTTATTCGAATAAATTGTCATTTAATTGAATTAGTTATTTTAATGTACATAAAAATTTATTGATATTACTAAATTGTTTTAATTTATAAATCGAAAGGTAGTACAGCAGAGCTACAGTGTTTAGTGTTACGTCTGTAGCATCGAAGAATTTTTAAATTAAAAAAAAATTATTTTAATATTAACAATAATTCGTATAACTTCTTTCTTTCTTTTTTATATCTACATTTGAGAAATAAAAAGTATTTGGTGATACTTCGTACTATTCTTTTTCAAATATTTCTTGAACTGTGGAAGTTATTTCTGCCGCATCCTGTATAATAAAATAAGGTAATTGTAACATTTTAGGTTTGAAAATGGGAAAATATGAACTAAGTCTTTCTACACTCAACAAGTGATATATAAAGCTCAACAAGCATCACCTAGCAAAATTGTGTAGTATCGGCAAAGGGGGAGAAATTGGACCCACATCAGTCACTTACGTCGTTGTAAAAAACGGTATATTTAAAATTTTAACTGATTGTGAGATATTAGATAAAACGAATGATACTATGCGTACAGAATAGTCCAGTGTATTAGGACATTGCAAATTTTTATACACATTTGAGGTCTAAATACATTTAAAATAGCAACAGATGAGAATGGATTTAAAATAGAAGACACATCGCGACATCCATATCATAATAAACATCAGATAGTTGAAGTTAGTGTACTCAAGGGGACAGAACGAAGATCCTTGTGAGCTAAAACCGACTTAATATTCATTACACGCGTTACACTCATGCGCGTTTACAATGACACACACACACATACATGATGTATTCGCATAAACACGTACAGTATGTATGTAGTATAGTGATGGTGCTACCGTCGTAATTATGTTAAGCACAATTTGGGGAATAATCGTGGACGTTACCCGCGACTAGATGTCGCAACGATCGCACGTTAACCGCCTCTCTCCATTTCCGTTGTTTCTCCCGCTCCAACTCTGTATTTGTATGCGTGGAATTTGAGTTTCGGCACATGCGTCCCCTTACGCTAATTGCGGACGACAGCTTTACTGGTTTATGAGTGAAGAGGGACATTTCTACTACACCGTTTGATAAATACTATATTTACGCTTGTATACTCCTCCGCTAGTTGTGTTGTTAACCAGTTAATAATAATTGAGGTCTTACCGACATTTGTTAGATGATAAATAAGTGATTAAAAATTGTTAAAGCACAGTGCTCATAGATATCCACAAGAATGAAACTCAAAGGAGCGAAACGCAAAACAGAGAATCTCAATAGAGAGAATTGTAAAACATATTGGAGAATTAATGCATTGCCGGTTTTTATATTTTTTTCTTAAATAATAGGTGCACAACTAGATCATATACAAATCTTAGGTTTGAAGTTTCATTAATTTACATTCAACAAGGAGGTTCAAAACGTGCATTTCCGTTGAAATATTTAGTTCGTATTTTTTCACGGGGATAGTCAAAGCGTGTATTTCCGTTAAGATAATTGATAAATGATTTACATCAATTGTAGCTAGGCAAATGAAATAAAATTACTTGCAAAAACTAAGAAAATATTTATAAAAGATTATATTTATGGAGGGTATGGTACATTTAGAAAATTTCGTGCTACTTGTGTGTGAACAGGGAATGGAGAAAGATTGCGAGTGTAATAACACACTGGGGGAAAAATAGCAGTATTCAGCAAAATCAACAATTATATTTCGACTTTCGTGGTGGTGGATTCATTACGTAGTTAAAGCAACCTCTAATCAACCAAGTTAAAACAAGCGTTAAGTTTTTACCGTAGCAAGCTAGTTTCAACTAATTGTGCAACTAACTCAAACCTCAAGACAGTAGATATATCACCTCCTCTAACACACATACACAAACACCATCTAAGTACACACACACACACACATATAGTGAATGCGGTGGTGCCCACGTACACTGGAAACTTACCGAAGGTATACGTATACTACTACACAGTCTATTTGAACTGGAAAAAGTGCTGGAGGAGCAACCGAGAAAACAAGGAAAAAGTCGAAAAAAGAAGTATCACACACGCGAGCAAAGTAGTAACAAAGAAGAAGAAGGTAAGAGAGGTGCTGCTGCTGTTGCTGGTGGTGGAAGAAGAAGAAACTAAAGAATAAAACGACCAAAGAAGAATCGTTGAAATCCTGTGGAAACAAACAGCCGTTAGTCGTGCGAAAAGCTGAACTACGAGCGGGGAAATGGTCAATTCTAGGCACGTACTCCAGTTCCCCGACATGGACATTAAACAGAGTAATTGGAAAAAGAGGCTACTGGCTGTTATTACTGCTGCTGCTGCTGCGGCGTGTACACCGCGTGATCCTTCTTACCACTCGCAAATACTTGCAACGCAGTGCGTGTAAGGAGATGGCACTACACACTAAGCACCTGGCATCAACTGAATGAATACCCAAGACACTGTAGCAGGAAAGTTTGTGCCTCAATTAGATACTATCAAAGAAAACAAGTTTCCAAATTAATTTAAACTAGTAACAAATAACAACAATCAAATTGGTTTTAGAATGAATAAAATATTTGGAAATATATATATATATATATATATATATATATATATATATATATATATATATATATATATATATATATATATATATATATATATATATATTCTTGTGTATGCGGTAAAAAACAAAAATTAAAATTATAGAATTAGGGACCCTCAAAATGGATATTTGCATCTAAATCTCGAAGTCGATTTTTTTGGTAATCTTATACCTACTACTTCGTAAAATTAAACAAACATCTGAATTAGTTCTCAATCGACTTTCTCATACTTAGATTTCATTTTATATATGATATTGTTTTATTATGTTTTAAATTCACGAAAGGATTGCTACTAATATATGTGTGGTAATGTAAATGCAGCATGACTATTTTTAAAGGTGATTTTTCAATAAATGGTAAATTTTTCGGAAAAACTTTTCAATCAAAAGTTTCTATAAATTTGAATGTCTTTAAATTTCAGAAGATTCACTTTTTCTCTTCGTGTGGTTTTCGAGATGTACAAATAATGACATGTTTACTGGTGCTGAAATATCTTTGCAGGGATATACAAATCTTAAATTCAAAACTAATTTTTATATTCAATGACCCTAACAATTTTAACCATAAAATTACGAGGTCAATTGTATTTCTGTTCATAATTCCTTATTTTATATATAAGTAAATTACAGAATGTGGTCCGATAGAGAAAGGGATTAGGACATGCTTCCCTTTACCAATTCAATTCATGCTAGCTTCAATAATATAACTATGTTCATATTTGGGGTTTTTTCATTATTCCTTTAGACTTCGTCAGATATAGCGATAAAGTATGTAATAAATATATCAACATCAAAACTCTCGTAAAGAATCGTATTGAATCAAGAAGACCAAGTCGCCTCAATGCCTTAATTCAACAGGGCAGTAATGGTACGATTTCCGCTTACTCCCTCCACACTTTCGTCGCTTTTCAAACGACGAGCACAGCTCTGAAATTGCTCCACGCAGCAACATTACGATTGCCTGAGAATACGTAACAATTCGGACGAAGTACGCTACACTACAGCAGCGGCAAACGGCAAGCGAAGCGGGTTGAAACGCGCTAGACCCACAAGTCGTTCCACGCACTTTTAAACAAATAAATTCTTGTAAACGGCGGAAGATTACGGAAACGAACGAATGGCTGAGCGAATGCGCACCAAAAAAGTTTGTACGGTTAAATTCGAAAGTCTATACTGTTGGTGCGGATGCTGAATCGACGAGAATCTTTTTTTAACTGCTCTGTTTACGTTTCGGCTATTCGCTTTTTTCGCTCTTTGCTCAATGGGTGCGGGTGCCAATAGAGGCCGTTCGCCATTATTAGTGTCGTATGTGCGATGGTTCGGTTTGATAAGTTTGCAGGATGTTTTAGTCATTTATTTCTGGACCAAGCCTTGTATAAAAATAAATTGCACTTTTTACTATTTTTAGAGGAATGATGGTTTAAAAACAATCTAGAATAATAAGTTCAGCTTTCGGATTGAATAAATGGAACACCTACCACTCTCCCGAAGGATTGTTTTAATCTATGAAAATTTTATATATATATATATATATATATATATATATATATATATATATATATATATATATATATATATATATATATATATATTAATCGATAATCAATGTTTTTGAACTATATTATTTTATACACTAACTTCTGATGAATTCATGTTGTAACAAAAAAATAGGAAATAATAATGTTTAAAGTTTAGACGTCCTGTTCCCATTTCAAATGTGTCTGTAACAATAAGAAACTTCTTTTTAGCTACCGTCGAAGAACTAGATGAAAATTTTATGCTGACTAAAATATAATATGAATAGACCTCCACAAAAAAACTAGTTAAAATACATTTGGCGGCCATTTTGAAAAAGGGACAAAACTTATATATATATATATATATATATATATATATATATATATATATATATATATATATATATATAACCAAAACAAGCAGTCAAACTATCCAATACTCTACAGAAATATTCTGAAATGTCATTTATCTAATTGAGTCCATTTTGTATTCCTATCGAAGGCGCAGATGATCCGATTTATTAAGCTACATGCGAATCCATGGCAACGTGAACAAGATATTTATAATGTTTCGTAGCATTTTTCTCGCAACTGGCACATTTTTTGAAGAAATTTTCCAACAAAAGTTGTGCAAAATACTAATATCTTTCATTATAAACATAAATACTTTTGCCGTAAGTGTAGCCGTCTAGTGATATTGGAGATAGAACAAAAAATGTATAGTGTAAACATGCACTACCGGTTTGAATATTCATTTCAAAAATAGAAGTTGCACATCTAGGGCATATACAAGTCTTATGTTTGAAGTTTCATAATTTTACGTTCAACAGTCTTGGCTCTAGAGCGTTCACAAACACACACAGACACACAGGCGTCATTCCGAAAATAGTCACATTCTATTCAGGGAATCTTAAGTTCAAAGTCTCACAATTTTACGTTCGACAATTTGGCTCTAGAGTGTTCACAGATAGACACACAGGCAGACAGACACACATACGTCATTTCGAAATAGGCAAGGTCAAAACGTGTATATCCGTTGAAATTCTTCATGATTATAAGACTTATTACTGCATATAAGAAAATAATAATTTCATACCTTACACAGAAGTTCTCAGCAAATCATAGCGAAACACACACATTTTAAATATTTTAATAACAATTTTATTATTAGAATCTTTACAAAACTATAAAGACAATTTGAATTCTGTTTAAATTACTTACTAACCATTTGAAAACTAAAATTTAACACATGCACGAAAATGATCACAAACCCCGTCACACTTATAACTTGACTACAGACAAATATAAACTGAACATGTTTTGACCGTATAAATGCAATTTCTTTTAAAATTGAATTGAACTATTTACAAGTTTTTTCTTGTGTCGTTAATTTATTCAACGCCTGGCAAGGTCATGTTTTCACTGTTCACTACTAATTTCGTCTTTATATGCTTATGCAATAAGGGTCCAATTGCTTCACTACTACTGTTAGCTTTAGCCAACCGCCTTCTATAACTTTAACATGATGGTGTTTTTGTACAGTTTGCTAATTTGGCATGCATCAACCAAAATATTTCATTGCATCGGAAGTTTCATATCGGTATACAAACTGTGAGGTGTTGTGTTGTGGCATATTCAGTGTTTTTAGTGTTTTCTCGAGACTTTATTGATATTTTCGTGGATATCAAAAGACTTTCTAGTGTATTGTGAATAGATGTCCATTTGGAACGAAAATGAACCTGCAAATGTTTAAGGTATGATTTAAAATGTATTTTGCTTTGCTGTATTTGAGTCTAATGCATATTACGATTAAGAGCAAATAATTTATTTGGTTCTCGTACGATTTTATACCTTATTTGTAAAAATGATCTATGATGTTAATGTTGCTGGAGCGTCGTACTGAAGTACAAAAGTAAAAATAGTGTTCATTAAAGAATTTGTAATATTGGCGATTTAAAACAAAATTAGGTGCAGGCACCTATGTCTTCAGCTCGCTTTATAAAAACTTTTTGTAGCAGTTTTCTTGTAATTGGTTCATTTTCTTGAAGAATCTTTACAATATTTACATAAATTCTGCCGTTCTAGTGATATTAGAGATAGAACAAAAAATGCACTTCTGGTTTGAATATTCTTTTCAAAAATAGGAGGTGCACATTTAGACAATATATAAGTATAAATGTTTCAAGTTTCACAATTTTACGAGCGACAATTTTGGCTGCGTCATTCCGAAAATACTTATACTTTTTATTTCGTAGTAAGTAAAAATTAAGAATTAACACACGGAACTGAACCGAAAACCGATAAAAACCATTATTTTGCCGGGATGAAAACCGGAATCGAACATATATATATATATATATATATATATATATATATATATATATATATATATATATATATATATATAAATATATATAAATATTTTTTAATTTAATCGGAACGAAAACCGAAATGTAAAATATTACCCCAAATTAAAAAAATGGGTTGTGGCCAACGCAGGACTTTCTATTACGTAGTTTTTATTATATATATATATATATTTCATGATTACAAAACTTACTTATTACTTCGTAAAAGAAAGTAAAAAGTGACATCGCAGAAAGTTTGCATCAAGTCATATCAGGACGTCACCTAACAAAAGCAAGACTGCGTACAAAACATTTGCAGTAACAAAAAAATTGCATATTATATATATATATATATATATATATATATATATATATATATATATATATTATATATATATATATATATATATATATATATATATATATATATATATATATATGTAAATATATAATAAAAATATGGTGAATGATAAATGATGTTGAAGCATACTGTCTTCGTTTATATCTTCTGAATGCGATTTTAACTTGATATACACCAGATTCCGAAAATGATATAGAGCCAGTGGCGGCTCGTGCATAGAAGGTGCAACACTGCAGTTGCACCAGAAAATTTAGGAAAATAGTTTATATTAAAATTTAGGTTTGAAATTTGGAAGTTACAACTTGTAAATAAAATTTAAATATATATGATTAAATATTGGATATAGTCATTCTGTAAATAGAAATTAAGGTAGAACTAAAACATTTCAAAAACCAAAAGAACATTCTTTTACTGCCAAATTTCAACATTTCAACCGTTATACCATCGTTATAGCAGGTTTTCCACATATCATACGCATCAATTACTCGAACACGTCATTCATATTTATAAGGATCACTAGATCCATCATATACATCTTTAAAATGCACACCCCTTAGTTCACACATCAATTTCTTACCAAACTAACACCAATTAAATTCGTAAAATTCTTTTCACACTCGACTAAAACAATTTTCTGTTAAAACTAAAATCAGACATCATCTGCTTATTCAATGCCTACTCTGTATTTGCTTTGCATTCTTTCACAATTTCTTCCTTTCTTCTACAAAGTAGTAAGTATAGGGATCACCAAATAAATTGACCTCGTAATTTTAATGGAAAAAAAAAAAAAAAAAAACTTATGATAAAAATGGCTTTAATAATATTATGAAATCGACTATCTTTGTGAAATATACGCATACAAATATTTAATGAAATTTGTGGGTGACTATAACGAATTTCCATGTGGAGAATATTAGCGTATCTATCGGATATAGTATCAGCCAGAAACATATAATTTTAAAACTCTTTAACAACCCTTAACAAAACCGTAATTTAAAGCGTATCGTATACGGGGTATCTATTTTATGGTAAAGTTATTAAATTTAACGAATGAAATGCAACAGTGTTTCATATTTAACTAGCCCAGTAGCTATCCATACAAAAGAGGCTAACGATATAGTACTTCATGCTGCTTGCTACACCATCTTTCGACTGGGCGGCAGGCAGGCATACAGTTTATGTTTTTAATTAGTGAACTTGTTAAGGTGTTTTTTACAACTCTCCCGAGACGCTACCGTTCAGAAATTAAATTCGAACGGTTTTGTTGCATAAAGAGTCAGCCCCCATGCAATTCGCCGCCACTGGTGCAGATTGTTGTTTTTATCTAATTAATTTGCTTAATTTCCCCTAATTGAATTGCAAGAGTTGTGCAAACCAATTTTACAATTTGCGCGTATAAATAAATTTGTTTTCTCATATAATTTACTTGGATTTACGTTAATATGATTATTATTGACAAATTCAGTTAATGGGGGTGTTTCCAACCATCGAATTTAGGAAAAGTATACTTTTATACCAGACATTTAAAATATTTACTTTCTTTTTTTATACATACTGTAAGATGAACTAAAAACAGGGCAACACTGCTACAGTGTTAAAGGTCGAATATTTAAGAATTTGTACTACTTCAATAAATACATCTTTACACTTAGTCTGTCCCAATCACTAGCGACAAGAAGTGATTAAATTAAAATTTTGACAAGTCACCAAGTTTCTCTGCTCTGATTGACTGTGAAAAACAGTAAGTATTCTTAACCTACAAAAATCGAAGGGAAACAAATAAAGCAGAGCGGCAGATAGCCGAAAGAGAATTTCTTGAGATAAGCACCTGCGCAGGCAGTAAGGTGCCTCTCCAAACGTCATAATTACTAAAAGTTCCGATGGGCAAGTAATCAAAGTCCAATCACGCCGAATGCGAAATGGAAACAGAGTGTACTGCCTCGCCTCGCCTCGGCCTCGACCTGGGCGTCAGATGTAAGAAGATGAACTTTGGGCACAGGGCCGCACTACACATTTTAATTGAAATGTTTCTTTATAAAACAAACTCGAATAAGTAGTTTAATTGAATAGGAAATTAACACTAAAAGTACCACTGTTGAGAAATGAAAACACGCCAATTAAGAATATAATTATAACAGCACTCTTTACTACCCTAAGATAACGTCTTATCCCTTCACAGCCAGTGCATGCGAAATGTGGCATATTTTAAAATTAAAAATACTTATTTTATGTAATTATGGTCTTTGGGTTCACAATTTAAAAAATCTTTATTGTCAAAAATGGCTAACATATTCATCGCAAACCGTCAAACTAGCCATTATTCCACAGTAATGCTCAGAATATGTGATAAACGTTCGTCACAAAATCACAACAAACATTTCTTAAAAGCAGCACTTGAGTAGTTGTCGGTCGTCGGTCGCCGTGTTGATCCATTCTATACACACACACACACACACACACACACACACACACCCATTACTATATCCTCTACTTGTCTGTCTCACTACTTCCGCAGTGTTTCATCTCTGTCCGCCATGCACACATCGACGTACAGTACAATCCATTTCATTCGCAGTGGCATGGCAGTCGCGTGATAGAGGCAGCAGCAGCATAGATTCCTAGGTGGAGAGTGCGAATCTCGACAAAAAGTGATAGATGATCCCTCTGGAACACAAGAGATTTACAGAGCCTCCACCCGCCGGCCGTCTAAGTTTGCGGGAATCGCACCAACCCTAAACGAGACGCATTTTTCTCCTTGGAAATTATTCCCGTCCTAAGCAAAGCACACATTTCCTCGTCTTTCTCATCCAGCTCTATACTTGGTTCCTGATGGAATTCTTAGAACTGTATGTATTGAATACATAAGATGTGCGCAGTCGTTCGAAATTGTTTATATACATTTACAATATTTGTGCCCTGTGGCGGAATTCTAAAATTCGTTTCATAACTATCACGTGGTTAAATTATAAATACGTAAATGTGACACAGATATATAAATCACTTTCTTCAATTTTGTATTTCTGAAATTTCTTATTTATGTTGCCATTGATGCATTTGATATTATTGTTATTTGACATCGGTAATTATCACAAATAAATCGATCGAGAATATTACGTTAAATACGGCACAACTGTGTGAGCGCGTTAATAAAGTCCATTAGAAAATATTTGAGTATATCAAAGAAATGCTTCAAGTTAATGTTAATTATTAAACAAAACAAATCTTTTCATTGTTGTGTTTTGAATTGTTTTATTTCGATCAAGGTTGTACGGACAACTGAATTATTTTACAAGATATCAGGGGTTGCAGATTTGTTTTCTTTATGTAAATATAAAGTGTTTATTACTTAAATTAAAACACTGAATTGATTATACGGCGAACTAATAGCATTGGTGCTTGTATCTTTGTTTATTTTAAAACACAGATGGAATCAGATTCAATTCAAAGAAAGTCGTAATTACAAATCTTCTTTATTTACACTCATAAAAGAAATAAAAAATCCGTGGTTAAAATATATCTACTTTTTATTTATTTATTATTATTCCATGATATTGAGTATACGTCGAGTACTTATCCTTGTTATAGCCAAGGCATTGCTGCATGTTTCTTTGCTTGATTTGGTCATGTTTCTGTACAAAAGGTATGCACAGAATAATGCGTAATTCAATATTTACATTTCTATGTATTTAAGTGGAACGAAGTATAGACTTGGGTGAACGGGGTGAATCTTCTAGTGGAGTCTTGTGCATTCTCAGAGCTATATTTCGGTAGAGGTGCTGTGTGTCTCTTGAATTTTAGTATTCCAGAGAACAAACTTACCCCAGTCGCCCCACCTCACCACTCGACCGTCGTCGTGTTAAAGTCCGCATTTCTATTCTTCATGCATTTCTACGGGCATTTGTTCCTGACGTGATTTGTGCCACTTCACTCAGATTTCTCTCTGGCGGCGCCTCCACCAACTAGACGGCTGTGATATGGTGACGTGCGTCTTATCTTTTTCTTACAAACTTCTTATCCCTACTGCTCTTAACTATCCATGACACATCATCCCTGTTTGTCTGTTTCTTTCAAATGGATCATGCATTGCATAAGTGATATGGATAGGATACTTTGCTGGGTTGGTTGGGAACAGAATTAAGAAGCAACCGCACGTTCTGATTTTGCACAAAAAGTTAATATTTCTGAAGTAAATTACGCTACATAGTTTTTAATTTCTTTTAAGAAGTAATAAATATTGTAAACATAAAAATTTCAACGGATATACATGGTTTGAACTTCCCTGATTCGAATGTGACTATTTTCAGAATGACGTCTGTGTGTGTGTCTGTTATGGAACGCTCTAGAGAGTTATGTTCATAATGAATGATAATAATATTTCGCACAACTTTTGTCTAAAAGTTTCTTCAAAAAAATTACCAGTTACGAGAAAACTGCTACGGAATATCTGAAATATCTTATTTAAGTTACTATGGATTTGCATATAATTTAAACAAACATATAATCTGTGCCTGTTAATATTTTGACAGGGAATCAAAATAGAATCAATTAGATAAATGACATTTCATAGTATTCCTGTGAACTATTGCCTTGTTTTACAGTTTGTTTGGGATAATTATATATATATATATATATATATATATATATATATATATATATATATATATATATATATGTATATATAAAAATACATGCCTCAAGAAGTGCTCATATATCGTAATGAATTCGCGCAAATTGTTACAAAATACTTGCTAATAGTGGTATAACTTATCTCGCTTATCTGAAATCGAATCGTAATTGTTCATGAGTTGCTATGTAACATATATACACACACACACACACACATTTACGTATATTATGTTTATACACATTATATATAAAGTGTTAGATATTATCATTGGCATAGTTAGTTGCAGGGCGCACACATTGAGAATATATACACATCTATACCCAATATCCCTTATCCAATCACACTCGACCAATAATATACATGTATATCTATAATAATATCCACATAATCTAAAATTTCATCATGGATTCCGTTCATGAAATCGTCGACATGTGAGATTGTGTATGTAGTATATAGAACTCGACGCGATAATGAGTTCAATTAGTTCATTAAGAGCCTGCTGTAATTTGAATATTGAGCGTAAACCGCATATATGTGTATACACATCACGCACTGTATTGAGAACATTGATATTATATTGACTGATTACTCTCTTAAATTTAGTTGTATTACAGTTGTTCGTTCTTTTAATTAACGTTAGCAAATGACCAATTGGTTATGTGTCTGAACATTAGCAAAAACATCACATTTAGTATTAATGCGCATATAATAATTTTTACTTAAAATTAGACAAACATATCATTTTGAAAAAAATATAGCCTAAAGATTAAAAAAAAAAACTAACCTAGGTACAACGCACCTGGTTCAGCTCGCCTTATAAGTAATATATGCGATGCGAGCATCAGATTCCACCATTCCAGTCCACGTTTTAAAAATTAAAAAAATAATTATTCTTAATTATTAAGGCCTTTTGGTTAACAATTGGAAAAGTTGGTGCAAATGATTCAGAAAAAAACTATAAGTCCAATTAGTTTCTAGTTTTGACCATTCTATTCGAAATTGTTTCTTTTACGCATTGAACCTCTAAAAGTGCATTTTGAGTAAAACCTCGATTTTTGGACCGCGATATAAATCGAAATTTTTAACGGTTTTTCCCACTTGTTTTTAATAATTCGCCAAATATGGGTATTTCAATAAATGATTTAGTGCACAGTATATTGTAATTTATTTATTTTTTGACTTGAATATGTTACTGACCCATTTGTTCGTTATACAGTGAGATAAATGGTTACAATAGTATATTTCGTTATTAAAACTGTCCCTTCCCTTCCGCTGAAACCGCTCGATGGCACATATTTGTGATCATGTAATATTTTTAAAGAGCCACTTAAAAAATCAATTGTATAAAATCGTCATGCAAACATTATTTATTAATAGTTCAGTGCAGTTATAACGGCTGCAGCGCTATTCATCAAAATGAAGTTAGATAAAGAAAATAAAAATCAAGTTATTTAGCTTCTAAAAGAACAACGTTTGCGTAAAATTCTATGATTATGGCCCGATCTTAACCCTTCAACGGCTAGCTTTACTTATATGTAACTCTAAGGAAGCAACGCAAAACGTGACAATCATTTTTGATACATGTGCTGACTGAAAAACAAAACAAATGCACATAATTAATTGTCTGATAATCTAGAACGAAGTCACGTACGGAAGTTAGATGCTACAGAAAATGTTCTTTCAAAATTGTCAAACGCTTCATATAATTTTTCTAAATATTCAGTATTTATTTGATATGAGTAAACGAGCACTTCCGGTGGAAATATTTTTATTTTTAGAAAAAAGGATTTGATAAGATATGAATTATTAAATTTCAAGAAACTCTCTTATTTTTGAGGTAACATTCCAATATAATGGCAAAAATCGACTGATTTTAAAGGAAAAAAAATTAAATTCTATTGTAAAATAATATCCACTGGGTAAAATATCAATGGTATGGAAAATAACATTGCTGGCAAGCACGTACGTAGCAGAACGCTCGCTCGTTAGTTGCTGAGCTGTTGATTGCGATGAGTGAGTGAGCGAGTGAGCGAGCGAGTGAGGGAGCCTAGAACGCACATTGAACGCAACCCAGCCAACAGCAGCAGCTAGCTAACTCGGGATGTACGAGTATGTATGTAGTTGTAGTAGTACTCCATGTACGTTATTCGTGCACATTATATGGAGAAGATTGTGTATATTTATAAAATAAATGTAAATTGCTAATCTCGGAGCGCATTGAGGAGTGAAGGAGCTAGCTTATGTTCAGTATTCTAAACAGAGAATGTCTGCATTGTTGTACTTCTTGTGTGTTAAATTTACAGTAAGATACGATTTGAATTTAGAACTTGATTTTACTGGAGTAATTATTGTTATTCAGAATGTAGATGCAGTGAATGAAGAAGTTGTGTGTGTGTAGTATGCATTGAAATTCTTTTATAATATAACTTTGTCAAAAGGCAAATTACTGATCGAGACCAATTGTACCTTTCATATGATATTTCTTACCATTAATCCAGGCCTTTGTTCATTTATCGTATTGTTTTTACGTTGCTATTTTCTTTAAAGAATACGCTCAAAATATTGTCAGGCATAATCCATACGATTTATCAAAACCATTTATTAAATAGCAGTTTCTTTCTATACATTAATATATATTTTTAGGAATATATATAAAAATATCTCCATTATTTTCTTTGATATTAGTCCCTAAGCGCGTGCTCATAAATGAGAAAAAAAAAAACGCTCTGCCCACAATTGCTCCTCGTTGGTTCACCTAAAACAAAAAACCAAACGGCATTTGAAAATATATACATATATCTTGTTCGTCTTCTACGGAAAAGTTTTTAAAGCAAAAATTAAAAAAATTACAGTTGTTTGAAAATATGTTTAAAAAATCGCTACTTTTCTCAAACTTCAAAATTGGATGTAAGTAAATCTATGCCGTTTCAAGATGTGATTCTAGAAGATGAAATTGGTATTCAATTGGAAAACAATCCTTAAAAAAATTCAGCCTGATCAATATTATATAAAAATTGAAAAATCTTGGGCACGGCCCGAAGAAATCTCATTTTGAGAAAAGCGGAGAGAGAGTTTCGCGTTACTATATATAAGTAAACATATATATATATATATATATATATATATATATATATATATATATATATATATATATATATATATAAAAAAATCTCGACCTAGAAATAATATTCTTCAAAAAAGTCTTCACTAGTATATTCTAGAGAGATATGTGGAGATATGATGAAAAATCAATTTTTTGACCCCAAAGAACCAGAAAGACACCTTAAGCAATTTAGAAGATGGCAGACTCAAGGATATCTGTATTTAATAATATTCTTGTACGAATTGGACCATATTAATTTTCGGTTGAATAATTACAGCTGAATAATATTATATACCGCCTACATCTATCCAATCCATTACACTTGTACCTATGTATGTATGTATGTATATAATTGCATTACATTATGCAACTTGATAATAAACTATACTCTATAATCGTATAACTATAGAGCTGAACCGTGTATGCATATATCTAGTGCAGGCGTATATAATCGCAGTTCGCAATCATCAAACGACCCAAATAACGACATATAAATTGCACAATTCGCGTAACACTCGACATCAGATCTGCACTGAGTGCACTCTGTAATACGTAGTACGTGTGAGTGTGAAATTGGTATCGCCCGTCGAGCCAAGCCAAGCCAAGCCAAGCCAGGCCAAACTCGAGCCCGTCCGGTCGGTGTAGTGTACGCGATGCGCGATATTTGCTTGATTATTAATAGACCAAGATTAAATCGGTGTGTACATAATTCTCCCTAGGCGAGATATTCGAGAGACAACCCACCTCCACGCTGCCACCATAGCCATGTACGCGAATCGCTAGATAATCTATTGTCTAAGTACACGCAACATCCGCTAGATGGTGGCGGTGTACATTGGCGCTCTTTTTTTTTATACCACTGCTCTCACCAGCTCTCATTCTATACTATTATGTACTATTGTTGTACTGTGTATGCTATAGAATTGTGAATCAAGTATTGCGTGTTTAATGTTTAAACGGCTGTGGCTGATCAATGCTTTAATTATTTATTCTATTTGTTTCTTTGAACTAGCTAGGGTAGATGGTTTTAAATGCCTGCCCATACTCGTTATCTTTTTTTTTCTTCTTTTTTTTTCGGTGGTGCCTTTAGATTACATAATACGATCGTATTACGTTTTGTGTAATGTGTTTGTGTACAATTTCGTGGAAGTGAATTTGGTTTACTCGGTTTTGGTAATCAATGATTTGTTTTTGAATGAGATACCTGACTCATTTTTATTTCTTATTGATGATTGAACAAGTTGTTAGTTAGTAAATAATTCCTTTTAAGGCGCATCTAGTCGATGCTTCCACGCATCTTTAAGCAATGTATATTTTTTTATATTTATTATTTAATTGAGGTTCACATAAAAATAAACTAAGAAATTCATAAATATTGAGAATGTGCAGTAATAACATGGAAAATTGATTTATTATAATTTATTTAAAAATATATAAAATCAGAATTTAAGGCAGAAGAAGAAACGGCCGCCAAATCAGTATGAAATGGAAAGTGAAATAGAGTAAACACAGCGTCTTCGAAGAAATCAGTTCTAAGCAGTGCGACGTTTTCTAGAAACGTACTTTTTCGTCCTGACTCCGTTGAAAACTCGGACAATTTTCAATATTTTTGAACAATGGGCGTTTCAGACGACGGAAAATATGAACGCCTATCAACTCGCAATCCAAATTTTCGATTTGTTTATTTAAAAATAGGCATCTTTACAAGGAAATTGTCGGTGAAAAGATTTTTTTTAAACACAATAATTTTGTTAATTTCCAAAAAAGATAAGATCCTGATCAAGAGTTGGTAGCTACACTCTTAATCCATAAAAAGGCTTATTGGAAATCTTTTTCTATTAAGTTTTGTGCGTATACATTGTAGCAACAATTTCAAGGATTTCATAATCGCTTAGATTCGTCTGAGGAAGTCTTACAATATGCTAAATTATTTAAATCTCGATATCGTTATATATTTAAGTTTCCATAACTTGGTTTTAATGCCATATGGCACTCTAAACCCAAAGAAAAATAATTAAAATTTGATGAACATTCGTTTTATAGTAAAATCTAATTGACTTTTATGACTTTTATGTTTTAACATAACTCTTTAAAACCGATTTTCAATCTTATATAATTTTAGAAAACGTAGAGATGAGAACGAGTGTACGTTTGTTTTCCCAGAATATCTCCATAATTCTGATGGTGGCAAAGCTAGTTGGGGTGGGTAGGTAGGTAGGTATATTATACGAAAACAGGCAGTCAACGAGTTTCTTAAATTTCATTTATTATTCAACTAATCTACATTCGCATTATTTTCACTGGTATATTCCATCTTTTGTGCTCTGCTATGCTCATCATGCAAATAGGTAGGCAAGTACTTATTGTGGGTTGTTGGTGTAGTTTTCTTGTTATGATGTTGTGTTTGCCTGCGCATTCATTTCAGAACACTCTTGAATCCTTAATATGATGATGGCTTTGAAATGAAAACGCTGATGTAAGATATCATTGTTTTATTGTCGAGTCAAGAAAGGGGTACATATTTTATTCAATAAGGATCTCGTTTTAATTTTAATGTTAGTGATGCTACTGCGGAAATTCTAATGGGATTATTGTACGACACGTATAATATGTTGACGCTCAAGTTAAACAGCATTCAATTATTATTTTCTAATGAAGACTGTTGTACATTGAAATGGTGTATATTATGTTTCTATCTCGTTCTTTCTTTAACAACAGTAAACATCAATTAATTTTTGACATACTTAGATTTATATAAATAATTTTACAAAAGCATACAATATCTAAATAAGATAATTTCTTTACAACGTAATAAATAAAATCAGCATGATATAGACTTTGTTATTATATATACAAAATTTGTTTAATATTGGTTCAGTAACTTTAGAAGAGATGTGGTTCAAAACATGGTTTTACGAGCGAATGAGCGAGCGACAAACATCTAAGTACTGAACATTTTTATAATCAGTGACACGAATACAACCAAAAATAAACAACGTGCAATAATTGAAAAAATTACATCTAAAATTGCAATACAGTTTATAAATGATAAATTGTTTCTTCTTACCTCAAAATTTAGAGGCGATACCGACATACCAATTTTGTCTAGAGGTGTCAACTTGAAGGCCACTCCCAATAGAACCACTGAACTATGAAACGCATAACGTTCATTATAAACAGAGACAACATCATAGAAGAATATTTTAATGGCGTTAGATTGGAGGTGTCGTGTTGTGAAATATAAGGGTTAGTTAGTTTGAAGAAGGGTGGCGGCATCGGCATCGGCATGAGATTGCACTCATTTCGCGTATAATCACACACCGTTTTTCTTCGCTGACGAGAAAATTAAGGCCTCATGTAAATTTAGCTTGTTTTAAGGGTGCTTTATTTTCTAGGTATTAAAAGAATAATGAGCGAAGCAAGAACAGGGGACGCGCATCGCGGTCGACCGAATTAGCGATGCACACAGATACTCCTCCGCGTGGTTTTGCTTGTTTGTAATTTTTTTCAGCAGCAAACCAACTTTATCATTAGGTAGACACTTGATACCGTACCTACGAAGGTACTGAGGAAGGGTAGCAATTTCATCATTTTGGAAAATTTAATTTATGTAATATTGGGACGCGGTATACCCGCTATGTGATTAATATAAATATTTTTATTTTCAAGAGAAAAAAAAAAACGATAATTAAGTTGTTAGTAATGAGAAAAGTGTTACCGTGGAAGTGACAATTTCCGAGCTTAGGACTGGAAAAACATACCATTCAATTTGTAGGCCAATGTGGCCATTAAATTTTAAAAACATTTATTAAGCAATAGTTAGCAACTAGTTAGTAATCATTTCTTTTTAAATTAATGTTACTATATCGCTTTTGAAAATAGATACCATAAAGTATGATTATGAAATCAATTGTAAAAGTTGTAAAGCAGAAAATGATAGGGTCTTATGTTTTAGTTATAAAGCAAAAATTAATCATCTGCTATGTACATAGAGACATGAAACATTCATTAAAGTTTGAAGCGGTTTATTGAGGGTGAGTATACTCATAGTCCCTGTCCTCTCTGTCAGTGAGTGTGTGAAGAAGCTCGTGAACACACCGAAACACGGTCTGACAGTAACGGCGGTGTAAATTCTCCCACGGGACCAGCGAAACGAGCGGACAAGCGAACGAGTACGTATTATATATAGTATAGACATACAGCAGGAGCAGCGAGCGAGCGAGCGAACGAGCGAGCGAGCGCCAGCAGAGAGTTATGGAATAAGAGGGTCGTTGCTGAAGCAACAGAAGATACGACGTGAATTGTGTAGGTATGTGTGTTGGGCTCATTGTGCAACAAGGAATTCAACAGCCTTATTTTGGATGTCGAATTGTCAATCAAATATTCTTATTATTTTATGATGCTAACGGACGATACAATCATCGCTATAGGTTTCTAAGTCTTTTATTATCGCAATCACAGTATTATAAATACATATCTATTTAGATATATACACCCATAAATAGTAACGCACATGTAATCTCAAAAATAATAAATATCAACTCAGGGAAGCTCAAAATATAAAATTCAATGTCAATGCGTTGTTATCTAATCACAGACAACAATGACGCTTAATAGATGCCAACGTTAAAATTGAAAATATTATCAAAATTTCAATATCCCTTATTGTACTACGTCCAATAAAGTAAAACATATGAACAGATTTCTTTGTTGCATTTAATTTACGATTTATGTGATACCGCTTATATATATTCGCAACAATTCAATTTGCTGATCACAGAGGGCCTTGGTTCATTCCTATATTCATCAATTGTGCTACTCTAATGTATTAATCCACTATCGAGAAATATCGTTCCGTTGCTTTGCTCCCCCCTCGTGCACCAACCAGTTCATCCAGCTAGAGCTGCTGCGAGCGAAACGAAGCGGGTTGTTTATGATTCTGCAGTGTAGTGCTGCCATCTGCGTGGATTTTGTTTCCAGAATTGAATTAAAACTTAGCCATTTCTGCATCCGGCGTATATCGGTGGCAACGGCCAGACCGTAATGGAAACGTATCGTGACGTCACATCCGTTCAAAGTTACATCCTGTTATTCTTTCTATCGTTCATCATTTCTCTCTGTACACTTGGTTTTGCTGTGTGCATGTATGTATGTCTGTATTGCTTATATTTCTACTTCTGCTTCTTCTGCAATATGTTGCTTGAGCGTTAGACAAAAATCCGTTAAAAGCGTTCAAGTTTTTCCATACAGTAATGCGATTTGTAAGAAAGTTTGTTTTTCTGCAATATCTACTACGTATTATATGGTGCGGTATGTATACCTATACATACTTTAATATAAAGCTGGTCAGAAAATACCACGAATCTCTGGTTCATTTTTTACTTATATGAATAAATTTAAGGATATAGTGTTATTTTTCTTTGGTTTCTTATGATAAGTTTTGACTAGTTTTATGGAATTTAGGAATATTACAAAAAGTGTAACTATGTGTTAATTCAATTCAATAAACAGTCATTATGCGACGGAATATCTTTGATTGTACCGTAAGAATATATATATATATAAATATATAAACATATATAAATATATATATATATATATATATATATATATATATATATATATATATATATATACATATATATATATATATATATATATATATATATATATATATATATATATATATATATATATATATATATATATATGAATATAATATTTTTGATAGATATGTAGTAGTTTATATTGCTGCAGTATCAATGTGTATTTGGATGTATGAGTGTTTGTAGTTTTTCTCGAGTCGTTGTCGATTTAACCGATAAGTCGAAATAACTTTTCCAAAGTTCTGTTCTTTTGTTCGCAAACACTAGCCAATCAGAAAAACTCACAACGTGAAGTGTCCCATACCATACGTTTGCTTTTCCTCCACGGTGTCCCTACTGTCGCTTCTATTGTCTCAACAATCCTATCTTTTCTCGTCTGCCTGTAATATCAAACACCTACTTACTTCCACCCTTGCTCATTTGTTAATTGAACATTGATGAATTTTTGGCAATGGCGTTATGCAAGAATACATATTATGGTACAGTTTTATAACTGTTGCTGCATTCATAAATTCCAAGAATTCTGCTAATAATTTCAACTAATTTTTAGCTTATCGTACTACAGAGCTATACCGTGGGTTCTCACACTTCCTTAGGAGACGGAAGGAGACAAATTATATGTCTCTTTCTCTGTCGCTCATATAACAGCAGAAGTGAGAAAAGTGGCAAAAGTGGAGGACAGAGGAGATACGTACACAAAGTAGTTTTTACGGAAGAGCGAGCGAGCGAGCGACATAATCGAAATATATAAGTTATATACATCTTCGTAATCAGGATGACAAACATTTTCAGAAAATATAAATACATATTTGAAAGAAACTAAAGTGATTGAAGATTTCAAGTTATTATTTCCTTGGTTGCCATGGTGCACGTTTTCTCCAAAGCATGTCGTTGGCAGTCGCCGGTTAGAGTGTGAGTGTGTAGTAGGTTGGCTACACTGTAAAAAATACGTGTAAAATTACAATCATTATTTTTGTATTTTTCCTTAAAAATTAGCGTAATATTACATATCTGTGTAATTTTACATGTGTTCTTCAATTTTTATGTAATATTACCAACTATGAATATATTTTATGTGAACTTAAATAATTCACTGTAAAATTACATATTTTACAGTAAAATTAAATTTTCTATTGCAAAATTAAATATTCAATAGTAAAATTCCATATTCTCGCAGGCTGATCTGTAAAAATACGAAATTGATGTAACTTTACTTGGAAATAATCGGAAAAGTTGTAATATTACAAAAACGGAGTGCAAATTATTAGTTTTCATGTATTTTTACGCAATTTTAAAGTATTATAGTATTAGGTACGCATTGCTTTGAAGTATTTATATATGCATAGTAAATAAAAATGGTATTGTTTATTAATGAATATCAAAATTTAAGGTAGGTATAATATATTCTATAATATATGATATAATATATATATATATATATATATATATATATATATATATATATATATATATATATATATATATATATGTATACATTATATGTAATTTTAATTCATATCAATGATTAATAAAAAAAAAGAAAATGACAATGTTGCAGCTTTACATAAAATATATAATCGATGGTATTTTTACAATTAAATCTAGTATTTTCACAATTATCTTGTGTAAAATTACATGTTTGTGTAAATTTGCGTTTGCGTTGTTCTATTGAACAGACGCATGTGTTCAGAGTTCAGACCTGTTTAGGCTATACATGCCATGTATGGTGCATCATATTGAGCAGGCCGTATATTTGTTTAATGTATAACTGTGAATATATTTATATATAAAGAAGAGGTGTTTCTAATTTCTAATTGAACATTGAAAATAGAAGTTTCCTTTTTCAAGTAAGTTAAATGAAGTTATATATTAATTACCATTTAAATTTATATTCCAATTATGCAAGTAAAATTAACAGAAACTTTCAACATATTCATATGTTATTTAACACTTGCTTAAAAGCAATTTACGTTAAACATGTATAATATCTTGTATATTTAGGGTTATTAATTATCTTATTAGAACTTGATAGTTAATTTACAGAAGTGTTGAAATTTTACGTTCAAACTGTAAATTTAGGATTGGAAAATTATATTTTACATTTTACATTAGAACAAACTGTTACATTTACAGGGAATATGCGAATTTTACATTTTTAAACTGTAAATTTAGTGTTTGAATCTGTTATTTTATGTTTTATCAAAATTTGATAATAAATTTACAGAAGTTAGAGGAATTTTATATTTTACATGGTAAATTTAATATTTGAAAATGTTTTTCTACATTTTGTAACTGTATTTTCATATCATATATTAATGCTGAAGATCACATTTACTTTATAAAAATAGATACCAACATCGAGGCACCAGAACACCATTATTTAACTGCTTAAAAGGTTATAGCAAAATACTTTCACGAAGAATTTGGTTTTCCTTTATTTGAAGTTGAGGTAAGATTAGCAAAAATATAGTATAAGTATAATAAAAATTTCTACAGTATTTTTCTTGTAGGAAGATGCACTAAAATAAAAATTAAAGGGAGAATTTCCAGTGTACCTGGTACGTTATATTTTCAATGCACCCCTTTCAGCTATCATTTTATAAAACAAAATAACAATTCCTTTTTTATTTTACTTCCAATTTAAACTTATTTAATTTTTTTTTTCAGGGTCAAATGTAATCTGCCACAATTATATATGCATTGAAGATAATACAATAAATGAAGGAACCGAACATATTTTGGAGGCAATTTTCGCTATATTTTTTAATTTCAAAATGAAATACACGAATACACCATAGGATTATTCCTAACAATGGAATTAATCGATTAGATTATATTTGAAAATAAATCCTGACGTTGGGAGCAGAAGTAAAAGATGTTGTGTGAGGTCGGTCATATCATTTATTAACAATTTTAATGAAAAAAATTTAAAAATATTTAGTTGAAATACGGATGATTTTTTTGTTCAAAGTTTGTTTTAATTACAATTTTTTGTAAACAAATGACATAAATTAAGTTCGCATAAATGTTTTCGATTCTTTGTTATTTATATTTGTAATAAAAACAATTCAAAAAATTATAAATTGTTAAAATACCTATACTTTCTTCCTCAGTTTACAATTGCAAAAGTAAATTTACATTTTTAAATGTAAATTTACACTTCCATTAAGAATACCATTACATTATTTAATGTAAAATATACTATATAATCACGGAATTTTACATCTTCAATTAGTAAAGTTACATTTGCAATAGTTAATTTTCCCAGTTACACTTGTAAACGTTTTACATTTACAAATGTAAACATTACATCTCATATTAGTAAATTTACAATTTCAAAACTAATGTTACACATCATTAATGTAAAATTTACATTTAGCGATGTATTCCTTTACTACGACATCTGTAAAATTACATAACATAAATCTAGATATGTAAATATACTGTTCAATTTGTAATATTACATTTTATAAAATCCAAATAGTAAAGATACACTGCTATGTAAAATTACTATGATTATCGAGGGTCATGATTAAACCAATGATTATCATTGTAAAAATTTTTTACAGTGTAGGATTATCGAAATGAAGACGATCCTGGGATTATCTGTGTACACGTACAGCGTTGAGTCGCTGTATAAATCTCCACGGGGAGAATTAACTGTATCACCCATCCCGTCGCAGCCCGTCTCGTACTCAACTTAACGAACAATTGAAAACTGAACGAGATTAAAACAAGATCTTACAGTCACGGAACGATTAGGAGATGATCATTTTGTGTGAAATACGACCTCATAACTAAGGATTTCATCTACTAACATTTAACCATAATATAGTAAAAATGGAAATTTGCTATATTATGTTTTCTCATCTTCTTTATAAGTTGTCGTCGCCGTATCAAGTACAGCAAAGCTAAAGCATTCGGTCGTGTGTCTGTAGCATTATCGGATACTTTTCCGAGGGGCCCCGAATGAATTTGCTTGCGCTGGAAAATAGGCCATGATAATGAAACGATAGACCATAATTTCATTTTGTAATGCTTATATGTGAAAACTAATCAGTATTGTCAATTCCATTTCAATTAATATGATATTGTAAATAGAACGATTGTGCCATTATTTAAAAAATATTATTAAATTCAGTCCGCCAATAAGTTTGAGATGTAATTTTTCTCTGCTGTGACATAATCAAAACAATTTTTTGATCGTATCAGTTTGAAATAATTTCCAGTCGTCATGGCCAGAGATGATGATATTCGAAAGGAAGTAACAGATGAAAAAGTAAAAAATAATAACATAGAATGCAGAAAGAAAACGATAACCGCACCAGAGCACACCGCGATGTTTCCATTCAAATAATTAGAATGGATAAAATAAAAAATGGATCGCAATGAAAAAGTTAAAATTGCATTGAAACCAATTTAAGGAAATTTCTGAAAGTTCGAGAGTCACTCGAAACTTTTTTATGAACTAATCAATGTTTGAGAGAATTCACCATCAGGCTCTCGCTGGAGTACCTACGGAGCCACCACCGTAACGGACAAACGAATCGCATAAAACGGGTGGGGCACTACCTATGCTGTGTTGTATATTTTTAACGAACACATTACATTCGCAAATAACTTCAATTTATGTAATCATTACGTTTTTTGCATAATGCAGAATTAGTTAACATCTAATTTGACAGATACTATTATTAATTTTCGAATACTTCTTTATAAAAACGTATTAAATTATTATAATTTTTAAATTTCCTTTCTTATTTACATATTACTAATAGAAATTACTAATCCGCTTACTTTATGCAAAACATTAAAATACATTCACACATTCGGCAAAACAATTGTCTCGGTCAAACTAATAACGAAAATATCTAGCTTGAAAATTTTCATGATTACAAAACTTGCTTTTGTGCTGCTTTCGAGAAAGCAAAAAATAATCAGTAGTTATTGTAAAGTAAGAAAGTATGAAGTATTCTTGGTAAGTAATTAAATGTCGTAGTCACCTGACTTCCGTAGCAAATATCGTGCCGAAATACATTTATGTGATTTGAATAATTGTTAAAGAGAAAAATCCCTCTACAAATTGCAGTGCTAGAAAAATAATTACACTGGGAATTGTAGAGCATGAGATGTTTCCCAGACCGGCCGTTGTAAAGTTAGGAAGGCGCTGCGAGCAGTGCGCGGTTCTCTAACTTTGATAATTATGCTCTTCCGGTAGACGAGCCGACGAGCGAACGAGCAACGCTAGACTTCTGTCCGTCAAAACGTTGAAGCAGTTTTTTGCACGAGCAATTATTGGGAAATTTCAAAGTTTTCTGCTATACCGACGCGACGCTAGGAGAAATACGGGTTGGTGCAACGGTCGAGGAGAACGGAAGAAAAGCATAGTGAACACGTGATAAAGAGCAATTAGTCAAAAGAAGAAGAAGAAAACGCAGAAGAGCGTAATGCTGACACTTACCATGTATGTGTGTGTGTGTGTGTGTGTGTGTCCGTTTCGGAAAGTGCTTTTAACTAGATGTATAGTTCTTGCAGCGGGTTTTTAGTACATTTGCGTGTGGATCTTCTTAAAAGGATGTCAATGGAAGTGGTTTTCATATTGCACTATTTGTTGTTTTAATTGATGCACGAGTTTTAATATAACCACCTTCATGAGAATAATTGCATATGTATATTATTATTTTATTAAAGATGGATTGCATATTATAAACAAAAGGAAAGTAATAAGTAATGTACCATAATACAAACACGTTAAATTTCCAATCAACTACCAGTATTATTATTTAAAATTATCATCTAGTTAATTACAAGAGAGCCTTGACTGTCGAACCTAAAAAGTATGAACTTCAAACTTAAGACTTGTATATGGTCTAGATGTATACCTTCTATTTTTGAAAAAAATATTCAACCTGGAAGTGCATGTTTGCTCTTTGCATGTATTGGTCTTTCTCCAATTTCACTAGAACGGCCGCACTTATGACTTCATAGGCATTTTTTCAGTCTCGTAAAATGAGTGCATTACGATCTTCAGTTGTTTTATTTGGAGCATTACTGAAAACTTCAAAACAATTTATTATATACAATGTTGATTTTATATAGTATGAAAAGTTTACTAGTCAAAGTCGTCTTAATAGAATCAATAAATCAAGCATGATTCAAAACATGTCCAAATTTCATGTAAAACGGTGTATATACAAACAAGCGTCCACTACATTTTGCTTTAAATATATGTGTATTTTATGTAATTGCGTCGTATTTTTTATGGAATCGTTTCTCGTGGCTATTCGTAGTTGAACAGGATATCCGACTGAATGGCCAATGGAAGAAAGAATCATAAAATGTTACTATTTTTAAACGGGCGCACTGGATTGGTTCCAGCGCCCTAAAAACCAACGGATCATATTTACTATATATCACGATTTCGACTTACATCTAAATAAAACGCGCTTTCATTTCTGATAGTACGATGTATATCTTTCCAGTTGCGAATAGTATGGAATTTGGTATTACAGTGGTTTGGCAAATATCTACGGATAAGTTTTAATTACAAATACTTGTGTGATACCCTACATTTTATGGTTAGTCTTTAAGTACGTAAGTACAGCGAAGGACACTACAATATTGTATCTGTAATTCAATTTAAAGTGGTTAGTATTTTTTCATTTTTCAACTTTTATAGAATTCATGTCTGTTTTGACATGTGAAATATCCTTTCCAAAATAGAACGTTTTCATTTCCTGGGATTCAAAACGATGTAGGCACACAGACACTAGACATAATTTTTTTTAACATTTCTAGGGAGGTGCAGACTATATAGCAGATATGTTACTTCTGCATACTGCCCTCCTATGCTTAAAATCTCAAAACAAAACGTATAAACAGATTTAAAATCGAATGGTGTTCGGTCCGAACGAATCAAATCGATGTGAAGTTTGTTAATATCTATCAAAAAAGAAGTTAATTTAATTAGTTCGATTTATTAATTCCTAAATTATTATTTATAGTTGTTCCTTTGACTTTTAAGTCTAATTTAAATACACTATAAATAGATCAAAAATCTTAGGAAAGTATTAAAAGGCGCCCTAAAACCCCGGAAGTATAAGGGCCAACAATTTTAAATGCAAATACCATGAATTACGGACTCATGTTTTATGTGTATCAAATTTGGCTGCAGGGGAGAACAACCGCAATATTTTTCACAACACAAACGAGAAACATATGGTGGAGTATGAGTTATACACATTATAGGATACAAGATAACGTGAATCGAATATCCGTTCAAACATTTTTCAAATCCGATACACGACCGAACGCTATAGTCCAAAGTACTATCGTAAATTAGCTTAGAAACTTGGACTGGTTAACCACAATTTCATCAAAATTAATATATGAATCAGAGGATTGAGCAAGAGTACTTTCTAGTATGTTAGGTAGTAAACTTAACGATTGCTGACAAACAAAAGCACATGTCTCATATATGTGTGCAGAGGATATATGCTCCAAAACACGGGTTACAACGTATTTTGTATATTCCAGAATAAAATAGATTGTATAAGTCACAGCGGTTATGATAAAGATTCTGTAATTATTTTCAACTGCTGTTTTCCTAGTAGCATTGTCCTAGTTGACTCATTAAGCTGAAGTAGGTTGCAAAAATAATAGGAATAATACTATAAACGCCAACCTGATTAAAATGTGACAAAATATCAATATAATCTATTTTTTCAATTGCCAATATAAATGTTATAAAACCTAAAACAAATTCTTAAAATAAGAAATATGTTAAGTGTATTCGATCGGAGTTGCAATACGAACAATCCTCTTGATCACTTCACAGCGTAATAATTAATTGTTTGTGTAAATATGTACCAAATACAATAATATTGAAATACTAAAGATATTAATAGAACCTCAGAGACAATGTTTTATTTGAGATATTCTTATAAAGACAATAAAATTAAAAAAATGAAGAATACATTTTCCGAGTGATGAATGTCTCTACGAATGCAATTTCTGTGGACATGTGATGCAGTAGTAGAGGAGGAACAGGGTTGGATATTTGGTATCCGCACTTGATGTTGCAGCAGTGTGTCTGTTTCCCTTTCCGCCTGCTGTACGCCGCAGTGGTCCACCTCACCCCATCCTACTTTGGCTCCATAACCGCATCATTCTCATGCCCCTACGGCCGCTCGCGCGCTCTATCTCTCCGAGCTGCCTAGTAGCGCACAATCAGCAATTTGTACTGATCCCAATGTACTGGAGCTATGGATTGTCATTGATCCACTCTGCAGTTTATACTCATCCCCATTATTTCCAACTATTTCTACCTTTATTCTATTGCTTTGTCTCTTTTTTCTTTTGCTTTTATTGTTTATTATTTTTGGTATTGAGATTGTCTTTTCATTTTCAAAGTTATGCAAGTAATCTTGCATCGACAGAATGATTGCTCAATAAGCCAAATTTTTCATAGCTTGACTGCAGTTTTACTTATCACATATTTATTTCTGATTGAACACACAGCATCTAAAACACATTTGGAGGCTCACAAGACTATAAAACAATGCACAATGCAGACTAGATTGTTCTTGAGAAATCCGTTACAATATTATTTTATACATTAAAAATTTCTATGATGTAGATTTGTAAAACTGTGATAGGAAATATTAGACTGATGCATTTAGAGGAGATAGAGCCACATAGTTGGTTTTATAGACCGATATATATATATATATATATATATATATATATATATATATATATATATATATATATATATATATATATATATATACATATATATATCTATGTATATGATTTTTGAAATCAGGAAGACTCTAACAAATAATATCTGTAATGTAAAAGGTAACTTTCATGCCACCTCTTCCGTACTGTTCTGCATGGGTGATATCAACTCAAACAAAAACAAAAAACATAACAGAGAAAAAGCACGCACACAATACAACAAAACAAATCGAATAATGATCAGAGTATAATCCCACCAATCACTACACCTGCAAATCGGCCACTGGTCGTCAGTTTACACCCTCTCTTCTGTAACATTACATCAGCACATGTTGTATACATATACCAATACCAATAACTGCGTGAATATTAGTATATAAATTTAAAACCAAAAAACAACATATTGATTCCTATTATTGTTGACACATTGTTTATTTTGTTGATATAAAGGTTGAATTTTATCTTCAAATTTACTAAATATATAAAGATAAGTTGATAATATGACTTATTTTATATTTGCATAAAATATTTCGGCTGATACAAACACACGATCAAAATCTATAACTGTCTTGTACAACCATACGACGAGCTAATCACCAATGTAATATGGCATATACCTCGCCACATTAACGGGCAAAGTTAAAGGTAGATGAGAAATACGTAATACTTCTAATTGGCAGCTTGCGTACAAGTCAACAACTTTTAAACACAATTAAACCTTTACCAAAAAATGTGAGTGTATTTCTCGTGTAGGTACACCTATATAGAAAATAGCATGGGATTGAAACGCAACAGTGCAATGAAATTGGCTTCGTTTCCGTGGTCATTCATCAGGCCCGTCACTGAGAGTAATGGGGGAAAAACGGGGAGGCTACACTACAGCACTCGGCCATGGAGGAAGTAGAAGTAGAGGATGAGGTACGAGCTAATGGCTAGTGTTCTCCGTAGGCGACAGGTGGTGTTCTCCGCGCCGTGAGATGAACTGTTAAGAGAAACTACTACGAGTACGTGATGTCATTCCATCGTCTTTTACGTTTCCTTCGCTTAAAACTCGAGCCAATACTTCAACTGTCTGCAATGCTTCTGGCTGGTTGAGATTTTCGGTTGTAATGACTTTCATTTAAAATGTTATATAGATTTCTTATTTTACTCTATAAGTTTCATTTTTTTTTAACATTTACAATACTTTTCTTACGTATTGCTTTATCATATTAATGATTATTTAAAACCCAATGAAATATAATGTTACTGAATACCTGTGAAACTTTTGTGACAAGAGTTTTGGTGTATTCACAACGATTCAAGTAGTAATCATGAATTGATATTGCAAATTACAATTAGTTGAAATCTATGAAAATTTTAATAACCCTATAAGCGAGGGAAATACATATAAGAATGTATTTTCGGAAACAAGAAGACGTGAATAGAATATATGTGCAAACAAATTCAATGCCGCGTATGTGGAAGATACACGATCGAACACTATAGCCCGTTTGTGCTATCGTATGACTAGCTAATTATTCTGTTTTTCGTGCTCAGCTTACCTATTTTGTACATCTAGCGATAATGATGTAGTGACCAATGTATGACATATAGCTGCCATATGTTTTGTTCATTCCTTCAGGCGACTATGAGTGCGAATTTTACTATTCAACTGTAATGGGGCATCGTATTTTACAGTGAGGTAAAATATAAATTTCTGGACAAATGTATATTCACTGAATAAAGTTCGGAACAAATTTGAACATCATTGAAATAATTGAAGCAATTATCTGTGACAAAATTGTACTGGAATTTTCTGCACATATTGCACAAATAACAAGGGATATATTTCCATATTTAACTGAACCCTCTCACTCATACGCCCAGACAGACGGTCCTTTGGAAAGAGAAATATACAAATGTAAAATGACAGTAGCAACAGTAGCGAGCGACGAGTTCATTCTACAACCCTCCGAGCGCGATGATGATTAAGTTGACCAACAACAACCAACGGAACAGAACCTACCAGCGGGTAGACTAGCGAGTCTAGTCCACATCAGGGGCTAATTCGTATATAGTTAGTGATTCATGAATTTACCGCGAGAGGAGTTGTATTAGCGAATGGGTGGTCAAGAGTTTCGCAAATTTCATAGCCAGAGATACACTAACATATAACTGGCATATTTAAGGGGACTCTGAAATAAATATTGACCACAAATGTGTTCGTATTTTGAATTTATTATTTAGTTATTAATATAGTTATTAAGAATTACTAAACAGCTTTATTTTCTACCGAGAATGGGGATTGTATCAAAGCTTATTCGATTAAATTATTTAAAATAGAATAGATGCTAACTGGTTTCTCATTTCAAAACAGTTCCCCATCTTTTATTACGAATATCTAAATTGCTTCTTTCCTGAAACATTTTATTCAATTCGCTGAGTTAATTTTACCCTTCTGCAACATTCTATGACTACTACAGGAACACGAATTCATTTCCCAGTCCCAAATTAGACAAGTGTCATAGAGCCGACAAATTTCCCTTGGTCAGCATTGGTAGTTAGGGCCTTGAGGTGGTGGGGTGAAGCGGTATCAAATGTAAATTATACTACAGTTAATGTTGTTTTGTTCCGTGGATAGCTGCAACGGACACTTGGGGTTGTTAGTTCAACAGCCTGCCGCAATGGCGGTCTTCTTCTTCTTTGGCACTGACAGGACAGTAGTATCTGACAATGTAACCCAACTGATATGATGCTGCATATGCTCATCTCATTTTATTGTTCATGCGCGTCTATATTATACATAATCTGCGTATCTATCACCTACATAAATATGATATCCCGTAGCAGTTTTCGCGTTACTGTTACATTTTTTGTAGAAAAACAAAAATTATGTGAAATATTAATATGTTTCATAATGAACATAATAATTTTTGCCAGAAGTGCAACCGTTCTAGTGATATTGGAAATAGAACAAGAAATGCATAGGGTAAATATGCACTTCCAGTTTGAATATACTTTTCAAAAATAGAATGTGCACATCTTGATCATATACAAGCCTTAAGTTTGAAGCTTCACAATTTTTCGTTCGACAGTTTCGGCTCTAGAGTATTCACTGACATCACATAGTCATATATCCGTTGTAATCTCGAGTTCGATTTTCTTGGTGATCCCTATACTTACTTATTACTTTGTAAGAGAAAGTAACAATTATTTTCAAATTAAAATATGTGCCTTGTACATGTGCTTGTTATTTGCTGTGTATGATAAAATATTGGAGAATGTCAATTAGACAGGCTAAATAGAATGTTATATAACACGTGGCTATTTTCCAACAATTTTTTTATGGGGAACACAGAACAAGTTTAGACTAGCTCCATAATTACATCTGTATCAATCTTGTAATAATCTACCAAAACTTTGCCTCAGAGTCAGCATAAGTCAAGAAAAACATGAAGTAAGAAAAGCAAATAGTGAAACATACAATCTTGCAGAAATGTGCAGTTTCATCTTTCTTATAGTCGTAATAATTAGCATTATCAAGTCATACTCCCATTTACGCAAACTTGAGTTCTACAATACACTGCCAGAGATGTAATAAAATGTATTTATATTTCATTAATTCAGTATGAAAGAGGGGGGACGAGCGGGCGGCCAAGCCGAGAGCCAGGCTCATGGCTCAGACTAGGGCTAACAATTATTAATGCAACATTTAAGTTCCGTTATTTTGCCAGGAAATTCTCTCTCACTGGCATATAATTTATGATGTATCATACATCGCTGACTCCATTCTTCTTTTGCCTGTCTCCCCACCCTTACGCGCGCCATCTATGAACTATAGAGTAGAAGCACTCTTGGCTGCAACCAAGTCCTAAAGAAGCCCCCACATACACACACACACACACACACACACACACACAATTCAGCTCAGGAAGTTTTATGTTTAATAAAATAGCAACGCAACGAATAAATCATTATATAGGAGTTGTTATTCTCTGAACGTCCACGAGATGGTTTGCACATTATGTGTGCATGTGTGTGTGTGTGTATGCGATGCGGTTTGCGTCTCTGCTACTATAATGCTAGATAGAATTATGTTATGGTGAAGAAAAACATGAAATTATTTATGATGACATGATGAGAATGCAACTGTAATATCAGAGTAGAATATTTCTAGTTGTCATGATTATCCGTGGATTATGTTCTGTTATTAATACAGCAGTTGCTTTAAACTGCAGTATATATATATATATATATATATATATATATATATATATATATATATATATATATATATATATATATTTATATATTTATATATAAATCTCAAACCAATATATATATATCTTGTGAATATTACGTAAACAAAAGTAATATTAGCAATCAGCCATCCTGAATATAGGAAACCAAACTATAGTTTATCTATTCTTTCCTAGGCTGCTAATTCTATTGGAGTAGATATAATAACCGTGTCAATTGAAGTGAATATGATCTAGCTGTATTTGAATTAGTTGTAAGTACGCATTGTATGAAACGCAGAACCCATCTGCAACTGTCTATGTTTGTTTGTGATCACGAAACACAAGAGACAAGTAGTAGTAGTAGTAGCAGTCAGTGGCTGCCGAGGACGCGGCTGTTGATTCTACACAGCCTGCAGAGAATGATGTATATTTGCAAACCTATCATCATGTAACGTTTTCCAAGCTATAGCAAGTTACTTCATTTTGTACATTAGCCGTGAGCGAGAACAGCGTACGTATATTATGTGTATACGTAGCGACAGACGTCTTCCATTTAGAACACTTACATCCACCTCTAACCCTCCTATACCACCTACACACCATACTATATCTATCATATGGTGTATACTTAGATCTACATAATATTAATATTATCGTTCAATTTTGACGACAAACTAACGCTATAGTATTATAAGTGCTAAAAGGTAAATATTGATAAACATATTTATGCACTTTCCAAAATCAATATCGGTTTGGTTGATTCTACACGAAGATTAAACTAACTAAAGGACCACAAATAAATTCGAAAAAATAAGACCATACTCTTCTGTACTTTCTACGGTGAGCTAACAATTATAATATGAGAGTCTTGTTGGAATATAGTAATATACCATAAAATATAGACATACGGTGATAACAGGGAGCAAAAAGCCATTTGCTTTAAACTGCAGATTGTAGTTTATGCAAAAGTGCACGTTCAGAAATACTCTAAATCAATCAACAAACATAAACCAAACCAGCTTTACGACAACTCTTATATTGATAAACAGCAAATTAAATTGGTACTGAAATACTTTTATGTAGCTTATTTATATACGAAATATATCATATCAAATTTATGGTTGATTTGTCGTAAACGCTTGGGCGATGAAAGTCTGTAAGACAACATAGATTTCATGTTCTGTTTTAAACCAATTATTACTATCTATACAATTCCTACGTCTGTATAGGTTCATATGTATGTGTATATGTTTTGTTTTACTCCTAGTTTTAGCATCAAATAAACACGGAAAACCTACTGAATAAAAATGCCGTAAATACCGCTGGGATAGCTTCATACTTAATATCCGAATTTTATGGCATAAATAAATTTTTTAGAGCTCAAGGAAATTATCGATAAAATTATCTATTTTGATTTGGAAAAATAATGTCATGACATAAAATCGAATAATTTTTAATATTGCTTCCATACATAAAGCTTAAAATAAAGGTCTAAAAGAAACAGCTTTAAAAATAGTTTCTTGTTGGATTTTTCCAGGAAAATTAATGTAGTGATCAGATCAAATTCTTTAATTTCAAATTTTATTAAGTAAATTTTTAGATCCGAGAATATTACACACATGACCAAACACTGTCTTGTATTATCGTACGACGAGCTAAAAATCACAATAATATTGAACGTTCATAGAATGATACCGTTAATTATTTATTAAATTAATTTTCTTTTTCATAACTAATCGGTTACGTTTCCTATTCAATTTAGGTCGGTCTTAGAACAGCCGTTCCCCCTAAATTCATGTTTATACAAACAAAAAATATAAAAACGGTACATTTTCGAAGAAACCTTGATGTGATCTGCTAATTTAAAGAAAATCACCTATTATGGAACCAAATCTCGCAATTCCTCATGGTTGCTCTTCTAATTCCCATTACTGTACGAATATAGAGCAGGGTAGCAGCCTCTCACGATCATGGAAGGGGAATGGGAGGGAGTAAAGGGATGCATGCCATACTGATAAGATAAGCAACAGTGCGACGAGACACAAGTCGTGCCCAATGAGACGCGTTGAGATAATGTCTATATGGGATGCGATGCGGCCGCACTGAATGGTTACTATACAGTATTTCAGCGTTAAAAGAGGGTGGGGGCGATGGGCGAAGTGGGCCATTTTCCTGTCTCTGTGATAAGGCCACGCGCGTCGTATCAAGCTGTGATATGATAGCGCGTGCCAGTGCGCGTGAGCTGAGTTTAATAATGCTCATCTTAACGATAGACAGTCCTGAATCCGTCGGTGATCAGTTTGTGGTATATTGCTTTATTAGGGGTGTGCAAAATTAAGCAGATAGGCATTTGATATCTTGATGTTAAGGTTTCGCATTTAAGCATTTCGTCTATTATGATACAAAGTAAATTGAAATTGATAAAAATTCTATGATGTAAGGAAAAGGTGAGCTTAGCGCAGAGGACCAAATATTTTACAATAAAATGGAGTCCAGTGTGTTGGGGCACTGGGAACCTGCAAGTAATTACATAATTTTTAATTACCATTCATGTACTATATATCGTAGGACGAGCTGAAAAAAAAAAAAAAAATGGGTTGTGGCCAACGCGGGACTTTCTTTTACGTAGTTTTCATCAATATTTATTGATTATAAAAATATAATATTAGGAAATAATAATCCAACAGAAACAATTTGAAAACCAAGCTTACCTTATATAAATTAATGGGTTGAAAATTATACCAATACCAATTTGTAATGGTTTTGAACTAACTAACTATCAAAACTAAACAATTCTCTACAGAAATATTCTGAAATGTCATTTATCTAATTCAGACCATTTTGTTTTCTTGTCGAAATATTGACAGGCGCAGATGATCCGATTTATTAAGCTACATTCGAATCCATGACAACGTAAACAAGATTCTCATAATTTTCGGTAGCAGTTTTCTCGTAACTGGTACATTTATTGAAGAAACTTTTCAAACAAAAGTTGTGCGAAATATTAATATCTTTCATTATGAACATAACTATTTTTGCCGTAAGTGCAGCCGTTCTAGTGATATTGGAGATAGAACAAAAAATGCATAGAGTAAACATGCACTGCCGGTTAGAATATTCTTTTCAAAAATAGGAGGTGCACAACTAGACCATATACAAGTCTTAAGTTTGAAGTCTCATAATTTTACGTTGGACAGTTTCGGCTCTAGAGCGTTCACATACACACACACGCACACACACACACACACACACACACACACACACACACAGACGTCACTCCGAAAATAGTCACATTCGATTCAGGGAAGCTCAAAACGTGTATATCCGTTGAAATCTCGAGTTCGATTTTTTTGGTGATCCCTATACTTACTTATTACTTCGTAAAAGAAAGTAAAAAGAAAAAGAAATTCAACTTTCTGAAAACAGTGATCTTTTGGTTAATGTATAATCTCCAAATCTCGTTGTCTTCGTAATAGAGATTTTGTCTACCCCTGGTGGAACAGATTGGCAGTTAATACCAACTGTGGCATAAAAATACATGAACGTGAATTTAGACGGATCGTTAGCCAAATATCCGATGTTATTTAATGGTTTGCACTAGATAAACCCCGGTATTGAAAGTTTTTTAATCGATGCATTTAGTATATGACGTTGCCTCGTTCGCACCGAGGGCTTATACAAACTATAATATAGTATGCCTGGATCGACCTAGCTCATCTAGATAAATGACCTTGATCTAGATATTTAATATGATCGAATGAGATCTAGCATATGGACTAAATGTTATCGAAGCACCACCATTCTATTCCCTAGCTGTTTAAAATTCTCCTTGTGTTCATACTGTATTTATTGTTGGCAAAGGCAACTCCAAGTTGCAAATGATATTGAATTCCATTAAATTGAGATAATTTTGAAGTCACGTTGCATTCACAGCGACCCAACTAGAAATTAAGATTAAAAATTACGAATAATAATTCAGTTGGCTTTATAATATGTAATGCTAGCATTCACAGTAAGAACATTAACGCTTAATTATAATATATGTTGCTGTGAACTCTAATTATTAGTTGTTTTGCGCACGTGTACGTATACGTATACTTCACTTCACATCAACAGAAAAATATGGATTGCATATAATTTTATTCTTCATAAGCGCATAGAAACCGTGAGGGATATAGTTTAATTGCATTTTATAAGAAACGTAAAACAAGAATAGTTTGTAATATGAAAATGTAACAATGTTAAGCACTTGTAAATATTTCGAAGGACTGTTAACGTGGTCCTATTTAAAAGTATAATTCGTTCAGCCACCGCAAACCTACTCAATGGCGCTGTATACTATGCCCAGTACAATTAAACTATAAAATTTAAAATGCAGATAAACATGATGTAAAAATTACAATACGCCACATCTAGTTTTTTTTCTTTTTTGTTTTTTGTATTTTGATGCATTTTAATTTCTTTATACCCACCGTCAGCTTTTTAGTATCAGTTTTATTATATGCTCCGGTTCCCCGGTATATGATATCATATGTACATACAAATTAATACTTTACATAGGAATTGCCACATTTTTAGCCGACATTTTTCGTTATTATTATATTTTTCCCTTTTGTATGTTCAGTTCCGTTTTGGTGGCAGCATAACTTTGACCCAAATTGTTTGTAACTTTTTTGGCGCAGTAATAAACTAAAATGTACGTACGTATACGTACGTCCTATACTATACTGTGCGTCTAATTGTGTGTGTGTATGTAATGTCGTACTTGTATGTATGCATGTGTCGGCGTGTATTTGTTTTTCTAGTAACTTGTTGTTTATGAAATGAAAACGGTTGGCAGTATTGTTTTCGACGCCGTTTACAGTTAAAAATGTAGATTTTTTCGACCACCGTTTCAGGTTTTTTAATTGCGTTTTAAATTTTTATTGTTGGTCCATTTTGGTGTTGTGATAGTGGCCAATTATAAACATTTTATTTTGTAACTATTGCAATTTTACGTATAATACAGATTTTTGTCGTATTAAACATTGGTTCAATTGCGTAAATCAATCTATTTTATTATGTTTACTAATTCAGTGCTTGTATGTAACGAGGCATCGTTATTATCTGGATGTGGAAAGATATTATTATTCGCTTTTGGGTGATTCTTGAAATAGTAAATTAACAGCATTTTAATGTAACAAGATACCAAAAAATGTTGACAGGGGAAACAAAATAGAATAATAAAATTGATTATTGTCATTTGCCACCGGTAATCACAAATAGAACGACAATAGTCGAGAGTAGGCTAATCGTGCTGGTGTGAACTTGTCAGAATCTAAATAGGATTTAATAATTAAAGTGCATTTTAATAGTATTCAGAAATGCATGCTTTGCATTAAGATTGTTTTCACGTAAGATGCAAATTCTTAGGCAAGTTACCGCCGCTTCGGTTTCGGTTAAACCGCTTCTAAGTTCGCAACTTGTTGGTGAACGACGTTTGTTCTGAATACCCGTGCCGTAGACCTTTACTTTATATGCGAGCGAGACCTAGAACAATCGCTTCATAAAGCAATTGAAAATCTTACAAGATTTCACCTGCATTTATTACTTTCTTGGATGAAAACAAATTAGTTTGGAGTCTGTGACTAATTACTTAAAATAATAATAATTAATACCCTTTACCACAAAGTATTTTAATAAGCTAAACGTATTTTGACAACTAAGTTGTCATCAGTAGCACAGAAATGAGAGTGTAACGTAATATCTCTGGCTAAGGCAAAACCCAAGAAGATGTGCTCTTTACCAGGATATCAAGGTTACACTAACTTATAACTAAGTATTTCCTATATATATAATAAACTAAACAATAGGTCAAACTAGGCAGGCATGTCTTCAAATAAACCATAAAGTGCAGATTTCGGTATAGGACCTTTGTCAGAGTTCATTATCTGGTCTGAACTTTAAAAAATAAATGTGCCTTCCAAAGAATCTAATTCACGGATCTTACTAGTTTTTACTGTGGAAAAAATATGTTGAGCCACAGTAGATGTATGTATTAACGATACTGAAAATCGTAATATATTGTTTTGACAACAATTTATGGTAAAATTGTTATTGTTATACACGTTTACGTACTCCCATCACCTGTACTCATTTTGATTTAATTTCATCATCTTTATAAATAACCTATCGAACATTTGTATTAGCATAAATATATAATTTTCGAGTTCATAAAATAGGTTACGGACGCTATTGGTAAGAGTTAGTGTACCCAACGATTTGGAGAATTCTCAATTGTAATCGGACACTTACATTCTGAATTTTAAAACGCAGTATATTTTAAAATTCGCAATCTTCTACAAATACATTGTACGAAGAACAATTTTAGATGAAAGGTAGCAATTTGAAAGTCACCGGGAAATTCAGTGCTAGCAACAGTGGCAACTCCATACTTATAAAGTATGGAGTTAGAAGTGCAGCGCAACAGTCGCCCAACAGTAGCAACATTCCAAAGGACGCGTCGCGCCAGTAGCCAGTAGCCAGTAGCCTCGCACGAACTACAAGACAAAATGCCTGTACGTGCTAAACGGTCTCGAACTTCTCTGGCGTTCTACTTCCTGCAGAACGCCACCCCGGTCAGGCAGAAACATAACGAGGGAATGAGAAGAAACGATTTGTTCTCAACAAGTTGAAAGTTGGCGGCGGCGGCGGTGGCGGCGGTTCGGTTGGTGTGTGTACAGCGTTTTTCACCGAATGTGGAAACTGCCTTTCCTGCCAGGGCCGGCTATAGAAGAGAAGTTTTTTGATCGCAGGCCAAGAAGTGATGGAATTGGTACATGGATAATGGTGTTTCTGTTTGTTTGTTTGTTTGTTTGTTTCTATGCTTGCGCTTGCTGTAACGGAGGTATGATATTTCGTAGGTTTTCATTTAGGTTACGCTGAACCGAATGGTTTGTTGCACCACTATCGCCAGTTTCGTAAAGTAACTTCGATTTAATATCTAGGCCAACTTTTCTTCTGGAATGACAAGTTTTGCAACGATATTTTGTAAAATTTTACTAATTTCATGTTGGTTCAGTTCACTGTTAGTTTATATCTCGCCTTTTTTTTAAATCATAATTTACAGACGTAGATAACCTACATTCTTATTTATTTATGTAGGTTGCAGTAAATAAATGATCATATTTATTAAAAAATAGTTTCAGGATTTTTGTAATATAATATGTCAATGTCTCACCCTCTTCATGTTTAATAAACAGGAGGCATGATTCCCAGAATTTCTCCGAGCTTTATTAAATGAAACAAAAATGCAAAACGGATTTTTGATGTCAATGTAATTTCGCGTCGTTTGACGTTTTTTTTTTCAATATTCGAATTTGTCATAAAATGGCGGCCTGTTAAAAATATAAGTCGATTTATCGTTTAATTGTTTCGTATTCATTTGTTTCACTGAAAAGAAATGCGTCAAACGATGACAAAATTTAAAAGCTACAAGGGGGGAAAAAAATCAAAACGATTGCATAAACCGTTCAAATAATATCCTGGAAACCGTAAATAAAAACATAGTTTTGTGAAAAACTCATCATGCTAGATTAGTGTACCTATTTGCATATGCACACGTATGTGTATATATTATCATATGTGTCTGACATTTGAGAGTTTGATGTTATGTGTTGGTGCGAGATAGTTCCGTTGTCATTGTATAGCACTCAAGGATTGTTGGTTCAGGGTTCTCATGTTACTACCAAACCTCCACCTCCCAATACTGCATCCTTCCACCACACATTCACAACACTCTTATTCGCTTTAGCCCCACTTAAATCGTCATGTCTACATTTACCAGAGACGTGTCTACTACAAAACAACATAATAATGAACACAACATTACATATTTGAACGTAATCGGTGTTCAAATATACAAATTTTCCACGCTCACCCATAAAAATAAAAAACAAGATCAGGTACAGGCTCGCTTTATAAGATGCAATTTGAGCTGCGGACTCCTCCTCTCTGACCGCGCTTATGCATAGAATTTTTAATTCAAAATTAATTGTTTTAAATTATTTTGTCCTTTGGGTTCACAAAAAAATGTTATTGATATAAGAAATCTAACAATTTTTTTCTTTCTTTTACGAAGTAACAAGTAAGTATAGGGATTAATAAAAAATCATACTCGAGATTTCAAGGATATACACGTATTCACTTTCCCTTAATCGATTGTGTCTATTTGGATATAGTTTTTATAAACAATTTAAATTTGTTTCGGGTCATATCGACCCGAACAGTGCAGCAGCAATATTTCAACGGTGTAGGCTCCATGCAATATGGAAGCAAACTACCAAAGTGCTTGTTAACAAGTTTAAATCTGTCGTTAAATCTATTTAAACAAATTTATTTACAGACCCTTTCGCTAACATGTTGAATAAAATATAGCAAAGTCTGTGCCTGCGACCGTGAAATGTGTGGACTGGGCACGTTTTACGAATGGAATACACAGATTCAACAGTAATCTTTATTACTCGTAGTAATCCCGAATCGTGCAATGCCATGCCATGGCACGCTATGCCCATGGCCGGGATTGCATCTGTTTGATTCGTCAATAAGAGGTTTAAAGTTGAGAGGTGTATGTTTTGTACTGTGGTTGCCAAAAACAAGCAAATCAAATTAAATAATTCAACACACTCACACACATTCGCATACAAACGTAATAAAAAGTAAAAGCCGTTTCAAATCACGGTTTGACACTTCACTGATTATTCGGATTTTAGGATCAACTACTCATTCTAATGCAGATTGTTAGTAATGTATTACCGTTGCACGCAAAAGTATAGCCAGTCGATTTTAACCCTTTTACAGCCAATTGATATTATATGAAAGCAGTTCATACATTTGAATATGCTATATAATACTGTAACCAGAGTTATGTAGCTAATTAAATAAGCTGAACTTCAGTCAAATATCTTGTAGTTTCACTCTGTATATTATATATACATATAATCACTCAAATATATGTCTATATGTTAATAATTTGCAAGTATTTTTTTTTATTAATAATTACTTTAATTTGCATACAAAATTAAAAATTAATGCAAAAAATAATAAATAATTCTAATAGGTACATATATGTAAATGAGCTATAATTTTAATATCCGTAATTTAAAATAAAAATTGTATAATTAACAGGAGAATTCACAATTTATAGTTTATTTTTTTACTTTTATCAAATTATAATTACGAGCTTATAACGTATTATAATTATTTATGGTTCCCTGCTTTATAATATATCATTAAATGTAATATTAATATGTAGTGGAATTAACCAGCTAATTTCATACATATATTTTATATTTATTGACAGGTATTGTTATCAGAGATTTTACACTGATTTGTTAAATAAGCCTTAATTGAAAAATATTTCGATTGATTTCTAAAGATATTAGTGTTATTACATTGTATATTGGACCGAGATTCTCTAGAATCGATTACCTCAGTAATGGGTCCTATATAAATAGGGGATTTTGATAGAACATTACTGGTATTGTGAAAATGGTGTGAGAACACCATTTCTATGTAAATGAACGACACATAAAGTAGCTACCAAGCTACGTAAATGCTTAAAAGCATACCATATCCCACATCACTACTTGTAAGGAAATACAGTTCAAGTTCAACTCTTTTAAATTAAATTACTATTTTCTTGAATTATAAGTGAACAGTATTTCCCTTCTAAAATAATATTCTCTGAAACAAACATTTGGAAAGCATATTTGTTAAACTTCAAAATTAATATTTATTCTTGGATTTAGGTAATAAGCAACTTCACTTAAGCATGCCACTAAAAGTAAATGAAAAAATCAGTTGTGGCCAACACAGAACTTTCTTCTAAGTAGTTTGTTCTTCAATATGAAATATAAAACTTGATTCTTTAAAATTCACCTTCTCAGCCGATCTACTTGTATTAAACTTTGCAATATGTTGACCGTTGCACAATGCGTACTTTAAATAACTTGGTCAATTTTCGAAATTTATCACTATTATTGCAGAGAACTGTAAACACCTAACTATTCTTTATCTCTTTATGTGTAATAAATAATATAAATAAACCACAAAATATCCATGCATATTCCATGATTCCGAGGAAATGAAATGTAAGGCACTGCAGATTTTTTGAATAATGTAAAACAAAGTTGTATGAATAAGGCCAAACTCTCCAAAATGTTGGGTAAGTGGTACAAATTGGCAACCACTGGTTGTATTAACACCGCTAAACAAGATATCATCGTGACCACATCAAGACGGTAAACGTAAGTTTAGCGAGGCGTGAACACCAAAGTTCGTCTAGTGACCAAAACCAACTATACATACATACATACATATAAACCTCTCAATGCACACTACCACTGTCGTCTAGTCCCTATTCACGGGCGTAATAAGATCTTGTATGTGTGAGAGTGTGATTCGGTTAATCTTGAGCAGATTGAATCCTTGTGGTTCGTGATTACGACACGAGATGCGCCAGAAGGACTTTAACCAACGGACTACTCAACAGATAGCTATCGCCACTGCACATTCATTGGTTCATTGCTGTGCCGCTTTACTGTGTATATATTTCACATTTTTAGTTCATCGTACGATAGTACAAGAGCACGAATATTACGTCGTTGTTTAACAATTGCGGTATAAAACATTCTTTCACATGTATTCGTTTAACGTGTTTCTCATTCGGAATATGTAGGCTATTTATGTATTTATTTTTACAAAAAAAAAAAAAAAAGCTAAGTAATACCACCAACACTACAGGCAAAATGGATCGTAATTTGATTATATCAATTAAAAAATCTGCAGTGTTTTATTTAATTAATTATATGATACCTAAATTTCCCTTACTCTGGTATGTTTGTGACAATGAAACTAATATGATTAAATTATATTATATTTTAGCAACTGATATATAAGGTGAGAATCCGTCTGTATGTGCGTGTGTCGATGCATCATTACACGTACAAAGTATGTACGCATACAAAACAAAGCACACCAGTTTTACGAGTGGTTATTAATTATTAAATGCGACACATTTCATTGGAACACTCCGCCCGATGACACTTTCCACGGCTCTATTATTAATGATGGCGTCTTATGTACTCGTCCCATCGCACTGCTACTGCTGCAAACATTCTTATTATGTCTGCGCTGCGTGCTACATTATTGGCGTCAACTTATTATTTACCAACTTAATTTTAAACAAAAATATTATCATTTTCAAAAGTAGGTTACAAGGAACACCATGTTTATATATTCATTAAATACAAGATTAAAAAAAAAGAAAAACCTTATAATGAACAAATAAGTTAGAATCTGTAGGTTGGTTCTTCATTATAAGTAGAAGTGAGACAAATCATGAACTGACAAACGAACAATGCTTATATAAAAGTGTATATCCGCTTATAGTTTTTGTTTTGATGCCCATCTCTTGATAATAATTCAAAATATCTTAATACATCCTGCATGTACAATTGTTTCTAAACGTTATATTTTGCAGCGTCATATACCGGCAAAATATAAAACAGACACAACATGTGAAAACAATAAATATAAATAGAAAGGCCAAATCGAAAGATTCGGAGGAAAAAGTGGCCAATCAGCAATGTATTGTATTTGATCAGAGTCGCAGAGCGGGTTGTTATGTGTAGGTGGTGGTACCTATACAGAATTTTTCGTTTCCAAATCGAACTATGGTGTTGTGTGGCATTTTCTATTCTGGTCGCAGTGTGCCCTGCTAGCGGGAATATTGTTGGCAGGCGGAGAAGGTAGGGGTACGCTACCGGTTGCGCTTCATTGCTTCGTGGCCGTACCGGTTCGCTAACCCAACCCATTATGGGTAGTCGACTCACCCCCCTCCCCCTACCCCCTTTCTACGTAGATAGTCCTAATAAAAGCAAGACGTGTCCTACATGAGCATTAGGTTCAGCGGTGGGGGTTATTGTTGTTCTCTTTAGGGGCACTTTCAGTCGTATGCTTGGATTCTAAATACTATGCTAAAATGTGCCTAATTCTCATTTAACCGTTTAACTTATAATCCAGTTAAATTGTTAAAGCATCATAAATTAATAACAAGCATAGGTGCAAAAATAAATGTAATGCTCCTCCTTGTACGGCCAGTGAAAGAAAATATTAGAATACATCTGTGTATAGCATTGATAATAATTTAATGAGACAAATGTATTCACAGCCAATGGTTTTTGAAGAGATTGACCAAACAAGCGTACAAGCATCGAAATAAATGATCATCATATTAATGAAAGCAATTGTTTTATTGCATATTTAAATACTAAATTTAATATTTTTAATAATTACATTCTGGGAAGAAATCTTAAAATCCATGAATCATGAATAATTTCAAACCCAAAAATACAAATTTTAACCAAATCGAAATCGAGTACATAGGAATTTACATGCTATTTTTAACATATGCAAATATTATCTCCTTAGTTCATTTTACCGACAAAGTGTAAATACAAAACTTGTTAATAATTTTAAACTACTGCTTTGACCACAACCGATTTTTAATAATAATAATAATATACTATTTTTTTCTTCGCGAAACTAATTAGTTCCTCTAGTAATTCGAAAATAATTTTAATTTTGGTAATTAATGGATCCTACATTTAAAAACATTCAATTAGGAAGTGCTAGCACCTACATATTAATTATATATAAAAATTCAAGAAATTCAATTGCTGTGGAAGTAGACGTGGTACAGTTGGGGTATGAGCGGGGAAAGACGAACACCCTACAAGTGATGGCTGGTTCGACGTTCTACAGGCGGAATTTTAAAAGGCAACAGGTTCAGGGAAGCAGGCAGACAGGCAGGCAGGAACCCATTCCACAGCACAGGCAAACCACCTACAAAGAGCAACAATATTGAAAAACTTATAGGGAGCAGCAGCATCAGCATCAGCAGGCGAGCCAAGGCAAAAGAGGCTAGCCGAAACGTGTTTGTCGTGATCATTTTAAACGGCCCGTTAACTTCGGTAATGGAAACTCATCTTGCATTTCGTGTCTTCTCCAACACACAGCCATACATACATACATACACATTTCACAGGTAGATAAAAAAATAACACACACACATTTTCAAATCGTCCAGAGAGTGGAACAGTTCCATCAGACCGTCAAACTGATTGAAATTAAATTGAAATTTCACATCAATATTAGATTTTGATCGGGTTGTCAGGTGGAAAAATGAAATATTAATTATATTTTTCAAAGACAATTTGGAGCAAAATTTATATTAAATTACTTTTTCGTTCCGTAGCTGCTTTTGTCTAAAATATACTTAGGTACATTATTTTATAATATTCATTAAACTAAGAACAATTATATCTAGATAGAAAATATTATATATATTCATATTTATATAATAATAATAATAAAGAAAATAATTTTTATAATTTTAATAATTTCTGAAAAATTTAAACTTACAAGAATGATACTTATGGGAACTCACAACCGTGCCACCACTAACATCACTAATAAGTACTTTATATGTGTACATAAAAATATTATAAAATAGTAAAAGTCTTATAAGCCCACGACACATGGAATGAAAAATAAGGAAGAATGAATGTTTATGTAGACGAAATATCGACAGACAAGAGTGTCATCATATGAGCAGGGCGGGCGCGAGCGAGCGACGGAGCGGCGGAGCGGCGGGCGGGCGGTTGCATGGCTTCTCATCGCCATAAAATCGTTGGTTGGGGAGAATTTATGGGGTTGAAAATACGAATGGAAGATTCAGGCTTTTCGTCGTCTAATACTTTATTATATATGAGGCATAAAAAGGGGGACAGGCTGGCTACATTTCAATAATATGAACATCAATACACACACACACACATTCACGGACACGTGTACGCCATATTTAGAGGAGACCTCATTCGAAAAACTAGTCATACGGATATGGATATGCTTCGTCGTACAGTATGTACAAAAGAGCAAAAATTGCCAAACGTCTATCAATTATATTCTCGGAATTCAAATATTTTTGTATACAAACTAACATGTCTATGTCTAGACAGATATTAAATTTAATACTAAATAATGAAATATTATAAATTCGGATAGGGAATGAATATGATGTTAGTTGAGTGAAGGAAACTTCACCTTTTTTATATTGGTCATAAACTGTCGTAAGGTCTACTTTTGTTGTTTTAATTAATCTGTATTATAATATTTTAAGTGCAGACCAGGTAATTTACATACAGTGCTGCCACTGCAACTGAGTGCGGCTGGTAACGATTGTATGGCTTTAGAGGGAGTATCAGCAGAGTAAGAGAAATGGACAGAGAGGAAGCAAGTGAGAGACGAGATAGGAATGAGAAATTGAGTGTCTGATTTATGGGTTCGGTGCTAATCTAGTTGTCCGTGACAGGACGACATTTACTGCAGCATGTGTGTGCGTGTATGTGTGTTGCACTGTAGCAGTGATAGTAAGTACTTACTGCTTCTATTAACAACCTAATACGTTATTACCCCACTATTAAACGGTCAATAAAATACTATACCTAAATTTCACCAATGTTTACTTTGTAAATATTCATAATCTACTTGGAAATATATTTCATAGTATATTTCGAAAAGATGAATTGAAAATAATAAAAAAAAAAACCAAACGGAATACGTCGTGTACTATATGCGCATGCGTGAGATTATGTGATTGTGTGTGTGTGTGTGTGTGACCAATCACTTGGACAGTGAGTGATGTCGTCATCAGGCTGCCGCCGTGGCCACCGTTGATTAAAACGCCTGCCGTTAAACGGGATGTCGGGAAAAGTGTTCAACGCCACTCGCGACCCGTCACCGATTTATTTTCTTCATTTCACTTAACCGACAACTCACAGACCTTCATTACACTTTTCCAACTACCTAGTGCTATCCCTTTTTCTGTTTATAGTTTTTATACCATTGGCTGCTGCTGATAGATCTACTGTCTTTAACTTGTAGCAAACCTAACACTTCTATTTAATTATTCCAACTTTCTATTATCTACTGAAATTTGGCGTACAAACCCAATTTTGGTGACAAAGTAGTCGATCGAGCCTTTGTCTATTGTGGACTTACACTTTATTTTTGCGTCAATGCAATTTCTTAAACTTCATGATGAAATAACATGGGTTCCCAAGCCCAAATCTCTGGGGACTTTTTACATTTCATTTAGAACCATCAAAAGAACGTGGGACTTTTTCTGTGACTCATAAATTATATATATATTTTTGAATTCAGGGCGAATAGCTAAACACTTCTTGTTTATTAAATTTTTTGATCCGAGGATGCTATATACATACGACCAAATTCTATACTTCGTACGGCGAGCTAACTAATTTTAATTCGGAATCAATTTATAACCAGGCTTTGGATATTGGATATTTAAAAATATATTGTTTGTTTTGTGCGTACACAAGATGCAGTCGAAAAATAAACAATCGCTTTCACCCAAATATGTTTGCGATTAAAAATTGAAGGTATCGGTACGGAGTATTTTTTTTCACAAACGAAAAAACAAAATAGAATCTTATTGCCATTAGTAGTGAAGATATAGAGAAACAGAAACAGAAACAGTCAGTGATGTGAAGACACAGAAAAGAGTAATAGTAATTACCTCTTGCTGATGATCTTAAAATGAAATCAACTTCACATCCAGGACGTGATGTAATAAGATCTTTCTCTTTTCGCCAACAGGCTCAGAGAGCACGAAAGAAAACCAGGAAGATCAGGAAGAAGAGGACGAGGGGAATTCGTTTTAGTATCTAGTGAGTAGCGTCGTGGCGTGGCGTGGCGTGGCGTGGCAGAGCGGCCATAGTCTACTTGATGGATGTGCAACGGTTTAACGCGTACTTCATTTAAATTGGACCCTTCTCGTTTCGTTTGTTGATGTCCTGAGCTGAGCTGAGATGGCCATGAGAAATGTTCACTGTCAGTTACACATTACCAAGATTTTTCTTATCAGAAACAGTTAGTTTTGAAATGGTATCGCAAGTTCGTTACACTTAACTCAAAATAAATAGTATTTCAGATTGCATCATGTAAAACAATCATATATAACATTATCAATTATAAATGCAGGGCCAGACGGTGACGCCAAACCTAATCTAGTACCGCGGTATTCAGGACTTATTAACTAATAAAATGCTGACAACTTAAGACAAAAATAAAATAACTTATCGTTAAAGAAAACATAGCTATTTTTCAAACGTAATAAATTTGCGATAAAAAATGAATGTACGAAATGTATAAAGGAAAAGTTTTCTTTTGAAAATCGGTCAAAAATAACATCGATACTTCAAATATATATAGATATGTCTTTTAGCAGGTCCGCAAGGAAAGGAAACAGTGCGAATAGCAGCAAGACTATTCGTAGCTGTAGCTGTAGCACAGCACAGGCAATGCTAAAAGAATTGTTCTCCGCATAATATATCATCGTACACCTTTCTTTAGTCTTTATCCTCAGGCGACGAACGGGAAGGCGTTACCCCATCTATACTCTAATACAAGATATTTTTATAATTTGGGATCTAGTTTCTAAAATATCATCTACTCCCAGAATATACAGTACTGTTAACTAACCATTATATTTCAAAATGATGTCGAAGTACTGATAGTATTATAGGATTATTGAACTTTGATGTCTCATATATGTAGGTCTTCAAAACTGTCGAACCTAAAATTATGAAACTTCAAACTTAAGACTTGTATATACCCTAGATATGCACCTCCTATTTTTGAAAAGAATATTCAAACCGGAGGTGCATGTTTACTTTATGCATTTTTTGTTTTATCTCTGGTTATCTCCGTTCTGGCTGCAATTATGGCAATAATAGTAAAGAAAAAAGATAAACACTAAGAATTACTATCTTTAAAGTTGACAAATCAAAAGGATTATATCATCAATGGTTCTCGATATGCAACCATAAAATAATGTAATGACGAGAAGGCATATGCTGTTGCAAAATAAAACGCGAACAATATATGCAACAACAACGTACCCAGTGGTATCTACACAAAAAATAAAATACAGATTACAATAATCGACTAAAGTTTTAGTTGATTTTCAGCCATCATATTAAATTAGTTACCACAATAAATAATATTCATACACATTCTAAAATATTAGATGAAATAACTAGTTTATTTTTAAAACATCAAAAATATGAGTCGCTTCTTCTAAATGAATTAGATAACTGAACATTGAATAAAACTTTTGTTGATTACTCTAATCTGTTAATTCGGTGTAAATTAATTCTCGAGATTTGAAGGAAATAAATAAATATTATCCAAGCGTTTTACATAATGCAATGCATTCGGTTTGAATATTTAGCAAATTAATAGCACCGACTCATCACGGATGGGTAACTGTTTGTCTACAGTCTAATATTACCAAGTTATAGAATCCTATTTAACATGGTACAAAAATACAGTGGAAATAAATATAGCCAATATCTGCCAATAGTGAAAGGGAGTTGGGTGAAGGGAGGAAGGTAGCAGCATGGGAGAACACAAAAAGAAAAGGTACACTTTTCAGCGGACTCTGAAAAGGAAATCGAGACCGGATAACTCCCTGAATAAGAACTATCTTTTTCTTTTCTCTAATGCCATGGCACTGCTGTTTCGACTGGTGGTGGTGCTGGTGCTGGCATGAGGTGGTAAGGCTAGTCGTTCGGGATCTATTCATCTTGAAATAATCTAAATTCATTCAAATATCCGGACCGGCTACCCAGACTGTCGATCCCATCTCCCCCAGGCAACCTCACATACAACTCCCGCTCACACTTGATAGAACACCGGAATGATATATGATGGTCAACGCATACTGAGCACCAGATACACACGCCGACTATTGTAATCTTTGTTCGCTAATGAAGTTTTCAAACACAATTTATTAAATCGCTCAAATTACTTTATTACTTTTTACTTTCTTTTACGATGAGAAATGTTAGAAGATATAGAATATATGCAATGCACACATATAGAATAACTCACGTGCACACACGCTCACAGGGGGCGTATGTGAACAAGAAGCACACGCTTGTCGATATGCCGCTAGCACGTCCGTAACGCTTTTCCTAAGTGCTTGTCAATCAGAAGACGTTCGTTCGTTCGTCGGTTGTATGAATCTTACGGCGGGCGTAGCGCGGCCACGGGTTATTGATGGCACTTTCCGGTTCACGATTCGTGCTCTTTCCGCACTTCTTTATATATCGTCACCACACCATCACCATCTTCCTGCTATAGCTACATGTCCCCTTTCCCCTTACTGAGGATAACTTGCTTAAAGGGGACTTTTGATGTAGGCAGATGCTATTCAATATTCACCATTTACTCAGATTATACAAAAATAGTTCACATCCACCAAATAACAGAACATTCGTTACAATTACCTATCAGCACGGAGAATTATATTGTATTAAAAGATTAAAACTTAACATAATATTGCACTATATTTTTGAGGTTATTCGCTAGTACATAATATACCAAATAGAGATATGAAGTGCTATAGTACAGATTATTTGGGTGAGCAAACGCAGGAGACTGATTCTGCGAACTTATCGCCTGGTGGAAAGTAACTTACGGTGATTTTCAACGGAATATGCGTATTAAATGACCGTTTGTGTAAACTTATCACCTTTCTATTACCCTCGGGTGAGAAGGTGTTAAGTTATAACGGGTATAAAGACTAACTTTAGGTGTAAATAATAATATTTATTATATTGCTTTTGAGGTTAGCATTTTGAAAATTACTTTTTGTTGCAGATTCAACGGTTACAAGAAGAAGAAGAAAGAAGAAGAATAAAAAGTATACAGAATATAGTTCACATTTAACAGGTGGCGAATGTCTGTATATTCTTTGTAAATCATAGTTGCAATATATAAATAAGGTATTTAAATTTTCGTAATTTATCCGTAAAGTGTCTTCCGCATAAGATTAGTGTGATAATTTATATATATATATATATATATATATATATATATATATATGTATGTATATATATATATATATATATATATATATATATATATATATATATATATATATATATGTATGTATGTATATATATATATATATATATATATATATATATATATATATATAAACAAACCCTCACATAAACACACACGAGCACATATCCACTTCTCTGAAATGATAATCGGCCGTAGTATTCTTTAAACTCGTCAACTCTGGTGGCGACACTGTAATTGCTTCAATATATAGCTGACAGGCAAGTCACCAGATCTGCAGACCAAGCAAACGTGATTTCTGTGCAATTAAGTGATGAAGATCAAATATCAGGTAAAAGTGGTAAAATAAACATTGTACGAGGGTAGAAAATAAAAAGGTTAAGTGGTATTTGGACATTCTTCAGTGCAGCACACAGTAGAATGTGCAGCCACGAGCGATCTTGTTAGAAATTGTATCAACACTCTCCAGGTATGTAGGTGAGTGAGTGTTTAACTATTTCATGTGTGTTAAAATTGCTTTATTTTCTCAAGTACCACTGATGTTAAGTGCTGAACTTGTAACCGAATAATGGTTACTGTTACCAAGCCTTGCGAATTAATCAACAGGTATTACATCTTAAACTGAGCAAAATTGAGAAAACAGGACAATGATCGTAATTTGTCAATAGTATTTTTATTTATACTTGTTCTATAGGTATAGTTCATACGATATATTAAATATAATCCAGACATACATACAATTAAGTATATAAGCATGCCTTATCTTATACCGAGAAATTTATAGACACACGACCGAACACTCTCATTTACCTACTGATCGACGAGCTAAACGTAGATTTACGTCATTCGCTTTTAATCAATAATAATTGCTATAAAACCAAAAGAAGAAACGAACATATAATGAATTATATAAATTAATGGAACAAAACAATAAATACGTAATTAGCAATTATCATTAATTACTATTAAACAGTTTCTTGTGTTCGACTATTGAATATATCCTACAACTTTGACGGAAGATACTTATCTTCGCATGGTCACCATTGTTGCTACTGCATATATACGAGCAATATTCAGTCGAATATAGCTATGTTATTTATTTTCGTAAATAAACAAGTAAAATTGGTGGGGAAACCCCCATGGGAATGAGTGCAGCGTTGTTAAATCGGTTTCTTTTAAACCACGAATATTTATATTATCTGCACTACCTTTTCAAGAAATTCTGATTATTTAACTTTGGCGTATTTTTTAAAAACCGTAAAATTATTTGAAAATGACATAAATACATATTCATCCTTGTCGGGCGCATATGATTGACTATCATTCCTTCTTTGTTGTACTCGCTGACGTGGTTTGGCTTCGTGTTTGATAAATACTAGTGAGATTTATAGTAACAGTTCACGTTCATACATCGACACGAAACGTGCCTACTTCGATTCCCGTATACTTTTCACATAAATTCAGTTTATATTGCCAACCACAAATATATATATATATATATATATATATATATATATATATATATATATATATATATATATATATATATTACGTACTATGGAATTTCGTAACGTAGGAACGTTCTTGAAAAATGCACGAAAATTGATTGATACAGTTTGATTACTTATAAATATTCATTGATTTAAAACACTCTTCTAAACAGCGGTTCTGTAAATAAATAACATTAACAATTATGAAACTTATGTGATATTACGGATATTGTAAACACGAAGTATCTATCAGATGAACTGCTTCTAAAGGTATATTATTTCATTATAAGGGCATCTGACGCAGATCGCATTTGTTTAGCTTAAATGTTAATGTGTACCACACACCAGTAATATATTGCATATACATGTGTTTGTATTCATTAGCATCGGCAATCGTTTGTAACTAGATACAGGATTTATCTAGTGGAAATTCTGTACTAAATGTTCATGTTCATTACCAATAGGTCACATGTGCTTATGGCTGGTTAGATTAAATGATTCTTCTAATTTGTAAGAATAAATATAAATGTGGCAATAAGGTATTTAGTAAAAATAAATTCACTAAAGAAGCAGCAATATACTTTGCACTGAAACAATGGTTTAACTATTATCAAATATAATAACCACCATTTTATACCTATATTTCTTATGTATTATAGAAATAACAAATAATTGTAATCATGCACTAAGAATTCAGTGCTAACAATAATATGTATACCGTTGTAGTATTTTTGATCCTATTCTATCCTATCAGTGACGTGTCTCTCGAATGAGGCTTCAGTTCTTGAAACGAGTCGCTAGTTCAATTTACTCAGGTCCCAAGATACATTTTGAATATCTACGCTGCCTGTGATCGTTAGTGGCGTCTTCAGCGTCCAAGAACGTCACTCAAGTGCCCTATAAATCACTGACATGCCCTTCAGCCTGTCTGCTATCTTCACACGACGAAGCATCCCTTAGTTCTGTCTCCCGTCTTAGAATTGTAGTGCGCCGAGGCCAATCGAATATCCTATCCCAAGTATACACTTGTTACTGTTGAATTTCTGTCAACTAAATTTGTAATTACACTATCTAGTATAGCAACAAAGATTATTATATAAGATATATTCCAATAAAAGTAACTCTGCGATATTATTCCATCAATTTCTTTTTACTAATCTTCAATTCATAATCATAATCCAATGTTGGTAACGAATGTCATACGTATATGCCAATATGGGTAGTAACTTAGTAAGTAATTGAAGTATAAATAAATAATAAGGATTTAAATGGAAAAAAATGTTTTGTGCAGGGCATGAATTTTGCGCCCTCCTGCCAATGGTTAGAAATGTCGCTCGAGGCGGGTTGAGTGTTGCGAATTCCAACGTCATAACACGCAATGATAGGAATCGTCATCTCACAGCTGCTGGTGTCGGTTAACACATACATGCTCCCTGTTTTATCCACCAAAGTTCACACATACGTCAAATATTTACCGCGCTCATATATTACTACATACGTGCATGCATACGACATATTTGTTTCAATTAATCTACTGTATAGGTAACTATACACTAAATTTCAAAATATATACTGTTTCACAACAATAAATCCAATATTTTGAGTTCAATTAATAGTCCTAAGTGCTTTCTATAAATGAAAAGGACACACACGGCGGTTTGTGCCGACTCGGCCGCCACGTGAGGATGGACACAGACGTCGGTTTTACTCGCTGCAGCAATAAAACAGCACGCGTTTCTTCGAGTAAACTACGTGCCGAGTTGGCGCGACCCCGCCTGATATCGATTGCAGTAGTGTGTGTCTTGCACCATTTGAAAAAACATAGATTAGAGCCGAGTCGGTGGCCGACTTGGCTGCCGAGTCAGCACAAACCGCTGTATGTGTCATCGCCAAAGATATTGCAAGCCCGAATTTGTGCAATGAACAATAATAGGGAGAAATAGTTGTAGGAAATCTGATATAAAAGAAAAAATACTCAATTATTCATTTCATTTTTACGACTTTTAGAAAGGACCTATCACACATTCCAACCCCTTAGAGGATATACAAGCCATCGTAATAAAACGCCCCGATATAAATTTCGTTCGATATATAGCCCACCCTATAAATCCCTGAAGATTCATCAAAGCATCGAAAATATATAAAAATACGGTATTCAGCAACAGTGTCCAATATCAACGGCAATACACGTTTTGAGCGTCTTTAAATCGATTTCATGTTTATATCTAAGGCATTTTTATGCCTTATAATGTATTTGCCGGAAAGTATTAAATCCCTTTCCGCGGTTTCTAGATTTCTTTTACAGCATGATTTCTTTTTTGTTTTTTTCATTTATCTTGATACTTCTTCAATATTCGGAAACGGTAAGACTTTGAGAAAGAATTGTATAATATTAAAGATATTAATATTACTAGAAATTTTGTTTTAAATATATTTTCGAAAAATTTACAATTTACTGAAATATCGGTATTTGATGGTTAGCGATATATTATGCAACCCTTACATACTCACGTTTTCTTATTAAAGATATATATTTACAACCAATGATTTTTAAAATACAAACATGTATACGAAACATAATTGACGGACATAAAACCATTCAATGACTACAAAGAACGTTTAAAGGAATAATTTATATTCCAAAATTATTAAAAATAATATTTCTACTAAGAAAGTAACAAGCTGTAGTAGTGGACTGTACCATCCGAATCTTTCAAAAATATGCGACGGATGCCAATAGTTAAATAACCTTTCCAATATGAAGGGATATAAAATACAGTGTCGTTGTTGGAGGGTGAATAGAAGTGCAGGAGTGTGAGAAGGGTTTTGATACTTTAACACATAGACATCTAACAATATGTTACCTAGTTTATATTACACGTGGGGCCCTTGGATGGTTAGGAGGGTGCGTTCTGCTGACGCTGACGTAGTGGGTGCGTCGATATCAACAAGACTTCGTCATGTTGCTCATAAAACCAAGGACGTAGACAACGGTCAACTATTCAGGATCGGATTCAGTTTAATTTATTCTTTCCTCGTATTTCATTAAGGGCCAGTTATAGTTAAGACCATTTAAACATATGAAAACTTAGAACATTTTCCAAATATTTATAAAAAAACATAATAATTAGTTAAATATTCGTTTGACTGTTACTGTACGAACATATTTGATCTATACATTTTATTGGGTTGAGGTTTTGTAATAGTTTTGCTTACAATGCAATTACTTGGTTAACCCGTGGGCAATATATGATAGCGATAGTCATGAGGCGTTCGAAACCCGAGAGTTTCAGAAATCTGAGCAAAGTTATCGAAATACGGATACTGAAAAGAAAGAAAAATGTGTGTTATTACATCCCTGTTCTCCAAGTTTTCACAGTCCACTTCGATCTCTCTCGAGTATTGGGTGCTACCGATGATATTATATCCTGAGGCTGAAGTCGACTTAATGGTCAATTGTTCTCATTCGTCATGGCTTCTCCTCCCTTCTACGTATCGCTTCGTCATACAATATTTGTGACAGCATTACTTGAACTATTTGTTATACACACTGCATGTACAAATACAACAATTTGGTTGTCAGCTCAAGAAATATCTTCTGTTTAATGATATAACATTATAAAAGTTTTATCTGGAATCTGTAATATAAAATAAAATTTAGGAAGAACAAGCTTAGGTAGAAGCACTTATGCGTCCACTCTCCGAATAAATGAAATAGACTAACTTTTATATTACCAATACTGCAGTTAACTACTCGCTGATATAAAAAAAAAATTAAAACTGGTGGTCCGATCGTGTTGAAACTTCATATTTATAGAAATAATGAGCCTTACCTGATCCCTTAATGAGTTATATGTCCCTATACTCCTCCAAACCAATACCGAGAACTTATTGAACACCCCTCGTCTGAAGCAAATGTTCTAATTTTCGTACTCAATTGGCTTTTGAATTACAAAAACCGAATAAAACGAATACCTTGCCTCAATCTATCGAAACAATACATTATACAATGGTTTCTTTTTGTATATAGTTTTTTGTTTGTGTTTTGTTGTTTGCCATACAAGAACAGAAGAAACACATTTCAATTTTCTCGTGAATGTAGCCATTTCTATCGGATTCGTTAAAATGCGCATCTACTTATCTCACTTGCTAGTTTTCCGAGTCGAGTATTTTCCAATAAGTAGGTACGACGCGACGTCGGCGACAGCGAAGACGAAGAAAAAAGATTTTAATGAAAAAGTGTTTGTCGATACGACAGCGAGAATCAGGTGGCTGCACAAAATGCATTTGTGGAGACCTTTTATCGAAAACACAACGGCCCTGATCTCATACTTTCGAACAAATAACGGAATACTCGTAGAAACACTACAATATTCTCTCACTGTGTGCATCATTGTGTTTCGGTATTGTTTTAGAAATTTTATATCTTTCTTGTAGGTATGTTCACTTAGGCAACTAGATCTAAAATCTTAACGATGATTGTTAGCAATAGCTGGATTTCAGGCCTTCACAAAATAAGAGAGTTGGAACAAGTATATATCAATAATTAATGGAGACAATGGATAAATTATGTTCCATGCTCAATACCTGCCGTTAGAGTTAGAGCACTTCTAATGGGATAACTAAAGAGCGAACGACGTGACCGACGCGACGATGAGATTATGAGGTAAAGGGTAACGATCAAATAGGAAACGGATGAGAAGTGTGCGCGCAACCTGGCGGTACATTCAACAGGACCCGCTAGATATTAATGTTGGCTACATTTCAATATTTTATGATGTCACTGCTGTCGCCGCCGCTGTCCTTGATCGGGAAACAGAGTTACGCTAAAATTTGATACAGTATTTCATATGGCACACCCGGTACGTAACGTACCATTCGCTCGCTCCCGTTCATTTTTGAAACGAATGCGGGCTGGGATCGCCGGGTGTTAAATCTACTCCCCCCCCCTCCCCCCACCTCTACATCACGGGAAAAAGAAACGAACGGAAAGTTATACCAAGTCGAGCTTTTTATGAGTCACGCTTCAGGTGGCCACTTGTACAAAATGGGAAACTTTATTTGCGCAGTTTTGAAATTTTTTGAATAACCTAAACTTTACATTGTACTAACAGGAGAAAAATTATATTCCACTTTTTACTTTTAAGATAGAATACAGAATCATTAATAGCAGACAGATTGTTTATTCGTAATCTACATAATATCTCCTAATTAGATATTCATTGCATAAAGAGAATATGGAGATACATCTTGCGAGCGAATCATAAAATGTATATAAATGAAATACATTTTCGATATCCAACAGACGTCAATAGAACATTAAACAATTAACACGGCCAAACACTATAACTCTTTCGTACATACAAAAATAGATAAACAAAATAGAATTCTCGGTTTTCTCAATTAATCATCATTGGTAGTTGTTTCCATTTTCTACTCAATTATTGAATAAAGAAATTTGTTTAAAATGTATATTATTTTCTAAAGTATATGTTTACTCAAGTTTTATGAGCCGATTTAGTTCATTCTAGTTTATTTAAAATAAATATAAACAATAAAATTAATGAATAGATTTTACAAAATTAACAAAACAATCTGGAATAAACTTTAGCTATCTAAAACTATTCATTTATCATATATCACATCATATGCAATAAATATGAGAAATAGTATAAAAACCTATTATATGTTTGTACAAATTACGAAGGCTGGACAATACAAAATACATTTGAAAAAAAAAAAATGAAACTGGTGCACGCATCAGAATAGAGTCGTGGCTGGCTGTTTTCATATGAAATGAAGCGTGAACTCGCGTACAAGCGATTAAAATAATAAAAGCAATCGGCTTTTGTTATAAAAACAATCAATGCACGTGGCTATTAATTCGCATAAACCGATGTGCGCAACGAGAAATTAAAATATGGTTTTGTTTGTGGCCACACATTTATACCGAGTTACCGACCGAGCGCCACACACATACACCTCCCCCTCTTTCTACGGGGGCAGAAGAGTGTGCTGCGGTTTCACATATCGGTTTTATTGTGTTTTTCCAAACGTGATTTTAAAATAATAATTTAACCAAACCCCACTGATCATAGACAAACACGAATTTAATAGATTTACGAATAACAAATATAGTCCACTGGTAATTTTTGAATTTTGTTTCGGATTGTTCATTTGGGCGTCATTATTGCTGTATCAATGCCGATTTTATTCAGATTTAGCATGAATGATCAGGGAATTAAAATATTAATATGTTTGCATAACAGAATATACTGTATCTTATTCAATTACCAATAGAAACGGAATATATTTTCAAATAAATTATGAAATATTTCATGAAAATTTGAAATTTAATGAAAATTGTTTAAATAAATTTTATGTCTAAGTAAATTACAAAAACCAAACAAAACATAATAAATATAAATTGTAAATTGTAATTATATTAAGTGTGTACGTATTTTGCAATAAGTTATTTGTCCACATATTCCTAAACATGAATACTTCTTGAAATCTATCATTTTAGAAATTATAACAAAAAATTTTGAAATTGGGTAATTGTTATTGTTAAAAAGTTATGTTCTCATAAATGGGAAATTTACTTTCAGACTAATTACAAACTAAATATTCAAAATTTCATATATATATTATCAATCATATTTCCTATTGTAGAGCTATTACAGACAGACATACACTCGCATGCACAGATACCATCTCAAAAATAGTCGATATAAATTTGAAAAAAATAAAAACGAGTATTTCCGCTCAAATATTGGTTTAAAAATTTGTCATCATTAAAATATTTCTGTAGACTTTTTGTATAAATATAAGAGCTATATTGAAAGAAAGCTCATATATATATGTATAAACGAGACCAACAGTTTTTGTAAAGGAAATTTCTCCTCCGAGAATGCTACAGACACTCGACCGAATACTTTAATTCTTCTATACTACGTACGGCATGCAAAAAATAGTGGTTATAAAAGTGTTTTCAATTTAAATTTTACACTGTGTAGAAGTCTACACCTATGTATATTTCAACACATTTCTCCAGAATTTAATGCTAAGCAGTGAAGACAAACAATATAAGATATTTTTAAATAACAAAGTGTAATCAACCATTCTTATTCTACTTATAACTTTCAAGGAGAAGTGCACAACGTACCAATATCCATATGTAAGTATAAACCTCGTAAAGGTATACGAACGCAATGGAATATATACAATATATATATATATATATATACGTTAGATCTCAATCTCAGCCGCTCTTTCTCTGTCTGATGCGCTGATCTCCCTCGGGACAGCATTGCTGCTCTTCTCTCATCGTCGTTTTCTTTAGCTTGCAGGACATAACCGGGATCAGGGAATGAACCTATTGGATGGAGGGAGCTCTGAGTTCAGCTACAGCGAAGCGCGGTGATCCCACTATACCTACATGTTGCATGTTCGCCTTGTTACTGTTTATCGGTCGGATTCCAAACCGCTTCCGTTGCAAATGGCCACTGTAAATTTGGCCTGTGTACAATTTATCCATCTTATAAGCTCTCTGCGTTGTAAGGATATATGGACGGATAGAATCCATTGTTCTACATTCAGAATAGAGATGAGCTTGTTTCGCCTTCTTAGCAATCTATGTTATCGAACGTTCTTCACCATAAATTGGAAATCGCTTTAGTAATTTAGGTATTGCTTATGCATTGATTATATTCTAGGATTCTTCTTTAGTAATTTTTAGTTTTACTTGTAGATTCTTTCTTGCACCTATTCCAAATTCAATATTACTAATTCGTATAACTCGTTACTATGAAGTATAATATTTTACTATCTTATACATGAATATAGTCGTTTCAAAGTCACTTGTGTTAGATTTGCCATTTGTCTCCACAAAGTCTGATTAATGCGTGACTTTATGTTTGTGTTTTCTTGTGGGTCTTAAGTTAATATTTGCGAAGAGCCTAGCAAAAAACTTACACAGTAAGAATTTGCTTTTACAATTAATGTATTTTCATTATTTACTAAATAGTTTCACATTCACAAAATTTGTTTCAATCACAATGAACGATATAACATACTAAAACAACTTTTACAAGATGTGTGCATTTGAAATTTAAAGATGTTTACATAAATTAATCTTGTGCTAACAACAAATGATATTTATAAATTCACCTATTCGTGACTACTATTTTATAAAGTCTCTCAGCTTCCAATGTCACAAATATTACCCAGTAGGATGATGGTATAGACCCATGGTGCCCACGGATTAATCTAGTGTACCATAATAATATAATAGGCTCTCCTTTTCCTTTTATATAAATTTTATATGCATCAAAATTCAACTTTCGCTAACGATAACAATCCGTGTATAATTTGGAATAATTTATAACTGTTTTCCTGCTTCTTGATTGTATTTTTTATTATTTGTTCAACGATCGAAATCAAAATCGTGAATTTATTCTCCAAGTCGACGAGGTCGTAATGTTTATTTAAAATTTTAACTCCTGTGAGCTTACTGGCGTAGTCTACCTATTCGTGACTGACTCGCCCAGGCAGCAGCAGCGGCACAAAGGGAAAACGATAAATGAATTTAAAAAAAGAAACGACGATGAACTCTCGGCAAAGTAAACATGAATAAAAATTAACGTTGTCATTGTTATTTCAGTAACTCTTCGTCAAGGACTATGGAGCTTTGCCCCATTTTCTTTTTTTTTCTTTTTGCAGCATAGTCGACATTTCACCTGGCTTAAAGGTTGTCGTTGCGTGGGTGTCCTATATTGTGGTTTTAGGAGGGAGTGTTGCTAAAGCCAACTATACACTGTGCGAGTCACTTATTTATTTTTGAATTCGTAAGATATTTTCAACTAATTGCAGTCTGCTTACTCAAATTAGATTTATTTTATAACTGCACATATAAGTAATTAAAAATATAATTTATTGATTGAATTCTGACTTGAATACTGATTGCATTTTGTATATATACTACACGACAAGCTAAATAAGTACAATTGAACTTATATACAAATCTAATTTGGTGTAGGAAATAACAAAAAGAAAAGAGAAATACATTAATATTCCGCAGTGTAAACAAGCTTAAGAGATAGAAGAGAAAGACAAGAGGTGGAATTGAAAGTGAGGAGGGTGGTGGTGGTGGTGAAACAGCAACCACTAATGAGCTACGCTGACATTAGATATTCTTATCAATTAGGAAGTGGAGCCACTGCCTCTGTCCGCATGACGGATATTGAAGGCAGATAATGCCGCTATTTCGAGTTCAGTTCAAGCTCTCTCTCTGTCTGGTAAACACTCTGTTCATCATTAGCGATATACTATAGGTACCTACAACGTACATATAAATACAATCATCTACCTATATACATACATCATCACCATTAGATTAGCAAATGCGATGTATATTATGTACAGAGGGCGGGGGATGTAGTGTAGGATGGAGTAAGTCGGTTACAGTCGCCAACAAAAATTGGGTTACATGTTGTCGAAATTTACTTTTCTTTACTTATTTATATCCGTTTGGAAAATTTAAATTTTATGTAATATCAATTTTCAGTAAAATCGGCTCGGCATATTTAGAGGAGTTGCGGTTACAAAGTCAGATTTTACGACCGACCGAGCCAGATACAAACATCCATGTAAATGAATTATATAAAATTTTGGATTCAGGGTGAAAAGACAAGAACTTTTAGTTCAAAACATCATTTGTGTATCATTTTAAAGTCTGGTATTACTAGTACAATTGGGCATAAGTAAATATTATGATCATGCAGAAATGATTTGCAGTTAAATATCAATATTTCATGTGGTTTATCATGGATGTATTATGCAAACCAAGGTAATTTCTGACTAAATAAATAATTCGTGCTTTAGTCTCACGAAATATGGTTGCACGTTTAATGGTTGTTGGTCAGTGTAGTCACCGGTCACCGCTTTCCCTCGGTCCCAACCGCAGACGTACATGCACATACATAGCATGAAGCGTTCGGCTATAGCAAATAGCAGTAATGCACATGTATGTTTGCTATTCAAAATGCAAATTACTTTGAATATTTTAAGTGGAAATCGTTCGGTAAAACTCCACATTGCGTTGACATGAGATGTTTTAACATGGTCTAGGAGGCTCTGAAGGGCACGACTTTCGGCCAGAGCTGTCTGTTCCACAATGTTTTTATAATCACGGTTGGACTGTTTCAGCTTCTAAAGAGGCAATTTTATACGATTAAATACTCCCCAATATCTCGGATGAATGCTGAATACCGCTAACAATAACCTTTCCATAAAAGTATCGTGGAATAGAGTATATTGAACATATATAGAACAGTGTTTGGGGTAATTGGATACAGAATTAAGATTGTTCTTATTATTTATGATAGCCGTTTCGCCGACGAATAAAATTGCCAGTTCTTTTCCGGCTGCTCCTTACTTTCTTTATTTCTTTCTTTCTCGTCCGCTTTGAAGGGATACGCGTGGCGTGGCGTCGCGTCGCGTCGCAGCGCCTTCACTGAAGAAATGTATTATTTTTTATTCCTTCCATTTCGCGCTTCAAGTAGATGCAATTTATTTTTAAAGTATTTCTTTTACTGAAATAGCGAAAAAAGGTTCAATATTTCTGCAGTTCTGTTATTGGATTTAAAGATAATCAGCAGTTATTTATATTTAAAAGTGTACGGTCATATAAATGTTACATTTTGCTCATTTTATGTTAATATATTTACATACACACTTACACATATTCAAAATAATTAATTTCCTATAATTTACTTCTGCGTAAAGCATCCTGGAACTAGATAAGATATCTGATGTGGCCTGCACTCGATATTCTTTTACGTAGTTTTCTCTAGATTATATATATATATATATATATATATATATATATATATATATATATATATATATATATATATATATAAGTATCCTGTCGCAATAGATTTATAAGTTATTTTCTGCTATTATAGTATAACACAATGAAAACAAAGCACTTTTTGTATTTAAATACATAATTATTAATTTAAGTGCACAAATTATTAACAGCTTTTGCCGAAGTTATATTTTAACTCTATTTCTATAGCAGTGTGTATAAAGAAAGAAAAGCTATTTCCTCAAGCACACAGCGACCTCTGTCTCTCTCTCTCTCTCTCTGTCGCTCTCTTACTCGCTCTCTGTGCTTCATTATAGAAACGCTTGTAAGAAAGTGCAATTTGAAGCAATTCCATGGCTGCTGCAGACAATTGAGCACACGGAGCAACAGTCTGCTAGATGTACTAAGGATACTGTTGCTTATTTCGAACAAGACTCATACCAAATACGTACATACGTACGTACATACCAACAAAATAACACAAAGATATGTTACATTCTATTTTATGTCTCAGTTTCATTTACTTTTATAACTATCTCTTTTCAACTTTGTGTAATATTACGATCTTTCATTTGAAATTGCACTACATTCACATTGATGGAGAGTGCGGGAATTTCCACCAACAACGTTGTCATTGATTCCTTGTGTATTTACTCGTCTTATGTCAGATCGTATAAACATCAGAATAAATTCTGAATAAATTCTTAAGGCGTGTTCAGAACGAACCAAATAGTAGTTAAGATTAGAAAATTACAAATAATGATCTAGTTTGTATTATGACAAGACAATGCTAATATTTCAAGCAACACAATGTATGCTAAATTTTGTTGCTGTGAACGTTAACTTTGTATGTCATACAACAAACTGGAATTATTACTTATAATTTCTAAGCTTAATTAGTGATTGTTTCGCTATGAACAATCCTTTATGCAATCAAATTTACTTACAAAGAAAATCAAATTTAATGATGTTACGCTGTGTTTTAAATATATGTGTTATAATCCGTTTATTAAAAAGGAAATTATGTGAGCACCAGTCTTCTTTAATTCTTCATTCGGAACGTATAACCATTTACAGTCTATCCACCATTGAAATTGGTCGTGTATTGAGAGTGATACAAGTGTTGTGAATTATTATTTGAGGTGAGGTTGATATCTAATCTATAATGTATTGATATTTGGGTATTCTAATATTTGTATTAATGTTGAGTATGAATAAGTATGAATCAATGTGTGAAGTTAGACGAATGTGTTGAATTGTTATTGATATTAATATATGGACAATAAGACGACGTATCAGATTTGGTATAGAATTATAATTATGAAGTAATGTAAAGAATATTAAATTAGTGTTGAGATAAAGAGTCGATTATTTAAATATGTAGTTATTTTAATTTTAGAATAAATAAAGACTGCGTTATAAATATCAGACAGAGATTCTTATTTGTATGTGTAAGTAACGTTCAAGTTGAATCAAAAGCACTCATTTTTATCATTGAGTTCTTTTTTAATCGCATTTTCTTTGCGCTTACGACCACTCGATTCGTCTTTAATTGCCAAAAAATTAATTATCCACGAGTGCGCGCGGCAAAAATTCTCAAAAGAACACTTAACTTAAAAAGCCCTTGGTACAATAAATGAGAATCTGTCAAACTTCGATGAATTATGGCCGACAATCACGACTCGACCAACATTATAAGAAACTAGCCCTACCAGTACCGTACATATATTGTATATGAACATATTTTATTTAATATTTAAAATTTTATAATTATTATTCTTGATAATTATGTTGTGGCCTTTGAATACACAATATGAAGAAATTTTGTTAAAATTAAAAATCTACGGATTTTCTGTAAAATTTTTGGGAATTTTAATAGTTTATGGGAAGGAAGGAATTTTGTGGCACAATAACTTCAGATGTGTAGGTATAGTTTGTCCAAAAATAATTCGTTATGGCTTTGCCTTCCTAATGGAGGGGTGGCACCATTCACAGCAGGGAGTAGAGCTACTTGACCTACAGGCCCGGATTATCGAAATTTAAATATATACTTAGAAAATGGTTTAAATTCAAGCATCTTGAATTTTCCATTAATTTTTTTGTAGAATTGTGTATTACATATGTTACCCCTATTACAATCCCATTAGCTTTGCCTAATTTTTCCAGATATATAAATGGGTTTGCAATCAGTTAAAATCAGTAGTACATTATCTTTCATATTGTAAGCAGCGTAATATACATACTTTTGCAAGATGTGGAGACCATTTGAAGGAGAAACTGATCTTGATCTAGGCACTTCATTGGTTGAAAATCGAAAAAAAATTATATAATTATACTTCGTAGACTGAACTAAGGAAGCGGATTCAGTTTTAACAACAAAATTAATATATTTAAATCTAAATATAAATTACAAACATAATACCTGAAATGCCTAATATTAATGGTTACGAATAACGCAACCTCCTTTATCGGTGACCATAAAAAGAACTTCAATTAATTCCCAAGTAAAATAATTTAAGATTTTAACAAGTCCGCACACGAGCGTCCCTGCTGTGTGATGGTTTCAAGTGGCTGCCCCTGCCACCGCCCCCTCCCCCGCCTCCGCCCTTCATCTTCAATCGTTCTGTACATTCACGGACGTCCTAATGACGTTCCTTTCTTGGTTTAATTGCGACTGGCGTAATTATGTACTCCCATGTAATTTCCAAACTGCTCGTTGAAAAGTTCAAATTACTTTATACGCGCGCCGGACGCGGCGCTGCTATAGCGTACGAACGCGTGAGCTTCTAAGCTCCAACTCCATGAACTATCATCATAAGAGGTGATGCGATGTAGTCACGGCACAGCAAGCAAATCTATCGTTGTGTCTTCATCAACTCTATACGTAGTATATATACTATCTAGGTATACACTACAGTACAGACACACTCAATTATACGATGTATGCTGTAGTCTTTTTTACAATAAAACAAAATTACGGGAACGTATAGAGGTTACAATGGTAAAAAATTACAAGACCAATATTTTGCAGCGGCTATGGGAATTCCTCTTAATATTACTTATATAATGGAGAACCAATCCAGTACCAAGCAAATTAGATTTAATTTTTTTTTTCATTAGTATAAAACACTCCACCCTAATACATTCATACGTTTACATTGTTTACTCTTCAATTTTCTGCTTAAATTGGTAGCAACTCGGTTCATTATAATAATCGCAATAGTATTTTAACGAAAAACAAACAATAATCTCAATAATATTCGCCTGTGAAATGGTAATACTTATTTAAACTAACATAGCAAATCCTCATCTCGAATGCTAAACGCCTATCAAAATTCAGAGGGAAATCAAATTATATTTCAGGAATATAAAATCAGTTATTTTCAAGTTTGATAAAGTGAACTAAAAACACGTACCTACTATTGAATCCATTGGAAAGAATCTAAAGATGATGAAGAACAAATATAAAGAATAAAACGTCCATGTCTAGACACAACTCTGCGCATTAAACATGTCGGTAAATAAAAGAAAATGGCGTTCATAATTCCATGATTGTAACAAGTTTATCACCTGCTTTCTTTATCATCGCCATTGTGACAAAGATGAAGTCAAACAATTTGTGATTTTGTTAACTGATTGTAAGCGATTTTATACAGTGACGTAACAATTAATTACGAGTTCTCATTTACTGTAGTCTCTTTTTGCGTTAGATTCTTCAAAGTTAGAATTTGCATTTGCACTTTGTCGTGATCTCTAATCTTTCATGTTAGTGGCATTTTTTATAGAATGTGTTAAATTACGGGCATATAAATGAGATGACTTTATTGTACAATTGTTATATTTTTCTACTGACAATATCATGAGATGACTCGTTCAAGTGACCCTGTATACAACTCGAGGCCAAAACATTTAAGTAGTTATATAATCAGACGTTGTGACATACAAAAAAAGCCATTCAATTCTTAACTTTATTTATCATACTATAATTATATAGTAGATAAGATACCATATAAAAAACCAAAATATAATTGAAACAACAAATTATATAAAGTTAAATATGCAACATTGTAAATGAATATTAAAATACTAAATGTAATTTTGAATGATTATGAATAATGGGATATTACATCGATTTACAATTTCTTTTGCCTGTCTTGCGTTAACATCTTTTGTTTTTGCTTTTTACCACAACATAATTTCCTTAACAAGTAATATGGAATTGCAATCATTGCTGTTACCGCTAACAGTAATACGGCAAACACATCAAGTAGCATAATTTCATACCACTTCAAGTCTATGGCTGCAGTTTTGAAATGATTTGCATAACCATTCCTTAAAGAATATTCAATCCAAAACATTGCAGAATCGATTGGACTCACAGGCTGGTCCCGAAGTAACTTAGACCTCTGGCGTATGTTGTCCTTATATCTAGATATCATACATTTATATATTAAGTGCTAAACATAATTTTAATATTGGAAATAAAAGCTTACGATTGGTTGTTTATAACTTCATTGATGGCATCCAATAATTTCTCTCCATTTAAGTTCTCAAGTTCCACAGTTTTCCCGAGCCCCAAGTACTCAGAATTAGCCATATTAGCTTTTTGGTCCCCAAACGCCGGAATGCCAACTATTGGAACACCATGGTGTACTGCCTCAATTGTACTCAACAATCCACCGTGAGTAATGAATAATTTCAAATTTGGATGCGCTAAAATATATTTCAAAATTCTGGGTTGACTTGTAATTCATTTTGTATTAGGTACTAGCTTACCCAACACATCGTTTTGGGGCAACCATTTATGAATTTTTACATTTGTAGGTTTATCATTCATTTTGTCGTCTTCAAATTTCCATAAAACTTGGTATGGAAGCTTGGAGAAAACTGTCATAAGTGTTTTATGCAACTCTGGTGAGAGCATTGTACTTTTCAAGTTAGAGCCCATACTGAATAATATGAACCCTTCTTTAGCACTGTCCAAATATTGCTTTAACTCCTTGAATGAATAAAGCATATTTAGAATATCAAAAAGCAGCAAATTTCCAAGTATTAGTGATAACAAAACCGTAATTTACCTTAGGTAGTTCCTTAAGCTCGTCGACATGGTATCCTCCTATTTCAACCATATTGGGTACTGATGGTTTAGCCAAGCCGAAACTTGGATGTGAATTCAGTAAAACTATTGATATGTTATTATGCATGAGGTCCATTAGGGGTGGCGCATCAGGAAAATATTTATGCAAAATACTATCTTGAGTTGGTAAATGGTATAAGTACATGAATAGAGATAAAGTATAACTCAAAATAGTGTTTTTTACTCTATCACAAAAGCCCATTTTAGATGGTAGTGCTGTCATTATATTAGGAATAAAAGCAGGATTAGCATCATTTCGGACATATTCGTTAACCCATATAGCTGATCCAACGGAACTCAAAATGACAGTAGGAGCTTTAAAGTGGTATCCAAATGCCATGTGGGCTTCGTTCATTACAGATTCCATAATTATTAGGTCAAACTGTTCATTACTGGATAACATTTGCTGGATATTTGGATGTTTAAAAATAATTTCAGTCATATTTGCATTCATCTTTATGAATGTGTAAAATTGTGATATTGCATTGCCCTTGGTTATAGCTACAATATGTTTCATCATTGCTGAAGTTAGAAAATTATTTTAGCAATAACATATCAATTACTTCTAGCCCGATACTGATTTTTGTTATTTAATATGTATGTATGTGTGTCTCTGTGTATGAGTTTGAACGCCCTACAGGTTATACTTTTGAATATAAGAATATGTTGTTTTGAATTTAAGATTTGTAAACTCCGGGAAGAAATCACTTATTCTTGAAATGTATATATTAACCGAAAATGCTTAATTACTCGTGTAATTTCCTGCACAATTCGAAAAGCACACGAAAAATTTAATCTTGTAATTGGTACAGATATTTTGATTTCAAGCAACTTTCGTTTAAAAAGTCTTCCTAGTTAAGAGTAAACATTAAGTATTACAAAAAGAGTTTTCTTAAGAATATAAAATCACAATAATTACTTTAGTTTCAAATAAAATTTGTACGTCATATTAATTGATTCAGTCATTAACATTGTACATAATTAAATGTTCATATTCATCTGATTAACTATCTCTTCAGTCGGCTATGAATTGTAGTAGATTTCTATAAGAGGACGAACATGGTTTGGGGTAATTAAATAAATTCAGAAATGCCTCTATTAAATTTGCAAACCAGTGTATGTGTACTAAATGCAGAGACACTCCACTGATGTACCTACCGCGAGCTAGAAACATTATTTCTTCCATCAATGTTTGTTTTATTTTCAATTTTAATCTTACCTTCCGAATCCTCAAGGATCCCCGGCAACACCACATCTTTAATACCTTTAACAGGCTCCTTGCGAGGAAATGGACTTATAAAAGTTACATCATGACCTCTTCTTGCAAGTTCTATCATAAGTTTGTTCCCCAGAATGTAGTGACTAGGCGATGGAGGAGGAAATATTGCCAGAATACGCGCTCCATCACTTATTAGCACTAGTGACAGCGCAACAAACACAGTTATTACACAGTAAAACCTCATGACTAGCTAGTTTAAAAATAGAAGTGGAACTGAACGTGGGCTAGGATGGCCTTCATAATTCATAGATGTTGTAGTTACTATACTGCCAAAAGAGAAATGGAATGGCCTTCACTCGACTATCTTATAGTTAGTTCCACTAAAAATAAATGGATGATACGTTGCTTGAATCTGTTTTAAATTCATGCTTAGATTGCTATTAGTAATCTATACTCTGTATTACAACTATCTCATAATATAAACCTATGCATATTGAACAATTTTTTTAATCGAAATCGAAATTCTAATAAATTATATTATTGATATTAATGCTATAATATGTAATAAATTGTTTGAATTGATAACATTTTTTTTTTCAGAGATAATTAATGCTGACTAATGTACTATAAACGTTATCTGAAATTTGATTGATAAGATAATAAAGTAATGGATATTACATAAGTATGCAATGAATGTATGTTAGTTTTTATCTGTATATTGGGAAATTAAATAATACAACTATTTTGAAAAACTACGATTGGCAATAATACCGGAAAACTGAAATATGGGTACCTAGGTATATAACACATATAAAATTTAGAATGATCAGTATTTATTTATAATATTTACAAAAATTGCAAAGGTATCACAAATGAAATTTCAAAATACTGGTAGTTGAATCAACTAATCAATTTTTCTTCTTGTCTTGCAGTAACTTCTTTTGTTTTTGCTTTTTACCACAGCACAATTTCTTTATCAACAAATATGGAATTGCAATAGTTAGTGCTGCCACAATGCCAAAGGCGGCAAATACATCAAGTAGCATAACTTCATACCACTTCAAATCAATGGCGGAAGTTTTCAAATGATTAGCATAGCCGTTCCTTAAAGAATATTCAATCCAAAACATTGCGGAATCAATTGGTTTCACAGGCTGGTCCCGAAGTAATTTAGATCTGTGTCGTATGTTGTCCCGATATCTTGGTAATATAAAAGAAAATTAAATGCTAAGCAAAACACAAAATCTAAAATACACACTTTTGGTTGTTTAAAACTTCATTGACAGCATCCAATAATTTATCTGCATTTAAGTCGGCAAATGCTACAGTTTTCCCGATTTCCATGAGTTCGTAATTGACCATGTTTGCTTTTTGATCCCCAAAAACAGGGATACCCACTATTGGCACACCATGGTACACTGCTTCAGTTGTACTCAACAATCCACCGTGAGTAATAAACAGTTTCAAATTTGGATGCGCTAGAATTAATTTCAAAAAAAGTTGATTTGAATTACAGTATTGTAGTACTAACTTACCTAATACATCGTTTTGGGGTAACCATTTATGAATTTTCACATTTGCAGGTTTTCCATCCATTTTGTCGTCTTCAAATTTCCATAAAACTTGGTATGGAAGATTAGAAAAAGCTGTCATAAAAGCCTCTCGCATTTCTGGAGAGAACTTTGAACTTTTCAAATTGGAGCCCATACTAAATAATATGAATCCTTCTTTAGCACTGTCTAGATACTGCTTTAAGTCCTAGAATATTCAAATCAAACATATTGTTAATTTCCAAAAGCTGCAGTGTCCATATTCCATACATTGCAAGAAAAATATTATTTCGTTTGAATTGTTCTTAACAAATTTATTTCTGAAACGGTTCAAGAAATAAATTTATTTTAATTAATATTCTTGATGATTAAAATACATCTATATACAATAAACCAAGAAAGAAAGAAAAATTCAGTTATTTCGAAATATCAGTGGTAGTAACTTTAATTTACCTTAGGTAGTTCTTTAGGCTCATCTACATGATATCCTCCTATTTCCACCATATTGGGTACTGATGGTTTAGCCACGCCGTAACTTGAATGCGAGTTCAGCAAAACTATTGATACATTATTATGCATGAGGTCTATTAGGGGTGGCGCATCAGGAAAATATTTATGCATAATACTATCTTGAGTTGGGATATGGAAAGCGTTCATCAGCAGAAATAAAGTATAACTTAAAAGAGTATTCTTCACTCTGTCACAAAATCCCATTTTGGGTGGTAGTGCACTCATAATATTCGGAACAAAGGCCGGATTCGCATCATTTCGGACATATTCGTTAACCCATACAGTTGAGCCTACGGTACTCAGAACGACCGTTGGTGCCTTAAAATAATATCCGAAACTCATGTGGGCCTCGTTCATAAAAGATTCCATAATTATTAGATCAAACTTCTCGGCCTTCGTGAATAATTTCTTAACATTTGGGTGCCTTAAGACATTTTCTGACTGATTTGAAAACGTATTCATGAAATACGAAAATTGCGATATCACACTACCCTTGGACCTAGTCACCGTGTCTTTCTTCAATTCTGAAATGAGTTATATATTATCAAAAACTCAGAGCGATGAAAAAGCATCATTCAATACCAAGTAATTTACAATTTTTGTTTTCCCTTCCCATTCAAAATTCATAATGCATTTAAATTGACAAATGGTAGGTTTGATTATAATTACATAAATACGTTCTGTTTACATGGGTTATTAGAGTTAACGACCTTAGAACCATAAATACATCACAAGGCTATGTGATTCAGTTACAAATCGTTTAACGGCATTACATTTTTGATTATCTTTATTTTGTTTCTTCTTTGTTCTACATACTGTATTTTAACAACAAATACTATATTGGTACAGGTCGATGCTAGCTATCTTCCCAATGTTTATTTTTTTAAATTCTTAACATCTAGTTTATAAATGTGACTGTACCCACTGAAGTATTTTAACAACGCCTATGCTCCTAAAATTAAGTAAAAGAAGCAATACCTATGCACGATACGAATTGAATATGGTTTTAACATGGAACAGAAACTCTAGCGTTAAACATAAATTTAAAATAGAAACTGTAATTATATTTAATAACATATTTAAGGCTTAATACATGCGAGAAGACCTACAAGTTGTTGTGATTTTTTTTTTTACGAATTCAAGGTGATAGAAGAGGTCAAAATATATTGCTTGTTGAATTTTTTTCTGCGATATATCATTTAATAACATATTTAGGCTTAATACATGCGACAAGACAGTTGTTGATATTAATTATTTTTTTACGAATTCAAGGTTATTGAATAGGTCAAATATATTGCCTGTTGAATTAAAATAAACGATAAACATTTTGTAACTTTTTTTATATTCTTAGACGATATCTAAAAGAAACCATAAAAACAAGGTCGACATTTTTACGGAAATACATGTTTCTGGTTTCACGAGATTGATATATTTTATTTATTATTTTATCTATATATATATATATATATATATATATATATATATATATATATATATATATATATTAAAAATTCCTTGCTAGTCAGATTCAATTGAATGGTCAACACTTGAATTTCCGTTAAAATTTCGTGTTCCTACATTTTCTTGATAACAATACGTTTTTAAGACTTTGTCCAAGAAAGTAAAAAGTGTTCTTATAAAATAATATTTCAGGCATATCTGGGTTAGTAATATAACCGATAATCAAAGATTATTGATAATATAATAATTTAAGTGATCTAATACCAGATTGCACACTTGTTCTCAAAAAAGAAGAATACCTGCAAATACGTTCAATATTACGAGTATATTTAATGCTATAATTACAATTTAAACTTACCGTCCATTTCTTCGATGAACCCTGTCAAAACCACATCTCTTATACCCTTAACAGGAGCCTTGCGCTCAAAAGAACTAATAAGAGTTACATCATGACCTCTATTAGCTAGTTCCACCATAAGTTTGTTTCCCAGGTTGTAGTGACTACGTGCCGCTGGAGCAAATATCCCCAGGATACTTGCTCCATCACTTATTAGCACAAGGGATAGCAGAACAGACACAGTTGTAGCAGAGTATAACATGATGACTAGCTAGTGTAAACATTAAAGTGGAACTGATTGTGAACTATGTCGACCTTCATATTTCAAATAATTGGTAATCTGAAATAAGAAGCATAGATGCAGGCACCAATGCCTTCAGCTATCATGTGCCCAGATTATTATCAGAAAAGCAAATGTTTATTGAACAATTAATGATTACTTTTTTAAGCCAAGTGAAATTAGAATAGTTGATTTTCCTTTAAAATATTATTTGCAAATTTAATAATATCTCTTATTGTATTGGTGTTCACTGTTCATCAGAAACCAACGCCTTCACCTCATCAAACGGAAAGCAAATATGTGAAGAAAAGAAATCTAAGAAAACATTATTATAATCACTGATTTTTAATTTCTTTTACGCATGCATACTATGAAGTATTTTAATCATTATAATTATCGAGATCTAGATATCAACGGAAATATAGGATTTGAATATCTCTGATTCGAATATGACGTATATATTGAAAATTTATCATAACTATATACAAGAACTAGTATAAGAAGCATAGATGCAGGCATCCTTTAATAAACAATATATTAAGAGAACATTTTTAAGGCCACTGATTTTAGTCATGTAGAAATCTGTTCGACAATCACTGATTATTGAATTGATAATACATGTTCGTGTAAACATATTTGATTGGCGGGCATAATAAAATCCAAAGACTACAATAAAATAATTTGATATTAATATATTTAAAAATTATTATTTTCTTAAAGCCTATCTTAAATTTTACCTAGTAATTTTCTTAAGATTACTTTATTTTTCTCTAACTTTATTTCTACTACTGCTATAAATATATATTGTAAATAGGTTAACGTTAATGTAACATTGATATTTACCACAATGCATAAGTACACGCATTAATGCCTTCAGCTCGTTGGTGGATATTTTATTTTTGTAGGTAAATTTGTTTTCACCAATGATGTAACTAAGTAAAACCACTTATTTTTGAAGAAATAAAATGATAAAAAACATACTTTGATGTTAGTCATCGCTTGCTCATCAAAACTTATTGGCATCCTATTTGAATACCTGTATACCTTCACAGTTTAAGGCCCCCAAAATTGAGAGCACCATTAATACTGCTTTGAGGAAAATAATTAAAAGTTATTTTATATTTACAAAATTTCTATATATTCTAACAAATTATCTACAAATAATTGTAAAACATTATATATATATATAATTTTCTATTAAACTGCAAACCCTAAAGCCATAATAATTAAATATCAAATCAAATTTTCTTCTTTTCTTGTAGTAACTTCTTTTGTATTTGCTTTTTACCACAACATAATTTCTTTATCAATAAATATAGAATTGCAAAAATTGCCGCAGCCGCTAAGCCTAAGGCGGCAAATACATCAAGTAGCATAATTTCATACCACTTCAAATTAAAGATATTAATATTTCGCACAACTTTTGTTTGAAAAGTTTCTTCAGAAACTGTACCAGTTACGCCAAAACCATTACGAAAAATCATAAATATCTTAATTATCGATACGCATTTATGAGATATTTTCTTAATTAAATCGTATGAACTATGTCTAAAATTTTGACAGGGAAACAAAATAGCATAAAATAAATTGATTATTGTCATTTACGACTGGCAATCACAAATAGATCGACAAAACGTGTTTCTAGCGAAATGAATATTGCAGATAAATTTTGAAAAATAATTCATATTATATATAATATTTATATATATTTACAAAGTGCAATTACTGTGGAGGATTGGTTGGTTTGACGGTTTAATTAGGATATATATTTCTAGTTAAAATTACGTATATGAAAGTCGAGTACAGGCCACGCTAGCTTCTTTGTTACAGTATTTATTCCAGGTACAATACTTATATAATTGCAAATATAACCTTGACTTAAGTGTAACAAAACAAGAATTGGTGCAAGCACCAGTGCTTACAGCTCGTCATACCGGCGAGCAACAATCACATGAGGTGCAATAATGAAAACGATTGCAATTGTTAGAGGACAATTTGTTGTTGAAATCATCCAATAATCAAACAACAAGATATTGAATTACAATATTATTATTATCGTTTGGTATACTAATCTTGCTAATTTTTTCATTTTTCGAAAATAACGCTTCTTCATTTCATTATATGTACAAAAAGTTCAGTGTAGTATTATGTTACAAATTATCTAAACTCACCTTCCAAATCTTCGATGAACCCTGTCAAAAGCACATCTCTTATACCCTTTACAGGCTCCTTGCGCGCATATGAACTTATAAAAGTTATTTCATGACCTCTTTTTGCAAGTTCCACCATAAGTTTATTTCCCAGGTTATAGTGACTATATGACCCTGTACTAAATATCCCCAGAATTCTTGCTCCATCACTAATTAGCACAAGGGATAGCACAACAGACGCAGATATTGCTGAGTAAAACATTATGACTAACTAGTCTAATAATTAATTAAAGTCGTATTATGCCACGATGGCCTTCAAATTTCATATATATCTACTGTAATTAATAATACTGTTTACTGAAAAAAGTAACACTATTATCTGTGACGCCAACAATCAATCAATAAATATTTTACATTTCAATATAAGAATTATTAATAATTTCTTTATTGACCTTCAGTTAATCTGTAAAAACGTTATAATAGTCTAAAAATTATAGTGGACATGTGGCTCAATTTTTTTTTATGAATTTTTTATTTTAATTCAAATATTTCTCAAATGATTGTATTATGTGGGGCTTTGTTGCTAGTACCTATTACATTAAATGCAGCCCATAGACATCTGTTTAGATTTTTTAAATATTTTGCAACTGTGTTCAGATTGATTTAATTAAAAATCCCCCATCTGTAACAGTATAGGTTGACAGAAATGTGGTTTTGAAATGTAACACTTTCATGTAGTATATAATAATCAGTATTTATTACAAAATTATACAAACATTGAAAATAGAACTGAATTTAAATCTATAATACATAAGATATTAAAGTACATAAAAATGAAACTGTTGAACTTATTACAGGTTATATTTCTAAATACTGATAATTCAATCGGCAAATCAATTACTTTTCTTTTCCTTTGGTAACTTTTTTTCTTGTGGTAACTTTTGTTTTTGTTTTTTACCACAGCACAATTTCTTTATCAACAAATATGGAATTGCAATAATTGCTGCCGCCGCTAGGCCTAAGGCGGCAAATACATCAAGTAACATAATTTCATACCACTTCAAATCAATTGCTGAAGTTTTTAAATGATTGGCATAACCGTTCCTTAATGAATATTCAATCCAAAACATTGCAGAATCAATTGGTCTAACAGGTTGGTCCCGTAGTAATACAGATTTGAGGCGTATGTTGTCACGATATCTGAATAACACATACATTTTAGATGCATAACAAAATTCAATCAAAATCAATTATAGTATTTACGTTTGGTTGCTTAAAACTTCATTGACAGCATCCAACAATTTCTGTCCATCTAAGTCATCAAAATCCACAGTTTTCCCGATACCCATGCGCTCCGAATTTGCCATATTAGATTTTTGGTCGCCAATTACAGGAATTCCCACTATTGGCACACCATGGTACACTGCTTCAGTTGTACTCAACAATCCACCGTGAGTAATAAACAATTTCAAATTTGGATGCGCTGAAAAATTCAATTCAAAAATCTCAGTTGATTTGTATTTCAGAATCGCAGCACAAACTTATACCTAATATATCGTTTTGGGGCAACCATTTATGAATTTTCACATTTGCAGGTTTACCATCCATTTTGTCATCTTCAAATTTCCATAAAACTTGGTATGGAAGTTTGGAGAAGACTGTCATAAGTGTCTGTCGCATTTCTGGAGGAAGCATTGTACTTTTCAAGTTGGAGCCCATACTAAATAATATGAAACCTTCTTTTGCACTATCTAGATATTGCTTTAAGTCCTAGAATATTGAAAATGAGACATATTTTGTTAATGTTAAAAAGTCATAATATTTCCAAAGAATAGTGGTAGCAAAACTTTAATTTACGTTAGGTAGTTCTTTTGGCTCTTCAACATGATATCCTCCAATTTCCACCATATTTGGTACTGATGGCTTAGCTACTCCGTAACTTGGATGTGAGTTCAGTAAAACTATTGATATATTATTATGCATGAGGTCCGCCATGGGTGGAGCATCAGGAAAATATTTATGCAAAATACTGTCTTGAGTTGGTAAATGATAAATATGCATAAGCAAAGATAAAGTGTAACTCAGAAAAGTGTTCTTCACCCTATCGCAAAATCCCATTTTAGACGGTAGAGCTCCCATTATTTCCGGAACAAATGCTGGATTGGCCGCGTTCCGAACAAATTCGTTTACCCATCCAGTTGCGCCTACGGTACTTAATAGTACCGTTGGCACCTGGTAATGATAACCAAATCCCATGTGGGCTTCGTTCATAAATGATTCCAGGACTATTAGGTCAAACTTTTCTTTGTTATCAAATAATTTTTGTACATTTGGATGCCTTAAGACATTTTCCGACTGATTTGAAAACATTGTTATGAAATTCGAAAATTTCGATATCACGCTAGCTTTGGTCATAGTCAAAACTTGTGTCTTCATCTCTAAAATTTATATATATTTAAAACTCACGTAAGAAGATTGAAGCAGTTTAAAATGCAGTGATGTATTTTGGCCTTGAAGTATCAAATTTTGATGTACATGTATGAAAAAGTATACATGTTTAATGTATAAATGCTTAATGTGTAAATGATTAAATTTGTAAATGTTTATGATATGGTGCCCATGGGTTAACCTACATTTGTTAATAATTATCTAAACTAACCTTCCATTTCTTCGATGAACCCTGTCAAAACTACATCTTTTAGACCCTTAACAGGGACCTTGCGCGGAAAAGAACTTATAAAGGTTACATCATGACCTCTTTTTGCTAGTTCCACCATAAGTTTGTTTCCCAGGCTGTAGTGACTAGGTGCCGCTGGAGGGAATATTCCCAAAATACGCGCTCCATCGTTTAGCGCAAGGAATACCACAACAAACACCCATATTACAGAGTAAAATTTCATGACTAGTTAGTCCAAAGATAAAAGTGAAACTGAGTATGTGCTCATGACCTTCATACCATTTTGAGATTGGTATTATTTAATGAACAGTTAATTGACATAATGACTACGTTTACACTAGGAGATACATGTTATCTGTTCATGTTCATACTTGTATGTATAATTACTAGATTAAATTATATATATATATATATATATATATATATATATATATATATATATATATATATATTATACAAATTTGCTTATTGATAAGGTTTAGTTATGGTCATATTTAAGTATTACATCAGCTGAACAAAAATTAGATATAAATCTTGCCAAGGTTACCTATTTGACCATTGACACGATGAGTTGACTACTATTTACATTCTTATCCGAGTGTAGTAGAAATATGCATTGTAATATTAAAAATATTATCGCGAATTTTTACGAAAATACAGGTTTGCTCATCTATGAATCGAATAGGTTTATTTTAGGAATGGCATCTATGTGTCTGAAGATAATTTAATGATTATTTAGCTATTCGTACAGAATGTACAAAAGAACTATAGTGATCGGTAATGTATCTGTAATATTCTCAGATCAAAAAATTATATATATATATATATATATATATATATATATATATATATATATATATATATATTTATATATTCTATCGTATACGAAAGCAAGAAGAAGTAATTTCGTTAATATTAAACACAAAAGGACACCGAATGTCATGTAGGTGTATATTGAGAAGGCAAAAGATAAAATTCTGTTCGTCTGTCAATGTACATCCGGTCGTCTTTTTCCGGTTGATTCTGTGAAGCGCCTCTAATGGTGGTATATACAAGAATAGTTTTCGCTACGGTCGTCGCCCGAACCTGAATGTGCAATTCCGAGCACGACACCCCCATGCTATTCCACGCCAGTGAAACGTACAGCTCTACTGACAGTCGAAATATTGAGAATTCATTTTGTTATTCGATTGCCCGATATGTCCATTACAGCTGTGTCACAGTGCGCGATGCCGATGCCGTTGCCACACCAGACTGTTATTTCAGTCCTGGGACAACGGTTCAACTTTTCAATTTTTAACACACAGTCGTACACCTAGTTGGCTCACTGATGTGAAATTAAATTTTTCTTATGAAGCGCAACTAGATTTCATATAACTTCCTTGTATTCCATTTGAGTCAAAGACCCAGCATCTTACTAATTATGCTACTTTATTAGCTCGTAAACTCCCAGCGAATTCATATTATTATCCATAATAACTACTTTTACAAAATTGTTTCATAATATTCGTGGCGTTATCGAATATAATATATACGATATTCTAATATTAAATACACTAATTACTAAATATATTACTGAACACGATGTGTAAAAGTAATATTTTATAACAATTAATATTTATTTGCTGTATCAATTTAACCCAAATTTAGTTTAAAAAAACAACAGATAATTGTACAGCATTGTTGTGAAGTTGTATAATTTGCGCCAAAACAAACTTGAACATCTGTCAAAGTATTTGAACTGTACGATGTACAACAAAACAAGAACGTATATAAAACACGACGACAAGGAAACGAGACCGTTGAGGCGCGAGGACGAAGCAGTGTGGAGAAAAATGATAATAACAAGCGAACAAGACTGAAAGAACGATAATAGTAGTACGACAAGTTGACGGTTAAATATTTGCGAAACAATCTGTTCAAGGGTTAAATTTCCCGTGTCTGCCTGTGTATAGGTTGGGTCGCCTGTCGGACGAAAATATTCCAACGGAAATGAAAAGAGATAAATGTACGGGGAAAGGGTTCTCTCTGTGTGTGGCTGTGTGTGTGTGTTTGTGTGAAAAGTGGCCAAAGTGACAGTAATATCGATAAGTGCTATCCTACAAGTGACATTTTCTTACCTTATCTAACCAGACACACCTACCCATCTTACATCTCTGTCATTCTTATATCTTCCCGTATTTTTTTACTACTTCACTTTTCAATCGACCAAAAATAAGTCAAACACAATCTGTATAAAAATAGACACTAACATATTTGTTGCCATTTTTACCGGACCTACGTATAAATAGAGTTATAGTATTTGGTCGTTTATTTATAATAATCTCAGAATCACAATATATATATATATATATATATATATATATATATATATATATATATATATATATATATATATATATATATATATATATATATACAGGGTGTCCCATTTTAATCCGCCAGTAGCGATAATTCTGAAACATTGCATTGAATCAAAAAGTGTTCCAAATGAAAAGTTAATGGTTTTGAGGGGGACATCTGATGCCGTAGACTTTGCCCCCCCAGCCCCCCAAGGGGGGCGGGAACAGGGGGCAACTTTAAAATCTTAAATGGAAACCCCTATTTTTTATTGCAGATTCTGATAGAGGGTTAAAAAGTATGTAAGTTTTATCCGAAACATTTTTTTTATTGGTCGAGAGATGGCGCTGCAAATGTAAAAATTAGGTATTTTGTCAATTAAATTGCGAAAATCGTCACGTAATTAACTGTTATTATTACTTAGGACTTACTCACAACCTTACAAGGTTGTTTTTTTCTCAGCCTGCCCAAATACTACCACCGCCCCCCCCCCCCTACAAAGACGTAAAGTACTCAAAAATAGCGATTGAGTACTTATTTTTCAAATTAAATAATGGTAAAATAATTCAAAAAAGAATGTCATTTTTTTTTCAAACAGTGTTTGACCGGGCCCCCCACATAGCACCACCCCCCTCCCGCCCCCGGGGGGGGGGCTGGTGGCAACTTTAGAATCTTAAATGGAAACCCCTATTTTGTACCTCAGACTCGGATAGAGTTTTAAAATGTAGGTCAATTTTAGTCGCCATCTCTCGACCAATAAAAAAAATGTTTCGGATAAAACTTACATACTTTTTAACCCTCTATCAGAATCTGCAATAAAAAATAGGGGTTTCCATTTAAGATTTTAAAGTTGCCCCCTGTTCCCGCCCCCCTTGGGGGGCTGGGGGGGCAAAGTCTACGGCATCAGATGTCCCCCTCAAAACCATTAACTTTTCATTTGGAACACTTTTTGATTCAATGCAATGTTTCAGAATTATCGCTACTGGCGGATTAAAATGGGACACCCTGTATATATAATATAAAAAAATATATGCCACCTGTATTTGATCTACATGTATAATATTATTCCAAGTGTCCCAAAATCCCACATCTTCAATTATCTGTAACTTTTTTAATGTTCCAATTTTTTCCCAGTTTCATAACACAGTGTTTCGGAGGCCTTAGGGACAATATAGTCGGGACGTGCCGGGGAATTGGACGGAGTAAATGGCTCACCCACACAATTATAGCGACATGAGTTGCTACTCTCATTGTCATGTATCATAAAATATTTGTCATAGTGAAGTTGAAACGGAGTTTTCAGATTTATTGGACGAAGCGTCTATTGTTACAACTGTTGTTCAGTAAAAATACAGTACCGTAACAGATATTTTTCTCAGTTTCTTTATCTCATGGTCTGAAAGGAAGTTCTGTAATCAGGTATATTTTCATACTCGAAATATTAACCAACCCTGAATCTAATCTGATTTTATTCGTAATGATGTCTGTTTGTGCGTGTCTATATTCTTAATTTTCGCCTGCTACGAGTGTTTTAATCGTAATTCTATATAAGTAATTAATCAATAACAGTTTTGAATAATCTCAATTATCCTTGTATATTGAAAAATTACTTATTCCATCAAGGCTGTTCCGAAATAGATGTTAAATATATCGCGAGCATTGCGTAGAAATTGCATCTATTTCATATGAATTGCATAATTTTGCAACCAACAAAAAAATCTAATTTTAATCTAATTCGAATATAAAGCAGTGATTGCATTTTTAGTACTACATTTGCAAGTGATATCAATGAGAATGGTAAGTAATTCTGTGTTATCCTATCTAACTGGTTATTGAGTGTTAAAAGTTTAAAATCTAATCTAAGTTATTCATTTCTGATTATATATGATTGTTTGCACACTCTATTTCAATTATTGATAATTATATTTTATTATATTTATTTATTTCTAAGCGTATCGATTACTAATTATATGGTTCGAGATCTAAACATTTCACGTTTCGGGCTTCGCCGAATCGATACTGAGAATTTATGTCTTTGTTACTGTGAATGCTCGACCGCATACATAATTGAAGAGGGAACTGGCATACAATTTTTTGTATTGTGCGTTATCTGTGCATAATAATATTTTGCTTCATAATTCTTTAAATTTTCGATTAAATTCAAAGATGAATTATTTTATAAAATATTTTTCTTATATTAATAATTCCACAGTATAACAATTTCGTAGATATTTAGTGATATATTTGCCCTATAATAATATAAAGCGAGATATTCTGATACATACAAAATATATTACACTCTTAATATAAATTTGATATTTATTTAAATGCCGGTTATTATAAAACAAATTAACAAATATAAATATCAATATATTTATTAATTTTAACTAAAGAGCATTCACGCGGATAATTGTAATATCCTGGCCATCATCAAAATGATAAATATGGCAATATTTGTTACTGTATCTTTCTAACTATGTTTAAAAACAAAAATACTACGACTGTCTTATTTTGTACGAGGTTCAGAAGCATTCGGTCGTGTGCCTGTGCTTTAAATAAGTTAATATATACATCTAGTTATATGTGTTAAACATACAATAATATATATTAATATAATATTAACAACCCACAAAATATCAATACATTTACGATTCAAACGAGAAAGTCCAGAGGATTTTAGATTCTCATAAATAATTAAATTGTAAATTTTGTTTTAGAAACTATTAATAATTGCATTATTGGTCGTATCAGTCTGCTCCTACTCGTTGAAATACAAACTTTCGTCGCCAGAGGACCACAAATCCATATTACGTGTTCTAAGGAAACGCAGCAATGGCTGTTTAAGCGGATGCGAAACATCTTGCAGCTCAGCTTCATCGTCTTCCTGCTCAAACTGTATCTCTAATGATTGCTGCAACAACTGCTGTCAAAATCAATGCAATGTTTGCTCTACCAACGCATGCCAATCAAATGCAAATTGCGCTCAATGTTGCCGGGTATCATGTTCTAATACAGCAATAACACCATCTGTCACAACCCCATGTCTAACACCATCTGCAACACCGTCTACAACACCATGTCCAACATTATCTCCCACTCCAGTTCCTCCAACAATTCCTGGAATTATTTATCCTCCGACAGTTAGCAATACCAATCATTCTACATCTCATTCGAATTCTATAAATGCGAATACGTACAATAAACTGGGAATGTCTAACAGTATATCAATTCCTATAAATATACAAAATACAAACGTAATTAGAAACACTGTCAGTACCTCTTGCAACTCAGGAATATCAGGAAAGAATTGTGACGACGTAGTTACAATCACTCCACGTACTTTAACAACAACAACAACAACTGGGCCGATAATACCAACATTACCTTCTAATGGCGATGGGAATTGTGTGATTATGAAAGTTCCTGAAGATGAAAATCCTCATTTATATCCAATTACAAATCTGCCATGTTATGATGGAGGTTGTACTGCTCGTCGCACATCTTGGAGTGGAAGCTTATGCGGTGGATGGCATGGACCAAGCCATGGAAATCTGAATTTGGGCAACAATTTAAATTATGGAAATTTAGGGTATTATGGAGACTATGCTGGTGGTTATCGAAATACATGGTCTGGAACTGGATATCCAAGTACCTGGTCTGGAGGTTATTCTAATTCTTGGACTGATACTGGAAGTTTAAATACTTGGACTGGTGGATATCCTAGTACATGGAGTGGAACTGGAACTTGGAATGGGGGATATCCTTGGTATGGAGCTGCAACAAGTTCATTGGTTGGTCCTGGATTAGAAGGATATGGATTAGGTGTTTCTTCAATCCCATGGAGTGGACTTGGTGGGTCATCAATTCCATGGAGTGGAGTCGGTGGGTCATCAATTCCATGGAGTGGACTCGGTGGATACACTCTTCCGTGGACTGGACTGTCGACATCTGCGGCTGGATCTCGTCTTGGACTATCCGGTTGTTCAAATGTTAATCAGGATTGTACTAAATGTGGAAGTCGGTTTTATGATAATTATGCTCATAATTCCATGGCTTATGGATCTTGTTATGGTTGTTTCGTATAATGCGTTCTGTTATATATTGTTACACTTTAACCATGTCCACGTTTTATTTCATAATTTGAAGAGGAGTACAATGAAGAAAATTACAGGTAAATATCTATACCATTTATGCCCAGCTCGCGACCTTCGGGACATATGCAACAGAAGTTTCGAATTGTTAAAATATTAAATTTAACTATTCCTAATGATATCAAAATGATTTCTTTGTGTAGTTTTAAATGTGTTTCTTTATGACAGTAATATTATTTTCAGTACAACCATTAATTTCGGTTGAATATTTAATATTAAGATTACCATATCCATGCCATACCATTGGACTCTATTGCAAACCAGCAGCTGGCATAAGTAAATCAGTATTTCGTTTATAAAAATATGGTATTTTCTAATTAAAATTTGTATATTCCTGGTAAGAAAACGTCTAAATTTTGAAAAAAAATTTCAACCGGAAGTAAAAGTTTACTGTTACTTAAAATTGGTGTTTGTTAGAAAAAAATTGATTTTAATAAATGTTAAAAATATTAAAATTTCTTTTTTTTTTTCTTTGTACCTTCTTGTTTTGAAAATAGTAATATATGTATATAATTATTGTTTATTAAAGCTATAGAAATAAATATTTAGTAAGCTAGCTAAAGTATCTATATTGACCTGGTAAATTCCATAGAGGGACGTGAGAAGTTTGTCAAATAGAAAATGCTTAGCACCGCCACCGCATAAGTTTGCACTACCCGTCGCATCACACGACACGAGGATCGAGCATTGAGAGGCACGCACCTGCATAGAAATGACTTTGAATTTATTAGTTTTCTCTTAGATGATATAAATTAGACATGTTTATTAATGTGATTTGCCCCTTCGGATTTACAAATATATTAAGCTAAGTAAAGAATTTTAAATTTTTTATCGCGAACACGTGGTCAATGTATCGTATCAATGTATCTTATGTAAGTTGACTTTGTTCTACTCAGTTAAGTTATCTAATAAAAATTGTGGATAGCAAAGTTCACTTCAAACATGTCAACAAAATAACTGACTAAATGCACTACTTTCTTAATTTTATAAAAAATAATATATGTAGATCGCCCCAATTTTCCAGTTATAAAATTTTTTAACTTCTTATAATTTTATAAAAGCCCATCTCAATTTCATTTTAATTTAGTGAACTAGTTTATGTGATAATAGAAATACAATGGTAAGTAAGTATAGTCAAGAACATGGGTGTTAATTTAATTAAAAGAATATTGACAACTCGAACTATCTGAAACTATTAATGACACCAAACTTCTATGATAATAATCAGAAACACAGTATAAGCTCGTTGCAATTTTATAAGCATTACCTGCTATGTTCATAAATGGAATAATATATATATATATATATATATATATATATATATATATATATATATATATATATATATTCTTTTGTAATATAATATTCATGACACAACACAGGAATTGTTAATAGAAATTCTGGATAGCTCATAAAGTTAAAGAATAGCGCTTGAAAATTTTCAGACTTCATTCAAATAAGAATAAATAAATTTTTCAATATCAATAAATAACAACTTATAATTTTGATTATTCAAACCAGACATGATGGCAATAAAACTGCGGCTATTATTTAAAGTTAATGACAAGGTTACTTATATAGACTACAACATATCAATATCTTCTACAAACACTGGTTCCATATACAACAAATTGCAGCACACGATAAACTAACAATAGACTAATAACAAAAACATTTTAATAGCCTTCATTCATTTCAGAAATCTTACATCGTTATAGTCCTCGCTATCACAGCACTAACAACCGTCTCATCATTATCACTGAATCCAAAGTCATCCACCGCCATACTATCACGGCTAAAACGGCAGAATTGCGGGCAGCAGTGTTCCTCTTCGTGCGGTACATGTTCGCAGAGCTCCGGCTCCTGTTCGCAATCGTGCAACCAGTGTATCAGTCAAAACTGTTGCTCAAACTGTTGCGTCAATCAATGCAATGTATGTCAGACGCAAACCTGTCAGAATAACCGGCAGTGCAACCAATGTTGCCAGCAAAACTGTGACCGAGAACGACCACGTGTTCATGAATCCACACATACAAAACAATGGATTTCGTCAGTTCCGTCCTCAGGCTCTTCATCCCAATTGTTGAACGGCACACAGTACGCAATGGTTAATGTTACCAATGTTGTGTTCAATAATAATACCGTTCGAATACCAATTAATATCACCAATACCAATATTATTACTTCAGACAGTTCGGATAATAGTACACAGCAGGTAATTATTTCTTTGACTTTTATCTATGAGAAAATATACGAATATATTTTATAACAGCAAGATTTTTTCATATTTTTAACCAAAAAGCCAGAAGAATATATTTAAAATTATAATTTTAAAATATAACACTAGTTTTCCTTTGTACATCAAAATAATATACAAAAGATTGTGAGACTTCTTATGTGAACAACATTTTTGCAAATTTCATATCCCATTAAAAACAATTATTTTTAAATTTTATTACTATGTCAAGTGTGGAGTAGGACGAAGAAGTCCACTACTTACATTGCAAATATTACTTAGAAGGCAAGCTGAAGGCATAGGTGTGTTGTACCTAAACTTGTTTAATCTTATTTATATTTTATATACTAATAATAGATAACACCAGGAGGTACAATAAACATACCTGGACAACCAGGCCCAAGTCCTGGACCAGATCAACCACCAGTAGTAGTTCGAGTACCTCAACCCTATCCAGTACCGTATCCAGTGCGTCAAAAAGTACCGTACAGTGTCCCGGTAAAAGTACCATATCCAGTTCGTGTTCCAGTGCCTGTTCCGGTACGCCAAAACGTGCCTGTCCCAGTTCCAGTACATCATAGAGTACCAGTACCTATCCCCGTAAGACAAAATGTTCCGGTTCCCGTTCCTGTACCAGTGCATCAACGAATTCCAGTTCCTGTACATATTCCTGTACACCAAAATATCCCAGTACCGGTACCTGTCCCGGTTGGCATTCACCAGCATCATGGACATTTAATACACAATTATGATAGATATGGTTTTGGATATCAAAACTATGGAGTAGGGGTACGACATTTTGGAGTTGGAGGGACAGATATTGGAATTGGTGTACCTGGCATCGGGGGGCCAGATTTTGGAATTGAAGGTACAAGTATTGGAATAGGTGAACCAGGCTTTGGTTATGGTGGATATTTAGGTCCGAATGTAGGGATTGGTGGAACAAGTACTGGATTTGGTGGTACAGATGTTGGAATAGGTGGTTCAAATTTTGGAATTCACGACGCTGGTTTTGGAATTGGTGGACCAGGTATTGGAATAGGGCCTGGGTCGGAAGTAGAACAATTTGGACCTGGAGTTATTGGCACAACTGGTGGGACTTATGGTTCTGGTGCATTTGGAGGTTATGGAACATGTAATAGATCTGAATGTGGTAATTATCCAAATTGTGTACCATGTTATAAGAAATAGTTAAAAGTATTGTATTGAGTTAAGGTATGTTTAATTAAATAAAATATAAATTTGAAATTGCGCCTTATATGAATTGGAAGTGCGAACACTACTCGTTATGAGACTACGATTCATTATGCCATATTGAAATAGTCGGATTACTATGTCTTATTTCTTTAAGCTGTACGTTGAGCTAAAAACAATCTTATAATTAGAAATAACGCGCTGCTTGTATGTAAGCTATAAATTATGAAACAGTAAATATAAAAATTTATATTTATCAAACAATAAAAGTCCATTTGGACAGCTAACAATAAATCCTATTTAAATTCCAATTTCCAATTTTTGTATAAATGCTAATAACAGTGTCAGTTGTTGTTGGTATTATAAAAAGGATGAGTACTGGTTTGCATGACGCTGTGCATCTGTTAATAGATAAACCAATTTGCCACACACTTATCAAGTCGACATGTAGTGGAATTTATCATTTGTTATTTTCTATTCTGCGGAAAGAAAGCAAAACGAATGACCTCGTTTATGGACGAGATAATGTATTCTTAATGCACATACAATGTAAACATGCACATTAAATGACATTCAAATAGATAAATTATACCCTTTCTTATCTTAAATCTTTATCATCAAACATAACCTAATGATTATTTTATTGTTGCTTGATGCTATTTATCAAACAAATTTTCAATGTTCTCACTAATTTGCTTTAATAGCATATTTTAAATATGCATATCTATATTTTATAGAATTCATGATATTGACGATGAAATATTTTAACAAACCACCAAATAAAATAGTGACACCCAATCTTCATATTTTGGCTTTAATTTAAAAGATATATTTATGGCTAAGCATTTTAAATAAAATTTATAATTAAATCACTTTAGAATGAATATTAATTAAATTATTCGATTGAAACCCAGATAAGCCCAAAACATTTGTTTTTCACATAGTGAATATAAAATAACAACAGAAGTACTAAAATCTCGTAATATAACACAACATCTAAGCATAGAGTTTTTGCATCATGGATTATATTAACATCCCTTTCATCCTCATACTCCCTAATACCGCCCCTCATTCTCTCGACGATATTGCACATAAATCACTCTTGATTCCTGCCCTGTAGCAATGACCACAATTCATCCCCCTTATACGGAAACGCGAAGGGCACATACAGACAGAGCAGAGGTGGGTAGAGAATAGAGAGAGAGCGAGTGATATATCCCCCGAACCAAAAGCTTGCCCGTTCGTTGTAGCACACAAACTGCTTGCGTTGCATTCTCTTCTCAATGGCCACTTGTAGCTGTGTGTTGTAGGAGGGTGGGGGTCGGCCCCTTCATTAGACCAGGATGCCAGAATCCCCCAGTCCACGGTACCCCTTTTGTACCCGGGTGCCAGCGCCGCCGCTGCCACCGCCACCGAGTCAACAAGCCTCGGGCATTCGCCGTGCACATCAATGTTAAATTCAATTAACTACCGGCCGACGCGACGCGGACTACAACTTGAAGAAGAACGTTACTATCTATAGTACTGTACGTTAGAGAATCGGATTGTTTTTGGGTGATACTTGACAGTGTGATTCAAGGTTTAATTAATCTTTAGTTTTATTGTTTCTTCTTTAGATTTATAGACGAAGAATGATGGTACCGATGGCCATTTTTACCTCAGTGAATGGTTTGAGTGAAAAGAATCTACTATGGGACTGATTGCGACAATTGAATTCGGATCATTAATCATTTTGTTGAGAAATTGAAATTTAAAAGTTACAGCTTTTAAATGAAACCAATCTATATTTATATGACCTCATTGTTACTATTTTTGCTCGCCGTACGAAGTACAGAACAGTTAAAGCATTCGGTTACGGCTGTCTGCAGCATACGTGGATTAAAAATAAATTTATTAAAATGCACATTTTTAAACATATATTACAAAAGAACGAGTTTTACTTTTTAATATTCTTAAATTTTGGAACTTAAACTATCTAATAAGGGGCGGTTATATTATAAATGAGATGCAGGACTTTCCTAGGTTGTTTAGCTTGTACATTTCATATAAATATTTAAAAAGGCAACCGTTGTATTTTCAAATAATTTAAATTCTGATTTATGTAAAATCCGTGTCAGGCAGTTGTTGCATCAGCAGCTGCTCTGTGCGGGGGGGTAAGATGGCGGCAACATGAACCTTGATTAGAGAGCCCCGCGTGTACGTGACCGAGAGTGTGAACTCATCGATGCCGAGTGCCACTAAAAGGCCACTGCTCACACACACACACACACACACACATGCACACGTGTCACCCTCTTTTCGTGTCACTACCAACAGTAGATGCTGTAAAGTACTTCACCATCTCCACGCAGAATACTCTGGAGGTTCGTACATTGTCATTGCGCACGTCCCCTCACACATACATTCACATATACGCTAAACACATACTCACTTTTACAAAAAAAAAAAAGAAATCGCACACACACACGTATATGAAGACCACACATTTATAATGAGGACAGTGGTCCACTTACGAACATTTCATACACAAAAAGCCATGGATAACAGCTTTGTGCAAATTGACAAAATTCACATATATATATATATACGTACTCGATTTACACAACTTACGAACTTTATTAATACGGTCGTATACTTGATTTTTTTTTTTTTTTTGATATGTCCAATGTTTGCGAATATGTTCGTAAAATTAAGAACTGCCAAATAACGTGCATAATACACGATACGGTACTTTGAACCGGGTGTAGAAGTGAATTGAAATTTCCGAAATTTTTTAAATAATTCATAAATAACAATTTTACATCAATTTAATTAATTCTCCATTTATTTCTTCTTCGATTTATAACCAACAACAATAAATAAGTAATATGTTGTAGGTACGCGCGAATATTGAATCATGGATTACAGGATATATTAGTGGCACAATTGTATCTGGTGGAACAACATGCGCGCATGACGCTGTAACAAAAGCACACGTATAGACTCTCTCAGGTTTACGTGCACGTGCACGTGCACAGCTCTCGGCCCCGGAGAAAAATGTTTACATGGCGTAAAAAACACATACGCCAGCCACTTTATGTCTCAAGTAATCATGTACGTACATGCTGATGTCTACTATGTTGTGAGAGTTATTTTTTATCAAAGAAAAAACGAAGGCTTGTAATAAAAGGATGATGTTCCTGTATATATAAGAGGGTTTTATACTCTATTCTTAGAGATATGTGTGCGTAGTTGCAATTTTATAATAAACAAATATTAAATGGAATTAACTTATTAGCTCGCAATACGAAGCACAGAATAGCTAAAGCATTCGGTCGTGCTTTTGTAACATTCTCGGATATAATATTTCCTTGGGTGTTAGGCGTCGCTCGCATAACAAAAAATCCGCTCGCACTTAAAACCCTATAGCTTCAATACCTCCGGAGTTATATAGCCCCAAATTTGGTGCCCTACCTTATACTGACGTTAGAAAACAGAAGAACACCCCACAAATGTATCCTAACAAAATCTCTTCATATTGCGAACCGTGTTGTACACTGTCAAAATATACCAATACTCCACAGTAATACCCTGAAATTGTACCAATTAGCTTATCAAATATTGTTTCTTCATTATGAAACATAGATGTAGATTAGATTCTTTAAAACTCACCCTTCTTAGTCGATCTAGTTGTGTAAAATGGCAAATTATTTCTAATTTGTTTATCTCTCAAATTTTCTTCAGGCATGGTTAATATAATGTTATTAAATCAATATCACAAATGCATTTCCATGCCAATAAAAAAAAATTAAGATTTTCCATAGCGGTTTTCTCGTAACTGGTGCATTTTTTAAAGAAATTTTTCAAACAAAAGTTGTGTGAAATATTATTTTCTTTCATTTTGAATATAACTATTTTTGTCTTAAATGCAGCCGTTCTAGTGTTATTGGAGATAGAACAAAGAATGCACAGAATATAGATGCAATTCCGGTTTTAATATTCTTTTCAAAAATAGGAGGTGCACATCTAGACAATATAAAATTTCACAATTTCACGTTCGACAATTTCGGCTCTAGACCGTTCAAACACACACAGGCACACAATAACATAATTATGGATATATATCTATCTGACTTATTATCCCGAATTGCTGGTACCTTAATTTTACGTTGGAATTGCAATTATTAGATTATTAGCATCTTATTTAAATATATATTTTTATGCAGCTTATTTGCAAATTTCTGCTATTACAAAAATAATAACAATACTAGACGTTGTCAATTTCATAATATTTGTCGTAGTATTACCATCAGCATCAAGGATATTTTGAAAGCACCATTTTATATATAAAAGTGCCCCTATTCTTTGCGAAAATAAAAGGATCGAACAGACAATACCCATATTCTATCCATATTCTTTTATGTTTTGTTGGGGAATGATTCCGTGTGATCCGCGCGTTGATAGAACAGCTGCATCTATTTGAAAATTTGATAGAAGGAAACGGAAACCTCAAAAAATAAAACTATTTGACAACACCATTTCCTGGTGCGTGCTATCAGGATGTACCCCGACTGCGACGAGACGGGCTGTGGTGGCTGCCGGCCAATGACCTCTCTACACATCATAAACACTATTGCTTTCAAATCAATTCAAATTTAAAATAAAAATACCTGACAACCAAATACAACTTAAATTTATTTCAAAATAATACAGTACTAGTTGCTTTATTTTTCTTTTGAAATAAACTGTGAATACCATTTCGTAATATTCACTTACCCCTAACATATCTCAAACGCATAGCATAGCATAATAGTTCTTCATTTAAATCTTGGATAAAGCAGAGAATACCTCCATACATGTTCTCCCCTTTTACATACATAAAAAGCGGCGTTTCTTTTGATCGAGCCGTGTTAATCGCAAATACAGACATTGCAGACAAACGTGGAATCAAACAGCCCCTTCCGTTCGTCCGTCGCTTCGCCCGCCCGCGGGAGCAGGGAGGCTTGAAATGAATCGCGGAGAAGGACAGCCGTATGTCATTTAGGTAATGGCTTCCTGAATGTTAATTCAAAGTGTATCTCCTCCGTCAGCTTGAACGTTACAACTAGTGCGAGCTAGGGGGCGTAGGGGTCAAAGGGGGGTCTACAATATCGTATTTATGTCAGCGGCGCACCTTGCATACACATTTCAGCAAATTTCATTTGCTCAAATAGACCTTTTCGCTCATCGTACAATATGTAAAAACCTAACTTCATTTCTCAAATAATGATTGGACATGGATTCTTCTGTTTGTATTTCATTTTTGAGGATGACTTGTTTTGAATATATTTTCAAATAAATCCAAAATAAATGTTTAAAACGCTTAGATAAAATCAGGGAATACAATTGACTTAATTGTTGAATTTTAAATTGATTAACCTGTGCTTAACGAGCCATCTCTTCAAAAATTAGAGGTTGTAAACATGACAATGACAAAGATCAGCCCTTATTCGGACAATTAACAAACAATATGATAACAAAACTAGATGGAAAAATTCGGGCAATAAATCTTTCGACAAACAACCAAACTTTATTGCACTTGTTAGCGACATAAATATAAGTGCCCCTATAATTAATTGGGTACTCTACGCCACTGCAATAAAAACAAATACACGAACAGATCCATAGGCTATACACACATATATGAGGATGAACTGGTGGTAGTAATAGTAGCTAGTATAAGTAAGAACACCCGAGACTGAAGTTAGTTAATGCTGTAAGTAATCGGATACGTACGATCAGTTACCGCGCGCTAGCTGTCGCTACGAATACTTGTCCAATATGGAGTTGTACAGTAGACGATGTGTATGTGTGTATGTATGTATGTACATCAACTACGCACTATGTTTCATTTCCAAGAAGCTACTCATGTTGTCCAGTTAATTCACTCTAGTTTATCAAACTCTCTCTCTCGAGATTCTATAACTAGATTTTGATACAAGAACTTCAACTTGGAAAGTTTTCAGGATTATCTTGGCTTGCAATCTTGACGTGTCGAATTAATTCTATATTTTTAAACACATATATTTAATTCTCGAAGATTATTTTGCTGTCTAAGTAATAATCCTCGTAACTCTAATATTTAAAAATATCATAACTGAATTATAACTATCACGATACCATAGATATCATCCAACAAGAATTGCTCAAGAAGTTTGAACGTTTCCATACAAATTGTCAGTATATTAACAGGATACTTTAGCTCTTCTGTACTTCATACGGCGATTTAATGTATTTTGCACATTACTCAGTAGTTGAGAAAATTATATTCCGATGGTTTTTTGACTGACAACCCATGAATAATAGGAAAACGTGATTGACTTTTTAATTCCTCTTAAGTACAATATACAAACATAGATGCAGTCAGACTTGTTGCATTACAGAGCAAAAGCTTCATCCACTCATACAGACACAGTTTATGATCAACAGTTTTGTATGAAACAACGAACGAACGGACGAACGAACGAACCAGGCAACAGAGAACAGACACCGGCTTCGACCAGAGAGCAACAGACCTTCACTATACGATACGATACGGTACACATGAAGGGTGTTTGTTGACATGCTATAATAGTCCATCGCTCTCATTCAACAACGCAGTCATTGGTGCTCTTTCTATTGACGTGTGTGATAATGTGTCAGCTGTTGCTGCCTGTTACAGAGAACAGAGCTCCACCTGGTTCTCAATCCCCTGCATGCTGCATGTATGTTTGATGAAAATGCATGGACGTGCATTTCATGCAAAACCATTATAAAATTATTGCAATTTAATCAGATTAGTACATTATTCATACCGATAATCATAGCTGACTGGATATTTATGGTTAGTATAAATTGTGCAATTGCTGTCATTTCGAGTAAATTATGTACAATGTTTCTTGGAATTTCATACTCAAACATTTATAAATTAATCATGAATTATACTTCATATTACCTTCATACCTATCTCTATACTTTGTACAATTTATTAAATTACATTTAATATTTTTTAATTTAACTGCTGCATATAATCCAGTTCAAACGGTTTTCTAGTAATTTTAAATTATGTCTATAATATATTTATTCTATGATTCACATAAATAAAGTTTGTTCATTCGTATTGCTCAAATAATAATATTCCATTTCAGATAATTCCTGTGTGAATTCAAATATTGCAAATTACACTGACATGCGTTTCAGGTCTTCCTGATTATGGAAATATATACAACTTATATGTTTGGATTTCGTTCGTTGACGAACCCGTAAAATCAGCATTTCGACGCAATTTTTGAAGATCGTTTATAATCAAATTGGGTAAGTGTAAGTACCCAATTATTTCTCGTCGCATTTTAAATCCTATCGTTCATCTAATTCCGAAGCTATTTACAATCGAGAATATCGTTGCTGGCGCTGAAGGCTGTTGTTAGCTGGCAATGTTGTTCTTGGTTAAAAAACCTTAAGTTGACCAATTTTGAAGTACTATTAATATTTTTCAAATATATATATATATATATATATATATATATATATATATATATATAATACTTCTTTTTTAAATTTGTCCAAACAAATTACAAAGATAATTTTAAGATTTTGTAGCTTGGTAGTATTATGAAAATAAAGCTAATTCGGCGCCGCTGCTGACTTTTGAATATTCTCATAAAACACAATTCACCATGTGACAATGGTGACAGACAGACAGACAAACATGTTCGTATGCAAACGCAAATGAATGAGAGCGCATGCGCCGCACGAGATGTTTTATGATCAGTATGGGGTGAGTCTGGTGTTGTACTGTACTCTACCCTATACCTCCCCTTCTGTATCCATCTATCTATTATAGCGAACAAGTATCCTATACGATAGTGTACATCGCTATCTATTCAGACCGCGTATTTTTTATTACTTTTTTACAATTTGTCCGATGCGATGGAAATGTCACATGGATATATCTTTTATTTTTTCACAAAAGAATATCAATTGCGTATACTATTCATTCGCAAAACATTATTCGCTTATCGTGTTGATATTATATTTATAGAATAGTTCGTTTGGTACAAAGGGAACTTGCTTTTTATCAAAACCGTAAATATTCCTATGTCATTTTAATCTAATTAAAATTGTTGTTTGCGCGTGTACAACATGTGCCATTTTATTAAACAAATACGTTTTACGTCTTTCTTTCTTTCTTTTGAACTTGAAATTCAATGACTTTTTTTTTTTTTTTTTAATATATCACTAATTTTAAATTATAATATTGCGAAATTCATACAATGTCAAAATATTAATTCTGATTGCATTATCTTGACTAGATATCTTTATAAATAATTCAGATAAGATTAATGTATAAAATATTGTATTAATGGTAAATTTCGAAGAACTAGAATATTTAATGATACCTCACATTTTCGAACAAACAAAATCTGATGTGGTCTTAATGTGATATTCTTAAACATCCACGCACACACACACACACACACACACATATATATATATATATATATATATATATATATATATATATATATATATATATATATACACCAAATAGAAGCGTGAACTAATTAAATCCTCAATATTTTTGAAGAGATCAAATGATATTGTTATTGATTCATTGATGAACAATACAGTATTGAATGCAATAATAAAATGCAATAAAACTATCTCACTGCTTTCGTACGAGTGTGTGCAAATATATGCAAGAGAAATGTTTTATTTATATGGTGTATCCTATGATTAGGTCTACAATTATAAAAAATATAGTACCAGAAGAATCGCCACTCGTTAAATTATTCAATTAGAGAGATGGATCGGTGAGGCGTGGACTGTATTTTGTGTATGATATAGGCACGTGTTAGCCAATTAGGAAATAAAACTATGGTTCTAGATTTTCCATAAATTAATCATGGCTAACATAATCAGTCTCTAACCAGTTTTGAAAGCATGCCCCTAACTCTTATAAAACTGATTAAAAAATCAAACAATATCGTCCAACTTCAATGCTGTATTATCAAACATAAATTTTCCTTTTATGTTACCTGTATTTGAACTAAATATTCACGCGTTAAATAAAATATTAAAAGCAGATATATTTTGATCATGTATGTATGTATGTATGTATCGAAAAATTAATTACCACCACAAAATATACCGTGATTACCAATTTTAATTAAAATTAGTTTTTCTGCTTTGCTGGCACGTTTTCATACAAACAAATAATTAATGGAATAATTGAACGAATATACGTTGCGCACGGGGATGGATCCGCAGTACGTATGCAGCACATATGTATGTATTTGTGTGTGTGTGTGTGAACCAAGTCGAACAATGGGTGCGTGAGGGTTGTTGCCTACCTATACCCCATCAATCTCCCAACGAGAATGTTTTAAATTATGTACATGGCCCATATGGTGTTCATTTTCCAAATTATATTAATGGCTGCAATACAATAACTGTATTATTTAATACTCTGTATCATATGATGCGTATTCAATTGAAACTATAATTATATATTTTTAATATAATTATTCTACAAAATAACCAGTTGCGAAATTAGAAATAGGTACAGATGTTCAGTATCGGTTTTGGTTCGTATTATAATATTATTATTATATTCTGTCGTGCTTCAACGCTAACAGAGGATTTCTCCACGCAATAAAATTTTAAAATAATTGTTTATAATTATTATGGACTATTGGTTTACATTTTGAGAAAGTGTTATACATATTAAAAGTCATACATTATAAGTTATTTATCAACAAATTCCACTACTAGAAATATGCTTTGGAAATTAGAGAATTTATATATTGTTGTTATGTTTCGATAATCACAGCAACAATTTATATCAAAATATATAAGAAAAGTGCAATCATATTCAGAACGGTTAATTTTTATAGACACAGCTTATAAGAAAGTAAATACAGAGTAGCTTACGTATACTAGCCACGGTAATATCAGTTATTTAACTTCAAATTTCATGTTAAATGTTCTATTGACTTCACATTTAGATGTATTAAAACTAGCTCGCAAACATTTGTGACTACAATTTGAATGTGAGACCTTGTATAAATTGACCATTAACCAAACTGAAATCATTAATAATGAGCTGACGCCTCCACCAAAAAGTAGATGAGTATAAATGATGCACCTGAAAAAACGAAATACTAACTAATATCTCTTTTAATAACATATAATTAAATGTAGGCTTATCAGCATCGTCGAGTCTTCAAGCCCAGTGTCCTACGCACCGGTGGGGTATATAGGGTGCATGTGTCTCACGGACTGATAAAAGTAAATGATAATGATGGCTGGTGGCTCCATCTAAACTGGGCGTGAACCCATTGCAGCGATAAACAAATCATGATAACGGCGATTGATGTACCTATACTATACCTACTATATATACGTACATACAACGTTTAATGGTTCAATTGACATGTGAACATATTTTGTTTAATATTGTGGGTTTAACACCAAATTAACTGTATCTGATTATCTATAATAATAAACCTATAATAATAAATCTATCTGCATTGCCCTATATTGGACTCTCTTATATTCTATACTCATATGACAGACATTGATATTTTGTAGTATATGTTATTTTATGTATTCCGATTAGAAGATAATAAAATATGGTTACTTTTGTTTTAGATTTTAATATTTGCAGATATTGCAATTATCATCTAGTAAATATAGTAACGAACATCAAAAGGATATACCAGTAAGCAGTGGGCTGTATTTTTTTTAAACAGAATAGAAACTTGAGTAAATTTATAATGCTGATTATTGAAAATACAAAACAACTAGAAAAGTATTATGTGCCTGACCAATATTTTTGTAGAGGAAACTTGAATATAGTAAAGATGATAAAATAGTTTTAAAAGTGTCGGAGCCTATTTAGTTTCGCTATGCATGTACTCGCATGTTAAGCGAGCAAGTGAACGTGTACTAAGTACACATGTTTGCGCAGTGTATGTTGTGACACACGTGACAACCACAGTGCACCGTAATGGTGGTTTAATGACGTTAATTTTATTTTAAATGTCCGTCAGTTTAATTGCAAGTGCTAATGCGCGTAATTTCTCTAGGTGCCTGTGTGTATATATATATATATATATCAACTTTGGTATACCTAATACGTATGTTGCTACGAAATATAAATGTTAAATGTGTCTGGACAGAACACAGACGCTGCTGACCTTTTTGCACAGTTATTATAATTTAATTTAAAATTCGTCTCAGTTGTTACAAAACTGCTACACTTTATTCTTTACACACTACACCCATCATATGTTTTAAACGTCATATTACGAACAACCACGAAATTACATTACCCTACACACTGCCTTCCTTGTTCAGTTAGAATATGTAAAGATATTTTGTAGTATATCTGTTTATTATTACTAAAAATGAAAATATAGGCTGATATTTTAACCAAATTCTCATAAAATGTTTATCTTCAAATAAATATGATAATTAAGGGAAATTAAAACATAGAAATTTTACAAATTAAATCGCGAATTTCCAGTTAATCGTATGATTTTTGAGAAATCATATGCACATACCGAAAATAGGTGTGTCATTTGAGCAGCTGGCTGTGGATCGGACTGACGCAACGCGACAGCAGCAGCAGATGGCAAATGAACTAATCGGATCGGCTACAGGCTACGCCGATATTCCTATCGCTGTCGTACCTAGGCACTACATGCGGCACGAGCCATCCATAGCCCCCCCATTAATAAATCACGTTATGCATGGATCTTGTTCTATAGTGTTGAATGCAGTCTAACCATTTCATGTTTTTTAATAAGTTACCAAACCTGCATTTGACGTATGATGCACAGTTTGCTGCATTACTATTTTAGATTTACGCGCGCCGAACTTTGTTTATAAGCTCTGTCTGCCAAATGACGCTAATCCGATTAAATCAGTTAATGCTGATCAAATATTTAATAAATATTCTATGAAATGATAGATGCAAATTGTGAACACCAGTTGGTGTCAACGAAACGTCATCCCCATATTTTATTTTCTAATCTAAATTTCAAAATTGGTCTTATTTTAGCTCGCCGCACAATATGAACAAAACATTTATAGTATTGAAATTGCTGAAATGGTCTTCACTCGATATTCACTGCATTTATCTTTCACTAATGCCCACTTCCCTTTATTACGAACGATTTGTAATAATTTTTCAATTTAAATTTAAATAGGATACACGGAAAACTAATTTCAAATATGGTATAACTTCAATTTGAAAAGTTTCAAAAATATAATACTTTAACTTCTATTTCAAATGTACTAATTTAACTTAAACTTCAATAATTATTTAATGAAGGGTTAAAATATTTATATAATTGTTGATGGGATTTGACTACCTTATACGTAATGTCAGAATATATAATATATATATATATATATATATATATATATATATATATATATATATATATAACCATTTTTCAGATTGTGAAGGCATAGGTGCTTGTATCATTGCTTATATTTAAGGTTACTATTGGTTTTCTCAAAAATTCTTGTATATGGGGATGTGTGTGTGTGTGTTCGTGCGTGTATGAATGTTCCAGTGAGTGTGATTGCGTGTGTCTGAGCGTGCTCTACAGCAAACACCTATTTAAAGTTTATTTTTTCTCAAAAATCACTCAATTTATTAGAAATTAAAATTGTTTAATGTAAGTGTTTCCCAGAAAACGTATTTACAAAATAAATAGATTCATTAATATTTCAAATTATCAAAATTTAATACCAAATAAAAATATATTACGATTATTTATATCAGAATTATCTGCTATAGTTATGAAGTAGAATAATATAAATATACAACTAAATATCTACATATACTTTTATTATAAGTACAAGTGTAAATTTTTATGTGCATGAATCAATATGGGTTTAATTTTTTTTGCTTTCAAAAAAGTATGCTTAGGGTTATGGGTCAGAGGAAAAATATGTTGTTTTAATAATTTATTTATAAATTATTATTGTGCGTTAGTCTTCTTTTACTCCTTTGACAAGAATATCTTAAATATTTAACTGTATTTGGTAAGCTCTCACGTTCGTCGTGAAAGCAACAAGCTTTCATCGAATCAACAATGTTTGCTGTCGAAGCGAGCGACGAGCGACGAGAGCGTCGTCAGTCAGTTGAGTGATCAGTAGCGCGCGAGAGGCGACAGAGCGAAAGAGGGTTACATTCTAAAAGTGCGGTGACCAAAACTCAATCAAGCCCATTCACGAGCGACGCCGACGCCGCGCGACTCGACGGCAAGAAAGCATCCATCACCTGACACCCTTCTTCTGTTTTAAAATCCTTTGTGTATCGTATGGCATCCATCCTCCATCGCCCCTCCGTTGATCCCACCGTTTTGGAGACATTAATCTACGCCTAATTGCTAATTAATAAATCAATCACAGACGCCCGCGATAATTAATCAGGGGCCTATCGGGATCACCACTGTTGCCAACATATAAACTGTTGGTGAAAAAAACTTCTGACAATTTTTATTAGCCGTGTTCAAAAGTGAACAGATTAAAAGTCAACAGTTAATTAATGATTATCGCTCCGAGGTGATTGTAATCGCGGAGAAAGGGTTAGATGAGTCCCGTTATCGTAGACGCTCAATTGATTTTATCGGATATTACACCTAGTGGGTGTAATGATACTAACCAATAAAATTATATTACCTTTCATTTCTTCGTAAATGAACCACCGGCACCGTTTCAAAGTTCTGCTTCTAATTCTTTGTATACTGTCAATTGCTGATCGTAAATAGTATTTATTTGAAATCTACGTAAAATCAAGTTCTGTATTGGCCACAACCGATTTATTTTATTTTATTTTTCAAAAATGATATATGTCTTTATTTCTTTAACCTATTTACTAATTGTGAGCCCAAAAGACAGAATAACAAATAAAAAATAATAATTTTGAAATTTAGAATATTTCGATCTCATTATTTTTGCAATCAATGTTACGTTTATCTTTTAATAATTCAGAGATTATACATAGGTGTTCGTCTATAAACATTAGTGGTTAATTTATATATATATATATATATATATATATATATATATATATATATATATATATATATATATATATATATATATATATAAATATAATAGTTAAGTCATCACCTGAATATATAATACAGCACTGGAGCCTGCACATATGCTTCTTAAAATTTATTTACATAAATATATATATATATATATATATATATATATATATATATATATATATATATATATATTACTTACCTTAGGTAATATCATCTTGGTTCCACCAATTCTTAGAAAATGCTATTTTTGGTTTGGCAGCTGAACTTTTATAAAAATTAGGAATTTTAGGAAAATGGGTAATTATTTTTATGAGAATGACGCACAATTTTCTAAGTACTATTTATTATGAAAATATAATACAAAACTTACTATGTAGTGTTACAATAAACATTGTGGTCGAATGGACTGCAAATATATAGTGTACAGGTTATAAGTAATTATATATTTTTGTTAAATAGTTTTTTTTTGTATTTTTTTTTTTCAATTTTTACTCATCAGTTATTCGTAAAGCACTGCGCTCTCAGCAACGCCTATGTTTTTAAGTTAGGTAGTAGAATATTTTGAATACAGCAGTTTCTAGTAAACATTCTGCAAATATGGAGTTAAGTTTTGGACGCCTACAATACAATAGTTATCTATTTATATGAGTTTTATATAAGTGTGTTTCAATCTCTTTTTAAGGTTATGTTGTTAAAAAGCAAATTTACCATGACTTTTGTCGTTTTGGCTGGAATTAATTCTTGCAATTATAATTCTTATTATATATTTTTTTTAATAGTTCTATATGTTCATCAATAAAATTTATATTTATTAATAAGATTATAAATAGCAATAAGTATATAGTGTATTGCTTAAGTTTTGTGTAATTCTATGTTATGTATAAGTAAGTATGTATAATATATAATAATATATACTATATATATATTATTAAACTATATTGCTGCTATGTATATTGCTATAGGTTATTTTATTTAACAGGCAGGCTACTATTCTAGCCTATATATTGACAGGATAGCAGCGATTGATATATACATTGGTAAATTGATCTAAAATCACTCTAGGTTTATACAAATTTATCGTTTTCACCATTGGATTTTCAAGATGACGTGTACACCTTTAACATCATCATAGACAAAATAGACCTTGGTTGTTTAGTTATCATTGTATATAAGTGTTAAATTCAACCAATCAAATAGGTTTTAGATTTCAATACTACAGCATTATATAAAATTATTCGTGAATTTTATTAATCAAATGATCCTACATTGTAATCAGTGTTGAAACTCTGCCATATCGTAAAGCAATTATTTGACGTCACGCAATCATATCTGCATTTTGGTACACTAGACTGTATACCACGAATCGTGAGGATACGCTAAAAAACGTGTTAATAACGTATCGCATGACGAATGAGCAAAATTCCAGCACAAAGCTATTGACCTTAGAATTTCATATAAGTTATGTTAAATGTAAAGGTTCATTCGCAGCGAGCCAATTAGAAATTATAATTAATGACAAACAATTTTGGAGTTCACAGCAACCAAATTTATAATAATTTTGTTGCAGTGAATGCTAGTCTTGCTTGTCATAAAACAAACTGACGTATTATTAAAATTTCTAATCTAAATTACTACATGGCTCGTTGTAAATACAGATATATGTAAAAACTAGTATTTGTAGTTACACAATATTCGAGAAAATATATAAATACTAATTTTCTTAAGTATAGCCAGGGCTGGACTAGGCCAAATGTTTGAAGAAAATAATTATTAGGGCAATATTTTAGTCAACGTAGGCCAAATTGTAAATTTTTAACCAAATTACAAATATTCTCGGTGGCTCTTATTATTCCAATCCGGCCCTGGGTATAAATATTATTATGTTTAACTACTAGGTAGAATTAAATAATGATATTTTATCTACTAAAAGTTCAATTCGAAAGTAATACAAATAGTAATCAGTAGATGAACTAGTAGTAAAAATATCAATAAATTTTAGTAACTTAACTACTTATTTCAAGTAGTTTTCTTTATTATTATAGTGGTTTGACCGCTTACTGCAACATTGATGTTACTTCATCTTTTACAAATTTTCACAATAATGTACTTTTGATCGTCCGAAAAGGTGTTTATAACTGTGTATGAAGGTGAAATTTTCAAAACTAATTGTTCGCAGCGAAACAATCAGTAATTAAGCTTAGAAATTATAAATAATAATTCCAGTTTGTTGTATGACATACAAAGTTAACGTTCACAGCAACAAAATGTATCAAACATTGTGTTAATTTTGTTACTTGTCTACAAACTAGATAATTATTTGTAATATCCTAATCTTAATTACTATTTGGTTCACTCTAAACACGTCTTTAAACAATAAACTTGTCATTTATTTTACATTCCTAATTTCCTAATATTCCTTAAATAAATAATGTTTACCGTCAGATCAACCGCTGCGTCCTTTATTTTTAATTTAATATTATTAATTTTTGTTTAACATTAGTTTTCCATAAATTTAATTATTACTTATATAATCTCTATAATATAATATATTGCTATATTTCCTCGGGCAAACAGACCTTCCTGGTCTGCTTCTACCCGACTACTGCACTTTATTGCTTTTGAATACCTGGCACTCCATAGGGATTTGAACCCGGACCACCCTCAGACCTCATATAAAACCTGTCCTTAAACATATATTCCTTATGTTTGAGTCTGTTTGTGAGAGTTGGATGTGAATACATTTTCGCTACATATTAATATTCTTAAAGCCATGAATCAATTTACTTTATTAATACTATTTTTTTTTCTGCTTTAAATATTGAGAGTATGTGTGTCTGTGTGTCTTTATCGTACACACAACTATTTCGTTTAGTTCGGTCTCTTTCCATTCTAGGTCATTGCCTGATTTTCAATTTTATGAATTATTCATTCTTATTCATGCACTATACTCTTTTGATGTTTTCTTTTTACATTTTGCTTCTTGTTGCTATCCGGAGTATTGCTTCTGTATTTGTGTGACAGTATAATCTGTAATAACCTGATACTCGTGGCTACATTTTTGAGTGTGTATATAGCACTATTTTAATGATTGTTAAAATGTGTCGTTATATCCATGGCTCTATCGTAGTATATGTTTTTATGTAGATGTATTAAATTGACTTATTATATGATACTCATATTTACAATGAAATTGTATTATTTTTCAGAATTTTTAGAAGGACAAGTTGAGTTCTTACGGGGGTCAAAGTTCGCCCTATGGATACTGCCAGCAAATTTTTATTTTAAAACTATAGATATATTTATATCCAAATAAACGATTCGATATCTCTAGTTTTGGTTGCCTCTATTGCAAATAGCACGTGGGCCAAAGCAGGTCATTTTTCATTCACGGTTTTAGATCAAAAAGATTTGTATTTATAAAAAAATTATGTAACAATAATGAGTTAAATACTCAATCGATTTTTGCTCAAAATATTAAATTGAATTAAAGCAATTCTCAGAATATTCTTCTTACGAATAAAACAATTTGTATTTCATTGCTTACAATTTACGTAAACAAATAATATTCCTAAAATTGCAAATACTAAACACAATGAAAGCCAGAATTAGAAAAATAATAATGCAATTAGATGATTTGGTAATATTTGAGGTAATGATCCAATGTTGCCCAGTGTACTATTCGCAACTGAGGCGGTCTCTATACGCAATGAGCTTTTGCCATTTCGTACTAAAGTATGCGTGCTTTTATGCTATGTAATCTCTAAAACCAGCGAGCGTTGTCGTCTATATAACAAACGTGTATTATGATAATTTTCAACTACACATTCAACAAGAGTTTACATATTAATTGTCGTTGTTCTGCCGTTTAGTACACTTTACTTTATTTTTTACTTGTTCTGTTATATTTATATCTTTCGTTGTGATCGAGGTATATTGAGGTACACTTTTTTCCCTATTTTGTTTCTGTTATCATATTCAACATAATTACCATGTTAGTTTATGTCATGTTAGATCATTATTTATGTGAGGGTGCTTTTTTGTTTACTGTCTTGTTCTAAGGCACGAATAGCCAATTTAGATTTTAAGTTGAAATTAACATTTTCTATATATTTATGGGTCACTTATTAGCTTTGTTCGATGACATGAACTAGGTAGATCCCCGGGAATCACTAACGTCACTTATGATAATTGGGTTACTATATATATTTTATTTGTTGTCTTCAAAAATATAAACAGGCAGCGTTATGAATTAGTTGTTTTATATTTGCAGCATTTAATTGTTGTTTTTTAACATATAACATCGTAGTATATTTTAAATATGCATTAGACTGCAAAATTTAAAATATTCCATTTAAAATGCATATAATTTAATTATTTTCCGTAACAGAAACTGTATTACCTATATTTGTGATCAGATAAATGTAACAAAGTAAATTGAAAACATTTTATAACTGTACAAATAGAACGAATAAATATTACCATTTTTATATAAACATTTACAGAAATGAAAATGCAAGACAAATATTTATGTATTTGACGTTGTTTGCTCTGAAATTCATCATGATATGAAATCAGTTTGACAAAAAAGTTTTATTTGCAAAAGTTACCAACTTTTACCAACTTTACTCGTTTATTACAATAAAAGTCAATTAGTCATTTAATGTTTCGTTCAAGTGTATCAGTTTAAAGCTATACGTCATTAAAATGTACCTCAGATATACATACATACGTTGATATTTATTAAATTGATGTTATATTATTCGATGTATTGATATTTTCTCACATATTTGGATTCTAGCCTACAATTTTCGTTGTATTTTTAGAGCAAAATTTATATAAAAATATTGCTTCTACAATCACATAGTATATGGAATGTTTCTTTACACTATCATAATATAATGTACTTGATGTTTTCAAGAACTGGTTAATATACACAGTTAATGTTACAATTAAGCTGCGTTTGCATAACATATGACTATGTTGGCAATACGTAGCTTTAGAAGATTCGTTGTCAATATTTTCAGATTGATCTACTTGTCACAATAATTATAGTTGACATTTAAAATGAAGTTGGTTAAGTTTACTATCGATAGTATTGCTTTGAAAATGTACAATTGAGTGTTAAAGTACCTTTATAAGAAGAATCCCTTTGATGCTTTTATTTAAACTTGACGAGTCAGGGATCGAATTATTATTATTATTGCTTCATAGAAATATTCACGATGTTAAATTTAACTTGGGAAAATGATATTTTAATTATGATCAAGAATTATAAGTATTTCATTTATTCGCTAAGTGATTTATCATCTTGATATTTATTTTGACATATGATTTCGTGAGAAGTGTAAACAGTCTGTTTAAGGTGTTCTTATTTTCAATCAGTTTTTGTAATATTATTCAGAGATTTAGTTTTACTTATACCACCAATATTTATTGTAATACAAATATTGTACGGGTATTATTGCCTCCGAAATGTAACACATATGCCTGAACACATGCTTGTATAAACAGACGAAGCTTTAACTCCAAATAGATAGCGTTAATTCACTTAGAAAATATCTGAAATAGTATTGTTTTATTTAGGGCTGTTAATAACCGGCGATTACAATAGCTGGTTAACCAGTTAATTAAATTACGGTTACCTGTTACTCACTGACGGGTTTACTCGTCTAACCGTTAACGGACATTATATATTAATATATATATATATATATATATATATATATATATATATATATATATATATATATATATATTTATTTACCAGTAACTGTCTAATCAATTAACCAGTCGTAACCGGTTTGTGGTAACCGGCTACTCGTAACTGGTTAACCGGCAAACCACTATAATATAACCTGTTAACCAGTTTATTGCTTTAAGAAAAATGTAATTCAATTAAAAATTATTACTAGATAGTTGATACTAATATGAAGAAATTATGTATTCAACAATTTTGTTGCATTTAAATGTATAAGATGTATATTTCACATGTTTTCGTTTGTAATCGAAAGTCAATTTGTAAGCAACATTTTATTGCTGTCGAATGTAAAATGGAGTTTTTAGCTATCAGCAAAACGAACACATTAGTAGTCAATAGTTGTTGGGACTATATTGCTTTTGAATATTATCTTCAATCATTATTGCTTGAATTTTATTGCTTTTTTCAACGTAGATATTTATTGCTTATCAACATTATTATTTTTGGTAGTTAGATATTACCGTAAAGAAGAGTTGTCATTATTTGGAATGTTTCAAAATACGTTCATATAAATAATCGTCATAATAATATCATTCAGAAACTCTTGTTCAATATTTGTTCAAAAGTGCAAGAACAGAAAATGCAGTGCTTGACATTGGAATATTATACTGAAATTCACGTTCAGAATGTAGTGTCACATTTTATAGGAACTGAATAAAGTTTATTGACTATAATGACATTGTTATGGATTGATTGCAACAATAATTTAAATTTATTTAATATTTTTCTCTGGCTTTTGGGTTTACAATCTGAAAATGTCTTATAATTATTTGAATTGTTATTCGACATAAATGAAGAAAATTAATTTGAAAACTATTATAATTAGTTATTTTCTTCTAATTTTTGTTAATGACATTCGTTGATCTAAGCATGTTAAAGACATACAACCAAACACTATTATTGTATTATCGTACGACGATATAAAAATATTTGATGTCTGGCAAATAATGACAAATAGCTATTATGCAACGAAGAAATAAATCTCGCTGCAATGTTATCTCAAAAACCGCTATGTGGCCACTTGTTAAATAGGCTAAACTTAATTTGAATTGGAATAAGTCTCCGCTTCTGTAATAATTTATATGTTCCGGGAATTTTTAACTTTCTGTAAAATTTGGGACCAGTTCATTATTTGAACGAATAATTTGTTTGTTAAGGATTAAAATAATTCATGTGTATAGACACTGCGATATAAACGTGATTTTCAGTATGGAGGTTCCATTCTGTATATAATCCGTCAAATGAAAGGAGAGGTACGTCTTCCATTGGACGAATTATAGTATAAATTGAAATACCTCAATATAGTGTGTGATATTGACCACAGACTCTAACAAATTATTCAATAATACTGTGGTGCATTGGCATATATTATACATATACATACATTATTTTATTAATATAAGAGTAATCTTATTGTAAAACAATGACTAGATTCACACTCGTTAGAGAACAGGGTCGTAATCGACAAAATTAACATTATAATGTTCACGAAAAATTGCACTTACCCTATTTTATTATTTATATTCAAGCCCCACATTCATGCTCTCAAAAAATATTCATATTATACATTATTAGGCTATTTGTTTATATTATTATTATTTTTTGTAAAAATACTGCTGGAAAAAAACTAGAATTTTTCTTATACGTATTTTGTTTAAATTCTTTGGAATGTGGTTTTTCTAGAATAAATATTTTAGTTTTAATAGTTAATGATTTCATAAATTAACATAATTGACTATATACTGGGACTAGGAGAAGTTAAAATGACACTAGTATGGCGTCCGAATATGACATTCTAAATTGGAAATTGTTCTTTTAAATTATTTAATCGACAATAGCATATGAATTCGATCTTTTTAATAAGAAGTATAAGTTTATATAGATTCTTTAAAATTGTATGTGGCTTAAATATCAAACTTTTCATGATTTTGATATCAATTTAGGGGGAACGAGATGGTGGACGATTTTCAAGTTATTGTCTGAGGATTTAAGTTGAATGTCATTAGGCTCTTGTCAAATTCCAATATATATCGTAGTAAAAGTGTTCAAGCCGTTCACAAACAGACAGAAATCGATGTAAATCACTGGATCCCAATTTTTATAATGTTCAAACCTTGTTTGATTAGTTATGTCACTTCGGGATGTTTATGTTTTATAATGTGACGAAGAAATTTAGGAATGTCATATCGGCTATCCAATAAATATATATTTTTTTTATATAATATGGCTACTTATGAAACTACAGAAAATTGAGTACCGTCGCGAAGAAAGGGAAAAGGGTGTCACGACGGCCCCATGGACGTCAGGTCTGACACTATAGCTCGATTTACACGCTCACGTTGTATCACGCGTTTTATTTTCGTTGTTTGTGAAATGGCGTTCTAAACATTCAGCTTGTAACTACATACATTATTTATTATTTAAGATACAAGAATTTTCTTGTTTCATTACCTTTAAATATGATCAAAACATTTATAAGATATTTCAAATATATGCCTGAAGAGCACAGAATTGACACAACATATAATTGAGAAAATATAAATTCCATGGAGACAAATACACAACTGAATAATCATTTACTCTATTTATAGTACTTTATTGTACCAGAATTGAATAATAAATTAGCATAAAGCATTTTGAAGGTATTGCGATAGAACAGGAATATGCTTAGGTATAACAATCGCCAGAGATGGAAAATTCGACGAGAAAATAAACAAATGAATAGCAGAAACAACAAGACTTTTCAATGCCTTTAAAATACCTTTTGTGGAATAGAAGGAATTACCAGACAATAGTGGAGATATCCCCTATAAGATATACAGCAGTAAATAGGTACTGGCCGACAACAAGCAGAAGAAAAAGTACAGAAATGCGATATCTAAGGAAAATAGAAGAAAGTACACAGATGGACTATACAGAAGAAGTTTAAATACAAAAGCGGTAACAATATAGGAAGGACTACTTCGTTGACAAGGGCACATACACAGGATAGGAGAAGAAAGAATAAAAAATAAAACACCTCAATAGGAAAGAAGACAACAAGATTTTTAATAGAATGAAGAAAAATAGCAAGCGATAGAGGAAAGAGAAGTAAAGACATACACCAGAGATAGGAAAGATTGTGGATAGTATGAAAGAGAACACCGAAATAGTTCGAAACAGAATCTTTCACGGTCAGGTAGACAAATTGAAGATACACATTAAATAAGTTTTGCACAATTGCAGAATCCTATCATCCCATTTTTTAACCATTATTGTCTCTGTAGATAGATTTTAAGAATAAAGGGAAAGAGACAACATTCGTTACGAGACATTTAGAGAAGAACTTCAGATTAAACCAGTACTGGTGGAATCCAGCTAGTTTAGTGCGACCATGGGGACAGAGATAGCTACTGAAGCATGAGTTGCCGGTAAGAGGCTCAAGGACAGACCTAGGGAGTCTTGTTCATTTCAAATGGATGATTTTAAAACTCAGCTATAAATATTTGTATGTAGTCACAAGAAAATGTTAGAATAGTTATTCGTTGTATATTACATTAGTTGAAATTCTCGATGAGCGTTAAGATCGACCTAAATGAACAACTGATAAACGGGAATCAATCACTGGCAGGCTTACGACTAGGGGTACGTCTCAAATCGATAAATTTCCACCAAACTCTTTTTGCTTAGGTTCAAACTCCATAATTAAATTTAAATATGATTATTTTTCTTAATTACATATTTTACCATTGGTTTTGAACATGGTATATTTAGGAATTCGACACTATAACAATTCATTATAGAAATTTGTCGTTGTGAGACGTTTCAATGACTAGAACAACACGATACTCGCAATCAAATGCATTCCATCACCTTATACGCTAAAACTCGAATATTTTCATATTTATATATATATTAAAGTATTTAATAATAAATTATCATATATATTAAATTTATGAATGTATATATTAATGTTTAAAACGCTAAAATGTATATAACTTCGTTGTTTGTGAAACGTTGCTTTTTTTGTTCATTCGAACATTTTTCATAAAAATGTAGCGAAATGAAAACTCTTTTTTGCTATATACCACTACATTTGCAAAAATTGTGACTTATAACATTATCATTTATTTTATTTTTTGTATTTATAATCTTAAAGAGATTGTAAATATATATATTTATATATAATATGTATAATTTATTTATAAAGTCGTCTAAAATCATGCTTTTAAACATTTGCGTATCTGTCTATATGTACAGGGCCGTAACATAAATATTCACAGAATGGTGTTTCCTGTTGCTCTATTTATATATATATAAAAAGAACTGAGGGCTTATCATTGGTTTTCATTTAAGAAATTTACTTAACGATCTAATAAATTACATCACTAAATTTACTGGACGTGTTTGCGATCATACTAACTACGTTTAATAGACCTATACTTGCTCTACAGACAAGGATAATAACGGCAGAAATAACAAGATAGTAAAGGATATATGATCCTCTTCATATACAACTTTTTTCACAAATTGCTTAACCTTATTTTATTTAAAGGCTAAAGGTAAAAGATAGTAAATATAATTTTAAAAACAAAAAAATAAAGCAAACTTGTAACGCAAAAATTAATAGTTTTTTTTTTAATGTTTAGGTTTAAGTATTGCTAAAATTTAACCCGTAGTTCTCGTATTTGTACACTGGCATGCTTGAAAAAATAATGTACGTAAAAGATAACATTTAAAGTTGGAATTAATTGTGAATTTCTCAGTTTTAATTTTCTAATAAAGTGGACCAAGCAAATCGACTGAATATACAAAGTTGTATATGAAGAACAGATAATGGAGACATTATGAATTGCAGAGGAGTAAAAAGAGAAATCACGTGACTTAATGGTGTATATGTGTGTTGAGTAGGAGAAAAAGAGATAGAAATAGCTATTTACAAGTGAGGAATATGATAAGGAGAGAGAACGAGGTGGGTGTGTGGGTGGTAGGAGGAGGAGTACTTATATAAGCACCCTGGCTTCGCGAACGTTGTTGTCGCACAGCGCTCTGGGTGGCGTAAATCATAACTAATCTGAGGTACGTGCACCGCTTGGCAATGCAGCGTTGCCCCATCCACCACTTTCGCGTTACACAATCGGCTCTTGTTCACCGTGTTAGAGCGACGAGATTTGTACGTAGAATAATTAAGTTAAAATCTGAAGAATGAACGCGTGTATACGTTCGTTCGTAAATTCTTTATTACCTTTTGTTTGGAAACCAAGCCACTGTTTGTCGGCCGGTTGCTATGGTTGCAAATTATCTCCTTCAAAGCACAAACAGCTCCCGAACTATCGTTTACTTGTCGGTGTACTTATATATCTGAGTTGTTTGCTCGCCAGAACTTCAGAACTATTTTCAGCGTAATTGTTGGAATAATTTGCGAAGCGCACCTTACTGTATGCCCACTCACGTTATTTTCTGAACAACAACTTGACATATGCTGCGCAGTAGCAAGCTTTTCAGATATAACTAAACTCAACAGTTATTACTATAACAAACGATAGTTGGGGTAAAAATCATTTCAGAACAGCGATACATCTAGTATTAGTATTATCCCAACAAACGCATTCTTTAATATGACTTCCCTGATATGTCGCCGAGACATAACATACACATGTTAAGTCGCTGCAACATCACATAGATGTCACAAGATTCCAATTGTTTGTTGGGATCATTAGATTCGACGTATTTATTGTAAGAATGAACGAAATGAGGTTTATCGCAGATTATATAATAAGCCACTGATACATACATGAACCATCTGAACTGATCTGATTTCATTTTCGACCCAGAATAAATGTCTAATATTCAACGCTTAAAATTCATCATAACTTTTTCAGTTACATCGACTCGAAATCATATTCGTCAACAATTACCTTGTGAATATCATGTCGTTTGGATGTCACTGTCTAAGCGAAATATAAATTTTCAAATCTTTGGACATTAAATTCATAGGGAATGTCGAATAAAATGACACTATTATATTTTTGATGACTCCCACTAGAGTGAGATTAATCCAGTTGAATTTCATTCGACATTTTTCATAGACCATTCGTAAAGTTAATTAAAAAGACATCACCAATTTGGAACTAAAATTACCGTCTTATTAGACATTTGCTTGTTAAAATACTAGATTACAATTACGTTACTTGGGATTTAAATTTGCTGTTGGAGTAAATCAGCTTTAATAAATAAAGTAAATTTGTTAAAATATATTATATTAATGTGTTTGCTCACTTTATTCAATTGTTAAATCAAAGCGAATGGCAATAGAGACAGTATTTTGAAATTCGGTTGCGGTGATGTCTCCTTCGGAGTTAATTCACTTTACGAATGGAATAAATGTAACCCATGGTTCAAGTGTTTTTATATAAAATAGTACTGTTTTCAACATTTCCTCTTCCAGGATTTATCGAAAAACAACGACTCTAAATATTCTTTATGATCACTTCTGATTTTCCATACATTTTACATTCTATCTGTTTAACGATTCAGTAACTTCACTAATGTTCAACGAATTAAAACCTGATTTACTTTGTTAATCGATAATACTTCTTTAATAAATCCTATTTTCAGTTTTTCAAACCAGCTTAAAAATCTTGTACAAAGCGCAACATCGTCATAGATGTAATGTGAAAAGAGCCGACTAATAATAAGTTAATAATAATAAAGTTCATAATAAATAGATAGCGACTAGATTTATACAGCATATAGACTAGAAACAGTTCTCGACACTAGGGCCGAGAATAACTTCATGCAGTTGAGTAGTCAACGTGCTCCTCATGAAAACCGTGGCCCGAATTGCTATTACTGTTAGAGCCAGGCCCACCCGGTCCATCTTCCTTGAAACACGCCGACTCCAAATGCTTATTAAGGTAGCTCTTGAGTGCAAACGACTTGTGGCACCGGGGACACTCAAAGTTCTTATCTGCCGAATGCGTTTGCATATGCGCACGCAGGTTCGACCGATCGGCAAACGCTTTACCACAATGCGCACAACCATACGGTTTCTCGCCGGTGTGCGAGCGTAGGTGACCTTGGAGCAGCCAAGGTCGTGAGAATAGCTTACCACAAACACCACAACTGTGCGACAGCTTGTGTGTGAGTACATGCATCGCTAGTGCTGGCATACTAACGTATGCTTTGCCGCAAGTCATACATTTTTTCGCTGACTGACTATCCAAACTTCGGTGTGTCTGTTTATGTCTGGACAAGTTTGAGGATGTCGCGTATTGCTTCCCACATTCACTACAAGTATATTTCGGTTTGTTGTCAACAGGAACTACAGGCTTAATAACTGCAGTTCCAGGTTCTTCTGTTGTTAGTTTTCGTTTCGAACGGCCATCACTGACGAAGAAAGCTTCATACGTGTAAGCAACAGTTTTATTGGATTTGCCTCCTGAAGTTACAGAATCAGTAGGTGATGGCTGTGGTTGTACCACAATCATAGGTTGTGGTTCAGGCTCCCTTCTTTCAATCAGCACAACTTCTTGTTGTTGTTGTTGCGGTCGATGTTGTTGTACAGGTAAATTCGGAGGAAGGTTGATGGTAGAAGCGCTGAGATCTAATATCGCATGAGCTGCGTGAAGGTCCTCTTCGGCAGGTACTCGATGTACAGGTCGTTCTGCAGGTCTCTCATCCAACGACCAGGGCCGATAGATATCTTTCTTTTTGGGAGGAAGTGATAGTGCAGCACCTGTACTAGTGAAGCACATTGCCAGGGACTTGCGTCCTCTGTGCGGTGGCATTGGTGGTGATGGTGTTTGAGGTTGCGTTGTCGTATACTCATTTTGCTGGTGTTGTTGTTGTTGGAGTTCTTGGGCTTCTACAGTTCGAAGTGTTGTATAGGAGGGTTGTGATTGATCTGTATACGAACCTTGATGTTCTCCTCTGGGGAGGAGAGATGTATATGTTGTAGGAGTTAATTCTTGGATATAACCTAGAATCAAAGTAAAGAAAAATAATCTATTAGTAATATGTACAAATGTTTTTTCTACGGCATTTATTATTTGTAATAATTTGCATGTTTACTTTCTTTTACGAAGTAATAACTAAGTATACTCATATTATTTGTGAACCAAATTTGAGGAAAATGGGCTTTAACTGAAAATACAAACGATATTAGATTTAAATCGTGACTGCAACAAAATGGGCACTTATATTATGTTTGTACCAAATTAAATAGCAGTCAAATATCTTCAGAGGATATGCGATCACAAATTCAGGTCCTGCGACCGATATTCATCGAAGTATATGAGCTATATACAATCAGGATAGTATTATCAATGATCATAAGTGAAACCTATTATGTTTAAGACCAACTAAATGTGCTTGTTGCATTTAAGCTGTGTTGTGACGGTGCGTGTTTATTTAGGTCAGATAGGTACAAGAGAAAATGCTATAGGTATGCCGGCGCGCCGGTTGACGGTGGAAAGAGCGAAGAACCGAGGAGAAGTGTTCAAGTTTCAAGGTACATAACGAGTTTGAATCTAATTTCGTGGCGCAGAACCATTACCGGTAACTTCGTGAACACGTACGAACGTACAGTGAACAGTCGCGGCCGATGTATCACTGCATGCGAGTTCACCCGGAAACCGAGAAATAGGTGCAGCATTAGCAAATCGACTCAGCAACGATACACCTATACGCAGTATATCTACTTTTGTAATTTGTATTTAACAACCCACACAAAGTAGTAAATTGGTATACTATGCTGTGTCTTCATTTCCTCTGCAAATGCCATTAAATTATCATAGATAATAAAGCATCATATTATTGCATTTTCAACAATTTCTTACAAATTGTTGCATATTTGTACGTTGTTCATATTTATATGTGTCGGAAAATTCATTATAAACGCCATAAGCTCGCGAGCTTGTCATTTATGAAACTTTCTTACACTTCCGCTATTTCTATAATATAATATTGCTTCATTTTGTTCTACATGCAATATAGATAGTTACTAGGCACCGGTGTATTTTCTATTGAGTGAATGTTTTAATTTTTTTATTTAAATAGAATACAATTCCTTAACCGTCGAGTTATTACATGATATATTATAAAACATAATAATTACATTGTATATGATTGATTGCAACAATACCCAGTATTTTTTATTGCGCTTGCTACAATTATTTATATTTCAGAAATATATTTCATATTTTTCCTGGCTTTCCGGTACACAATCTAAATAAACATCATAGACATAAATAGTAAAATAATAAAGAACAAATTTATTTCTATTTATAATTTCAAAAAGATTTTTTCTTCTCATAGCTTCGGGTTCACGAAATTTTAAGAGATTTGCGAGAGATAAAATGTCTATTTGTTATATTTTCAATTTTGTCTATTGCTTTGGTCCTGTACTGACATCAGCCCTGTACCTTTAGAGGAGATTCGGTCACATATATATATATATATATATATATATATATATATATATATATATATATATATATATATATATATATATATATTTAATATGCATATATTTAATAATATGAGAATAATAATAAGAGTTCAAATAAGTACAGTTGTACAAAATACATAATTTTATATTAATAAATAATAAATGTTTAAGTGATGTAAATGGATAATGAGGTATAAATTGTCCTTGGAATAAATGGGTTGACATTATTGAGGAATAAGCTCTAGAAATGAGCAAGTAGAGTAAAATTATATAATATATTTGAGGAAATATAGTTAATATTTGATTAAAAGAAAATAGTTGTTTGGACCCTATTTTATAGGAAATAGAAGATTATAAATAATGCACGAATTCGTTTTTCTGATTAAACTTGAAAACCATAGGCACCAAATGTTGGAGTATTTATTTTCCGAATGAGCTGGAAGTACATAGTAATTACTAGAATTCTATCAAATTAATAACAGGCTTGCGGACGACCAAACCTCAGTGTTTCTCATGTTTATTATTCATTGCCATTCATTATTTATTGAATTGTATATACGCGTGTTTCGTAACTAGTTTTTACTCTGTCACAGTTTTAATGTTATGTTCAAAATACAGAATTCTTAGCTATCAACATTAATAATACCACTTTGTAGCTACAACTACAACCGATTTTTAACTAGAATTATTATATCGGGCATCATTTTTAATGGGGACCCTTACATTGAGTGACCATATTAAAATATGGCGTGTTCGTAAGTACATTGGTACGGCAAATACGACGAATTAAGAATTCTCCAAAATGTTGAATATTAAAAGAGGTTGTTGCAGCCGACGAAATCAGTTCACAATATTATATTTACTCGCTACAACATAACTTTTATCGAATATTATCTTGGAATATTGTATCAAAATTTTGTTTTAGTTTTCTAATAATAGTTTTAAGGAGGGCTCCCAATATTGGGGACCAATTACACCAGAAGAATAGGCTATAGGATTTAAATAGCATATAGTTTCTAATGAGATAGCAAAGATTATGTGTAGCAAATTTGGTCGAAATCACTCTGGTATCTTCAGAAGAGTAGAAGGCACAAATTTGATCTTACGAGTGTGCGACGATTAACATCCAAATATATGAGTTATAATTTTTTTTTGTTAATAATGTTCTTTGATTCGACAATGTTATAGACACACGACCAAATGCTGAACTCCTCTGAACTTCATAAGGCGAAATAATAACGCATCGCAAAACGCAGCGGTTGGCATACAACACAAGTCGAAAGTAACGAATTATTCTTGTAAATTATTATTTGAACAAGATATGACTTCGAAAATTATTGAATATTATAAAAGTTGAAGAAATTTAAATTAACAGTAATAGTTTTGGAGAATTCTTAATATAGCTTATTTCTGATTAGAACATTAACGATACAAATCAGAGGTTAAATGAAAAATAGAAAAAATCAAAATTTTGGCAATTGGTTTGCGTGCATGGTACAAGATTTAATGTCTTTCTTTCATGCGTAATTATTGTGTTCGCCCCTTGAAAAAGGGAGAAAAAGAAAGCAATTGGGGGAAAAAAACGTATTAGATGAATTGCTGTGTTTCCTCGCATTGTATTATTTGGCGGCAGCGCTTAGAAGTATGTCTGTCGCAGTGAACCCAACACAACCGACGTCATCAGGTTTTTACGTGTTTAGCAAACAGTACTAGTGGCGCCACTTGAATTGAACCGGAAATATGTTGTATAATTTTGATTATTATTATTAAAACACTTTACTTTAAGTTGCGCACCGAACAGTTTATTGTTTATTGTTCTTATTAAAATAATTAGTATAAACACGAATGATGTTGTAATGATTTGTATGGGAAGGTCAAAACGTGTATATATTAAAAATATTATTTTAATGTCACAGTACCTCAAATTTCTTACTGCTTATCTATTTAATATGGGAATGAATACAGAACCCATTTTCTTGAGATTGTTTCATTTCACGTTACAATAGTCACAGGTTTCTTAATTTTGAAATAACAGGCAAGTAGAATAATGAAATAAAACAATAACGTTTATGGGCTACTCCAGTTAATTTTATTGGCTCCATAGTTTGCAAAGACTTCCATTGTCTCGTAATTTTTTGGTGGCGCCACCAATGCAGACGGGTAAAAAGGGAGGGACGGAATGGTGCGTCAACTGAAGATTGATGCAAGAGTGAACGCCTACACATTGTCCGCCATCAGTATATATATATGTATGTATACATATAAATAATTGCCAACGTGGAAATAAGGCGTCCGCAAACATCTAGGAAATGACCAGGAAATTTGTTTTCTTGCGTGCACTGGCACTGGCACTGGCACTGGCACTGGCACGCCGGCTATTTTTGCCAAACGACACAACGAGACGAGACGAAACGGCAGAATATTGTGTTGCGAGCTTTTTGCCACCGACATATACACACACAGTTATATATATATATATATATATATATATATATATATATATATATATATATATGTGTGTGTGTGTGTATGTGTGTAGCTATAGAGGATGGATTGAGAGTAATATGGTACACGGCATTCTGCAGCAGTGTGCGCTGGTAATGTTCCACTTTTTATTTGACGCGCCATAATAATTCTACCGGCCACGCTCATTTTCAACGCCAATTTTTTTAAACTCTGTGTCGCTGTGCGCCCTGTTACGACCAATGCTTTAAAAGCTTTTATTTAATTGAAACTATGCGATTAACGCTGCTGGCTACTGGCCTTGACTATAATTACATATGCTTAATATCTTTACAAGGTGTCGGTAATTAAAGTTTCAAAATTGGATTTATTTATAAAAAATTTAAATCAATTATTCCCATATACATATAGTCTAAATTTACTGTCAACATTATTTATATATATATATATATGTCTTATTTACATATATTGTAACCATGATTTACGAAAAAATTACAAGTGAACTATATTCTGTATACAATATGGGCACACGGTGCCCACGGGTTACCCTGGTAATGCGTGAAATATTTAAGTGATAAAAATGGCCACCAAATTCAAACCCGCATGAATAATTTCGCAAGTAATCCCCAAAGAAATGAGAAAAATATCCTTGTACTGATCATAGCATAGCATAGCACTAGACAGCGAGCGTTTCTCCGCGAAATAGCAATTATTTTTAATTGTACTCTCATTGTACATGCGTCCCCGTTAGAAAAGCCCAAATCCAAAGCCTATACACAAGCAAGCGAGCGGGGGAAACACATTCAACAGTCTCAGCGACCAGAAGTTCATCAAGTGAGCATTTCAGAGGTGGAGAAAATTGGTGGCGGTGGCCAGTTCTCATAATTCCCGCTATCTCTGCATTGTTACTAGCGCTGCTGTTGTAACTGTTGCGAAATTTATTTTATTGCTCTGTTGTACTCGGCTGTTTTCTTCAGACGAAACTTTACATTATTCTACCAGGATTTATTTCGTTTTGTTATAGTATATGTGTGTACTATGTACGTGTATATAGTATATATAGTGCATGCGTCGTTGTTTGTGGTTTACTGTATACGACATGGGAAACTAACAATGCCGCTACTATGTCTTTGCTATATTGTTTTGCTTTATTTTGTCAAGTTAATCATGCTTGATTTACGAATACTACCTTAACCGTACTGTTTTATATACATTCAAAATAATTTGTTGCTACACGTGTATTGCCCATTTGCGTTGCTTACACAAATTGATTTATTTTAAATACTTTTGATGAACTAAAATTCAAATTATGAAAAATTATTATTGCGGAAGTGCATGTCAAAGAATATAATATTATTTGATAATATATTAAAGATATAATACAATTGAGTATTACTCAAATTTATTTATTAACAAGCAAAATATAGCTTCACAATAATAGATGAAATGAGAAATGAATTTTTAAAGAGATTCATGCATAAATAATCTAATATCGCTGTACAAATATTTGAAGAAACTGAAAGTGCTGTATTAAATTATGCACGAAAATGGGACTATAAAACATATTAACAAATAAATGAAAGTGGGAAATAAGTGTATAATTACTTCATTAATATCATAGCATTTGTATGTCTGATGTTGGAATTGTATTCTGCGGTCTACATAAATATTAATCAAGACCTGTAGGCGACTAATTGAGCGTAAATTGCCCTCTAAATAGTCGCCATAAAAATAATTAGACTCGACAAACACGATTACTTATCAAAATATACAATTTCTGTTTCATTTTATTTCCCTTGCATAAAAATTAAAAACCTCTTCTCCACGACAATATTCTAACTAATAAAAACATTGTTTAGAGTGGTTGTTTTGAGTAATTATGTTTAATGATATTTGACGGTAATTAAACAACCCACTGCTAATTAAATATTGTACTGAATCCTTTTTACGGGTCTTTCATTTTAATAATTGGTCATTCTAGCATTATGATATCGTTTGCTATTGCCTGGGAAATTTTAATCTTCTAAAGATTTTACAAATTTTTGCGGGTCAGTCGTCAGCGGTAGCTGTTATCTTTTTTAACGGCTGAAGGCATACCAATGTCAGTGCATGTGCCTTATTTTACAAATAAGCAAATATCCGAATAATAATACAGCCAAATATATAATTAACCAGAGGCGGACTGGCAAGGACTACCAAATGGCCAGTCTGTCCCTGTAACTAACTATTTCGAACGCAGAACGTAGAGCGAAGTAATCTTAACAGAGTCAACAAATATGTGATTTGATACGGTTCGGATAAGTCAATATGAACATGAAAACCCATATAACCGAGTTATGGTACTAGAAAATAGAATACGGTCAATTTTTATCTCCTAAATTTAAAAACGTCAGCATTGCACACCAGTTAAGTTCACCGGTTGCCCTCGATGTGGATTGCGCGGTTTGTCTCGGTTCATTTTCATAAAAAAAAAGGAAAAGTTCAGCTTCAAAGTCGGCTTGGCGTAAATCAGACGGATTCGCGCATGGCGTATTTTTACTGCGGTTTTTATGAATAAAAAACAGTGCGAGGGAAAGAGGCAGGCAGCTTACCGCAAGTTGGCGCTGTCGTCATAAAATGGCGCGCGATCTCCCATTGCGCGATCCGCTAACGTCAACCAAATATTTTCTTTGTTTTTCTTTGCCATATATATTATGTACACCAGGACCGGATTCAGTGGCATCGCTTACATTATTTAATGATATGTGTCTTGCTTATTTTACCAAAAAAAAAAAAAAAACGACCAAATCTGCACAGTTTCTTTAATGGGTATTAAACAGTTTCTATTAAAGTACGATTATTCTAATTACCATCTTTAGGTAGATAGCCGCTTTGAAAAAACACATTTACATTAAATTATTTTGGGAAAAAAAAAAAAATGACAATTTAGACGTTTAATTCCATTTGCTATCCTTAATCAATACTTCACGATGAACTTATGCAATCAGTATTAGTTTTATATAACTAATCTACATGATAGATAAAAGTTACAAGTTTCATTAGGTCATGAATAAACACGTTTACATAACTTGAATCAAACGTCATTAAATATTGTGCAAGAAAGTGAAACTAAATGGAATAACCGAGAAATAAACTTCAAGAAAGGCGTGTATTTCATTTCAAAAATGTTCATAATAACAAAACTTCCTAAGTTTCGTTCCAGAAGGTAAAAATGTATAAAAGTTCATCAAAATAAATAATTATTACATGTAAATAATGCACTTGTACCCATTACCAATGTAGTATTCATATCGTTAATCTAACATGCTTAGAAATACCACAAATGAATCCACTTTGCTAGTGAAAGAAGGGCCCTTCTGTGATGCAAAGTGAAAATAACATCTAAAACCATATTTCTTTCCCCTCGCAAAATCCATTCAAGTATTTTAAAGAATTATGAAGTAAATCTTGTTATTGAAAATTATTCAAATTTTATGTGCAATATGATTTGAATACGACTCTGTGTTGATATGGCAACGATGCTTAATATAACTTCGCTCCGTGTGTATCTTCTTATTTTATTCGTATTTTATTTTGCGTGGCAAACGTCTCCACATATAAATTTGCGTTATTGTGATTTTAATGTGTCGACGGCATGTGAAAAATCAGCTCGTAAAATTACAGACAACTTTTATTGTTTTGCAAACGGATAAAATATTATACTCGTATTATACTACGCGTTTCCTATTCTGTACATAGAAAAGTACTACTAGGTACATACATACCCAACTAGGTATCATGTTGAAAACTTGATCAAAACAAAAACTAAATGGAAACTTTCACAACATTTATCTATTTTATTCATTCGTGCAATTGTTAAAATATATAAGCGGAGCTTTGTGTTACTATGCAATAAATTTTTAAGGTGTCATACTTTTGTGCATCTCGTACTTTACAATAAACAACTTATTCTGTATGCACGAAAACAAATGAAATCGTCCATTCAATATCTGGAACAAATAATGATAGTTTGACGAAAGGTTTGTGTTTGGAAAAACCCGTTTACAGTGCGACATTCACAATCTCCCGTATTTTCTAGTTCTTCCGTGAAGGTCTGCCCATCTCCGTGCCCCACCTGTGACATAGTGTGGAGTAGCGTTACGATGGGGGGTCTTACTTTTAATTAAATCGACGCGAACAGCTGACGCTCGCCTAGACGTTGCTACAGTGGCGTCGCCATCATCTCCATAAAGCGAAAAGCGAGCGAGCGAACGTCGTCGCTGCTACTAGCATAATAGGCAAGAAGAGACTCGAGCTGAAGCCACACGCACCACCAAATAAAAAGTTAAAGGTTACTTCCTTTGAGTATGCACCCAAGATATAAACAAGTTTGTAAATCATCGCAGAAAAACGAATAAATAACTGTGTTGTTGAAAGGAATGAAAAGAAAGTGCTATTACTGCTCATAATATATATATATTTAGTTATAAACTGATATCATAACTTAAATGTGAAGAATATAAAAATAAAATATGACGGCAAACAAACGTACATTAAATTTTCTCTCTCAATTATATTATATGGTCTGCCGTTTTACTCATTGGTGAACACATTTTTGCACTTAATTAAAAACTTTCAATGATTGTCAATATTAGCTAATTTAATGATAATAAAGCAAAAATAAAAAATATATTATGCCAATGTCAGTTAGCAAAATAACAAGAGTTCAAACTTTGAAATATTTTCATAACATTTCTATATACATTTATATATCATAAAAATATCTAATACTATTTTGTTAATATATATATATATATATATATATATATATATATATATATATATATATATATATATATATATATATATATATATAAATAAGTAAAATAGTATTTTTATGACCAACAGTTAAGCGGGTTATTCATAAATACTTGAAAATAAATCGAACTTCATACAATAATATTAAACTGATAGATATATAAATATCGTACAATCCAATCGAATGTAGCAATAAATTCAAAGATAAACAACAATTTATTCACAAATACCATTCGGTGTATCGACTCTATTTTTAGTTACGTAATATTACCAGAAACGTACAAAATGTCATAAAACATCTACCTATGTATGTATATAGGGGGTACAGTGCACTGAAAATATTCTTACGAACAACGGATTCAATCATAAAACAACCTGATGATACATACTTGTATTGGAAAGTCATTGGACGTAAATATTGCGTTAAACATTTTATAGTTTTCAAAAACAAACATTGTAAATATTGAAAGTTTACGCTGGACAAGTCTATAAATTCTTTATACTGGTCGTATCGGTAATAAGTTATAGCTTTCCACGTGTTTTTACTACCATAATGGATATAACCTGGAATAATCAATGATTTAAGGTGGTTGAAAATACATTATAAAAACATAATTTAATATGCTTTGAATTGTATGAAAACTTTTACATTAGGCTGTAAAAGTTACTTTTCCTTTGGATATTAATTAATATAATGTGCTTTTTATCCCATATATTTCTTATTAAATATTATAAACCGAAACCTTTCACTAGCTATATACCAAATGACGACTTTGTAACAAAGCGGCAAAATAAATTGTGTGTTGCGAATAGTTTTTCACAATGGTGTATTATGTGCAATGTCTCTGATGCTCATTGTCAATTATTCTTTTTATAAAAATCTTTCAAAATTCGGACAATATTCAAATGTCCTCCGGTGCAGAAGTATAATAATTATTATTTTTTATAATTTATTTTAAACTTTCCGAATCACAATTTGAATAAAATGGCTAGACATAAAATATCTTAGAATTTAACGTTACATTTTTCGGTTTTGTTTTTCCAAGGGTAGTATTAAGGGGGGCGTAAATGAGCATACATTTTTTAGAGTGCTTGTGAGATCTTTGTTGTACACGTACCTACATAAGATAATTGTACAAGTTGGAACGTACTGATCTAGTTCTGAAGAATTGTGAATTTGCTGACGTAATTAATTTGTAATATGTACTTTGGTAATGATGAGCAATCTGAGTCTGATGGTATGCATATCGTATCTATAAAATTAGTGTGTGCGGCGACCGACGGTGAATTAACAAGCGCTGCTGCTGGTTAATGTAATGCAAATATGATAAAACGCTGAACAAATGTTTTTCTAGTCGCCAAAAGTCTAACGAAAATCATTTCAAGCAGCCCGCACCGCACCGCACCGATTTAGTTTGGTAATCTGTTTACCGGCGCAAAACAAATTCAAAGTGGATCGTTTCATGTAATTCTCTATGAATAATAGATGCCAAACGATGTGTTTACGTTATGTTTACGTTTGTGTTAACGCGCACATTTGCACTCACGTTAACCGCTGCGTTAAAGTCGCACAAAATTGGACCTTTTGCGTATTAAAAATTTAACGAAATGGACGTTTCGACAGCGTCTTACCACAAACGACGCAACCATACGATATATTGGTTTTTGGTTTTTTTACTTTGAAATTAAATGTAATTTTGAACTGGCAAAGTTATTATCTTTTATAAGTCTATGGGCTCATAATTTGAAAACACTTTAATGACATAAGATATCTTTGTTTCTACTAAAATTTAAAACCAAACACTATAGCTGCCTTGTACTAACGTACAACGAGCTAAAAAGTAACTAGACTAAACAATATCAAAAATTAAATATTTTCTTCTAGGCTGTATAACATAATTAAAAATTATAGATGTAATGTGTTTATTTTAAACAATTCTTTTTACTGCAGAGCGTTCACAGACCTTTACAGATACCCAGACATCATCTCGAAAATAATCAATTTTGATTCCAATACCTCAAAATGTTTACTTCCGTAACAATCTCAAATTAGAAAATGTTCAGATTTAGAATACTTCCTGTTTTAGTATTTGTGCGATAAAATAAACACATTTAAATATAATTATACATAGAATAGTTTATAATTAAATTAATATAATAGTGCATAGTTCATATTAAGTTGCAGTAAGCAGAAGTAATAATGGAAGCGCAAATTGAATGTAGAGAACAGAGAGCAAACGGCACAATGTCCGCAACCGCCACCAATTGTGTGGTTTGTAATAATTACAATTCAAACTCATATTGTCATAAATTCACACGCACTAGTCCATAAACCACCTCCGATGATTACGTATTCAAGGGGTGAGCTGTCTCTGGGGTCCGACCGCTGGTTACTGCAAACGAACCTAATTACAGGCCTGTAACTGTGTACCTATATCATTCAAAATAACTTGCTACACGTCCGTCCGTTCTGTCTGTGTCGTTGAAATAGTCGGTTTTGTCATACGGGTTAATGCGCACCAATAATAAAACTGTAAATGCTACAAGTACAACAATAATAATTCGTACGATAAACAGGTTATATTGCCCCACCAACTTATTATGTCGACACAAACGTAAACTTTATTCCTTATAGGTGTACATTAAAATCACGGAAGAATATTATTTACTTTCGTCTTTGTAGTATAAACAGATCGTAACTTGTGAGTTCAACGGAAACAGGTGTTTTGAATAGTGTTTCATCGAGTTCCATCAGTTTTATAATATAATGTGCTTATGCAGGGTAAGTTAGAAATTGATTACTAAAAATACTGCAAGTATAATTTAAAGCAGAAGTACAGGCACACATGCTTCCAGCTCAACATCTAATTAATTTAGTGTTGAACAAATAAAAAATTTAATTATATCTAGGAATATTTATTTTCTTAGACCCGAGATTTGAACAGAAATACATGTTTTGTTCATCCCTGAATCGAATCTGAATATTTTCAGAATGACGTTTATATGTGGGTTTGAACCTACTATTTTTGTAAATAATATCTTTACATTAACTATCTTTTTGCTTATCTCGAATAAAGTTCTAGTTAGCGAAAAAATAATTATTATAAAAATTGAAGATAATAAATCTTCCAGCAATATTTGCCCAAATTATATTTTTATTTTTGTTTAAATAGCGTTCAAGTGAAAAGTAGTTTATTATTATTTATTGGAGTGTATACATAGATATACGTATAGTGGAGTGAGTGACTGTACTGGCACTGGTACTGGTAGCAATAGTCAGAAGCAAGGCAAGATCCAAGTACATAATATACATGGAGACAGTGTCGCGCACGTAAGGTTTTAATTACATTCAATTATCATTTAAATCGTTTTAATTTGAGATACCGCCGCCCGCCCGCGTGTGTTGTAACTGCGCACAAACAAACAGAGCGCGCTATTTTATATATTACATGGCGAGCGAGCGAGCGTTATAAACGAGCCACCCGCTACATGCTACCATACCTATACATACATTTATACTGAATCATAGATTACGAGGACGGCTGTTATTGTCACCGTCGTCGCAATCATATTCTAGTGGTTGGATTAGAGGCCTTTTGTGCACTCCGCCAACCCTCATTTCTAAAATCATTTACTGTCTCTTTTCCATTTATTAATTTTTGCTATAAGCGTTTTAATTGGACAATACGCGAAAAATATTGACCAGATATATAATAATTATCCAAATAGTGAACCATTACATCGTAAAAGCATTGTTAGGTCTATTTAAGTAACATTTGGTTGTGAATTTTCACGGAGCCGTATAGTTTATAAACTAAACCTTGCATACGTCTTTAAAAAAAATGCAACGACCGATTGCTTTTGCATCTTTGGTACTTCATACGGCGAGCTAAAAATAATATCCATAATTTCTCTAACCAACTAATAATTGGCCTGCTGTCGTTGCAGATTAAATCTTTTGATGGATATTAAAAAAAATCTTGTAAAGAATGTAGAACTGACTGCATAGATTATGAGGTTGATTTCATAGATTGTCAGTAAACTGAATGTCACGATTTTTACACCAGATTGCAAGCCGCAAGTATCAATTCGATCAGTCGATTAGTCTTATTGATCGACCGTACCCCAAGTCATTGAAAGAAGGTCTGAACCTTTCCTGTTATACCACCGCACGCTGATATTTCATCTGTGACATTTGGAAACACCTTGGATTTATAAAAACGTTTTCCCTGATTACAACAATACCCATCTAACCTAACTTCATCTAGCCACAGCGCTAAAAGGAAACAAGTACAGCTTGTAACAATTTCAGACCAAACAATGAAAGAAATATAGTATTTTTGTTATAATTCGCGGACGATAAGTTGTGTTAATTAAAAGCTCAGTAATATTCGATGGAATTAAAATGGATATATTTCCGAAATGTGGATGGATGGATACCTGTTGGGCTGAAACGGTCCTGTATGTAGATGTATCTGTGTTGTAATTCGGCGGCCTAGGTTCGTAAGGATTTGAATGAAAATCCCCAACCATTTAATTACACGAAAGGTATATAGGATAAACAATGCCACCGAGATAATAATCGAGGGTGCTGTGTGTCGTCATGTATATGGCTGCGTTTCTCCATTCCCCATTCCACTCACTTTAACAATTCCTGCTCACACTGTGTACTGCCACTCTTTTTTACAGTTATATCCCCATTTTATATATGAAGGTTTGCACCTCGAATTTATTTGACATGTCCCTAACCCTGCTTCGGTGTGCAAAACAACACTTTAATTAAACAACCAGCAATACTTTCAACTCTCTGGACGGCGAATGTATATCAAATAGTTTTTGAAAAGAAACATTCTTATAACAAACGATATTATAATTCTTAATTTCTTCAATTCATAGCATTCATTTTCTTTTACTTAATGCACTATTTGGTGGCAGCAATTTAAAGATTAAAATAATTCGATATTTTATTTGGTGCACTCAAAATTAAATAGTGCAGACCCCATTCTTTTTTCTTTTTAAAAAATTAGAACCGTTCAAGTCCGTTTTTATGTTGTCTTTTACCTGCCACGGCCTATATAATGTGCTACTTTATAGTTGACAAAATAGCTTGATGATATTTATTTATTTAAAAATTACGTTGAAATTTCAATAAACTGGGGCACGATCATTGTCTATGAATTGCTTTCTAGGTACCTATCGTGTTTACTAAAATTCTCAATTCATATAATTTGGACAGTGACATATCTGTTTTTAGCTCGTCGTACGATGATACTCATTTAACCTTTCATACACGCCCTTTTCTTCTGTAGGCCATATTTTTAGAGCCTCATAGTTTCGGAAGTACAACATAAGGGCACTCTTATTTTGCGTATACCAAATGTGGTATAAATCGGTCTAGTACCTACAGAAATAATGCATTCACAATGTTCACACTATATGTGTACCGAAATTGGTGCAAATCCATCTTATTGTACTATCCTAGAAGATGCGAGCGCATCATTTGGTCTTACGAATGGAAATAGGATGTGTATTTTTTATTCCGTGAATTTACAGACCGAACACTACAGCTCATTTGTACATATTATACTACTGTATATCACAGAAGTAGTTCTGCAATTGAAGAGCGTTATAGTTGGCACTTATTGCAGGGAATCGCCTACAAATAGTAGCAAACACACTTCCCAGCAAACACATTCGTTAATATGACTTCCCTGAGATGTCGCCGAGACGTAACATACATATAAGTTAAGTCGTTGCAACATCACATAGATGACACGAGAATCAAATTGTTTGCTGGGTTATTATTAATCCGGTAGAAGATACAACAGCAACGAAAAGTGTATTCGTGTATCAGGAAGTTAGAATGTATATAGTGGATATTGTTATAATTTAGGTCGGCCCCGCGTCCTATGAATTGATTACCCTTTCAATATTTGATCGAATCGGTCGCCAGTTGGTCTCGTGTCCGTACACGGTACGTACGAACGTACCTACCGCTTCTAAACGAAACGAAGGGTGCCCGAGCCCTTCTCCTCTCGCCATCATCGGCACAACCAACAAGTACCGACCCCATAATAATTCGTGGAAAATTCGAATCGAATCAAATAAAAAATTTATATTCGTTGTATATGTACAGTGTACACAACCTTCCTACTTGTGTGCACACACGTCTATTATATGCCCACTTGTATTTCCGTTGCTTCAATCAATATTTTAAGTATGTTCCATAAAAATTATAATAACTGTTCAATATCTATTGTGACCAGCACATGACTATCTTATAACAGATATACAGATAGAATTATATGCTATGGAAACACGTCTATGATTTTCAAATGCGCTTTTCTTACAAATGGTACACTATTTGAGAAAACTTTTCAAACAATACGCATGTGGCAAGCCTTTATTTTATTTTATTTTTTCCAAATGAAACAACATTTTAAACTACACATTTTACTGTGTTTCTGAAATTTACATATTACAGCAGATACAAATTATATAAGTTGCAAATCTTACTCAGGGGAAATTGAAATCAATCAACCATTTCTCATTATAGCTATACTTTCTTTGTAAGAAAATAAATAATTTTATTCGTTTCTTATTCAACTTATAGCATTTTTCCTCTAAATGACAAACTGTAGAAACATCGTTAAACGCACTATTGATAGAAATCGAAAAGGCACCAAATATCGATCGTCTATATATATAAACCAATTGCAGTACATAATTTGGTAGGATAAATACAAAATGCCAATCAAGATGAAATAGGCACAGTGAACCACTATATATTCGTAGGTATGTAGGTATAAATACGATGGCATTGATACCGGTTTAAATCTATTTTTCATTAAAACGAATTGTTGCCGGGTTTGTCTGTGTCCACAGATAATTGGAATACCCACTCTTAATACCCTCCTACCTACCTACCTAGCTACCTACTACATTCATTGGAAATGTATTGTCTATTTCGTAAATAATAAACATCAGTTACTGATACCAGATCATTGATTCACCTGCTGTCGCATTCAAATTGCTGTATGTTCAATTAATTATCTTGAACGAAATTAATCGAAATTTTAACGGATATTCATGTATTAACCATTCCTGATTTGATATTGCCGATATTCGAGATAACTTATGTGTGCCTGTGAGCGTTCTTCAACAAAAATGTTCTACATAAATTTATTAATCTATAATTTTTACACAAACCTGAAAAAAAACCTAATTTATATATATATATATATATATATATATATATATATATATATATATATATAATGGTCTCAAAAAATCTAAAGTAATCAGAGATGTATGTACGTAGAAAATATGTAGTGCTTTGAAAAGTGTGAATTAGCAGATACATACACATAAATAGAACATTATCGGCATTTCAATTTACGGCAAACGTCAGATCAAGTCGCATGTTGCGTGTCAGAAGCGACAGGTCGCAGTAGGCTATAAAACACACAGACACACTCACATTCGCATGCAGTAAAAAATTAAAAAAGAAAAAACGAAAGAGCAAAAATATTACTCGATATGATCATAATGGTTCGCCCGTTATAGTTATAAAGCAATTATTTTATCGAAAAAGGAAACAGGTCGTAAATATACAGCAGTGCGACCTCTGTGTGTGAGTGTGCGTGTGTGTGTGTCGCGGAGAGCAATCGCAGCCGAGCACAAACCGATCCAATTGAAATCATAAACTATTGCGCTCCATAAATCACTGTATGAAACTCAGTTGTATGTGAATTTGGTTGTTCGCCTATGCCCTCAATGCGCCAAAACTGGAAATGCAGAATATTCATTCACACTGTGCACGCGCTAGTGTATGTGTGTGCGTGTGTGTCTGTTTATATATATGGCTGCCGGACATGTAACACCGGACGATTTATAACCCCGATACGTCGTTCGGTTAGTGCGTTTGTATTTACTTGATTCGTATGATGTACCGATGTTTACGTCATTCTGATAGCTACCCATGTCCATCAGAGGGCGATAGTTCACATTTAATTATTTACTTTTAGGGATCATATTCGCTTTATTACTAAAACAGTGCGTTTCTACTTTTAGGCAATTGTTTCACATGTATTTACAACCATGTCATATCCTTTCATTGCAAGTTAATTCAAATGTTAGCCAAGATGCCACAGTTTGAACAGTGAACAAATTATTATTTTGATTTAGTTTCACGTCGATCTGGATTGAATTTATAACAAAATAAAGCAATATTATATTAAATAGATAGTATAAGAAAGTCGAGTTAAGAGCACTCTAGCTTATTTGCCTGGAATGCCAATTTCCACATAGGAAATGTCATGCCAGATAGCGGTGCAAGCAGCCATAAATCTATTTCAATTTTAAGTATTTGTTGTAAAAAAAAAGGAAATTGTCAGACCTAATATTTAGAAACACTAGCGCTCAAAAATTGACCATAAGACAAGGACTGTTTGATATATCAGTTATTTTGTCCGTTTAAGGCCCAAAATTATAGTTGTGGTACAAAATTGACTTTTACTTTTTCATTGAAAAATGCCACGGCAAGAATGTAACTTAATTTCTATCATTTATTATCTAAAATTGACAAAAATTAATTAATTTATCAGATAACACCATGTAACTAGTAGTTAGTTTTATTTGCTCTAAAAATGCCATCATAATGTTTAAAGTTCTATTAACACGTCACAGATTTCCAATCGTTTCGATGTAATTCTTGTTGTTGTTGAGTGAGAAAAGATTATTTATTGCTCAGATTCTCGAAAGAAAAGTGAAAAAACATTCCAATTTAATGGGGGATACTACACTATAATAAATTTAATTTAACTTTAAATGGATCAATTTTGCTGAAAGTTACGCAGTTTGAATGTATGAATTTCTATGTTTTAACTCAGAACATTCGCCGGATACGGAAAACGACTATAATACGACAATATAAGTAGCTGGCTGTCCAAGATATTGAACCCTGATAAGTACTATATCAAGTTTCAGACGGCACAGAAAATAAAAGCAACCCACTTGACAAGTGCTGCTCATTCTGACATACAATTTATTGAAGTGATTCTTTAACGTCCTGCATGTCTTCTGCAGCAGCAGCAGCAGCAGCAGCAGCAGCAACAACAACAGATTTGAGTGATTCTATTACTCAACAAGTCCACCCTCCCTCCCTCCCTCTATGCCAACCATAAAAAGAATATCTTATCCTTGCTTGTTTATCAGTTGCATGAAACTATTCCAAAATGAGCGAAGGGATCTTTCTCTTCTTCGCTAACATAATGGTATGCATTTAAAGAGAAAAAGGAGGAACAAACATGTTATTCAAACAAAAAGAGTTGGTATCAAGATGAAGCATGAAATAACAAACTCGCAGGAGGGCCGGGTTTCGCAAGATTTCACATGTATGTATATTCGCGTTGACAGTGTCACTTGAACATGAAATGTAGTGTGAAACCTGCAGCGCCTTACGAATAAACTCAAGACACACTTTCACAAAATAAACGAGTTAGATGCTGCTTCTTTTAAATTACTTCGCGCTTGCAAACCGTTTCGGAAATTATAATCAAATGATTGTTTTTCCATGTATTTATACACATTTTTGCCGATACAGTTCGATTTTATATGACAAATTATACTCATTAATATCGATCGATTTTCACTATTATGGGCAAAAAGGTGTGTATATAACTGCAAATTAAAGACATGAGCAGCTTTACGCAAAGCATAAGAATGGGAACCGGATACATCTTCAAAAATCGTTTGGTAAATCAACTTCAAACTAAATGATTGAAGTTTAGTATTTGCAACAACACCGAATTATTAAACTGAAAATTATACTTCTAACGTGTAGCAAATATAAAATATATGCAACTAATATTTAATATGTATATTAGAAACTATTCTAATCATGAAAGTTTTTAAATTCGAGATTTAAACAGCATGAAAGTTCTTAAATTCGAGATTTAAACAGCTATACACGTCTTAGCTAGCCCTGAATAAATCACTAAATGCATATAATTATCTAATTTAAATCTGAACAAAAAAAATGGTAAGTCAAAAGTGACAATAGTAGAAAGATAATTAACCGGAAATGCACGTATTTTTCACTTATATTAATTATATTTGCGATAATTTTGTGAGTGTGTGGAAAATAATACGACATTGTCAATTTTGTATAAATATCGGAAAATCATTTTCGTAAATCCAAATCTAAACAAGATAAATCGGTTCACTTTCGCTTTTTTGCTTGAAAGCAGCGCGAGTTAGACAAAAACGTTCCAATTACGATAAAATTGCTTTTAAAATGAAAGAATATGCTAATATTCTTATTCTTGATACTATTTTAATACCTTTTAAACGGCAAGAGAGAATTAGATTTTACTATATTAAACATTTTCTTTCTTTCTTTTTTTGAAAATTAGTTACTATTTACTAAAAATCGTCTATATAATTATTTATGTTATTTTTACGTTATCACATTTACTACGTTTGATAAACAAAAATATTCCTCTAGTTTTATGGCGATTTATCAGATCACTGTTTATTCTTAATAAAATATTAAGCTACAAGACAATTATATATATTCAATGTGTATACGAAAGAATTTAGGGCACTGCGGATTTTTGATTGCGTGACTTCGTTTCATTCTTTTTGTACCCATTTTTAAGTCAAATCAATTAATTTATTTTATTGACATTTTCGTGGAGTTGCACTTATTTCTCGAGTATATATTTGTTGTATTAAAATTTTAGACTATATTGTCATATACCTAAACACAATATTCTGATAACCTTCTTGGTTATTTTTAGTATTTTGTGGAGTAGCCCAATTGGTATATTTAATTGATTAAAATATTTCTTCATTTATAGAAACGTTCGTAACAGTTTTTGAAAACATTATTTATATCTGTATATTTTAAAGAAAAATCTGTTTATGAATTATTTTTATCATTAAAATAAAAATATTTCACCCGTGTAGTTAATTATGTCGGTTACTATAACATATTTTTAAATACTTAATTATAACGTATTTCCATATTTCGGAAAATGTAATCGAAGTTTTTGTAAAATGTATTTATATAATAGTGGAATTTTGAGTATATCTATAACGTTATAGAGAATTCAATAAAATATTGGCAACGCTATAAACATATAAGTGTTTCATTAATTTAATAAATTATTTCATTATGGAATTTACTTAACAAATTGAACAATATATTACGATTTATCAACAAATTTTGCTGCAATATATAATCATTTTGAAATTAAAAGCGTTTAAATATTTATGGAATTATCTTATAGATCTACAGATTAGCTCAGAATTCCACCAAAAATAATATCTAAACATCGTAAACACAAATTTAATAATTTTTCCTTGATTTTGGAATGAAATAAAATAAATAAATTCCTTGCATTTTTATTTATCTGTATTGTAAATAAAAATGTATTAATGTGTTACTAAAATAAGTACCAAAATATATACTGTTTGAACATGGATATATCTGAAGCTATAATAATACGCAATTGGTACAATTTTAAGTATGATTAATACATTAACTGAATTTGGTTCAAGTTAAGGAAACATAATGGTGCTAATTTTGGAGCAGGCTGCGCCAGCGGCCCTAATTGAGAATAAATAAAAGCGGTAAATTGTTTCCCCTAAGTGGACACAGTTGATGTGCGAAATACAGCAGATGTGTGAAAATGTCGCAACTCACCATTATACAGGATCGTAGTGCCCGAAGGTGAATGCGGGGGTGGGCTCGGCGCGGTGGCCCCGGCCGTCGGACTCGATGGGCCCCAGCACTGCGGAGGTGGAGGCGCAACCGGTGAATCTCCCACCACGTCAATCTCCTCGTCTTCTTCGACGGCGACCGCTTGTTGGCCCACCACAACGACGACACTCGTCGGGATCGGCTTCACCACTAATAGTTCTGCGTTTGCTTCGTTGGTTGGTTCGTCGGTGGCTGGGTCGTCCGGTCGCTCCGGCCACGGGTACGCCTTCCACTTCTTGGCCATCAGGCAACGCGGCATCACGTCCTTATGCGTCGGCGGCGGCGCGTTCTTGTCGCCGTCAACTTGTCCAGCTCGTGATGGTACACCGATGCTTCCTCGCGCCCACTGAACTGCACGCGCGCTAATGTCAGGCGGCAAGTCATCCGGAGGGAATGACCGGAAGCGATCTGTGATCCGGATCACAAGTGATCTCGAGCCACCGCACGTTGAATTCCACCTCGGTGACAGCTAGACATACCACGTGACCCCAACGATGCTGCCTGCCACGCACTCACAAGTCTCGTAGTTCTCTTTTGTTATTCTGTTCTCAGGTCGATTGCAAAACTTGTCTGGATTCCTTTGAGCAGATACTTTTACTAATTTCAACTTGTAGTTGTAGTTTGGTGATTTTTACGGCGAAACTTGTTGTAAAGGTACACGTTCGATTTTGCAAGTTGAAGAGAAACAGTTCTTGCATAAATTGTTGTGCTAATTAGTTGTTCTTACTCAATTTCATTTTCAACTGGTTACAGGCTCAATAATTTCGGTAAAGGCGCAATAGTTTGTAGTTTGTAATACCTTTAGTTACAATATCGAAAATATTTCTTCATGGAATGTTTGTAGTTTTATTTTGAGTATTATAAGATCGACAGTTGTTTAAGCGACACAATACCTTTCGTTCTAGAAGATTTTTGAGTTACGTACTTGTTGTTGAAATTGTTGCTTCTAGTTGTTGCGCGCGCGATTTGTGAAGTGCAACAATTTCTAACGTTGCGTTGTTGTTACGTTTAAGAGATTAAAATGTCCAGTTTTAAGAAGAAGGTTCTTGTAGTTTCGCCTTCTTTATTTTAAGTTCGTTGTTTGTTGAGTGCGCGCGCGATTTGAAACAGCAACAATGTTTGATAAGAAGTTTTTGTTTATTTAGTTTTTGTTTTAAGAGAATGAGACACACTTTAGCACTTTTAGTTAGGAAAGAGCACGAGTAGAACCAACAACAAGTATTTGTTGAATTTTAACGACGCACGTTTTTCTTTTTTTTTTTTTTTCGTTTTTGTTTTCAAAGAGAAGCAGTTGTTACAGCAATAGTTAGAACAGATGTGTGACAGTTGTAGTAGACAGTAACAGGGTGAGAGTGGAGAGGTAGAGGGGGGCTGAGAACCCCTCAGGAACGAAACGGAACGAAACCTAAACTAAACCAACCCCTCAGTGGCTTTTGAGAGCATCGGCTCTCGTGCTTTCGGTTATATACCGCCTGTTGGACGCAGGGGAATCGGCGGCGGTGGGGATGTGGCAAAGCTCAGCAGTGCCCCCACCGCCGCCGGCCGCCGGAGGGGTGCCTGTTGGCCCCGGCATGCGCGCCAAGGGTTGATGCGCCCCACTCTGCCGCCGTACAACTAGTTGAAGTGGAGCGCGCGCAGCCGTGCACGGAGCTTGTACACACTCGCGGCCGTACACATCGATTCCCTTTGATGCTGCAGCGTGTCGCAGCATTGTGTGTGTATCACCCGTCCGTCCGTCCGTCCGTCCGTCGCTGTCTGCGGATATCGCTCAGCGATGACGACGGCACGTGGAGCGCACACTGCCTCCATTAACGCGACCACCTCATACAGTTGGCCCATATCTTGCACACTATCAATTCCCATATCAAGCTTACTTACTCCAACTTGCACCTCAATCGCTCTCATTTCTTTCACAATCGCCATTGTTTCTTATATTGTTTCACACTGGCGCATACAATTATTATGTCGCAGTGGACTTCCTACTTGGGCCAACGACATATTTAAAATACTCATTATTGATTAAATCTTTTGCGAATACCATTTGTGTAACTAAGAAATATTTGATTCACATACTACGACAAATTGCAGAAGATTATTTTTCTTAAACATATGACAATATGCTTATATATATATATATATATATATATATATATATATATATATATATATATATATATATATATATTCTTTGAAAAATGTTTATTTGGGAAATTCTCTAAGATTTTTAATCGGATTAATTGCCAGGCGAAACAAAAATTTTATTTGTTAGATAAAATATTGTGGTGGTCATTAAATGGGACAAACGTACAATCCCATAAATATAAAAGTGCAAACAATTTATAAGACTGATAATAAAATGTGAACATTAATTATTTGTAATTTCAGAGTATGAATTAAGATTTAATGTCTACCAAGCCAAACATGTTCACGATATAGGTTACAAAGCCCCGGTATTACAGTCATGGTTTAAACTTCAGATTGGTTTAAGTTCAACATTTTGTTTTTAGAACCCTTTGGATAGCATTGGTACACAACGTAAGGATAAACCTTAAACCTCAACTATAATATTGGGCCAGCAAAACCATTCTACAATATTACTTTCTTGGGCGAAGTCTAATAGGAAGTACTGAACTCGAGTTTTCAACGGAAATACTCGTTTTGACTAACTTTTAATCGAATCTAAATATTCTAGGAATGACGTGAAAAACTGTTGAAGAAATAATTATGCCATATTATCTGAACCGTAAGTGACAGTTTGCTCTTATTTATTATCCAATATCTCACAAACAGCATGAGTAGAACAAAAATATAATATTATAAAAATTAAATATATTAAACAAAATTTGTTTTTTCGAAATATGTTTTTATTTTATATTTACGTTCCCATAGTTGCAATACATATTTAATTTATTTTGTAGGGTGAATTTAAAACAAAATAAAGTATAAATACAAATAGTGAAAGAACAAGAAAGTTAAGTGAAGGTCACAGCGTAAAAAGAAATGTCTGTTTAGAAATTTACGTTGAATAATTATGCTTGCATGTGAAACCTTGTATATTTTTTGTTTCCTTCTGCCAAATGCACAAATATGATGGGACTAGACCATTTTTTATTGTTCTTTATGGCTTTGCTAGTGAATGCGCTAACTTCGAACACATTTTTCATAAAACATTGCGCCATTTCATATTTTCAAATAAATTGTTGACATATCTAACACGATTTATACAATATAGTATGACTGCTATTTCTCTTGTATTCTCACGAAATAAATTGTTATTTCAAAACACAAAACAAGTAGTCAGTGATTTAGCATTATATAAAATATATAGTATTGCAAGTAGTAGGTGTCCAGCTTGTCACTGCAATAAGAAGATGTTGCTTCATTGTTTCTTATTCGCTATTATGAGTCATTTGCTTGACTGTGTCTGTTCATGCTATCACATGTTTTGTCATTATTTCCGCACACCTGGTCCATATGTGTGTGCCACGTGGCCAGCATGGCTCGGCACGGCGCAGCGGTGGTTTACCTGCATGGTTTTGGTTTCGGCTCCGTCCGACTCGCCTGACGAGCTTGAGTTCGCTTGCTCGCTCTCTGCTCGCCCAAAGGACACCTGACGCTTTCGGCAACAGCTTATACATACATACACACATCACATGTTGTCCTATATACTTACACTTTCGTTGGTACATGCATATATACATACATACATACATACACTGTGTCAGTTTGCTTATTACATACGGATAGGGTGACTTTTATTTTGTGTGCATTGTTGTGTGTGCGTGTTCATTAGTGTATATTTATGTGTGTGTGTGTACTGCGTTAAGGACAGTACTGTAGGTAGGGGGTACACTAACGTAATTTATAGCTTTTTAAAGCGATAATAATTTATGTCAACACTAATTAATATTTAATTAACACATGTTTTTTTATCATTTACAATTTTAACACAAGCTGCGTAGTTTTTATAAATTCAAAATAAATAATAACATTATATCAAAATGTGATACTGAAATTTGTTAGACTATAAATTGTGCATTTAGTAATTTTCTTTCGAAATTCTTCAATATTAGCGACAAATTAGTGAATTTTATGTTTTACCTAAACAATTATTTTTTAAATATACCTACATTCTATGCAATTAAACAAATATATGCTAGTTATTTATAACTATAACTATAGCCTTAAAAGCTTTTTTAAAAGTGTTTCTAATAGCGTTAATAACGTCATTATATATTTGAGTAATAGCAACTTTGTGGACAAATCTACTATGAAGATATTGTGACGGTATTAACCTAATTTGGTATTGATTTCCCCAAAAAAGGAGGGCTTTATAAAAAAAAAACTAAATATGATACATATGAAGTTTCATTAGATTTATTACAAATTACAAAAATGCTGGAGTGGTCTTCAATCGACTTCCTTATTCTTCCACTATCTATATGATAGAATATTCCTTGAAACAATATCAATATTTTCATAAACGATTTTTCAGTAAAAGGTGCATTAAAAAAAATTAAGCAAAAGTTGCTAGAATTTTCATATATTCTACAATTATTAATATCACTTTTGCTATAACTAATGCCGGTTTCTATGTGTAAAAGTAGCAAGAATTTCGTTACCGTCAAAAATGGATTTCTTTCCAGGGATATTCAATTCTTAAATTCAAAACATCGTACGGTTTTGGCTGTAGAGCGATCGATGTTAGACATAAACACATTCGTCATTGAGAAAATAGTCAAAGTGGATTCAGGGGCTTTCAAAACGAATATTTCCATTTAAATTTTTTGGTGATCAAATCTTTTGTTTTTGTTCATTGCATATAAGAAAATGAAAACAAATATTTTATTTAAAAATTTGAACAATTGTTTCATAAATTATATACATTTACATACAGTTTCTGAAACAAAAGTTATGGTACGAATATATGAGCACGAAAATATAAATCATTAATAACATTTATGATGAAGTAGAATGAGTGCAATATGGATAAAATTGAATAAATAAGCAAGTATATACGTTAGGATCAACACAATAAGGGCCAATGCAGTTCTGTATTTGGACAGCTGTGTGTTTGAGCGCGTGCCCTATGGTAGCGTGTGTGACGGGCGCTAATGAGCCCAGTCGACTATGATTTTTCGTGAACGTGCCCCTCTTATAGATGGCTCGGTCCGATGCATCTCATTTGAATAATAAACGGAAGAATTGTGGGAAATTTCTATGGTATTTTTTGATACTTAATGTTTCTGATATTATAATAAAAATTACCAACTGCGTGCTGCCAACATTCAAAATACTAAATCACAGGCAACACTGATTTTATATATTAATATAAAGTTAACTCCCCAAAAACAATAATTCAAACAGTTTTCTGTTTTTATGATGAAGCCGTTCATAAAAGTTCGGGACATTTTGATAACTTATTCGTGAATTTTATATGAAATATATTCACCAAGTCTTTTCCAGCCACTTGTTATTTTCTGTAATTACATATATTTTATCAAAAGGCATATAAACGCTATACTTACATATTTCCAACAAAGAACTAAATCCCACGCACGATAACCTAAAGGAACCGTATGCGTTATTTACCTGCCATATACGTATGTGCTATATCTATATTAGAGGTTATATTTAAATATCCGGAATTGGCACACTTCTTGGAAAATATAATTCGGCTGTACAGTAGAAAAATTACTAACTCATCATCTTATTAAAATCTATATTTTAATTTATTTTATTAATAAAAAAAAAGGAATTTTCGTTAAAATCTTTAGTTCACAAATGTTTAGGTTAACAATATTACTTCGTCAAAGAAATTAAACATATATCAAAGAATACTACGAGTTTTTAACGCCACCTAAAAAATAAATCTAATACAAAGCGCTAATAAAAATAAGAATTTTATAGGTAATAATAATAAAATATCAGTAATTATGGGCTCTAAGAAATAGGATTTCCCTGAAGAATAATTTAATAATAATTCAAAGCACCATAAGAAATTATAATTTCTTTTAATGTAAATATATTTTCCATGAATTTAACAGTTGCTTTCATTGTTAAGGAACAATAATAATAATAAATTAGGATTTGTTTTTAAATAAGTTCAAACAAAAGTTCAAATCTTTGATATCGATCATTTTGAAATAACGACACAAGCATAAGGTCATTAATCATGTATGCTAGTATGCCCAAAATCTAAACAACTCTTCGCAAATATTTCTTAGGTTCAAATACGAAATGTAAGCTTTAAAGTATTTGTCCACAAACACTCACAGACATCCATCATTGAGAATATAGTCAAATCGAAACGCGAAATTGCAATTTATTTTTTTTTGGTCACAATGTTTTCTTTATTAGAAAATATTAGGTTTTTGTTTTCTGCCGTGCATTCATTTAAGCACGACGAGCTGCCTGCACTAATGCTTGTTTTATATATTACTATTTCAAGCCTCTATCACCAATAAAATATATAATTCTAAAATAATAATAATTGGACTCAAATAAAATAATAATTATATACAAATGTAATATGTTGACATTTTGTTATTACATGGATTACATCCATATTTATTTGTGAACGCATACATAAATTATAAATGTCATTGAAGTTATATGTCACTCATTAATTTAACAATATATAAAGTGATAATTTTATTGCAAAACAATAATTAACAATTGCATTTAAATTCGATACAGTTTCAACATTATTATATACTCCTATAACAGAGAAATATCTAGATTCCAATACATTTTACAAAATGTATATTTCATTCTGTTGAGAAGCAACATTTCTTTTAAATGTTTATTGAAACTCTGTGTATAGATAATTATTATTTATTGATACGAGTTTTGTATTCAAAAATGTAAAACTCGCAAAATGAACACTTGTGTTAATTATCATTTTTGATGCGTATATATTTATTATACAATATATTATTTTAAGTTTAGTGAAACATTTTATTTTTATCAGTTCATTACAGGTCTATAACGCAAGTCCATTGCCTCAGTATCTCGAGTATAGTAAAGAAATATTAAAAAAAAAATTCAATAATCATTTATAATATATATATATATATATTTTTCTTTAGAGTAGTATATAACAAGCAATGGCACATATAGTTTAGGTACCAAATAGTAAATCGATGTTCACCAAATATTTTTGATTATGTAGATATGTATTCAATACAAACAATTGTCAATTGCGTATCAATAATATAATATTTATGAATAAAATTCGTGACAAATGCCTCTCAAAAGAAAAGTAAAGGGAACTGTGTAATTTCGTGGAAATCAACACCCACCTCATATTCATGTATGTTACACACAATTTTCTTTACATCACATAACGTAATTTTCACAATGTATGTATGTATATAGCACCTTATATTTCCTATCCATTAATCAAGCGTCACACCGAAAATCTGATAAAATACGTAACACACAATACGTTTTAGACATACACTATATTTACTACTATCACTCATATGAAATGTACGTTATTAATTTAAGAGCATATACACATATATTTTATTAAAATCTATTTTTGATTCGCTGCAATCCAAATTATTACATGATATTGTCATTATCAGTTCATATCTCATCTCTCAAATTAAACGAAATTAAATTACGTATAATACCTAAATGAAAACTATCCTCTTTTTTCCACCCTCTAAATTATTATATTCATTTTGTATGTACGAACATTGTTAAAAGTAGGCTTCTTAAAAGTCTGCACCAGTAAAATATTTGGTAATGATTTTATTTATTTTCTAAGTAAAATCTATTATGGAAATACATAATATTTTATGAAAGATGATAAAATAACAATCATGCGTTTATTATATAAGATTACTAAAATTGCAGTGGGTCGAATATTAAGGACATTTTTCTTGCGAATGCTAGGAACGGTTCACACAAAAAAATAAGGTATCCCCGTTAAATAGTGTAGCTGGCAATCGAACGAAAGGCAAATTAACCTCCACCCAGCAAAAACGGCACAACTGGCCTTAACCCACCCAGTCAGTCAGCCATCGCATCGGTTCAATGTTAACACAATGAAACACGCTCAGAGTCCATACACACACACACACCCAATATAACGCCATCATGCATATGCAGAGTGAGCGGGGCTGCTACATACATGCAAGTGCGTGTAACACAAACTCACTTGCGAGGAAACAGAGACAGAACCAACCTCAATCTACCACCATCGGCTACGAGACAGAGAGAGAAAGAGACCGACAGAGCGACTTCCCGTGTACCGTACCGGGACTCGAAGCCCGGACTCGGGTTTCAGTTTCCTGTAACGGGCCGCAACACGCAACGCCAACACACCGCACCACTGCCACGCTGAGCTCCAACGGGATTCTTGGGTACTAGCAGTGCGAGCGCTGTACCCTTAACAAACACCGTCGTGCCTAGTCGGTGCAATGCAAGCAACAGTACGGTGCTGGTACGCAGGCCCGGAGTTAGGTTACCGCACGGATGTGTGCCATTGTTGTGAAGGATACTGTAACTGATATGCGGCGACGGAAGCCAACAGGACTGTATACATACCGATTGTCTACGCTTTTTTTTTATGCTACTAGCGAAACCCCCTTTCTGAAGAATATAAATGTTATTTGTATAATATATAAATTACGAAATTGTGTCTAACGTCCTTATTCATAAAAATTTGTGTAACGCCCAATTTGAAAATGTTCGCCGTATGATGATTGCCAGCAAATAAAGCGGAATGAAAGGGAATCCCCGCCTGGTGTCTGAGAACCGGAAGCATGTGGCTGTACCCGCGCGCGTGCTACAGGCAGGAACTGACTTCCCTCTTGTATGCGAGTCGTGAGCGCACGTGGCCACGGGGAAACCCGAATGGACGACACCCGATACTCTCTTTTTTCACCACTCTGCGATTCTTTTATTTTTTTACCTCCTCCTTTCACTGTTACTTTTTTTTTGTGTGTGTTGGTGCTGCTGCCACTACGCTACTGTGTCGCTGCTCTGAAATTCAATAGCGTGCAATCTTTTTAAATCTACACAGATATATTTTTGTTTGCTTGTGTGCAAAGCTATTTTGATCTGTTCATAGCTTTGAAATGCTTCACTCGCGTAAATACTCTTTCATTATTTAGGTAAATGTGTTTGCGAGTATTGCATTAGTATATTACGCTTTTCTTTTCACTCTGAATCTATAAAAAAAAGCTTTTTCGTTTCGAAATACATATATAGTCTCAAAGAGAAATTGTTAGAAGAAAGCCTGTGAATGTGCTAAATGCATTCAGTTTCATTATTTTATGATCAGTTGTGCCTAGTAAATTTAAGGAAATCATTATTACTTTCTGTTTTATAAGAAATTGAATTAATATAAATGACGTTAGTTATATTTTGAAGTTTGCTTTATTACCATTATAATAAAAAATGAAACTCGACTTATAAACCAAATCAAAACGAGAAAAAAGCGAACGAATTGCAAATCCGTCTTGTTGAGCACAGAACTGTTCGCTAAAACTAAATATCTACGCACAAGACTAAATAATTTAATACGAGCAATCTATTTCATTCGATGATTGGCAAATAATGTAGATAAATATCTACGAGATATTATTTTTCGATCGATGGGTATTTACTAAATGTACAGTTTTATAAAGGGCAATATTGAAGTTGTAATATATTCGTATAGTAAAGTTGTATGGCATTGGCATAATAATGTTTGTTAGCATATATGTTTGGGGCAACAAACAAGTAAGCTAACATGTCATTATTGTTTTTGATTTTATGATTTATGCTAGCACATATTAATTACCGCATGTACGTTCTATTAACATACATTTGTAATTAATCATAAAAGTAGATATTTCATGATGGCGAAAACGGAATCTACCTTTTGGCGGGCAACGTGCAGCACTCTATATTATTTATAACCTTATACGAGCTGACATATCATGCATCTTATTTACAAACATTATTCGCCGTTGAAATCTTTATACCTCTGACATGTACCTGCATTCCACTATTCTTATTCGCCAATTTAACACATTTCATTCTTCAAATAATACACTTTGGGTAGAACATTTATATATATATATATATAAATATAAATATGAAGTTATTTTAAAAGACGATTTTTCAGTATGTGGCAGTTTTATTTTCAAGTTTTCAAACAAGAACACTTGCAGCTATGCCTTCAGCTTGCCTTATAAGTAATATATATGATGCGAGCAGCAGACTATATCATTACAGACAGACACACGGACGAAACTGGTCAGAATCGATTCAGGGAGAATTTCCGTTAATATATCGATTCTGAAATTTAACGTGATTACAATACTTCTTTATATACATTCATATATGAAAGTTAAATGCGGAAAATAAAAGATATGCTATTTTGCAAAATTATATAATTATCGGTAAATTTTAAGTTAATTATTAGCTTAGCGGCAGAAATCTCAGGAGTTTAACCGATACAAACAGACATTAGTAAGGCAAATAATAAAAACTTATTGCTGTACATTGTAACGTAATTATGAAATATTAACAAAAAATTTGTTGCAATGAATAAATCAAAGTGTCATTCAAACTGTGTATGTTTGTACGTATGTATAATATATAAACAAAATGAATTCATAACGAAATGTACACACAGGTATAAATCACTAGTGTAATAAATAATGTATTAATAAATATCAAGTCATAAATTTGTTCACCACCAGAGCACAGGTAAAGTGGACATACATAGTTGTGTGTTCACAAACCCTATTCCTATTTATTAGTGTGGATAGATTGAGTGTGTGCATGTGTGTGTGTATGTGTATGTGCACATTAATTACCTGTGTGTGTTCCAGCAGGTGCGTATGTGTTTGTTGACACGGTTGATCCACCACCAATACCAGTGGCGGAGAATCATCAAGAATTTACTGTTACTCTGTCGACACTAGGCAAAAACATTAATCATCAAAAATGTGTTTACCTTTTATATGTTTGGCCAAAAAATTATCACAATTCGTTTTCAAGAACACAAAAAACTACAACATAAAAGAATATAAGAATTATGAAAATCCACAAAATGCAAATTGTAAGCTGTATACAAATTTGTACAAAATTCACTTGCAGAAAAAAATGCAGTGTCTTGTACTGGATTTTCTTGTAGGTATATGCATAATCAAAGAATATGTGTAGTTATTTTGCGGTATGCTTTTAATATTTTATACTAACTGAATATGTGAAGCAATTACGCCAAAATCTCATTATAGTAGGTGCACCAGAGGTATGTGCCCATATCATATGCAGAATATAGTCTACTAGTATACGGGCGATTGAATTTTAACTGCAAGCGGATACAAAAGGGATGCCAAATAATATGTGTAACTTTAATCGTGTCATAAATAAATTTTAGATTTCTTTGTCTAAACACCGTAAAAATAAAAATTCTGGTATAGATAAAACGAGAAATTATAAAATTCTGGTGTACCGAAAAGCGGTGTTCAAATCACAAATAGATACTCGTCCTATTCATGGGTAGATTCATGTGTGTGTGTGTGTGTGTGTGTGTGATTGTTTTCGAAAATAACGTGAACTACAGTTGTGGTTGTTTGTTTGTAATTGGACAGGGTGTAATTTTAATTTCTATCCGTTTGTTCGAACGTAACCAAAATGTTAGATTGACATTTAACGCATCACACAAACATAAACACACACAACAAACAACCAACCAACCAACCAGCGAACCAAACAACAAACAACGTTTTACTTAAAAAACAACAATTTATTGTAGTGTAGAGAATGTTTTAACCGGTGCAAATACATATTATAGGGCAGCCGATTGCATTTTATATGCAATAGCTAATTGTGGTGGACTTAGTTATTTCTAAAATAGTGGGCCACCACCCTTATTGGTATTTGATTTCTTTTTTCCATTTTATAATAAGCTCTCCTCTCTTTTTACACTGTCATTTTCTTTTTTGCGCTTAAAAAATTAGAAAATTAACTAAATAATAATTATTTTCCGGGAAGTAGATGGAACAAAGAAAACTTATATCAAAGGATATTAAAAAACTTGAAATCACTATGCATTTCTTTTTTTTTTTGTATTTATGACAGCGCATTGGCCAATTGTATGTATATATTTTGTATACTTGCTACAATATCTGTAGGTTCAGCTTATAACAATATTATATATAAATATAGAGACAGAACAATTTATCCAAGTGAATAATATAGTTATAGTAGCAACATTCAAACACGCACATCGCTCGCTCGCATTACCACAAACACACACACACACACATGTATAGGAAAAACAAGAGAAACGCGCGCACTAGATAGGTAATGTTGATTGTTCATGCATAATAATTTAAAACATTGAGCTATTTACATATATGAGCGTGCCGCAATACACTTTACAATAAACAAACGAACGGCTGACCATACAGAAACTATCTCATACATATACACATTCATACATACATTTGTGCAACCCTTACATGAAAGCTCAAAGTTAGATTTGTTCTAACAAGCTAGTTGGCGTACATACACTCTAGGGCCTTTATTGTTTATTTCAAATTTATATTTTGTACATAATCATTAATATAAACTTTACAATGTTGTCATTAATTCATATATATATATACATATATATATATACATAGAAAGAGAAAAGACTAGTACTTTTAATATTTATATCAGGTGAGTTGTAATAATTATAAAACACATTGATGTTATTTTATAGGCAACTAAATTGATAGACTTTTGAATATATATATATATATATATATATATATATATATATATATATATATATATATATATATATATATATATTCAAAAGTCTATCAATTTAGTTGCCTATAAAATAACATCAATGTGTTTTATAATTATTACAACTCACCTGATATAAATATTAAAAGTACTAGTCTTCACCACTATGTTTTAATCACATATATTTCCTTTTTCATTACTGTATAACTTATTGTAAATTAATGTAATGTAATTACAGGTAAATGATTACAAAAATTTAATTTATTGTCGATCATCAATTGAATCGTTTAAATGACGCAAATACTCTGAATGCAAATAATTGCTCGACGTACAACGTAATGTAACGAAGGTCCGTTTATCGACGACAGCTGAACTGGCATCATAAATCTGCAAGCTATGCGCCTTCCAGTTATATACATATATCAGTGTGAGTAAACAGCAACTTGGATATTCTTAATTATCTTACATCTTGCCAAGAAATCTAAGATAGATATATTGTCAGACCTCAGCTGAAAAAGCATTCTTCCATTCTTGTCGAAAATTGTCAAAAAAGTTGTATACGAAAATGTATGCCAATACTTTAATAAATCCTGCATACGTCTGCAAGTGTTCCTTGAAAAACACTGCACCAAACAGCTCAATCAAAAATATTTAATGGTATTTGTGGCTCCATCGATTATTGTTAGCTTAAATACAAATATGTTTTTAAATTTTGTAATGAATATATATTAATCTTTAGGTAGTATGTGTCCAGCAGGATCAGAATGGTAACTCTTATTCTGATGCCATGAATATGAAGTCAGGTGTTGTCCAGGGTTGTGCCTTTGGGCCACTTTTATCCACAAGGAATATATAAAATTACATATTAGTATATTGTATCGTGGTTGAACGTAAAATCATTTGGTTAATATGTATGTAAGTTAACATACCAACCAGGGCTCAAACAATTTTTTAGTGGCGAACATTATAATATCAGTAAAAATAAGCAACATTTTAATCAGTTTCTATGAGTCAATAAAGTACAATATGAGTAGTACATTTCATATATAGTTTATGTGCTGTTTGTGGTTAGTTTAAAGATCAATAAAAGTAACATTAAAAGGTACAAACATGTTATATGATCAAAAGAAATAAAATGTGAAAAGTGCACGTTAAAATATATGGTTTGAGTAAAATAAAGTGAACTAAGTTTTCAATGTGTTGTTCCTTTTCTTTTCTTTATAAACTGATCTGTCAGTATTATGTATTGTTATTTTTAAGATAGTTTTTAAGTTTTTGTGCATTTAAGTTTGATGCACGACGATATTTTTATTTTCGCAAAACTGTTCGCTGCCCATTTTCGATATGGCAGGCAGCCAGGTTCACACAACTACAACAGAAACGCCGCTGTTTTTATACCAAACTCATTTATATATATGTATACGTATAGGTAGCTACCATTCCGTTATTTTTCTTGCTTATTTCTTTCTATATAAACTAGATACACCTAGCTTGTTGTTTGAACCATCTACAAGGACAAATTATTCAGATACACAATTTTACTTTTAAAGTCAAAACAACTAAATCCCCTGAGTAATATCATTCTAAATTTTATGATTAATGGAATATAAAAAATTGGACACCAGGAAGTAAGCAATTGTTTTATTTAAAATATAAAATGTATATTTTCTTTGTTTTAAAATATCAAACACTAGATTTTTAACATAACGTCTGTGCAGGTGTATGTGTTAATTGTACGTTTATATATATATATATATATATAATATATATATATATATATATATATATATATATATATATATATATATATATATATATAAAATAGTAATTAATATTTCAAAATATTAAGTTATTGTACACGCCCTATTTCATAACTTACATTAGTCCAACAATTGTATCACCACAACGTATCGCCGCAAATAAATGTTTCATTATCGACAAGGACTACGTTTGCAGCAACTATAACAAAAATACATCTGAACACGCATCCGGTTGACTCCTATAAATATTTACGACGGTATTTTTGCTCGAAACAACTGAAAAATAGACGCGTTGAATTTCGATTAGACCCAACCAACCAACATACAAATTGCTACCAATTTCCACTGCTTCGTTTCTTTTAGTTCTCTTTGTTTTTCTACATTGTCTTCAAAAATGTCTTGTGTATATATTTGATTTTAAATTTTGATTCGATATCGTTGCTTACAAGTAAACCGCCCACCTAGAGCACTAAATCATGAAAATGTTTGAACCCGAGAATTTAACTAAAATACTCATTTGGACCGTCCCTGAAATGAATCTGATTATTTTTGGAATCACATCTTGAAAGTTTTGTTTAAAAACGATTTTTTCGTCATTGATTAATGCTACTTTATATTAGCATCACGCATGTTATTATTTTTTCTAAGCAAACGTATCTTGAATTTAAAAATAATTAAATTATAGTATATAGAAGTAAAAGAAAGCTCAGTGAAAGCCACTCCAGTTCTTTTTTTTATGAATAACTATTGATTTTTTAGGGTATAATCCAAATATGTGTACAAACTTGATTGGTGGGTATAATATATATATATATATATATATATATATATATATATATATATATATATATATATATATATATATATGTATATATATATATATATATATATATATATATATATCAAAATAAAATGTGTAAATATATGACGGTATACTGATATATAAATATCCATAAAGGTTTCCTTATACAGAGAGATTCTACAGCTGGCGATAGAACGTTCATACATATGTGCAACTTGTTTGAACGACGAGCGAGGACCCAAGGCCCAAGGCTTGCGGCCCAGCCCAGACCCGAATGCTTTTCAGCTGTTGTCGCGATATGCACGCTTGCTTACTTACAATACTTCGGCAGCTCAGCCGTGTTGAATGGGTTGCTCGCGTTCAGGGAATATGCTAAAGAAACATTTTGTCCAGCCCACGTTCGATCGCTCTGATATCAGCGCAAAGGAGTTTTGATTTTCTATTTTTTGTTGTTGTTGTTGTTGGTGCCGTTGTGTTGCTTATAAATATCGTTTGATATGTTAACCCACATACATTCAATACTTGCCAACTTTTTCCAACTTCTAGCAGCTACAGCATGTCAACCGTTACTTATTTAGCATGTCCCCAGTGGTATCGCGATCGCAAATGTTCGGTTATTCGTCGAAAACTCTAACAGCAACTTCAGTTTTACTACAATCAGAGCTGGGCAAAATCTATTATTACTGGAATTCTATTCATAATTCATCTCAAATCAACTACACATTATTTATTACAAATCACAATTCAAATCGAATTCAAACAATTACAATAAGTCTTGTAAGTGAATTTGTGTCATTAATAAAAAAGAATTAAAGCCTATTTATCAATTAAAAACTGTTATATTTTAAAAGGAATTGAAACCTTTTTGATAATTTCAAACCTTTTATGTGATTTCATATTATAATTCAAAAGGAATTAAAACCTGTTTATCAATTACCAATCTTTTTTAATTCAAAAGAAATTTAAGCCGTTTAACAATACAAGCCTTGTATGTTATGTATTATAAATCAACAATCGAAAGGAATTAAAATCTATTTATATTTATCAATTCGAAATCCTTTATGTAACTTTTAACTTGAAATGTGATTTGAAACCATTCAACCATTTTAACAATCTTTTTTGATGACTTGAAACCATTTTAAGGGATGGAAGCTTTTTTGAGGGTAAGAAGCCATTTTGAGGTTTTGGAATTACGTTAAATATATTTCAAAGCTAAATGTTGCTCTTTTCATGGAGCGTACCCACAAATAGATAAATGTCATTGTGAAAATAGTTAAAATGAATTCAGAGCCCATGAAAGCAAAAATGTTCATTAAAAATTCGAAGTGAATATTCTTTTAATTTTATATATAGCGAATAAGGTAGTAAAACCGTTTTATCATCAATTTCTGACTAGTTCTTATCTTCTCATCATATTGTAAAAAAATATTTAGTAATTTATTCGGAAAATAGAAGTACCTACAGGATATTTTGAAATATTGTAAAAACGTGTTTTAAAACAATGATTGTAAATATTAAACATCAATCTTCATTTTATCAAAATTAAAAGTACATTAGATCTAAATGAAACAGGAAAATGTTGAACAGCCATATTTTATCTGTCATTTTGACAAATAATTTTTATGCTAAATAAAAGCATAACGAAAAGTGGCGGCAAAAAATATTAACTTGCAGTATCATATATCACAGTAGTAGTACATGGTTGATTTTTTTGCAGCTCACGGCACCATTAAAACTATTTTCTGATCCAGTGTCGGCGCTTGTAGGGTTTGCGACCAAGGACGAAGGAGGTTGGTGGGGGGGGTGGAGTACATTAACAGTCAGGCTAGCGCCCGCTTTACTGAATAATACCGGTTATTTTTCACATGAAATTACCGGGTATGTTGTCCCGGTATCATTTACATGTTATGGAAATTTGTTGCTCTACATATATATATATCGTATTCTTTTTGCATATGCTAGTGGCGCACAGTACGAATATACAACACGACGGCCCATTTCGGTGCGAGACGCTCATTTAATTGAGACGCGATATTTAAAAAATACCGCCACGTTCATGTTGCATTTAAACTATTTCCACACATCTTTTGTTTCCTGTTGTTCTTGTTCAACATGTGGCATTTACATAACTATTTCTTTGATTCACATTTTCTGATGGCAGCAGTGATTTTGTTTAATACAATAATAATTGTGTTTCTAATTTAATACGTAATACGTCTTACGTAAATTTAAATTATTAATTTTCACACAACAAAACACAGATTCACAAATAGGAGATAGACTGTCTGGATTAGACTAATCAGAATGCCATTTTAATTTATAGAAAACATATTTTCAATTTAATATCACATCTATATTAATCATATTCTCAGGCAGTGTGTTATTGTGTTAATGTTAAATTCTCGATTTCCTGGTGAAAGTACAGATTACTATAACATTAACAGATAAATTCTCCAAATAGAATATTTGTGTAGCAGTACTCCTATGCTTGTTTTAGCTACGTTCATAATCATAGGATTTGCCAGTCACATATGTTTGAATAAATGTTCCAAACCTTAATATAAAAGTGTGTAATATGTCAAAATTAGTCCAGGCCGTCAAATTGGCCGTACGCTACGCTAGCTACGTACGCGGTACGGTAGGTACTTAAAAAATTACAAAAAAGAAAAACGTTTGGTATGAAAAGCCGTAAAAAATTCATATCTGTCTGTTGGAAAATATCTGGACTCGCTGAAAGAAATTAATCACAATTAAATTCCGAAAGTAAAAATTCAATAACCATTTCCGTGCAACTCATCACGAGATTCAACAGTTACGCTAAAAATCATATTTCATACTTTTCCCCACATCCACACTAAAGACCTATATATATATATATATATATGTTCGACTAATGGGTGTGGGGGGGAATGGTGGATAGACATCTATCATTAAGAGGATTGGTCGAAGAGTGAGTGAGTGCAGTGAGCTGAGGTGCAGGAGGGGCAGGAGGGACAAAGTAAATTCGTACAGATTACACGAAACGGGCTGGACTTGAAGTCCGCACAATCGGACAGAGAAATATATACGATAAACATCACACAGCAAGCTCTGACTATCAATTATACCGTGTAAACGCTCTCGCTCGCTCTCGCGCTCTCTCTCCCATAGATACCACATTAAATGGATATTTATTTAGAAATAATTTCTCATTCTACTATTATTGTGTTTACTAACACCCTCGCTTATTTATCTCGATAAAGGCATTTATATCTCTGTGTATGTGATTTACGTACTCTCCGTACATGTACGTGAAAAAATAAAGAATCTACAGAAAGGTGAAGTGTTATAAGGATTCGTAAATCTTTTTAATTCCTTGGACAATGTCTTATATTTATACAGCTATCAATTATAGAATTTTGTTGTAAATAATATGGAATATTGTAGATATACTGTATAGTTTAATACGGCACGTTTTACGATATCTTTTAAATAAAGCTAAATTTAGTAGATATAAACCGATGCTGGATTAACGAGATATAAACAAGTGTAGGCCTTCTTAAACGTTGTGCAATACTCTATTAGTATGTATATATATATATATATAGTATACGTTTGAGAACGGTAATGTACACATTGTAAGTTAGTTGTCAACTTGTTTTTATGCGAATCCAACTGAAGATGATTTATCTGTTCTCGGATTCATATGTGTGTGTATCGTGTGTCGTGTGTCGGTGTAAGTTGTAGAATTGAGTATTCTGGTTCCGATTTTATTTTCGCTCGCATTTGTAATGCGTCAAGGTCGTAGGGCGCGGATGGGACGCCCAGTTTTGCGGCGATGGAAACTCGTAAATCTTGTGGGAAATCGAGAGAGACCGACCGACCGACCGACCGACCGCACCTCCACACACACACACACACACCGTCACCACCGCATGCAGATAACGACAGGGACTCTTACTACGAACGTACGTATCACTGCTGCTCCCGAGTTGCCACGCGGTCCTGTACGTTAGAAGCATAACTAAATAACATGCCTGGCCCCTTCCTCCCACCCCCCCCCCACACACACACACACTATCTTTCTTTTTGTTCACGAGTGCGCGGGATGAATTCCCAGCTTAGTACGTGCTTGACAAATGATAAAACCATACTGCAATGTGAACGCTTACATAGACGTTCTTCCTTTTATTTATTTTTTTGTATTTCTATTTGATTGGATATGAAATACCACGCAGATATTACTTCAAAATCGTACTGGTAACACAAATATATGAAATCTACAGTGCACCTAGAATATAAAAATTGACTGTTGTAATTTTGTAATATATTGTCATTGGCATACAATCATATCAATATAATATATTAGATGCCACTATCTGCAAACTACACAACACACAAAATACACATCAAATTTTATTTCAACATTTGATTCGTTTTTGTCTATTTATTGAAGTAGATTTTACATTTTGCAGTTACAGTATTTATTAAAGATAAAGAACAGTGTATTCCACACACTGTATATATATATATATATATATATATATATATATATATATATATATATATATATATATATATATATATATATATATATAATAAATTAAAACAAATTTTTTAATCTATTTATTAAATAAAATATCATAACAATAATTCAGAGTATCGATTTTAAAATGTTGGTAGCACTGGCATCATAATGACGATGTTTATTAGACTGGTGGAAAATACTGCCGCAGAGTGTTCCATACCGTTAAACAGCATAATGAATAACAATAACAGGAGAGCCAGAGAGTGAGAGAGCAAGAGAGTGAGGTATGCAGGCAGCAGGAGAGAAAAACCAGAAAACAAAACTGATTTATTCGCATTTGGACTAATTTACGAGCGCTGAGCAACTCCACCAAATTGTACATGACGGCCACGGCGGCGCGAATTATGACTTGTTGAAGAGAGCCAGCCACACCACTACAGCCCGCGACTCTTATGCAGCGACAGTGCGAGAGTGAGACAGAGGGAGAATGGTACAAATTTACGGAGAATCGTATACAAGTTTAATGCGTATATATATATATATATATATATACCTGTTACAGAGATAACCAGAGATGCTGGGACCAGCGATATCATAACAAGTGGATCCATTGTGTATCATCGAATTACTGATAACAGATGATTGACAGACATACATATCAGTTATAGTATCTACTGACGATTGGAATTAATAATCATTTTTAAATATATATATATATATATATATATATATATATATATATATATATATATATATATATATATATATTTATTAACAAAATAGTATTAGATATTTTTATGATATATAAATGTATATAGAAATATATATATATATATATATATAAATATAATATATATATATATATATATATATATATATATATATATATATATATATATATATATATATATATATATATATATACAGGGTGCGGCAATTGAATCGATCCACCCAAATGCTTACGAGCTAAAAAATGCAATAAACATTTCAGTACAAGAATTTTTTCATTTTAGACCTGTAACAGACATACGGAAGATCAATATAGTTGTTTTGTTGTAGGACGAGCTAAAAATGATGACACTTTAATAAAATGGCAGTCTCCGTACGAAGTCGGCAAGTATAATCTGAGCCACCAATCATTGTCTGTTCGTCTGTAATTCGCAATGCTTCATTTTCTATGGCAAACCTGATGAATTTGTCATTGTCGAATGAACGGTCAGAAGCAGAGCAGCGCAGAGCAGAGCGCGATTTAAAATAAAATATTAAAATATATCGCGGATATAAATTTCGGGTGACGACACGGGGTATATATCAGATTTATACATATTATCCATTGATAAATGCCAGGAACATGCAAATATCGTGAAAAATAACCACCACACCCATAAATAACGAAATTATTCTAATAAAATATCACTCGCCGCTACGTACGTACGTACGGCTATATGCTGTCTGTGTGTCTGTGTGTGTTCGTTCATAGATACTACACTATATATATAATACGCATGATTTTTATGATACCGAGTTTCAATGGACTTAAAAGAAAAGGCAAAAATGCTGGTGGTTTGTCATACTTCTAATAATATTAACGACCACACACAGTCACTATTCAGGTTTTTGTTTTATTTGATGTTCGTACATTTGGAGAGCAAACTTTCAATATGATTTTATTAAAACTACATTTTTTCATTCATATTTTATAGATAAGACACGCACTATGTGAAAACAAATGTAATGTTAGGTTGCAGCCAAAAAACATGTTGCATAGTGAAATTTTTTTAATAAAATCTAATGAATAAATTTGAAAAATGTCCGTTTGAAAAATGAAATAAAGTAAAATCAGAGAGTCGGTCGGCGCGGAGAATAATGTTCCATCATGATAGTTTGTTTCTTTTGGGAATATTTCATGTTGAACGTGTGTCACTTTATGTTTTAATCTCGTCACGTTCGTCGGGGATGCGCACGCGCCACGCTCGCACACAACGCGGCGCACGTAACGTGCATTGCATGACCGTGTTTTAATTTAAAAATTTCCTCGCAGGCAAGCGGGTTGTGGAAACTTTCTACATTAAACTTTCAGAAGTTTTTAAATACTTTTATACTTACACATAACTCTTACAAAGTATTTAAGTCGCCGGCCGGTTGCACGTGCATAACTATATATATATATATATGTGCTCGTGCATGTTGTGCTCTCTGTTTATTAACCACTGTTTCCTATGAGTTCAACTCGCTCTAACGTTATAACTTTGAGGTTAGAAGTAAGTTAATGAATGATGTTAATAACACTTGTCTAAGTGGGCTGGCGCCGTGCAAAACTCTTTTATTTTTGTTGTTGTTGGTGTTGTTGTTGTTGTTTTAAAATTAAACTTAATTTTAAGAACAGACATCACTGTTCTCATAAATTCCAATATGGAAGCCAACTCTCGACACGAGTAGGTTATAACTTATAACTCTATTATATATTAAATATTTAAATTGTTGAAATAAATCCTTTCATCTTGTTTAAATTATTATATTCAGAATACAAATAGAATTAGGGCAGCAATATTTATGAAATCGTTTGTGATTTAATTTATTTTATTACATTTTAATTAAGATACCATTCCATGCACTTTAATAAGACGTCAGTTATGTGAAAAACTATTCTTTTTGGTACTTTTGAGCAAGTAGTGTAAGAAAAAAGAATTAAAAAAAATATTTATTAATAAAATCAAGCTTGACTAAGTAAGACTTGAGTAAATCAATGCGAGTTATTTCTATAATAAAGAGCATAGGTGCAGACATTAATGCCTATAGCACGTCGTATTATCTATTCAGTGGATGAATTAATTTTTTTATGTACATAGAAAACATTTTAAACCACAGATGCAAAAATGATTGATTTTTCACGAGTTAAATGACACACAAATCCCATGTGCTTTATTGCTCACTAAAATTATTATTGGTTGTCTATATTTAAGTTTCTTTTGTTTTGTTTCCGCATTCTCTCCTCTTTTATTACATTATTTATTTCTTCCGTCCACCATCTAGTTTGCAACTATCTTTGGAATTTAATATACAATTATTGTTCTATTGCCATGATACTTTTAAATAATTTGTTTCACAGTGAGTATATTATTTATATATATATATATATATATATATATATATATATATATATATATATATATATATATATATGTTTATGTATAATGTGTGTAAACAACAAATATAGTATAATTATGTTTTTCATGCACCAACAATTTGAAAACGTAGAGTTGTTCGAGTGTAACTTCAATGTAATAATGTAAATCAAACACTATACATAATTGCAACACGTAAACTAAGCTGAAAGTACTCTACTCTACTGAAACAAATCGATTTGTGTGTTTGAATGTGCTAGCGTACAGTACACCTACTCACAACTTTCAAACAATCATAATTTCTAAATGAGTTATACTTACCGAGATCATAAAACACTGCACAATCGTATATACTCGCTCTAATACTGCACTCTATACTACTTAAGTGCTGATTATATTACGATATCCCACTTCCAAACTTTTTATGTTTTCACCTCATCGCACAATTGAGCCATATTGATCGATAATGTGTCTGACAAATAATCTCAGAATAAAATTAAATTAAAAGCTAGAATAGTATACTAATTTTTGAGTTACTAATATGCGCTAATTATACACTAATTATTAGGCTAGAATGAAAGCCTTCCTTTGGGGTGCTAATCTCATTATTATGTTTATAGATAGTAGACCAATTGTGGGGACCCTTTTATTTGGGTCTAATTTCACAAAGAAGTTTAGATCTGGGGGAAATAAGTACAGGAGTCGAGTTCACCGTAAATTAAGCAAGTATAACTAATTCATTTTTATTTACAAATTTTAGCAACAGTTTTGTAAACAGTATAAAAAATTCATTACCAAAAGCTTTTAGAATCTGAATTAAGGCTGTCATTTACCTAGCAAAAATTTCGTGATATATGAATGGCAATATCGCAGAATCTATGAGACTAATTGTGTTGCCCTACTTTTGGAAAATTGTTGCGTAAAATAGAGAATACAAATATACAGCCGTAAGGAGATTGCCGTAAAGAGATTGCTAATTAAATCGTACGGCATAGGTGCCTGCACCAATGCTTGTCTGACATGAGATTTCTTTCGATGATTCAGATGAAGTAATTAATTTAAGTATTCCTTTGTATAAAAATATATTTAACTCAATAAGTATACATTTTATTAATTTTACTTGAACTTAGTGAAATATATTTTTTGGCAATACTTATATTAAATTAGTTTTCCTTAAGGTCGAGTTTCCGACAAATTTGCATACTTTTGAATTCAATCTAAATTCCCCCCAATTATAAGGATTTAAAAAATTAATTGCCATAATTTAAAATATCCTCTTCAATAATAAATAACAAGTAAACCCGAGTAAAAATCTTGGCGTTCGCTGTAAATTTATTCCAATTATTTTAAATGACGTGTAAATGTTTGTGTTGTTGTGACAAAACAATTGTCGTGTTGGTCGGTGTGACCGAGAGTCACATGAAAATATAATAAATACATCGTTGCTAATTGCCGCACGCTAATTACTTGTAATTAGCTGACACATCAATCACATTTTCCCTCCTGCTCCTCCTGCTATGCCACTGCTAGCCCTGCATACTTAGTGAAGGATGGGGGCGCATGGCCTGCTACTTATCTGCACAATTTATCTAAAATGCACGTCAAATCTAACGTTTAACCTGTGAGCGTTGCACCGTCACATAAATAATAACCTTACATTGCGAGTAGCGCCGCTGTCGTGGCTGTAACCGTGGTAGGTACTACTACTACTACTACTAGACGACAGTCGACATGCAATCCGACACGAGCTGTTGCTTAACTTGCTTACATTTGTTTGTTTGTTTTTCTGTTCGAGAAACTTTTACAATTAATAATAACCATGTTGCAATGCTAGTTTAGATTTCTTTTAAAATTTTTATGAATAATTGAGATGGAAATTTGTTTTTATTTTTATTGTTGTTGGAAAATAAAAGAACCTACCTTTCATCGACCGTGTAAGGTCAATTTTGGTATATAAGAAACTATTACTAATCCCTTTTTGATAATTTTGACTAGAACAATCACATAAATCGCGTTAAATAGATATTTACACAAAAAAAAAAAAACATTATACCATTAGACAAGAAGGAAGCAATGCTGAAATGTCCTGCATTCGACTTTGTTTTATGTATTTTGTATTGTAAAACATTTATTTTAAATGAATTATTGCTGTGAAATAATATCAATATGTCTAGTTATGAATTTTTAAATTTGTCTTCTCAATAATGACTGATTTCAGAAACGAAATTTCAGTTAATGATACATTTTTCTTACAAAAGTTGATAGAAGTTTCAATATTTAATTTTAATAAGATTTTTAATTGTATTGTAATCTCGAAAATTTTCTAATTCAAGACTTTAACAGAAATGCATGTTAGGGCTATCTGAATCGTTACTGATTCCTCGCTAAGAAGTTTTTTTGCGGGCCTTATATAAGTCTTAAGTTTGAAGTTTCATCATGTTATTGCTCTAGAAAATTTTCGATTAACGGTGAGCGGAGAGATGGGAACACTATGCAGTAAGAGGGTCGTTCGTTGACTTACGATAACTTCCTGTAGATCTACTGGTCGATCGCGATCGACTTGTTGGCCATCCCTGCTCTAGAGCGATCATATACAGATACTCACATATTCATTATTTCGAAAATATTCAAATTCAATTGTGGGATCATCACTCCTCTTTGTATTTATGTGTAGATATAAGAACGTGAGCATTACACTGCTGTAACTAGCCATGGCTGCAGGGAGTGCAGTTTTACAAACATATCAAAATTTACAATTCTTGTCATTCATAGAGCAATACGCTTGGTTAAATATAAGAAAGATAGCGATATGTGACAGAAATGTTGATGCAAGATGAAATCAGTTCAACGCTGCAAAAACATTAAACTCGCAAGGCGTCAACCGACTTCTTTTCTTTCTTGGAACTAAAACAAAATGTAAATTACAATAAAAAGCTCGAGAAGCAGCGGCTCGGAAAAACTATCTAAAAAGAGAGCCGATGAAAAAGCAACTAGGCACCAGCGAACAAGTGAGAAAGAACGTCAGAGCGTTAAGTGAAGGCGTGCTGGCGCATCTTCGTGCCCCATAATACTGTCATTACCGAAGAGACCAAGACCAAACCAGGCACAAGTGGCTATACGTGTGTGTGTGTGTGTGGGTGTGTTGCTGGCCTGGACTGAGAATCTAGGTGATTGGAAATCCATCAAGCAGTGTCCGACAGCCTGTCAAACGGACCGATGAAAAATGGCACCCATGGACGCTAAGAAGCTCCACCGTGCCCGTCCGTCCGTTCTTGATGTACTCCACTGACCTTGAGTCCAATTCTTCGTACCAGACACTTCCTTCCACAAACTATATCTTGAGACAGTGTTGACAGTATTTAACTTTGTTCCGATTCACCTTTATCCAAATAAATAAAACTACTTCAATTATAATTATGTTTGGAAGAAATCTTCTGAAAACCTAAATCTAAAAATATATGTATGATCCTGAAACTTGCGCAATATAATATTAATTAATGTAGTAAGTATTAAATGTGTCCATGTGGACTGTGGAGCATCCACACGATAGCAGTTGAAAATTGTTTAACAGTTACGTCGAATTGGTGTCGTAAAATCATAAGTATTAGTTCTTGAAATAAGCCCAATTTTGTTTTGAATTGAATCCAAAATATGCTATAAATTTGGAACGTGCATTACTTAGCCGTGTCATAATATCGTAAAAAACCTTTTTATGCTTGTTCGCTTGACGTGGCTGGTAACAGTAATGTTGCAGAAACATATGTAAGTAGGTATAAATTCAATTATTTCGAAAACATAGATGCATTTAAGAAGAAATATTAGATGAAAGTAATGCGAAAGGAAGAAGAATAAATGCAATGTAAATCCAAATGGAATACGTGGCGACAGATACAGAGAGAAAAAGTAATAAAAGCCATGAAATAATGGCAACAGAGAGGTGAAATAAGTGCGATAGAAACGCCACCATTCGTTCCTATATGTACGATATGTATGTATATGGCTGTATGAAGCCAGCACGAAAGACCGAAATGCAATCGCACTAATGCTATAGCTAGTGCGCCATCCAAATATCTCCGCCCGCACAGATATCTATCTATTTATTCATTGTTCACACCGATCTGGAAATGGACGGGGGGGGGGGGGGGTATATTACAGTCTCACTCTTTTAAACTATTGAACATTACATTTAGACTGTAATCATAATCATATATCTATCGGCGATATTGGACATTGCCCTACTTACACCTTTCAATTAAAGTTGCCAATATCCCAGATTTGATACTCGTCCCAAGGTATTCTAATTCGTTTGTGTGTCTGAAACATTCCTGTAACTGAAAATGGTTTGCATTACACTGTTTCTTACACCGCCGTACGAAGTACAAAAGTGCTAAAGCAATCGGTCATGTGTCTGTAGCATTCTCGGATCAACAAATTTCCTTAACAAACAGTGTTCACAGGAACTGGTTTTTAAAGAGATAAAATAAGCGTGTGAACCGATATAATTGGTTTACTGAATATTTTAAATTTAAAAATTATTACATTTGTTATAACCATTGGGTTCAACTTGATTACATCAAAAATTCAGTCTAAAGACGTTTTAGAGGACTATATATTAATTCCGCGACGAAACTTTGCAATCTTGAAATTCCGTATATCGCGTGTATCACTTGTTTTAAACAAGTTTTCTTGAATGAGTAAAAAACCAGTCAAAATACTGAATATCAGTGATTCTTAGCTCAGAATTTGAAAATTTTCATCATAATTTGATGTAGAGATAGCAGAAATGCAAATAGGTTTGCTTGTTACAAAAGCACAAATATGTTTACAATACACAACAAGTCCTTTAACAAAAATGGCTGAAAAGAGTGAGTGAGTAGCTAAGTGAAGGAGAGTGAGAGAGAGAGAGAGATAGGCACACATATGAAAGTGAGGTGAGGACGACGAAACCGAGCCACAGCAACTAAGATAACAGCGTTTATCAGTAGAGCGTTGCGGTGCAATGGGAAAGTGTAGAAGGATCGGCTCATGCTGAACCCTGATCGAAGCCCGGCCGATAAAATAAATCCCTACTCGGTCGGTTCACTATCTAGTTTCCAATCCCACCTCTCGCGCTGACTGTCCTATACCACCATCGCATCGCATCGCATCGCATCGCATCGTCAGGCTTTGTAGCTAAATAGGTGCTGCTGCTGCTGCTGTGTATGTGCGCCCTGCCCTGCCCTGTCCTGCCTGCACCCAATACTAGAATGCTCTGGCGGCAGCGCACCCTGCGATATTCTGTACGGAACGAGAATAACAATTATGATGATTTGTGATAAGCGCACTCGAAACGGATTCGGTGTTTTCGCTCCTCTCCGCTCTTTCCACTTGCCACTCGCCAGGAGCTACGACGATTTGTTACGATGAGCTTTTGTTTTTGTACGGTTGCCAGGGGCAGAGGACACTGGAGGGGTGGGGGAAGGGGGTGTTATTGCTGATTTCTAGTTTTTAAGCAGCTTCTTGCGTTATTCTCTACTCAAATGTTAACCTTAAGGTCTCTGTCTAGCAACGGTAAATATCTAACTTTTAAAAAATTGTATCGTAAAATATTCGCTCATTTATAACGAAATTTTATTATTGTAGCTGTAAATTGGTATATTATTTTTTTTTTGCCGTTATCAAAGAATATACACGTTTAAATATGTAAACCAAACTAGCTCGATTATCCGATATTCTTTATTTCGATTTCAGCAACACTTCCATATATATACTTTCACTACGTTTACTACTTAATAAATTTCCATTTGCTATACAAATTACTAATGCATGAATTGAAATTATACGTGTGAATACAAAATGAATAATAGTTTAGTAAACATAATATATGTGAATACAGCTAAAGCACTTATCGATAATAAGTGTGCCATCTTGTGCTAACAGAGACAAAAATTTGATCCCGTTTCCGAATCTATCGATTTCGCCTTCTGTATAAATAATGAAAGTATATTTTTCCATAACATGGTAGTAGCACATAATCGTTTCTATATTATCTGCCTTATTTTATATGTTAGAAAAAATAAGGTAATGAATTTCAAATCAAGCAAAAAAGAAAATAAATTACCAACATTTTGTCGGATGTGTACGAGTTGTATGTTAGGATCACAGCACACATAACGCAACTTGGTCGGTAATAAATCAATTTTCATCATCGACTAGGGTGTATAGGGCACAAATGTAAAATAAAGTGGTTTTTCATAACCTAAAAAAGTAATGATTGTTTGATGAGGATATACAATATGAAATAAGCCGAATAGTCGGCGGTGGATTCACGGAAATCTCATCAAAAACTGATAAATTTATTTTTGTTTTCAAATTTGATTCCACATGGAATGAACCTGTCATTTATTTATCTTGATGCATTATTTAAATAATAATTACAGCCACATACACACACAATTCTTATTTAATAATTTGTCTATGTGTACTATTATTATAAATAATTTGTTTCGCCATTTGATTTATTTATATTATTTAAAATAACCGTTATACTATAACATTTCAAATTTTTTATTTATTTGGTGAATATATGCGATTTAGGCAAAATTATATTCGGCAGAAGCATCAGTTTTCCTTGTAGTTTCAAGCGTCTAATGCCAATTATCACTTTGTCTTTAAAAGAGATCTACATGAATCATATATTAAAATTTGCACTATACTTAGATGAAAGTTTGTATAACTTTATTGAAACGTGAACATAAAATTAACAAAAGCCACGCGTATCACATATAAAAGATTCTAGGTATATGAAATGCAGACTGTACGACTATAAATAAATGCATGTCTTCTTGGTTTTTCCTAATTAAGGCCTCCTCTATATAGTACTAGAGGAAGAAGTATGTTTGTATGTATGTATGTAGAAGCCACAGCCATCATGATTCACACATACATATATAAGTGTTTGAAAGATATTTTACTGGAGGTGCAGCTAAAAAAGGAAAATCTCTTGCAACGCGCTGTTGAATGGATGAGGACTTTTATTCGAACCACGTATATATGTATTTGCAGGAAATAGAAAATATATAGGGGGAGAGGTTAGAGGAGGGAGAGGAGGCGAAATCTGTAACAAGTAACAGAAATCATGGGCGTACGTTAAGAAGACTGTTTAAAAATAAACTCGTACACATTATATTTGGTTGCAGGATTTAAGTTAGGATGCATTTATTATATACAAACTAAACCTAAGGGAAGGTTAACACGTTCATGGGCCCTAATTGAATACATTTGGTATCAAAAAGTAGCAAAACTTCAACCTAATTCTAAACCTGCTTCAGAATTATATTTTTCAGATTTATCAACTTTAGGGTATTAACTTCATGTCTTAAAAATATAGAGGAGTACTTTTATCCTTAAGAGGGTGAAAACGATCCATGAATTTCATAATTGAATACTGACTCAAGTATTAAGAGTTTGTTATTGAGAAAACTTATGTATATGTTTTTGAGGTCGCTAATTACGATTCTGATATCAGAATTTTTAAATTCGCGATTACACCTTCAATATGGTCGATATAATAAGAGTACAATGAAAAAATTTGCATAAAACATTTACAATATAAAATGCAGGATTAAACTTTAAGTAGCGGTTAGATTTAATTTTAAAAATTAGGTTTTTTTCAGACTAAATACAAACTTTAAATTTAAGGTATCTTCAAAAGATTTTGCCTGTAGAGCGCAGCCCTCAGCGGACAAGGGGGCTGGAATCATCCACAGCACCTCTGCAGGTTGTTGACTAGAGTGAACTTGTACGTTTCTAGTTCGCCACATGTCTGGCGCCTATTGTATTTGTTCTTCTTCTGCTGAGCCTGGCGCAATTCTGCTCAGTCAGAGCTATCAATCAAAACCAAGCAACAGTTTTTGCTGTAACACGGCCACAGATACACGGATGTCATCTTGAATATCAATATCAATTTAGAGAAACTGAATCTCGACTTTGTACATTTTTATTTTAGAATTCACGCAAGATAGAATAATTTGTAAAATAATAACAAAAGAAAAAAATCTAAATTATATTATTATGAGACCCTTTGGTTCGAATAATTGATAATCGTATATATTTATTGCAATTTTCAAGTCAATATTTGTTGTGTGATCACAAGACTATTTATTATACATTGCGTATAAGAAAGTATAAATCATATTTTCAACGTAATTATAATTAAATACCAAATTGATTAATTTGTGAGCTGAAGGCATTGATTCCTGTACCTATGCTTGTTTGATAAATAATTAAATATATATATATATATATATATATATATATATATATATATATATATATATATATATATACATAGGTCTATTTAGTAAATAACGTGGCTAAAAATAATAAATGTAATTTCTAAAAAATGGCCCCATTCCTAACGATGGTGTTGCCAGTTAAGTAAATAAAAGGATATGTGAAGGACGGTGCCGGCGCCGTCATAAATATGGAAGAGACACCCCCCGTATTGCAATGAATTGGACACCAATGGCACAGGAGCTTGTGAATTGAAAAACATCATCAATGCAGTTTATAGAATAAGATGAGTAAGCCGGTAAAAGTTGAAGCGTTCTCCGGTTCTGCGGTTCTGTGCTTACTACAGCTCCTAGCTGCCGCTGTTGCTGCTGCTGCTGCTGCTGCTGAATACACTTTTATATAGAAAGTTCAAACACTCTATATGAATAGCCGTAATTGTGGAATTCAACAGCTTGGGGTATTTTTCCGTTCGACGTTGCTTTGTAAAATGTTCCCTCTATATATGTTACACACACACACACTTCGTATATTTATGAAAAGTATCTTTTTAAAATGCTACACTAAACTTGGTCGCATCAAACTCCAATAATGCCACGACTTTTTCTTCCCTTTATATACTAGTGTGATGTTTGTATTTTCATCTCAATGCATGTTTTTATTAAACATTCACATTGACACACGATATCTTTTGAATATTTTCGTACCTTTTTAAAATCATTTGATTTACTTTCGCATCGCCTTTGGCATCGCACAGATAATACAAACTATAAATATTTCAATTGTTAAATCGTTATCATATTTAATTTCTTTTAAAGCAGGTACAAGTATCATGAAGAAATCGATTATTAGATTTTAATAGATCTAAAAATATTATGTAGATATTTTTTGATATCCTTTACAAACGTCTCGTCCGTGTTTATTTTTTACTACATAATGAAATGTGTGAAATGCATGAGCACGGTCCTATAAAGCACACATTAGCAAGCCTGCCTTGGGTACAAGCCCTAGAATACTCTATTCTTGTACCGAATGAAAATTTGTCTTATTAAGGAAATGAGCGAGTAGTAGTTTGGGCAGGCAAGCTCATATATTATCAGACACCCATCACCACCCTACGCTATTAGCGCTAGAGGGGGGGGGCGGAGGGGTGAGATGAAACGGTAGGCATCACCCAAACAGCAGCAGCAAAAAGGGGATCAATATACATTCGATGTTTTTTGATGGATGATGACGTATATAATGATAGACTTCAGGGGCGGCCGTCACGTAGGGGGTGGCTTGACTGTGTGTAAGAACGACCCTTACTTATGCTCCTCGCTGAGGTTAACCAGGGCGGGGTTAAGACCTCCTTTATAAATAACCAGTGAACCTAAAACTTATTTCAATATATGTATGTATCTACATACATATATTGTACACATAGTGAAAAATCATTTTTCATTTTGAACCATTTCATTTATGAGTGTATGCTATCGAAAATATTATAAAATTCAAATTAATTTATGATTTATTTTCAATAAAAATGATTCTGCAAGATTAATGTTACAATATTTAAAGTTAATTCATGCAATTTAGATAGGACGGTTTGCACAAAAAAAGAATCTTTTGTGATCTGTCGTGGGTGTGTAATATTCTCTGAAGCCAAATGTTCTTGCTCAGAAATTTATTTTCATCATGTTGATTCCGATAATGTGTATAATTACATACAACTGAACATATTTATGCAATGTGCAGTTGTAACCCGCCTGGCCTTTATCTAGTTATTTTCAATATATTTGTTTTAGTTTGCATTTTTACTGCGGCATTATAAAAAGAGAACGAACACATTGTTTGAGTACTGCAGTTTATTCGTTGATCGTGCTAGCTAATTTGTCGATAAAAGAAACCCGAAGACTTGTTGTTATAGAAATGCTAATTTTATTGACTTTCTGTATGTATGTGTATAGGTTATCGAGAGAGTAGAAAAAAGTTACCTTGTACAAACGAATGAGGGTTGACCTGTGACAGTAAAAACGAAACATCGATTGTTTTCACTGCACCATTATGTTAAAATATTTCTCTAAAGTCGATACATCATTGCTACACAGATATACGCCGTTCTATATGGATTACACACTATTTGCATTTATTTATATCGGCAGACGATTTTTTCTATGCAAATTTATGTTATTTATTTCATATTTTGATATTTCGTTCTCGGAAAATTTGTTAAGAAATAAAAACTAAATTGAAAAGATATTAAATAACTATTTTACTTTCTTGGATAAAGTCTAAAAGAAACTGTTATAATTATGAAAAATTCTAAACTCGAGATTTTACTGGAAATACACATTTTAATCGTCTATAAATTGAATCTTACTATTTTCTTAATAACGTCCTTGTGTGTCTGTGTGTCCATGTATGAAAGTGAGAACGCTCTAGGGCTAAGTCTGTTGAAGGCAAATTTATGAATCTTTAAAGTTTAAAGATATTTTCAAAACACATACCATTTACGGAAAAATCGCCTATATGCTGTTAGATCCCAACAACATAATAAATAGTTATTTGTTTTATCTCCAACAGTGACCTTGTTTATATATATATATAAAAATTTGCGCAAAATATAAGTTCTTTTGACAAAGTTAAGACAGCCACTTTAATTTTGTATTGCATTTTTTATAACCATTAATTTCTAATTAAAAATTTAGGTCTTAAAAGGGTTTTGATTTTTACAGTGAGTTGATAAAAATTAAATTCAGATACTAATAAAGCAAGCAATTCTACAAAAGACAAACTTTTTTTTTCATATTTTACTAGTTCTTATTTTGATGAATTTCAAAAGAATCATTGATTTTTCGCCCTACGAAGTACCGAAGTAAGAATCTAAAAATATATATATATATATATAACTTATATACTTGGATATATATATATATATATATATATAATCATTCGGTTAAAATTGCTATTTATAATTTCCCGTGAATCAGTTTTACTGTACACATATATTGTATATTGTAATATATCCAGTAGCAAAAATCAACAGGCGACAACTGTAGCTTGTATCAAGAACTCTTTCGCATTCACATCACTGAAGGTTTATACAGTTTTATATGTTTTATTTTTATCTAGCAAAGGTAGGTGTATACCATAGAGATACAGTGCTTCTTTGTGTCAGAAACAGACGGACAGACAGATAGACAGTAGGTCGAGTAGAGTAGTAGTGGGCAGACGTGGTGTCTAGTGGGAAATTAAAATGAGATATGACTTGAGTTATATATCGTACGCTCGATGTAGTATTATATGAGTGTGTCTTATGTGTGTATGTGATGGGATTTGGGATCAAGACTAAACCCTTAAGACCGTGCCTCAAAAACCACAAATGTAACTCTAGAATGTTAAGCATTACTATTCTAGCATTACAATATTTACTGGGGGATTTTATATTTGTATTACGAGCATGTGCAAAAATTCTATACGTATTCAGACATGTATCTGTAACATTCTTAAAAACGAATCTTGAAATGTATATCGCTGTTTAGTTTTTGGAAGATTCTAGTTGTTGTTAATTTTTGCAAATATTTAAAATATTAAAAATCTATAAGATGTCATGTAATGAGTATTATATTATATTGCCCGTAGGTCTGATTGAAATTAACAAGTTCATTTTACTTTCTTTTATGAAGTAATAAGTAAGTCATGAAAAATTTCGAAATCGAGATTTCAACGTGTATGCATGTTTTGACTTTCCCTGAATCGAATGTGACTATTTTCGGAATGACGTCTGTGTATGTCTGTGTGTCTGTGAACGCTCTAGAGCCAAAAGCACACAACCGATTACTTTAGCTCCTCTGTACTTCATACGGCGAGCTAAAAATGAGCCCATTAAATAGCTTTATTTGAAAGATAAATTTACCGGCGAGATTTATGATGAGTGGGCCTAAAAGCGCATTCAATGGTTGCTAATTTTAAGTTGAAAGGGTTGAGAATATGAGAATTGTACATGGACAATAATTTGAATGTATGTAAAGGTCATTTTACGAGGACGAGAATCGTGTTTAATCTTTTAGATTAGCGCTAAAATATCAACGACATGGAGTCAGTGGAGTGGAGTGCTGTTATAAATATATTCATAAAAATAAAACTGCTACTTAATTAGATTCATTTAATTAAGATTAAGATAACAATGAACGCGTTAACGCCGTGTGAAGTATAAATTATCACCATTATTATTTTCAAACGTAACCTTACCCGGTTTACGTGCGATTATATTGCCTTCTATGTATACATAAGAACACTAGCACATAAAACAATTGTTCATTGAACTGCATACACTGTTTTATAGATATTCATTAAAATACCTTCATAGTACATACAGATACACCTAATGGTGCATCCAAAACTCATGTACGAATTAACCTATACACAAACATATTTTTAGCTCGCCATACAGAAGATCTTAAGGAATCGGACGTGTATCTGCAGCATTCTCCCCTGCAAACCCCCGCTCATACTTCCTTTAGCAGAATTAAGAATTAAGATAACGTAAAAATATAAATTTTATTTTACAAGAATTATAATAGTAACAGTAGACGATCCAAAAAAGATGGCCGAACTTCAGTTTCGTGTCTTTAGTACCAACGAAAATGTCGCTGCACCGCGCAATTCTTTTATTCTTGAGTGTACGAAATACAAATAGGGAAATGAGAGCAAGGCGCTTTATAAAAAATGTATTTACGAATTATGTTAATTACCGGTGGCACCTTGTTGGGTGGGTGGGTGGCTGGGTGTTACGCTGCGCTGTTGATTCGAATGCCTCTCTTAGTAATAATAATTATGTACGCTTGCCATGTGTCCTGTGAATATAATTTTACTATTCCGCATAAATATCCTCAAATATTCAGATGGAAAGTTCATGGCCGCCCTGATAAAACTTTACTCAATCCCATCAAGATCGTATCTCTGGAATACTATATACTATGAATTAGTATAATTTATTGAATTATGTAATTCTTGAAGCCATGATTGATTTGTTTATAAATATTAGCAATTTTCTGTATAATTTATAGTTTATTATTTATGAGGGAACCATACAGATACGAAAAATAAAAGGTAAAAGTAAAACTCACTGGTTTTGAAAGAAAATATTCTTTTTCTGAGATCAGATTTGAATTCAGCGCTCTAAAATCCTTCGGGAATGTATAGTTTGATTTCAAAGTTTAAAAATATCATTCAATATAAGTAATCATAATGGAATGCCTTTCAAATTCTATAAACCAAATGAAAATAAGATATGACTCAGTAAAAATAAAACAAATATACCTTTTAACATATATGTTAGCTTGGAGATAAATCACAGAGACGAGCGTGGGAGCGTGCGAGCGTGCAGGACTTAATCAAAAGTAGTTAAAACGTTAATTACGTTTTAATATAAGCGTAGCTTTCGACTGTTGCTCTTTGGAGTTTGGGACAACCCACCCACCCAAAAAAGTTATAACCAAATAGAACTAAAACATAAACTAAAACTTGTAAAGAGAATGAAACAAGAATCACGTGACCAACCCTTATTATACGAAGTTCGTGTCGTGCTCATACAATAAAAATGAAATTAGCATTTTCGCTTTATGAATGTATGTATATATATATATATATATATATATACTATATGCATATGCTTAGTCTATGTATATTCGTGTATGCGAAGTTAAGTATGATAATGGGTATGTGTGTGTGTGTGTCTGTGTATGTACACTATAATATAGCCTGTTACTCAAGGGTCTATTCCCGCTGCTTGCAAATCTGTCTGTCGCACTGTTGCTCAAGAAACACACTGTATGTATACTCTTGATAGTCATGATTGTATTATATAAAATCTAAAAAATGGATTGTGGCCAATACAGAACTTCCTTTTCCGTTTTCTTGCTTTTTTGGTGCATCTCTCGTCATTCTTAATTATTTCATGCAATTCCTTGTAGTGCTTTGATTTGTTATACGCTCGCCAATTAAGTGTTTACACATGTTTGGATTAACTTTTCATCACACAGATAATGTAAAACAATTTTCTTTATTAAAAGAAAAATACAATGATTACATTTTTTTCTTTTTAATTATGTGTTGGTGTTGTTTAAAAACCATATGGTGAGGTAAATGCATAGTGGAAATATCAATTAACTCTATTTTCATTCAATTTGCAAGAAAGTGCAGTTTATTCTACAATGTAGAATTGCAGATATTATCAATAAAGAATTAATTATAAACGCCTGAAATATGTGAATGCAGTTGTGTGTTTATGTATGTGTGTGTCCAGCTGAGTTTAATATCTAAATAAAGCATCATGAGAATAATTCCCCCTGATGCCAACCCTGTTATAGTTACCGGTACAAGCACAGGCCAAGTACGAAGAGTGGTGTGTGAGTTCTGGGTAGACGTAGAACGAGGGTGAGCAAACCTCCCCCAAAATGCGATGCAGATTAACATGTAAATTACAGACCATGCTAAATCACTCGCAGTTATCGGACATACACGGTCATCATGGGCGTTCGTGAGCCGTAAGCGTGGGGACATGTTGGGAGAAAATGTATTCATTATTTCTACCCCGAAAATAATTCAACTTTGCATTTTACATATCAGAGTAGAATGTATAATTGTTATACACACATATGTACAAGCTGCGTTTGTCTGATGTTGATATTTTCTATGCCATTTCAGACTGAGCTGCGATTTTTAGTAAATGGTATAATTATCAAAAAGATATCACTATCATCAATTTTTATAAGAATTACTTTTTCTCGAACTCGTGCACATCCGAACTATATATATACAAGTCTTGAGATTAAAGTTTCATATATATTTCATCAATTGTTTTGGCTATAGAGCGTGTAATGGTCAAATTAGATTCAGGGATGGTCAAAACGTGTATTTCCATCAAATTCTCGAGTTCGAATATATTCACGATTACAATATTTCTATTTAGACTTTCTCCAAAAAAGTAACAAGAATATAAATACACATTGGATAAACCAAAAATCGCGATCGATTCATTCAGTAAAAATATTTAAAAAATAAAAAAATAATTACAAATTCTCCTTACAGATTTACAGCCCTCCTGATGAAAATACAGCAACATATTCATAATATTGCCAGGATTCCTTGTAGAATAGTACTTTGCAGTCATCGTCGGGTGTTTGTTTAAGTACACCTGATGCTGACTGCAAATTCAAAACGCATAACAAGATTCAAGAACCATGCAAATAATTTTTTATTTGATAGTATTATTTTTTATTTATTTGGTATAAAGTACACAAATAACAGAATAACATTTACGTTTCTAGTAGAATACTTACGTTTAGAAGCTTCAACGTAGATGAAAAGTGTTGCGATTAATATAAAATATTTCATGTTGATATGCATCGTTCAATATCGCACAGACATATGTATGGAACAAAACACACGCAGCGATTTTATATGATTTTAACCAGACAATATGCGCTAGTTTCTAGTTTTCTATATTTACTATATTTTATCATATTATAAAAATGTTTTGGCTATAAATTCATAAAAACAATTACTGGTATACCAAACAAGCAAACGACATACATTCAAGAATATATTTGTGGTTATGAACCGGGAATTCCCGTTTCATAATCCCATAAAAATATATTTAATATTTCATTTTTCTGTTCTCAGGAATATGTCAATTAGGGATAACATTTTAATAATATCTCATATACTTCTTAACCGACGAGCTGCAAGCATAGCTTGATTTCTTAAAATCTGTCCCAGAAAAACATGAAAATGATTGCATCAATCATAATAGTAGATCCTTCCTAAAGCCCAAAGCAATGGAACATGAATCTGCTGATATTTATTTTAGGCGAACCGAACTCTGAATCTCTGGACATTTGTTGCACTCTTCCTTTGCCACCGCTGAGGCTCCATCTCCTGGAAGTAAAGATACCCAGGAGACCGCAGAGCAGAGACCCACCCGTCTGTGTGAGGTTATATCGAGTTATACCTGCAAGCTAGTATCTTCATTCCCATTGTCTGGTGTCTAGCTCAACATATTCGGTTAGGTCCTTTTGTATATTTCGCCGTGCCGTACCGTGCCATGCCGCCCCACGACGGTGGGCGGCGAACCTGGGTAATATGTGAGGTTAGAATGCTCTGTATGTAGGTATGTAAATGCACAGTTTTGTTGCGTAATTTACATAACTTGAACTATAGACCGTTTAGTTTTATGTGTAGAATGTTGAAATTATTTGATTATTCAGCATTTAATCTACGAAGAGGTCTTTTGTTGGGCAATTTGTTCGAACATTGGTCACAAATCGTCTCTAGGTACACTTATAAATGTATCAATTAATTTATATATAATCATGCTCCAAATTGAAATGATCGTAAACCAGTATTGCTATTAAAATAATAATAATACATAGCGCTTAGGTACTGCTGCAGAGAAATATATATACATGAATTACGCGATTTTCTCTGTAATTGACCAATCTGTGTTGTCATTATGTGCTCACCTTGATTTTTCAAGAAATCTCATTAAAATATCTTTAATCTATATACATAAATTCTTTGATTTGTGTAAAATGTTTTGCTATGAAACCAAATCAATAACTATTGTAATTAAAACGTGGCTATATTCATAAACAATTTTAATGGTACATTTTAGATACAATTTTTCAAACAATAATTTCTCGATATTTGAATTAATATATATGAATCGCTCTTTGTGTAACTCATGCCGTTTTCGAAATATTAGAGCATGAATAGACCAATGCCAATTTCAGTTATGACCCAAAAACAAAACTGTATGTCATTTTGTACGTTTCCCTATTGTTTTCAAAATCACCACCATTCATGGTCAAAATATGTAACAGTTAATTTTGAAGAATATCATGATTATAATTCTTCCATATTTGCATTCGTTTAAGATTTTATTAAATAAATCAAATTTGGTATATAAACCTATTGGTTCAATCATAGAAATGCTTGTTATGGTGATGAGCCAAAATTTGAAACAGAATTAAGGCCAAGTTGTTTATCCAATGAATTTTAATGTTGCTGTGTACACAATATTTGACAGAAGAAAAACATAAGACAAATGAAATCCTATGCGGATGTATCAACAATCAGGGCAAGGCTACTTGATCATCGGAGGTCCACCAAAAAAATTTGAAACGTGTAACATTGTGTTTGTTGTTGTTCATTCTGCATGGATGTGTGTGTGTGTGTGTGTATGTGGGTGTGTTTTGCACAATCCTGATATCCAAATCGCGTAGTCTTGGTGCACTATCCTGGGAACCATGGTTCCATTTCTTTATGTATAGGAATACTGCGCTAGTTTCTTGTTTACACATGTGTGTGCGTCATTCTGGATATAGGCCAAAACTGTGTAGCTGTTGTTTCAATAGGAGCGATGTTTTTATTTGGGCGATCGTTGTTGGTTTTGTCTGCCTCCGATTTTACTGCGATATCTCGCTGGTGCCTGTTAGTTTTTCATGAACGTAAGTTTGCGCGACGATGGCTTCTGACAATTTTTAGCGCTCAATATAGTTTTATTGTTTGTATATATCGTCACTAGATAGATACGATGTAACTACCAAAGTTTAACACAATAGTGTCCGAAAAAACACTGCTGGCTAGATCATGTACTATCTATGTTTTATTTTGCTAGAACTTCTATGGACAAATAATCGCTTAGTTGTTCATATGTACTGACATACATATAGTTCACGATATCATTTGTTTTTTAGCTCGACGTACGAAGTACAAAAGAGCTAAAACATTCAGTCCTACAGAGTACATCTCACTCATGGTGCAGCTCACGTCATTAGTTTTCGAATAGAAAAATAACAAACTTCTATAAATCTTTCTTTATTGCACACACTGCTAAACGCGTATACGGACAAGTACAATGTGTCTTATATCTTTATCTAATTGCAGTGTCAAAAAAAGAAATAGATATATATATATATATATATATATATACTAAATTCCCAACAAATTTGATTTAATGATATTTATTTTATAAAATATATATTTCGAATAGAAAACTGAAAGAAATTCTTATTAAATATTGGTTCGATGCGCGCTCAACCAAGCCCACTGCAGCTCGCCTCTGGCCCTAACCCAGTATTGAATTGGGCCGAAAACCAATTTAATGCGAAATTGTATATTATTAATCTTTTAAGATATTAATTTTTTTTTCATTAGCTTATATAGAAAAGTTTTAAAATATATAAATATATAAAGTTTTATTCAATTATTATTAGAAATATAATCGCCTCATTAAAAATTTTACAAAAATATAAGCTTTCTTTCTTGTAAAAGTTTTGTAATTTATCTTTACATAAAAATATTAATACATTATCTCCAATTCCGGAAGCAGCATTATTTCTTTTTGAAGAACAATTTTATTCGCGAATTTCCTGACAACAGTAAAAAGGAGGAACACATTTAATTATATCAAGTTTATGTATAAATGAATAAATTATATTTTCAATTTTTGCCCTATTTTCTTTTATAATTTTTACAGCTGTCAGAAAATTTGCTATTAAAAATGTTCTTGCAGAATTGAAGAGAGTAATTATGTGTATAATATATTTAATAAAAAAATATAATTACAAATGTTTTTGAAAATTCTTCGATATTTTAATTGAATTTTTTGATGAGGTGACTATTTCTCTAATAATTATCGAATAAAAATTTAGTTATTCATATATATATATTTTTATATTCGGAAAAAATTAATAAGTTCCTAATGATCAGATATTATATTTTCTTCAAAAAGGTAAAATGATTGAGTTACGATTTAAATTCATAAGTAAAACTAGGGGGACACCCATGTCATTAGAATCATGGAAGGTAAATGATGATTTGCATGTAAAATATCAATTTAAAACTACTGGCACACATAAAAATAAAAATGTAAAAATTAGTTGTAGAAAGTTTGAAACATGCAATTATAGTGTGTATATAATGGTTGATTACAATGCTTTTACGAGCTCAGTTTAATAGTGTTTTGAATAATAGTATCTACAAATACACTAGTAGTATAAATTTAATGTTCACAATTTCGCAACGAATGCTTTAAATTTCCAATATCATTATGATTGCACTTGTTGTACCAACTGACTGTTCCAGCATATCCTGACCAGGAAAAACTTTACTGCGCGCACTTTTACGAGGTTATTATTTAATTTTATTTCTATGCTGTAAATGTGCAAGTGAAAAATGATACGCCTGGGGCTTTTTACATTAAAAGTGGGAAGTTTTTATTGCAGTAATGACGGCTATAGAACTATCGGTTCGCCTCGCTATTCTTAAACTTCATTTTCTCTGCTTATTATCACAATATCGAACCAACGAGCCATTTCCCAGTTACTGTTCTTCATACATACATACATATATAACATTCGGTACAATTTAATTTTCTCCTTTATTTTTATATGCAACGAAAAGATATTCACTTTATTTTATGTAGTAGCTGTAGTCTTTCCACCTCCGAATAATTGGCAACTTTATGGTCATAAAAGCTGACGTGAAGCATTTCACAAGTACATTCTTAAATTATGCTATTTTAGCTGGGCTATTCAAAGGGAACGGAATCTAACGGATGCTGTATATACTCGGCAAATCAGGCTAAGTTTCGATTAATCAAAATACTGATGGAGCGAATAGAACACTGATGAGACAAACACATACGTTATATTAGGACTGGAGTGAAATCCTGGGTATAGTATTTTCACGCAATGAAAGAATTCTTATTAAGCTTAAAATAATTATTATCAAGCATGGGTGGAGGTACCAATGGCTTGAGATAACGTTAAACCATTATCCAACAGTACAAGAAAGAATGAAGTGAAGAAATCTAATGTAACAATTCCAAAAGAAAATATAAAAATGGTGTTAATCGCGCATTTAGTTTCGTAAAATATATGTTTAGTAGAATGAGATGTTAGTTGTTGTTAGTGTCCGATTTCCATCAGAGTGTGTATGTCGAACTGGAAACGTCTTTACAGACACACACACACACACACACAGTCGAATTTATATCTCCAGGCCGCTAGTATATTGGATGTTTTTATTGGAAATCAGTTCAGCGTGGTGGGAAATGTGCTGGAAAAACATGAAAATCAATAGAAGTAAAGTGGCTCCGCTTGGTCATCGGAATCCGCTGTGCTGCACACGACTATAATTTTCCTTCGAGTTTTCCATTCAAGTGTAGCTACGTTCACATCCATACACTACACATAAATATGGTACTTTAGTTTCATTTCAACACTAAACAATACACATATCGCTACCATCTATCGACTTGTATTTATATACTTTACTCGTTGCACTGCCAATTTATATATTTTCGTTGCTATTTCTAATCTGTATTTGGCATCATCATTTAGTTAATTACTCGTTTTGTTTATTTATATATAAAACAAATGTATCTATTCATAAGCAAAGTCACCATGTTTAAAACAATTTGTTTAAAACACTGCAGTTTCTCGTAGGAAATTCCCGATTTGCAGTTATTACGTTTAGCGCTTGTTTGGTAGTTGTTCTTTCTGATGCAAATGACAACAAACTCGCACTATTATCAATGGAGTGAAATAGTAAGCAAAGCAATTCTCTCTAAGGTCAATCTTTCCCATTATAATATGTATCGCGTAAATAACATTGGCTTATTAATTAATACAGTGTCATTTTTTAATCGCGCTGAGTTGAGGATGAAAATATGTTTTTAAATAATCTTATATTCTCGAGATTTCAACGAATATTTTTAAATTGGTAACTGTTTAAAACATGATTTATTTGATGTTTTATAAATCAATTGTTTAAAACTTTAATCAAATTAAACGCCTTCATTATTTAGAGCTTCATAACTCCGACAGTATAAGAGCAAATGAACTTGGACGTAATAATTTTGAGCATTGAAATTATAGCAAATTTCGTTGAAATCTGGTAAACCGTACAAGTTAGAATTGATACAATTTCTATTATGGTTGAAATATTCATGCGATAACAAGATCTCCGAATTGTATTTAACTAATACTCTGGCAGAAGATACAAAACGTTGTATCTTATGTTTAAATATTTCGTTAATATTGTTAATTTCTACTCTCTTAGTAATCTAACAACAAATATTTTTTAAAATAGCATTCAATCCCGAAAATATAAAAAAAATATTAGGTTCTGAGGGTCCAGATATTCTAGTATGATTCCGCATCCCTTAAAATTTTACATATATGTTTTATGAAATATAAAATTTCATAAAAAAATATATACGTAAAAATACTGCCACGGGCAGAAATTTGAATAAATTACAATATTTTATTATTATTTCTGCGTAAATAAGTCGTAAACATAATGAAATTACATGTGCGTAGAAAGAAAACCCAAACAAAGAATTCTAAAATTTATATTGGCTTGATTAATACAATATAATACACAGGCGAGCACCCTGTGCCCATATTATATACAGAATACGATCCATCGGTATGTCTATCAAGCTTTCTATTTGGAACGCTAGGCAAATCTTAAGAAATAACTGTAGCACATGAAATAGCTGCATATACATTGTAAGAGAATGTTTAATTTCTTCCAAATTTTGAAAGTTACTGACACAGCTGTTACGGTTATTAAAAACATTTTTGAAATTTACCATGGATACAGCAATCAACAATTAAATAAAGTGTTATTATTAAACTATTTTGTAAATTACAGCAACCATGAAAACAACAATATATTCAGGGATAATTTGTATAATTCGAGTGTTGGATGGTAACAAATAAGCAGTGTAACGTATAACCATAATTGAATAGTTCTGTAAGATAATAGAATATCTTAATCTTGATATATTCGGTTGAGTATCAATAAGTATTCACGAACGAATTAGAATGTCTGGCATTAAGGAAATGCATGTAATTGAAAGTATTTTCAATGTTGTTGCTCAGTGTACACGGCTCTTTTAACTTTCTGTGTTTTTGTTTTATTTGTATTAGGGTGAGAGGGGGTGGGGTGGTGGTGAGGTGGTGCCCTTATTCACGTGAAAGGTTATTTCAGCTGCAGCTCGCGTGTTCGTCTTTTTAGTGCAACCATCAATCAAACTAATCACATACGTGAAGAGCACGCTGCTGCTACTGCTCGGTGGGAACCGTACCGTACCGTCGTACCAACACCAATACTACAGAACAACTTTGTTGGTAGGTACGTACGTACGTACGTACGTACGTACGTTGATGATCAAACGGATATCGGATATCGAAACGTGCTGCGATAATGCAATTGGCCTTAAAATGCGTCTGCTTCTGTTGCTGTCTACGGGTATTTGCAAATTACATTAGTAAAATATCAATTTGTTATTACTACGTCAATCAACATTTGATATTATACTAAAACTGCATAGAACAATATCGTATCTGCGTGGTTTGAATTTTAGCAGGTGCTCTAGAAGAGCTAAAGTATTCATGGTATCTCTGTACATGCTTGGATTCAAAAATTATAATTTAAGTAGGTCGGGTGAAGGCCTCTCCCGTATTTTTGCTATCCAAAGACGTTATTTCGAAAATAGTTAAATTCGATTCGAAGAGAATCAAAACGTGTTGGAAATCACTTCGTAAAAGAAAGTAATATATAAAGTTCTCAAATAAGTATATGAATCCGTTCTAGAAGAATTTATACATATTAAAAGTGAATTATATATATTCAAAATACATATTTAGATTAATCGGATAAAGGGTAAACATGTGTTCCATTAGAATAATGAGAATGGTAAATAGGAATTCGCATAGTGGAATCGCGCGAAGGAAGTAATATTTTTACGACAAGGAATTTTTATTGCTGAGTATGAATGCAGAAGCCGTTGTATGAACTACAAATACACAAATACGTTCACGTGAAAGGTGGTGATAAAAGTTAAGTGACGAGTCAGACTTGTATTTTTAAAAAGAGAAGCTACATGTTTTCCAATGAGCTTCAAAGTTCAAATGATTTCAAATTTACACCGTAAAACAATTCTTTTGCTCCACAATTCGTTTTTAAATTATATAAATATATATATATTTCATGCTATACTTATTTAATTTTTACTTTCTTGGATGAAATTTAAGCTGAAGTATTGCAATCATAATTTTTTAAACTCGAGATGTAACACTTTTTATCGTTCCTGAATCGAATCCTATTATTTTCGAAATGAGATTCTTTAATGTGTCCATTATTTGTGTGTGTGTGCTAACATGATGAAACATTTAAATTAAATCTTGTATATGGCCCAGGTATTGAAAATGCTCATGATTACTATAGTTCCATTAGTAGTGCGTCAAAAATGATAATAATCAAAACCATCGGTTGAGAAAGAATTCCTGCACGACTGACTGACCGAAAAAATCAATTAGTAGCCAAATATAAAGTATATCAATAACTTAGCATCGGTTCACGGTTTTGCATCAAACTTAGATACCAATCCTATAAACGGTAATCTTATATCTAATGATTCAACTTATGCGACCTACAATGTACCTATACTCGCTATCATCGTGACGGCCTAAGTATTACTGGCGAAGATTTACATTGAAATTGGCAATGCATACGTTACAAAGTATATAGTATAATGATGCATCTGACAATGAATCCAGTTTTTAAGAGAGACAGACAATGATTATCCAAAGCAACGAAAAAGTAATAGCAATATGTTGACAAGCAATACTACTACTAAATGGTAAATCAGGGGAGAAACAGAAATTAAAAGAACCGATCAAGTATCCAACTATCAAAGATAGAAAATCATATCTATAACAACGACGAAGTAGATGGCAATATCAAAAAGCGTTTCAAGGTTGCAAAGCATTACATGGTGTATAATACATGGTGTAATAGAATATTAATATACAACTTTGGAAAGAGAAGCAAATATATATGTATGTATATAGTGACGAAGAGGAAGACAGCAACATGAAGGTGATTCGTAGTTTGGTAAGCAATCCTGGCAATACATAGGATAAACCAGAATTGAAGGAGCGGATCGGTTTGAGAGAGGGAGGTAGAATATGGCAGCCATCGGATGGTAGAAGAAGAGAGGAGTTGTAAGTTGTGTCGTAGGCAATCCACACGTTGGCTGTGTAGTACGCTAGAAAGAAAGAGAGGGATGGAACGAGGTAGTAGAAGAAGTGGGCAATGGCAATGTGGCGCTGCACGGATCGATGGTGGAAGGAACACAAGGGTGGTAGTGTAGAAGAGAGCGAGAGGGGGCGAGCGAGAGAGGGAGAGAGCACGGTAACAGGTGTCGGTGGAACACACTTGCTGGCTCGGAAATCGATCGGAGAGGAGCGCGCCGCGATCCAGGGGGCGCACGCGCACTGGAGGGGTGGTTTTCAAGTTGGCCGGAGCGAGGCACCCCGCCCGTGGGCGAGAGAGCGTCGCTGCCACCGCAGGAGAGAAACGACGCCGCGCACACTAGGCGAGCGCCAGTGCACAAGACCGCCGCCACCATCAAACAACAACAACATCATCGTCATCATCAGAAGACAGACAGACACTGTGCAACAACACATCCGAAACAAACAACAAACAAGGCAAAGACGAACAACAAACACACTGCTCATCATACAACCGGGAAACAACGAGTGCGTCAGCGTCCGGACGGCGATCGGACTCACCACGCGAGCAAGTTACAAGTGGTGCCAGTACCTGTGTGTACAACAACTGTTGGTGATCCTTAAAAGTGTGTGTAGTTCAGTTCGTTCGTTCGTTCGATTGTTGTGAGAATGTGATTCGGAGCGTAGCAGGCATGGCCGCCTACAACAAAACCCACCGTCCATAATACTCGACCAAATCGGCTTCCAAATTTTTTAATGGAGCTGCACTAACACAGTGCTTCCTACCAGGACTGACAGTCCCTTATCATCACGTATTCTCATATATAAATGATACAAATACAAACAATCCTTCTATACCTATCATCCGTAACTAATAACAACAACAACGACGACGACGACGACTCCAACAGAAAATCGGTAATTCAATTGTGTAAAGCAACCCCCCGGGGGGCTGTTCACGTGCACCGTCAATTTCTCCACCTTGTGCAAAAACACTTCTATTATTCCCCTGCTTACGTAAACAAAGAGTTTCAATGTTCAGACGTAGTGATTCGACCTGGATTGGTTGATTAGTAACGCGCGCGTACATTGGCAATTGGAAACACCTCCACCTTCAATGTCTGTAGCCGGTTTCGCCGTAAATAGTGTTGTTGTTGTTGTTGTTGTTGTAACCATTCGGCGGCGCGCTAAAATGGTTGAAAGTGTCGTGTTGTCGAATTTTAACGGGGAAGAAAGCTGAATGCAAACAGTTATTGTTTACCTGTTGGATAACGCCGTGCAACAGAGCAACCCAATCCGACAGAGACGGTGCAAGAGAGTACAGGCTACCGCTGAACTACTTGTTGCGCGAAGCGCACCTACCTACACCTATACACACACACACACACACACACACACACACAGAAGTGAAGCAGAAGACTGACAACCAAACCGCAAGACGCTTTCTTCAGCAGCAAATTTCTTAGCTCTGGATTAAAACTTGATTTATCAGCATCAGTGTACAGTACAGAATGACAATGCATTAAGTAAGGCGACGTTCAATTTGATCGACGAGTATCCCGGGATTTTAAATTAATCGCGTGATTGATCCGTCGTCCTTGAGATTGGTTCCGTTCCGTTTAGTAAAAGAAGGACGACAAGATGCCGCGTTGTTATATGGTGAAGAAACAGTGCAACAAGTACCAGCCACTGGTTCGCGATTGCTGGAGTGAGGGGCTGGTGACGACGGGGGCGGAAGACCCGCCAGGACCTGTGAGCCCCACGGAAGCCTGCGTGGCGCCGCCCTACTACAGCCCACACGGCAACAGACCCAGTAAGTTACACATTTATTTATTATTAGCAATCGCCGGCCTGTTCGTTCATTCCTACGTTCGTTCATTTCCCCTTTGCCATTGTCAAGATGTTCCCATTTTATATTTAGAGAATGGACCAGTTCATTCACTTATGGGTTAAGGGAGGAAATGCATATATATATATATAATTTGAATTAAGGACGAGGAGACATGATATTTTGTAGCTTACTGTACGAAAGAATATTGCTGGTTCCTAAGAATAATGCCGTTATTCACGACGAAAGTTAATAAAGTCCTTACTACCGAAACGCGTTAAAAAGTCCATATTCACGAATTCAGTTAATAAGAACCTTATGAACTGAATTTGTGAATAACGACTTTCTACTTAGGGACCGGACCAGTGATACAACTACAAATACTACTACTACTACTCAATTGCTCGCTCGTAAGTAAAATTATTTCAACAAAACTAATTCATATTATTAACCTAAAGGCAATAAGAAAATATTTAAATTAATTATTATAAAGTTTTAAAAATATATATAAAAATTGTAAGACTTTATAAATCTTTAATATTATTCAGATTGTAAACCCAAAAGCAATGATTATTGAAAATATATTTTTTTTAAAGTAAACATATTATACATTTACGCATGCGCGGAATGGGGGAGCACGTAGTTCGTAACTTACAACGGACAGCGTAGTGAATTGACAAGCTGATTACATATAATTCTTATAAGGTGAGCTGAAAATATAGACGTCCTCCGAATACATTAGTTTTTTCGGTACTTCGTACGGCGACATTATTCTGATACTAGGTTAACCTGTGGGCACCGTATGCCCATATCATATATAATCCATTCTTCATCGATGTAATATTAATAATTTTTATGAATGTTGACAATCGATAACTCAACAATATCAAGCTTATCAGATTATTGTTTTATGACGATCCCTTGCGTTCTCGTGAGGCCAACTATACCTATGTTTTTAATACGTAACGATTACTGCACAGTGCTTACAGTATGCAATGACTAATATTTACCCTTAGCATACTTGTACTTCTAATATTTCTCTCGGCGTAATTCTACCTGTAGTAACACTGATGGCTAATCCGCCATGTTTACTTAGGCTCCCTAAGATTTGTTGCTAACACATGTTATCGAGGAAAGAAAGATTACAGATTTGAGTAATCAACCTAATAAGTTATAATTAAATATCAGCCTTCTAAAACACTTAAATATAGCGAATAATATTTTAAAACATTTTACACTTAGTTCTTTAAAAAGTATTAATTATGTATTTATACTATTAGTTACACAAATTAAAATTAAAGGCTGGAAATCAACTTTAGTTGGTTTTTCATATTACTATTATTAGTACAGGAAGCATTTGGTCGTGTGCCTGTAGCATTCACGGATCGAAAAATAATTTCTTGTTCAGAGATAATAATCTAAATCTATGCAATCATAGTGACTTCGAAAACTAGAGTCTGTTTCGTTCACATATAGTTATAGATTAATGAATAATTTCTTTCCTGTTTGGAAAAGTATGATGACTCATATTTAAATTAAAATTCATAAATATGAAAATACTTATAGATTAATATGTAAAGGTCGAAAATAATTTGAATATTTCATCAAAGAAAATCGCCGTTTGATTAATGTTTCAAGCATATTAAATCCATATTTCAGCTGTAATTACTGCGTATGTGTTTTTTATTTACTACTTCCTGCACAGCAATCAAAAATATCTGCAGTGCCCTTCACTGTACGTACATTCGTGTGCAATATGTTTTCTGGTATATTTGCATTATTTTTTTGTAAAGAGTTAGTAGTTAGTGTCCAATAAGACTGTTTAAAATTTTACAAAAATGCATTCTGCGAACTGTTTCCAGATTTACCAAAAAAATTAGTGAACATTTTTCCAACTAGACTTGTAATTAAACGAGGTGAGCGTCAGCATGGAAAGACTGACAGTATTGTTGTAATCAATTCTGTATTCCAAGTAGGTTAATTGATTTCATTATTGTTTTCTATCGTTTTATTTCATCAAAAATCGGTGGCTATAAATAAATTCTTGTCAATTTAATACATAATTGGTTAAAAATGTTTTCTGCTTACATAAAATCCACTAAAATATACCACCAAACAGATTACACAGTGAGCAGAAGGCATTAATGCCTTCTATTTACAAAAATAGTATGTTTTCTGTCGAGATATATACAAATTTTAGATATAAAGTTCTATATTTTTAATTTGAATAATTAATTAATCAAAAAGTATTGCTATTTTGCACTGATATTGATTATAAACTCACTGCACGACGTGTTAGAGTTTTATATTACAAACCCAAAATGTTTTTTAAACAAAATATTTCTCCATCATATAATATATTATTTATTTTAATTTTATATATATATATATATATATATATATATATATATATATATATATATATATATATATATACCTGTTATCTATTCCCAATCCAATTAATAATCTCAATTGAGATGATTGATGATCGCTGCCGAAAAAATCAAATACACCAATTACAAATTTAACTTGAATAAATCCCGGGGGCATACTGGACTTAATACCAAAAATCGGACCAGCTTTCAGTAGTACGGAGATGAAGTTGGGAGGGGGGTAAAGCACGGATTGAATTTTCGTTCAAGTGTAAACACGCGTGCTATTCGATCACGCAATGCGTGACTCACGCTCGCACACACACAAATCACGCTCGATTTCAGCCGGTGGTTCACTCGACTACTCCTCAGCCGTAGTCAGTCAGCTGGGACTGCTCGGGCAACGGCACCGACGCTGACGCCGACGTCGGTTCGCAAATGAACGGTCAAACTACACGCACAAGTATTCAAATCGTTCACGTGTATAACACATTTCCGGATATACTTTTCCTGACTTTTCAAAAGTATTTCTTTTTGGGTTTTGTGGTTGTTGACAAACCTTGAATATATTTCTTTTTTATGCCATATATATATGGGTGACAGGTATTAAACATTAAAAATTCACTACGATGTTGCTTTTCGGGTATTTTAGGGACTATCCTTTTTATATTTATGTGATACTATCTGTACACTATCCTGATGTCCATGGCTTCATATGTTGTTTGTTGAAACACTGATCCTTTTAGCAAGTCGTACGTTAGTACAAAAAAGCAATAAAAACATTTGACTATATCATAGTTGGAATATAATAAATTCAATTCACATCTTTTTCATTCTGAAAATATTTAGCCAAAATCGAAAACTAGTAAAATTTTTACAAAAGTCACGAGACTCGAAATGAGTCACGTCATACGTAGCGAGCAACAGATTTTTCGGTTGCTTGCTAGGGATGACGTGACTCATTTGGTAGAGCGTTGGACACGTAAACCAAAGATTCTGAGTTTGAGTCTTAACCACATTTTGATTTATTTATGTTGTCATAGATACACAATTTATATTTGTATTATTAAATCGTTTGAACTATACAGTATTTTGACAGGGAAACAAAATAGAATAAAATTAATTGCTAATTGGCTTTTGCTACCAGTAATCACAAATAGATCGACTAAACGTGTTTCGAGCGAAATGTTTATAGCAGATAAATATTGAAAAGCAGTTCATACTAAATATAATAATTGAATATATTGAGAAAATATATATTAAAGAAATAACCTCTTAATATTTCCTTGGATATAAAAAATGGATCAATATTTTCGGGAATATTCAGATACGATTCAGAGATGGTTAAAACGTGTATTTACGTTAAAATCTCGAGTTCACAAATTTTCACCAGTAAAATACTTTGTTCTAGTCGTAATTTTTACGCACTAGAGTCACAATGAACTTATTATAGCACTAGTGTCGTAATGAACTCAGTGTTACATTGAATATCATTTTGATACGAAATGACAATCAAAAAGTAGGCTTTTCGGAACAGTTGTAAATAATATTGTTTCTTGATTGCGACAAAATTGCAACAATTTAAGAACATATTTACGAAGAATAATTTTCAAATAAAGAAATTACCAAATAGCATATTAAAGTTTGTGTGTGTGTGTGTAGGTGTCTGAGAAAGAGGGAGTTAGTGGATGATTGTACTTTAGTACTCGTATAAAGTGAATGAATGACTAAAACGATGCATTTTATATGCACGCGCGATAGTGGATAATTTAAGACTGTAATAAAAGAAAGTATTTCATACTTTCGAACGGGGCTTTCAGATTAAAATTGAATAATAAAATTATGAACATTGAAATATAAACCTTTGAAGGATTATTATATACATAATGTCCTGTTTTAGTATTTGAAATAATAAAATTATATTTTTAGCGTTTTTTTCTTTCTTGGGTGGAGTCTAAAAGAAAGTATGGTAATGTCGGTATGGCAATATATTCTTGGGATCTGTTTGTAAAACATATTATCAAAAGAAATAATTAAGAAACCAAAACCACTATTTTCTCTTTCTTTTCATTAAAATTTCGGTGTTAATTTTCCCGAATCGAATTCGATTATTTTCCGGATTAAGTGGGAGTGTGGACAGATAACCCATCTTATAGTTAGTTTGATATTGAGTGAGTTGTCAATACAATGTGATTGAAGAACATAAATCCGGTGAATATAATCCTATAGTATCCAGCGCTACAAACAGTGCACAAATTCCGGTCAATAGACCGAGTTACAATAGCGGCTGCATACATATCCGAGCAACTAGCTCCACTGGTGGTTGTCGATCAAACCAAACACATATTATCACAGCATGTGTATGCGTAATGATTGCGCAAGTCAGGATAATATATCAATTAACACGATTAACAGCAGACACAAAATCATAATGCTTCTATCCGCTTGCCTATGTATGTAATCTAGTAGTATATAGCCTATAGATGAGTGACAGCGGAACATCAGATATAGATTGAAGTGAGCATGCGCACATTGCATTTTATATATATATTATTCATAACATGATTTTGTTTAGAAAATTAAACGCGAAAATCGTGATGGGATATGCGCTATGTGTGTGTGTGTGTGTGTGTGTTTGTGTGTGTAATCGTTCTTCATGAACAAATAGGGTATTATTGTAGAGTAAATTGGATTTTGTAAATCTTTTGTTACACCAAAAGTTCGGTTATGTAATGTGCAGTAGATTGTGAATGCATTGTTTGGAATATAGTGTGTATAGGTATAAAGCTTTTGAAACTAGGGGCTTCATATGTTTGATATGAATTTTGCCACAAACAGACCAAAATGGTTCATGAAATATTATATAACATAATTGTAAAACTATACCAGCGATGTTCAAACCACTACTCTATTTTGTCTAAAGGAACTTTTGCAATTTGGTATTCTTATACATTTTTAGGTTTACAATCTGTAAAAAACTAAAAATATAAATTTCTTATAATTTTTTTGATATAATAAAGAAAAAAATATGATTTCATTTTAGCCACTGGGTTCAAAATTTGGAATAAAATTGTTGACATAAAATATCTTAGCATTATCAGTAAAAAAATCTAATATTTTTAAAAGTTGACAAAGAGCAGTATTTAGAAGGGCTCCAAATTTCGGGGCCCTATAACTTCGGACCTGTGCAGATGCTTGGATTTAAAATGCTTCGGGAACTTTACGGGTGTGGAAATTATATGTATATCAAATTTCATTAAAATCGGCCCGGTACCTTCAGATGAGATAGGTCCACAACGTTGGCCTGACGAACGAGCGAGATAATCCAATGTTTATATACGTTTTCATTATCAGGGAGACGAGACAAACACTTTCTACTTACAAAATTTGTGGATCCGAGAATGTTACAGACACATGACCAAACACTATACCTAATGGTTTGTCGTATTGGTTTTAGAATTAGGTGATTCGAATTTCGGTGACGGTTCCGGGTTCATTAGTACCATCGATTATATACTGCTGTGAGAGTTTATCATCATCTAGCTCCAATCCGTGTATCTGTTTCGTATTTTATTGATTGCATGCTATGTAGGATAACAAGTCATAAATATCTAGAATGTTTGCATAGTCGAAATAATAAGAACCGTTTAGTTTCACAAATCAGTTATTTGCACAATTGAAGTGGGTACTACTATGTATATACTTATGCCCACTGTGTATACCCACCAATTTGTTCTATTGTTTTAAATATAGCAACGCGGAAACAATTTAATTGCAATCCAATTTGAAACGTCAACAAGAAAACGTCTTCTTCGTTTCGTTTCGTTTCGTTTCGTTTCGTTTTGATGGTAAAATGAGTTGCATGAAGAAACGGTTGGTTGGTTGGTTGTGGGAGGTGGTGGCACTGTGGCGGGGCGGGGCGGTGCGAGGTGCGACGAGGCACGTTTGGTTTATGACACTCTGGTGCCTGGTACGCGAACGACGCTTCACGGAAACAAGTTAAATTGAACAATTTATTCTACTGAAAACAAGCTATAAGTCAGCTCGTTCTCAATATTCAAGTCGCGCATGCATACCATGTATACCCGTCCGTCCGTCCGAAAGAAAGAAAGCCTGAAAGAAGATGGCTCACTTTATTTTAGATGTGCCACCGCCATCTTTCTTTACATTTGCTTTGCTCTTTTTTTTTAAGTCTTTTACTAATATACATTTATTCTGTTGGAAGATTTTAATTCATAATGTATTCATTGTCTCACCGTACGAAGTACAGATAAGCAAAGCCATTTGGTTATGCGTATGTTACAATTTAGGATCAAAAAATTAATAATAACAAATATTATTCACTCATGCCGTTTCCAAGATATTGAAAAGTAGTATGAGTAAACTTTTACCTCGGTTAAGATATTATTATCAAAAATATATCAAGATAAATTTCATGATTACATCCAAGAAAGTTATTATTATCTATAATTTTTGTTTATATAAATAATAAAATCGTCGTCCAAGGATTTATTGTAACGAATTTCAACAGTACATTTATATTTTGCGTAGTAAATATATATTTAATATTTGGAAATAATAGCTATGCATCAGTATACGAATTTTTTAACAAAATAAAAATTATTCATTTTGGACTGGTTTTAAATTTCATAGCATGTATTGACTACGAAATAAAATAAATTCGTTGAGTATTGCATTACATATGCATTAGTGCCTCTACAGCGGCTTTTCTAAAATTGAACAAACAAATATTATGTTTTAAAAATATTTTCATTCTACTTCATTTTATTATATTAAGTTTAAAAAATTAAATTACATAGTATCATAATGTAACATCTATAACAATTTTTGTATTTTCCAAATGTACTTTGTGTAATAATTACTGTTTACTTTCTTATAAGAATGTATATAATTAAATATGGTAATGATGAAAAATTTTAAACTCGAAATATTAATGGAAATACATATTTTTGTGATTAGTGCAGTCGTTCTAGTTATAGAGATAGAACAAAAAATGCATAAAGTAAACATGCACTTTCGGTTTGAATATTCTTTGCAAAAATAGGAGGCGCACATCTAAATCATATACAAGTCTGAAGTTTCACAATGAAAAGTTCAACATTTTTGGCACTAGTGTTTTCACAGACAGATACACAGACATCATACCGAATATATTCCCATTCGATTTAGGGAATTTCAAAACGTGTATATCCGTTGAAAACACGAGTACGAAATTTTTCATGATTACAATATTTGTTATTGCGTATAAATATTCTATATTTCAAAAAAATAATTACTGCTTTAATTTGTTTTTATAATCACAATTTTAAGAATTTTAATTGTCATAAAATTATATATATATATATATATATATATATATATATATATATATATATATATATATATATATATATATATTATTTTATGACAATTAAAATACCATATTCCATATATATTTGAAATCCACCTTTTTGTTGTAAGTTGCACATAAAGTAGTGCGGTAATAATTATGCTTGGTTCACGCGTGACTCGGGGTTAACAAGTACACGTGCCTATTAGGGAAAAAAGTGTAAACGAAACTAAACAAACTCACTACAGCCATGGGAACACAACACACGTCTGTTGTTGCTTTGTCATGTTAATAATGTGTGTTAGTGTGTATGACTAAGAACTGCCTGCAAGTGTTTTTAGCTCCCTTGTCGAATTAACGGGGCTTCTGAAACCTTATCGATTCCACTATTTACTCAGTCAAACGGATTATTATGTAGATGGAGCTGTTGTTTATGAAGTCACCTATACACCGTGTCAAACAATACTATATATATATAATATAATCATTTTATTTATACAGAGTGCTCAAAAATGTACGTGTTGGAAACACAATTGATACTAGTGCGTACACAATTCCCCAAATATTTAACATATTAAGATCCCATTTCCCAAACTGAAGGCATTTATGCCTGGTTATGTTATTGTTTGAATGAAAAATGTATTGGTTTAATTTCTTTACTAGAACTAATATTTCAAGTCGAAGAATTTTAAAATCGTATCCGAAATGCAAGTCCACCATTTTTCATTACATTATCAAATCTTGCATGAGTTTGTAAGTTCAGGGGAGTGTACAGTAGCCATAGTCAGTGAGTCCATCATTGAATTATGCATTGATATGTCGTCATCCCGTCCCCGTGTACACCTACAACCAACCTGCGAAATACATAGATACGTGGTGTGTTGGCCCAGCTCGCCCCAGCTCGCCCCAACTCGCCTCGGCTGTATCCATGGCATGGCGGCAGACTGTTGCTTTACCGGCAAAGTATAGACGGGAATTGTGTGGAGCGCATCAAGCAGTGTTTGTACAGGCGCACGATGATAGTGTAATACCATCATGAGCCGATTTTGCCTACAGCTACATGCTACAAAAGGCCTCTCGGTCGCTCGCTCTCTGCCTCCGACACTCTGTTGCCCCCCTCCCTCCACCCCTTGCATATTAGAGTTTGTGTATATGTTAGATGGCGATGGCGATGGCGACGGCGACACCCGCGTACTCGTCATATATTGATAACCTGTTGGTACTTGTGCTAGTGCTATTTTATTTTCACACTACGGGTCTGTCCTGTTTGCCATTCTTTCGAATTGATTTTGTGCAAATAATATAAGAGTCAACACATCAGTTATTTAAAACAGAAATGAGCAATGATGTTAATTAATAATAAAATGAAGAAGAATGGCCGTTATGCTGGTTATGGTTACATCCAACGTAAAATGTATGACCCAGTGAAGATTTATTTACTACGTACATTTAGCAATGGGCACCAATTCGTTCAGGTTGCTGTTTAATCAATTTGGTGTATTGTTTATTTATTATGTATGTGACATTTATTTACTACTGCTTATTTTTTAAACAAAAGTTGCTAGAAAGTCTATCATTAGTAAACCGTTACTTCCGCATAAGATATTGTTTTTTAAAATTTATTAATGAGAATGGTAGTCACAAGTTATTTTTATAAGCATATTCAAACCAGTTACATAAATTCTGAAATATTAAATTATCAAATAAATAATTGACACGAAGGCCAACAATTGGAAATGAATTTTTAAGGTATGTAAATTATATCCCTATATATAATTGTGAATAGATATGTCTTCCTATCCGGTTGTAATTTCACTGAACGACAAATTTAAATAATTTATTAATTTTATGTTCGTGAAGTTCAATATTTATGACGTAACATTTATATTTAGAATAATATCAATACTTCGATGTTCTACGTAACACAATATATAAGTGCTAATAAAAAACAGAGAATAGAGAACACAGAACACAATTATTGTAGTTAAACGAGAAAAATAAAACTTCTTCATTTTTACATGAAAAATTTCGAACTGCACTTTTTAACCCTCCGGAATGACGACTGTCTCTGTGTGTCTGTCTATGGACGCTATAGAGCAAAAACTGTTTTATTTAAAATTGTGAAACTTCAAACTTAAGATGTACACCTACTATTTTTGAAAAGAATATTCAACCCAGAAATGATGAGCTTCTTAAGTGAAATTATTTTGGTTTATGAAGTGTCTATAAAACTGAATTGATTCGACCCAAAATAGTAACGAATAAGCTCTGATCTTCTATTATAGTAATGACACAGCATAGTTAAAGGCAAAAAAAAAAAGCATTATACCCTTGAACTATAAATCGATACTATATAATATGTAGGTATTCAGTGTGTTACCGGACAACTTGACACAGCTACCTACGCTACGCAGTTTTGTCAATACGTGTACGAGATGTGTTTCTGCAGACGTCCACTAGGTGAGCGGCGGCACTTGTTGCTTTGCGGCTAAGACTTCAGCAGGTAGGTGTACAGGCAACATGGCCGCCGACGCCATGCACACGCACACACGCACGCACACTCGCTCTCTATTCCGGTTATCAGCGGTTACAAAAAACAAACGATTTAGGGGTCATATATATTCGGGAATTAGAGTATTTAGTTGGAAATAGCTGTGAAATTTTATTGATGTTTCAGAACATTTATACTTCTCGTGCTCATATATGTATTAACCAAGATTAACCCATGGGCACTATGTACCCATATCATATACAGAAGACCGATTCATCTATATAATTGAATATTTTGTCCGATGGTGAATTTTCATGTGTGTAAATGTTTAGTTAATGAACCAGATAAACCATATAAATAAAGATTAACCTTTATACAGTTTATCCTTGAAGACACGTTGTTGCAATATTTCTAGGTCATCGTACGGAAGTATACATTATCGTATCGTTTCAAATTTTCCTGTTTCCGAAAATATTTTGTAACGGAATTCGATAGAACAATCTAATCTGCGTCGTGGATTGTTCCAGAGCCTTTGTCGCTTTGTCTACACAGATTCAGACAGATAGAAATAAAAAGTGATCGTGTGCAGCATAAAATAAATATGTGAATTGACATTGTTTGGGCATGGGTCATAAATCGATGGTGCGAGAAACCCTTTGCTATACACTCTTCTAACGCTCGCACTTGTGTGTAAAATAAACCAACCTCTGCATTAAAATTTATTTTCTACAGTCTAGTACGGCGTAGTAGATGAGGTTTTTCAAGTATGTATGCGCGGTAAGTGAAGGCTGACATAGGTGGCGGTGTGTTTGCAATTAATTGAGCCGCGTATCATGTCTAAGTACTACGTGGATTGTTGAATATTTAAAACTAGGTTAACCCGTGAGCACCATGTGCCCAGAATACAAACCATTCTTCACCGATCCACCTATCTAGTTGAATAATTTGCTGGGTGGCGAGTTTTCATGTAATTTTTTTTGTAAATTTAACAATAAAGCATTTCCCTTATACGGATTTTCTTTGTGGACACGTTTTGTGTTTTTAAAAAGATACCTTTTCGTCTAATTTATTATTTACACAAATCGTTATGCAACGAACTGCCGGTATTTTGACGATTATTCAAAAATCAAGTATTAGAAATGTGAAGTTATCTGTGATTGTAATTTAACTTTCTACTTGTCACAATTCACACACAATATATGCTTCTGTTTTTGTATTTACTCACACAAAATAATTATTTTGACAATTTAATAATTATTATGTCGCTTAAGAACGTAGTAATAATTTCTTATAATCAACCACTGACGCCATTATAAAAATAGCCTGGCCCCGCAAATGGTAGTAATCACTGAAGCATATAAACATATATCCACACAAACATATACTTCCTTTTTTCACACTTAACACTTTTTATTTTCGTATTCAACTGTATACAAAAAGGAATTAAATAATTAAAAGACTCAATATAAATCAATGGATGCGCAATCATGAATCAAACCTATATTGAATGCAAACACCATTATTATTGGAGTGTGTGAGTGAGTTGTTCCGTTAGCGTATGCCTATAAAATGTGCATGATAGTATACTTCGTTTAGATTTGCTTGACATCAATTCCGAACACACAAATCTAGTGGCTTGACGATGTGTAGTTATCGCCACAGTATGACACTGTTGGTGGCTGCCTGCCTGCCTGCCTGCCTGCCTGCCTGCCTGCTAGGCAGGTAATGGGAGGAATGGTCGTTATATTTTTATGGTCTGCAAAAGTTTAATCAGAAACGCTGCAGCTGAAACTTTGCTTTTTCGTAATTAAAATGTTTAATGGTGTTTTCCAGAATGGTCGCTCTTAAACATGTTTTATCTGTCTGATTTGTCGATTAGATAATAATGCCTCGGCCTGCATGCCTTGAATTATTCATCTTTTCTCTGTTAACTGAACGATAATTCATATTGTTTACTTTATATCCAAAATTTAAATAATTGTGTTATAATAAGATTGGCGGTCATGCCACACATTATAGACGGTATTCTCAGGAATTAACTGATCGTAACTGGTGTAATTTTCAAACAAAAGTAGTGCGAAATACTAATTTCATTCATTAAAAACATAACTACTTATTGCCATAAGTGCAGCCGTTCTAATGATATTGGAAATAGAACAAAAAATGCATAGGAGTAAACATGCACTTCCAGTTGAATATTCATTTAGGAGGTGCACATCTAGACAATATAAATCCTTAAGTTTGAAGTTTCACAATTTTGCGTTCGACAGTGTTGGCTCTAGAGCGTTCACAGACACACACACAGACAGACAGACAGACTTCATTCCGAAGATAGTCACAATCGATTCAGGGAAGGTCAAAACATCCGTCGAAAAGTCGAGTTCGAAATTTTTCTTTCACATTTCAGAATCAGACGGACACAACTTTACGAGCTAAATACATTAAATTTAAAGATACAAGTACAGAATAATGTATGGCGCGCTAAACAAACTACACATTAAGTAGTAATAGTAGTAGTAAAGGTACAGGCAGCTACAGGTGATCTGTGGCACAGTTTACGTCGTCGGCCCTTAATACTGATCCGCTTACTCTGTTCACTTCCTACGCATCGAACAAGTTCAAAAGCAGCTAAATTTGAATAGTACAAGCAACCTGTCATGTTCAGCCCACGCTTCGCACCCCTGCCTCTGCCCCTCATACATATTTATGCCCTTTTGATAAACTTCCACCCATCACTTTGCTTAACTGTCTTAATAACTCTATATATAATTACTAAGGCCCTGGGAACGAAAAACCACCTCCAACAAATGTTTAATTGCTTTTACCGCAACTTACTGCTATTTCATTACCACTTCCATCTACCTGTGCATATTTGTTATCCTATAGTTTTATCGTGTTGTATTGTAGAAAAAATCTGGAGTGGCTCACACTTATAAATGTATGACTTTCCATATGCTTCGAAGAAAAAATTGTTAATTTTTACTTCTATTTTTAAGATATTTTATGTCTACAAATTTTTTCATTAAAATTATTATGGCTTATGGGTTTATAATTTAAAAATACGTTATACATATAAATAGTCTTACAATTTCTTGTACATTTTTTTAATATACTCAAAGAAACAAGGTACAGCGCATATATGCATCCAGCTCGCCTTATAAGTAATATATGCGATGCTAGCAGCGAACTTTATAAATTAAAAATAACTGTTTTTAATTATCATGGCCTTTGGGTTAACAATATTAAAAAATCTTATTGACATAAAATATCTTAGAATTATTTTTATAAGGGCAGTATTAAGAGTGCTCCAAATTTTGGGGCCCTATAACTCGGGAAGTATAAGGGCGATTGGATTTAAATTGCGAATGGATTCAATTGGGATGCCAAATAATATGTGTAGCAAATTTGGTTCAAATCACTTTGGTACCTTCAGAGGAGTAAAGGACACGAATTTTGTCTTACGAGCGAGCGACGATTAACATCCAAGTATATAAGTTATATATTTTTTTGGATTTAGAGCGACGAGACAAACACTTTTGTTAAGGAAATTTTAACCGAGAATGTTACAGACACACGACCGAATGCTTTAGCTTCCTCGGTACTTCGTACGGCGAGCTAATAAACATTCCACGCATGGAGTCTAGTTTTATGTGAATTCATTGTAAAAATCAATGAAAGTTATTGTGTCAATTATTTCTTAGCTGGTAAAGAAATTTTAAAAATATAACTAGCTTGTTGCATGACTCGAACAGTTAATTTTACATTTAAATCGCATTCGGTTAAAAAATATGTATTTTATAGGTATAAACTTTTTAACGGCAGACCAAATGTTAATTTTAAACTTTAAGCCACATACAATACAGCAAAAAAAAAAGAGGTCTCCATGTGGCAAATAAATAATTTAATTTCAGTGACAGTAACTTGTGACTGAACAGCGTATGTCAAGACAGTTGGCAGCAGTGCCTAATATGGCAGTAAGCTGATGTTAATATGAAACATGACGTTGGTACTTTGACATTTGGGAATTAAAGTAACCTGCGATGTGTATTATATGAACGTTTTGTTGCATGTAATGTGATTTACAACGAATTAGCTTTGTCAGATATGAAAAATTTCTATGGCACACGTTCATTATTTTTTAATTAAATTCGGTTTTAATTTTAACGAAATTAATTGCAGTTTTAATGTATCATTAATATTTTAATATATCATTGTGAATGTTGTCTGCAAGCACCAATGCCTTAAGTGTACACCTATCTTAAAAGCTATGCAAAAAACATTTATACAGGCAACAACATATTTAGCTTGCCGTTCGCTAAACTTATATTATTATAAAGTTTGTATTACTTTGATATTTAATAAAAATCTGTAGTTCTACATTTTTCAGTGATATTATAAACAGATGACACAGCAGCTCGTATATTTTAGGGTACAGTTCCTTTTTTTTTAAAAGATAGTAACTTCCTAAAATCTTGGAAGAAATCTCAAGGTTCTCTGCGTATCTATAAGAAAGTTAAAAAATCAAAAGAAAAGGCAGTAAAAACAAGCCGAAAAGTTGGCGCTTTCACATCGTCAGAGAAATGTGGACATCTTGTTTTTAATAATAGTATACGACACCACGTTGACGTGCCGCCACCGGGCCATCTCTGTCGCACCAACGGCGAACGAACAAACAGATTATCGTCAAATTGATGTGTGCTTGTCGGTGATATCGCCGTCTTTTTGTTTTTCATTTGTACAACGTTGATGTTCCGTCCGTCCGTCCGTCCGTTAGTCGTGGTGGCCTTTTTTTCTACCCAGAAAGATAGTTGAAAGTTTTGTTTGGACATTGTTAAAAAGTTTGATGATGGCTAAAAAGTAAAAGAGAAAGATTGGCTGATGTCGTCCGCTCGTTGTTTGCTTTTGTTGTTGCTGTGTTGTGTTGTGTTGTGCTGTGCTGCGGATCCTGTTGTTTCAATGTACGAGGATTAGAGTTATCGGTTTAAATAGTTGGCTTTGGTTCGTCGTGATCCTTTTTGTTTTATCACTTGATTCAACGGCTTCAACTTTTTGTCGAGTTGGAAATTTGTTTTTGTTCAAGTGGCCTCGTTTTCACACTGCGTTTTAATTCTTCGGAAAACACTTTATTGCTGATACCTCCACACATATGTATACTCTGGGTTCCAATATTATATAAATGGTTAATATAAGAACAATATAAATATTTCTTACAATTGTGAATTACGTAGTTTGTAAATACAACCACTTTAATAATCAAATCAAATAAAGAATTAAGACCAATTTGTACCATTATTTAGTTAGTTTTTTTCTAATTCATGTCGGAACGTAGAAACATTCGCTTCCGGTATAAATATCTTATTCAAACATAGCTTTTTTTTTCGGAGATACACAAAACATTATTTTTTTATATTCAATGGTTTTAGCAAAATGATGAATCATTTTTAAGACTTGCACTTTATATGCCACGGAAGAAAATTTCTATATTTGAAAACAATACCTATGTAATGGTCTAGCTATTATTTGCATATCTTGAAAATACATGAATTAGAGAAAAGATAATGCTTATAGAAGTTTTTTTTTTTCATGTACCATTTACTACTAAATCGCTTAAGAAAATAATTATTTTACAATTACGCATTCTGGGTCTCTATATTGATATTGTTTCGTAGCGATAATTACACAAATTTAAATCAAATTTAATAAATACGCCGCTCTTTATAAGATTGTATTGTGCTGGCCACAACAAATGATTTTTTTTTTAAATGAATATTACATATTATTTTAAATATATCTTATTTAAAGTGTACTGGCATGCCAAAGCCTGTCCGTTGCACTCTCTGGATAATTTACTTTCTCAATAATATTGTAACCGAATTCTATAGAACGATCTGATCTGCGCCGTGGTTTGCCCTAGAACCTTGTGGAGAGTCTTCAGATGTGTTCGGATATAATTGTGCTACACCGACACGGACAGACACAAATAAATAAATAGTGGTCCAGTACAGAAAGAAATAGATATGTGAATAGACATTGTTTGGGCGTGTGTCAGAAATCGATAGTGCAAATAAGATTGACGTATTTTTCGTGAGAAATTTATAACCAGGTGAATATATATGAATGGTGTTGTAAATAGTAGAAATATTTACAAATCAAAATTCAAATATAATATTTCATTGGCAGCTGCATTAGACTTTAAGTTGTTCTAATGAAAATGATTTCACAATAGAGCATTAAAAATAGGCGCACTAGTTTCGAATAATGGCCGCAGCTAGAATGTATATATATATATGTGGCACAGTGCAGAGGTGGCAAGTACTATAAAGGGGTATTTACAGTAGCCGATTTGTGAGAGCCTTTTGATTGCGGTTTAAACTGAACTTTCCATTCAATTTAGTTCCTTGTTTTGGCGTGAATAGCAGCGCCAGCATTCGCTGCACTGCGCACCCAACACAAACCGTTCACCAAATGAATGAATGAATGAATGAACATCAGCAATATTCCGAACCGATCAAAAGCTCGCTACTGCATCTGTGTGTCTGTATGTGTATGTATGTATGTGCGATCGCTCTTAAATTGTTTTCACTATTTAGCTTGCCGTACCAAGTACAGAAGAGCTAAAGCAATCGGTCGTGCATTCTCGAATCAAAACATGTATTCGATGTCTTTATGGTATTCGTGGTGGTTCGTTAACTTGTCTAACATAATAAGTGTTTCCCAATTGAAGTAATAAAGATGAAGATAATAAATCAAGGGTATATGTCTTCAGTAAACAAGAGTAATCTTGCGTGAATAACAGTAGTGTCAGAATGAGAATACATCATATAAGTTTTATCGTAAGACATCCACATCGTGTGCCTGGCAGCGGATCGAAGCGCGAAAATAAATGTAAAGTTCAGCCGCCAAAGTCTCGGCTACACCAATCGTAAAGTCACCGCCACCGTTGACCGGAAATTGTGTGCTACGGAAGACAATGCAATAAATATCATCGTCTACGTATATATACCTACATACGTACGTACGTACGTAGTACATCGTTGACCTTGGCCACGTGCCACCAGCAAAACTATTGCGCGATCTCCAGAGAATTTACTTCCGTGCTTTACTATATCCATACTTTTACAAGCACTCTTATAGATATGTACGTACAGACATACATACATACAACTGGTACATGTATATTGATTTTCCAATGCTATTTTTGTTTTTCACATTTAACATTTGCTCAGTTCTCATAATGGGCTCATTGCATTTGACGGGCAAGTAGTGTGTAGCGACTTTGGTGCTTCCTCACAATAATAAATTCAAAGTTGCTCGGGGCTTTAATCCTCGCGTCTCGGGCAACGGATTTTCACTTGTGACTACTTCAGGGAAGTACTCCGATGCCCCTTCCTCGGAACACTACCACGCACTACACGATGGCAGAGTAAGTTTCTCCGCCCATCACTTTAATAACTTTAATTTGTGTCATTCCTAAAAATAGTGAAAAACTTTCAAGAGTAAACTCTATCTGATTTAATTGTTTGTTTTTCCGAACGAATCACATGTATAAACCTTACATTTAGAGTTATAAGTTATTAACTTCAACAGATATTTGACCTTGAGATTTTAACAGAAATACACGTTTTGACCATGCTTGAATCTAATCTGTATGTTAACGCTATAGATCAAAAACTATTAACGGTTAAATTAAACAAGACTCGGTACGTAGAACGCATCTATGCGTCCAGCTCGCTTTTATGTTAGAAATGCGATGCGATTAGTGGTGACAAGAACTGTAACCACAAACTTGGTTTTGGTTAAGGGCAAACTGTTTAACATTTTTCTCCGTTTGATAGCTAGGAATTAATCTCGATCGCGAATAGTTACGGATTCATAAATAAATTGGCAGCCATTTCTCACCAAATACATTATGGTGCAATTTATTACGCATTCCTAAGTTTAGAATTGAAACATTCTAAAACGTATATAGTATACATACATACATACATACATATATGTATAACCAAATAAACAGTTCAAAGAGTAATTTACATATTTATTCATATATGCATGTTTGTACACATAAATACAGTCGTTTAATATAGTGGAGTTATTTTTATTATGATTTACTTTTGCGTATATATGTAGAAATAAATGGAAATTACATGCACACACACCTATAGATATCATATAAGGCTGTGTAATGCTGCTGCTGCTGCACTCTGTGCCCCTTTAACGTTACTAATTACTGTAGTTTATGCTTCCGTTTTCATTTATGAAGCCATTTCATTTCACATTTTAATTCAAATATTCACCACACAGCTACCACGCCGTGCTTTCATCATGTTTCACTTTACACACACACACACACTTAAACTTTTATACAATATATTGAATTATTCTGAATTTATATAACATTTTACTCTGCGGTCTGCCACAGGCAAGAATTCTGAGTAGTAAATACGTATACAGAGAGAGAATTTAGGTATCGGACCGGTTGACTTTACCAACATTTAGGAAAACAGGCGCCAATACCTTCAATTCACCCTATTATCAAAATGGGAGATATAATTAGCTGATATGGTAGTTCAAAATCATTTATGTATATGTAAACGTATAAAAGAAACGAATGGTGTGTGTATTTGTGAGTGTGTATTATGTATGTGTCCATCTGTGTGTCTGATTATCTTTGTGTGTGTCTGTGTGTAAATGTAAACTCTCTAGAGCCAAACCTGTTGATAAAATAATATAACTTTAAACGTAAGACTTGTATATGACTCGGGTTCAAATTATAGAATACAATATCTTAACCGGAAGTAAAGCTATACTCCTGCTACTTTTTCAGTATCTCTAAAACGACATAAATTAGAGAAAAGATGTAACTTATGAAAATTAAAGTTATGTACCGCATTTACTAAAGAATCGCCTTTGAAAATAGTTGTGTTTGATTTTCGTTTCCAATTACACATTGATTTTGTTTCATGGCATTCTTAACATGATTTTAAAATACAATATAGAAATATTATATTAAATAGTTTGTGGAAGAATATACGAATGTCGAATGAAAGTCACTCAAGCTTTTATATAAAAGTATTGGATTGTGAATTCAATGTTGTTGAATATTTGAAGCGAAGAATATCAAGTTGTGAACAAGCAGAAGATAAGGGCATATAATATGAAAGGGTTCATTCGGTTATGTGATGCGTGTGCAGCGAATAAGTACAGTAATATCGAATGAAGATTGTTGTCGTCAGATGATGATGAATCCCTGACAAAATGTGTCTGCCATGAATTCGGCCCTGTTCCCTAAAATCACTAAAACTGTACAATTTCGTTTTCTATTTCGCCTGACGTTTTGGATGAACGTACGACCACCGAATTACTAGATGGATAGGAGCAGCAGCAACAAACAGAGCAACAGTCTGATGTGGTGGTGAGTGCGACAGAGATGCAGCAGCAACGGAAGAGGAAGTGAAGAGAGACAGGGATAGCAGAGCGATGTGAGAGAGTGTTGAAAATTACGTGTGGCGGTGTTGAACGGCCCGCGGCTACAAATCGGCCAATCAAAGGGCTTGTTGCTTCAACCAATTACCGAGCACGTAATGAAAGCAGTCGTCGCCGCCGTCGCCGCCGTCGCCGCCGCTGCTGTCGCTTTTCCTGTTTTTCGTTTTGCGGTTATTCTTTTTATTTTTCGGCTGGAATTGCCTCTTTCGCCAACGGCTTGCTGTTGCTAGCCACGTTTCATACGCAGCATTATACTAGTATGTGTGTGTGTGTGTGTGTGTAGGTACATACATACATACATATGTACAATGCACATACACGTATTTGGGTTTCATTATTGACACATAAATGTGTAAATACACATTTTTATTTAGGTACGCGTGTAATATACAACACACGCCTGTTGCGTTTGACGGATACATTTTAAAATATAATTAAAAGTTAATTACAGTATATTAAATCTTGTTTTACGCTGTTTATGAGGATATGTTAGATGGTTACAACTGATTGTGTACACTGTTCAACAGTTTGCCATTTTTATCTTACTGGAACTAATTGCATACTCGGAAATAATCATGTTTGTATCATATAATAAATTATTGAATACTGAAAACGGGGCATATACTCCTAGCAGCGTTAAAAAACGATTATTTTCAGGAGTTTTTTATAGAAAAATTATTGAAGTAATAAAATTGGAGTTTATTGAGCGATTTACACCAAATTTCCTACACATATTATTTAAATCCAATCGCCTGTATACTTCCCGAATTATAGGGTCCAAAATTTAAAGCCCCCCTAATGCCACCCTTAGAAAAATAACTAAAACACATAAAAATTCTACACAATATTCTAAGATATTTTATATCTACAAGATTTCTTCATATTAGTAACAGAAAGACCTTAAAAAATTATTAATAATACAATTTTTGTATTTTTAAATTTGCACAATTATATTTTTGAATATCAAAAAACTACAAATAATTGTAGGACTATTTATATCTATCTAAATTTTTTCATATAATCAGATTTAAAGCGCAAAAACCCTAATGTTAAAAATATAGTGTGATGCTGGCTAGATTAATTAATCTAGTCAGCAATAGGTGGCATTATAATCTTCATTTTTTTGTGCTCGCTACTTGTTTTTTGCTGATTCTCTCCAAATGGCGAGCTGGACCCATCGGTACGTACCAAATCTTGTAATTTATTGTTTGTGAATATCTGACCCTCATTTTTCAATTTCATTTAAAATAGATGACCCGTTTTTCCACTATAATTTTCAATGTTGACGATCCTTTAATAGCAAATCTCTTTTAAATTATTATGCGTATATTTACATTAAAGTAATTAATAAAGTAAATAAAATCAAGTCAAGTTTGATTAGTAAAAGCACACAAAATGTTTCATTAGCAAAATTGGCGGGGTTGGATGGACGATGAAAAGAAGCATATTAAAGGCGTGTGTATTACTAGTAGCAGTAGTAGCGTGAGCTTGTTGGAAAATTCATCAAATTATTTATCGGAAAATGCAATCGAACCCGAGGCGAAGCGTTTATGATATGATGCACCGTTTGTTGTTAACCGTTCGTTCTTCTCTCCCGTTCGTGTCATCAATTAAAACTAATTAAATTTATTTTAATTATATAGGTGGCTACACCAAGCGATATAATTATTAAAAATACCAAATTTAACAACGCCAACTCCAAAACAGATCAGCCTAAATCAATTTCAGTTTCTGATGTAATTAATTTTCTTTATTTTAACTAGAACAATTTTGTTTTTCATATTCAACTGTCCGCCTTTCCCCTTTAAAAAACCTAGAACACATTTATTATGCGCCATTATAAAGTTTGTATACTTGTTCAAGTTTCCCCTTTTTGTTTATTCATACATACCTTATACTATATCTCTTTGTCTAACACCCATTCAGTTATCTGTATATCTATCTTTATTGCTCGTTGTGTTTTGGCGCATTTTATCACGATTTTAATTCGTTGTCTCTTCCCGTTTACTTCAAAGTATCGCACCCGGTTTTTTGTTTCTTTTTGTGTGTCCGCATGTTTACGACGTACAGTTTCGTGTAAAAAGAAAATAAATTTGTTTCTTTTTGTCTTGAGATTTTATTTGCCGGTGTAAAAAATCAAACATTGTTTATTATAGTCATTTGTTACATAGAGACCATAAACTTGAGAGTTTAGAAAGATTTTTGAGAAGGAGTTGTAGTGTCTTCAAATTGTAGATACAAAAATATCCGAGATATTAGTATCTTAAACTATATCCTGGGGTTGGATCCGACTAATAGATTCATAGGGATTCAAATATATATGAATTATGATGTGGAATTCTAATTTAAACTTAAATTTTCTTCTTCAGTATACTGTTTGTCGAGTTGTACCAGAATACCTTTAGACACAGGTACAGATAAATTGTAATTCAGCAGAACAGAACACTGCATCAACCTGGCACTTGAAATCTAATCTGAGAAAGAGAATGTTTGGCAAAGTAAAAGATGGTTATTATAAGTGGCAACAGCTAGAACACAAGTCTATAAGCATTAGGGAGCAGACTGGGTAATATTCATTTACGGCAGGCGACGAAAACAAAACATATAACGTGTTCTGTCCTAATTGATCCATTTCTCCTAAGAAAACCCTAATGTAACATCATTAACAGGGGAACGCTAACTCTATTAGCTAGATGTTCGTCGTGTCCGTGAGGCCCCTCGCGTCCAATCATGTCGCCTGCAAACACGCACAAACACGAACAGAGAAAAAATTACAAACACTTGTTCTTGCTTTTCTATTTGCGGGCGGTTGAATGCACCCGCACTATCAACGCTGCTTCAAAGATATTTTGCTTCTACCGGATTACAAATGTCTTGTAAGAACAAAACCAAGCTGGGTAAGATGTTCTTATGGAAACCGCTACTGATGCTTTTTGTTCACGAAGTTTACGTTCTTGCGTGTGAGATGAGAAATAAATATACAGTACTCTAGTAATAATACAATATTATACAAAATATATATATATATATATATATATATATATATATATATATATATATATATATATATATATATATATATATTATGGAGTCATAGTTCTATTACAATCTAGTTGGCACACGTGTATAGCTCCGAGGTGAGTCTGGGTCACAGCATTTTAATAGTTATTAAGCATTCACTGACAGCCACAGGCTTGAACTCAAACCACACGAGTTTCGTGTCTACCGCAGACACATTACTGATGTATAATAATAATTTATAAAATAAATCGAGAAACTATGGTTTCAAACATCTACATGAATTTTATGTTTGTCCGTTAGTAACAGATATTTTGCTTATTGAGTGTTATTTTAATTTCATTATCCAATAATTTTCACTAGAAGCATTTCAACGTTTGGATCGATACAAGGTTAAGTGATTTTCATCCAGTGACTATGATAATAGTAGTAGTAATGTTTAACCGTTTTTATGAATAGCGATTCCTTAATAAGCAATAAGTTAAGCTAATGAAATATTTCTTCTTGTGCTTCTAGGTTATCTCCAGGAGTTTATTCACCAAAGTCCCCAACGCGAAGAGCCACCATGCTCGCCACCGCGAACCGAACACGTCGTATCCAGCAGCGACGGCGACATTCCAATCTTCCGAATGCGAAGCATCGAAGAAACCGAAGCAGCACACGACTTGCTCTCTCTCTCCCAATCACTTCCACCACTCCCAGCTCCAGGTGTGGTTACTATCCACCAACCTACCCCAGTGTATCCACTTCCTATCTCAGCAAATGTGCACGAAATTGAACCTAGCTATTCGACCACGCTCTACCGACCGGTGAGTCCGCGCGATAACGTCGCACCCACTTACAGAACTGCCTCACCGTTACCGGTAACCATACCTTGTTACCAACCAACAATTAGTTATTTGGTTCAACCACAACAAACCTTGCCAACACCACCAACTTCTGAATGCAGTTCGGATGCTGAAAACAATAATCCAAATCCACAGCTTATTCCACTACCAGAAAGATCACCTGAGAAGAATTCAACTTCGTATACGTATGATGCGTTGCTTGTTACAGATGGTCGTTCGAAGAAAACTAATATTAGTTCGAACGCATTAAGTCCCACTCGGGAAGAAGTCGAACCAATTCCAGAATTGGAGGAAGAACCTCCTAATTCTCCGGCATCTCCAGCATCACCAAACTCCTCGAAGCAACAGAAGAATAACAGGTATGTTTGTAGCGAATGCGGGAAGCAATACGCAACCTCTTCGAATCTATCAAGACATAAGCAAACTCACCGAAGTTTGGATAGCCAGTCGGCGAAGAAATGTATGACCTGTGGTAAAGCATATGTCAGTATGCCAGCTCTAGCAATGCATGTCCTGACACACAAGCTATCTCACAGTTGTGGCGTGTGTGGGAAGTTGTTCTCGCGACCTTGGCTCCTGCAAGGTCACTTGCGATCCCACACTGGGGAGAAACCGTACGGATGTGCGCATTGTGGTAAAGCGTTTGCCGATCGCTCGAATTTGCGGGCGCATATGCAAACACATTCATCCGATAAAAATTTCGAGTGTCACCGGTGCCATAAATCGTTTGCGCTGAAAAGCTACCTGAACAAGCACTTAGAGTCGGCGTGTCAGAAGGACGATGAAGATGATCCTGATGAAATGATGCACTCGGATGACGTGGACATGTAATAATGACGACGTTGTTGTGACGTCGACCAACTATCTATATCATATCGCGATTTCATCGGGCAAGGGCATACTGGATAGTGTTTCTTCGCGGAAAAGGGAATTGAAATATCAAGGAACCAGATAAAGAATATAGGAAGGGAATCATTTTAAATCTAGTATCATGGAATTTTCAATTATGAAAGTATGAAAACGATGAAACAGAATGCGACTTTGAGGAAAATATAAGGCAAAGTTGTTACATTCCAGATTGGAACTAGAATATAACCAACGTTTCTATAAGAATCTCCATCAGATTTGTAACAATTTGTGAACTCCAGGACCATATCGAAGAGATATCTGCCAGTATCGCCCTATTGGCAATAATAAGCAATACAGAGATGACTAATAGTAGTGCGTAATAATGATTTTAGTTTTGTTTTTTATTTTATTATTCAAAGAGAACCAACAAACAAAAACTACAAATAAATAAAAATCATTTAAACAAAGCAACGAATCCTCAGTGTAGATGACATTAAATGAATATTAAATTATTATTTAAAAGAAAAGAACAAAATAATTACCAATGTAGAAATGAATACTGTAAGTAATATTCATTATTTACTATGTATTCCTCTGGTAAATTATCTACGTGCATATATACTTTTTGACCCGTTTTTAGTGTTAGAATTAAAACTCAATTATGGAGAATAATAATTAATTAAAATTTAGATGATACAAACAAAATGTATGAAGATGTGAATGATGTTATTTCACAATTTAGAGAATATCGAAGAGTGGAATATTTTTGCAAAAGAGTATATGTTCTTAGATTATATATTATTATTCCCCCTCCCCCTTAAGTCGGATCTGTACACAAGAACGACTTACACACACACATACACAGACAACAACACACTATACAATTAAATACTCATTTTCAAAGACATTTATTAAAGTATTCAAATGATTATTGTCTTTGAATAGCAATAATTTTTATTTATTGTACATATATTTTATCCTACTTATATATGTTTTTATATGTTTAATGTATTTATATATTTATTTATCTATTAAAATGATATCTAGTCAAGAACTATATGGTTCTAAAATGATGAAAATTTTTAAAAATATATCTAAAACAATGTCAATTCGGAAGACAAAATAAAATCTATATGAATATCGAAATTCCTAAATCAATAACAAAAATACTCGTAATACACACTCACTGACATACACACAGACAAATATATGTTTATAAATAGCATATATATATAATAACTGATGCGGCCAAGCTTATACAACGAAAAATTACACTTTTAATATATGTTTAAATGTTTAATTTCGTATTTAGAATTCGTATTGGAAAGAGTTACAAGAATGTTGTATACATGTACTATATTATATTTGTATAAAAACAAAAAAAAAATCCGACAATGTGCCATTTTGCAGAATATATGCAAAAGAAAGTAAGTTTACCAGTAAAAGAGAACCAGTCTAGTCAAGTCAAGTTATATTTGCAATATTGTCAGAGTTAGGAAACAATTAATTTTGTTTGTCAGTACGCAGCATACTCATTTTTATTTACGATTAATAACTCTTCAAATATATTCGGTGAATAAACCGAATTTTCAACGCAGTAAAATAATAATCTGAAAGAAAAACATATCGCTTTATAGTAATAAATATGTTATTATTTATTATAATAAAGTAATAAATTATTTCTTTGTATCTTTATTTTACTGGCATTCGTTTTTTGAATTAATTTGATATTTTGAATTATATGTTGCTATTTTGCCCACTGTACTTTAACTTCAGGTTTTGCATATGAATAGGCGTGTTCGTTTGTACTACTTGCTTAGTTCACTCAAATAACGTCATATAAACAAGTTTGAGTAGACAGTTTTGCATGCAAAACGAACACTTTTCGCACAGTTCGACTTGTTTTGACGTTCGAATCACAAACCAAGCGTATGCATGTCCAAAGTAGCTAATTAATTTATTATAACTTTAATTTTGATTAACAAATATTGCGCACTTTCAATGCACCACTTGCAGATTATGCATTTGCTTCCAACTACTTCTTATTTCTGCCGATTGCCATTCGAATTTTGTAGATTCTGATTTTAAACAGTTAATTATTTAATTTGTTTCGAGTTTTGTACATTCTAGTCTGAGTCTAGTCTAAAAATTGAACCTAACTTACGAAACCTAACCTATGCCAACATGCTAGCTAAACAATTAATGTTCGTCGTAAAATATCGTGTTACAAAATATACTCCATTATGCAGATTTTGAATTTGCATTGTATACTACGTTAGAGACGTACTTCCCTTTCCAACTCGACGGAAGGTGTGTGACTTATAAGTCTTATACTAAATGCATGAATTACATTGAAAATTCGTCAAGGTGTCGAAAGAACAGCTTCAAAACCTTTTTATTGTAGCAAACAGACACATTTAGTTCGTTTGAAGCATACAATCGAATGGATTAAGTGCATGCCTTATATATATATATATATATATATATATATATATATATATATATATATATATATATATATATATATTCTATGAATATAATATTCGGAGAACATAGGGTAAACAACAATGTTTAATTTTTTATCGGATGAAACTTCAAGTTGCGGGAATTTATTTCCCCCCAAAATTGTATATATATCTCAATACCGCATACAATAAATTTCCTTACGATGTTAACATGTAAACATGTCGCTATCTTTGTTCAACTTGAAGTAATCGATTGACTGTAATTCTTGTTGGTTTTGCTGTTGTGCGAACATATTGTCCCATAACACAACTTTCTACCATCCACTATCTATCTTTCTTATTCAATACTAAAGTGCTTACGGTATTCGCGCACTATTTTTGTTCAATTCAACCAAGATATATGTCTACTTGAACACATCCCATTCACTAAATAAGTTTTGCTGATCTAAACGGAAAGATCTACACGTACATACATACACATACACACATATCTGGTTTTATTCTATTTGCAACTGGCCTTGACAATAGATTTAATACGTCGTTTATTTCGCGGCAGGGTTTCCAATAAAAAAGAATTATTTCTAAACTTTTTTAATGGTTTCAGTATAGTTTATTATTGCACGTTAAGGAGATTATAAACTCAATAAGATGAATGATTTATTAATATGTCTGTCATTTCCTAAATATAATCAATGTTGGCCCTGCAAAATATAATCTTATTTTTCTAAATGTTAAAATAGAGGATATTCTATCGACTGCTTCGTCTTAATTACGTAAATATGTAATAGGGTGGTTTCAAGCATTTTCCGTCTTACCATCTATTTACATCCTTTCAAAATACACGCGCTTCATTTATCTGCATGTAATTTTACTTGCGTGTCCTTTCTTCTGTTGAATTTTATATGAGTAAATACTTGTGTAGCCTTTAGAATTATAAAAATCTACGATGGAAAATATAATGTGACGTCTTAACTTTCAAAATAAAATTTGAACTGTAGAATATATCAGTGTAAAAGTTAAGCAGAGTTCATGTATATTTTCACAGTCTGCATTAAACAGTCAAATCGACGTCACTCATCCTAGGTTGCTGCTAATGCATGTCATAAGTAAATATAATGCTATTTGCTATAGAACAGTTTGTCTGGAATTGAAAAGTTTTTGTCAAGACATAATTCAAATGAACAATAAATATGTATAATATCTCAAAATGGCACTTTGTTCAATTCAATGGTTAAATTTATATGGGTATGTGTTATTTGTAATAAAAAAAAATCAAATTTGTTAATATCGTATGTTCAGTGTTTTGATAAATCTATACATTCATAAAATCATTGGGGAAAATCGAAGGAAATACAAATTTTATTGTAAAGGAAATGGGGTGGCTTACTCTAGTCAAAATCAACCAAAGTTACCGAAAAATGTTTATCATTTATCACACTCCTGCATACTTACAATATGTTGTTAATTTTAAATTATAACAGATTAAAATATTAATCAAATAATCAACGAATAGAATAAGATTTATGAATTTATCGGTCGATTTTCACAGACGTAAGTCAAAGTTCACAACATCTACAGAACAGTGCTTGTTATGCACTAGTTGTGAATGTGGTTCTTCACAAAAGACATAATTTGTTATTGATTTTTATGGATATGTTTGAAACAGTTACAATTCTACAATTTTTACACAATAAATGGGTATTATCATGTATCGATAAATAATCACAAGGCCCCAGAACATCATCTAACGTCAAATCTCGGCAGTTTCCATAAATACTTCGCAAACATTAATAATATCACAGAATTAAAAGAACATTTGAAGGTCAAGATTTTCTCAAAAGTATTTTAACTGTTTCAAATATACTTTTAATTTAGAATATTTCGTTACCAACAATAAGTATTATAATTATTTATGTACCACAACATTGTACAAAGATCGTATACAATATTTATGTAAACCTAGTTTTAATTTCAAGCCAATTTTATTACAGTATAACATCACTTGCAAATACAATAAAATAATTAAGACATTAACTGAAAATACAATATATACCTACATGTATGTAAAAATTCAACTATACAGTTTATACAAATATAAATACTGTAATAAAATGGTTACCACAAATAAAAGTAAGCAAAACTCATCCGATGTTTTAGGGTGATATGTGAGAAAGAGTTCAATTAGACAGTGAATTGGTGATAGTAATGAAGGAATGTATGGATCCGTCTGGATATCCAGAGAATTCAAAAAAAGTAATACTTTTAAAAAAAAATCGTAAGCAATATTGCATGTAATTAGTTTTAGATTTACCCATACAAACAAAAGAGGCATATGTTTTAATATATTTATTAATTATATTTAATTAAATGAAACAAAGAGAAAATATGGAGTACTTAATGACATTAGATTTTAATTCAAAATTTATTCCGTGATAAATAAAGAATTTATTATTTCGTATTGTATTCATTTTTAAACTTGACGATGACGAAAAGTAGAACATCAATAAATGCTCATAAATACATATTGATATATGGCATAATTTACACCATATTTGGCCACATTGATAAACAATTTTCAGCTTATAAACGTTGTTCAAACATTATTTCACTGAAAGGTATGGTCAAATATACTCGGATATTATAATTTATTAGTATTTAATATATATATATATATATATATATATATATATATATATATATATATATATGTCTTTCAGGAAAACCACATAATGAATATCATGGGCATAAGACCGAATATGATCATGTAGTTATGACTGAATACTAGTGAAGGTATGAAATACGTGGGTGCGTAAGTTCCACGCCGTTTAAAGTTCACCGTGTATAAAATAGCCTTACCATTTCTGCATAAGTGGTACACTGTGTATAAATCTAATCGTGACGTATGATTCGTACCACTTGATTCGCTTTTATACATAGAATTACAAACGTGGTCGTTATACACGTAAAAATTATACGGCTGGTCTATATATGGTTAGTTTTCACATGGAGTGGAATGTTACCACACGTGGCAGCCATTTGCTTTAAAATATCAAACCAAAAATGTTTACAATATGAAATAAATTATTATATGAATGAATCCATCAACCATAATATACTTTATATAGATCAAAGAAGACAGTTAAGGAGTCAACAGAACGCATTATAACACCATAGTACGTAATTTAACTTAAACAAAATTATAAACATGTTTAAAAGAATTTGGGGAAAAGTTTGTATAAAAAAAAAAAATAGAAAGAAATATTTAAAAAAATAGTCGCAGCCTTAATGAAATACACCAAATATATTTGTAATAATTAAAAAATTCAAATAAGTGAGAGATGTAGTAAAAATTAATTAATTAACTAATAATTAATTTTAAAAATCAAGTGAAATGAAACAAATAAAAATAGGTAGTTGAGTAGACGAATGGTATTCACATGCCCGCTAGGTGTTACCATAGACACGAGGTAACAGAAACTAAAGTAAATTTTATTATTGCTTCATATGCGACTTCACTATTGCAAGAATTATGCTTTTCCATGCTTCGATTTCGTATGCAGTCTTCCATTCTGGAAATTATTCAAACACATACATATTACTCACTTTCTTGTACGTATAATCAAAAAATATGTTTTAAGATATTGAAATTATATATACAATTCTTTTACAAACCGAATTAGAGCGGATATTATACAATTTTTTTTTACAAACCGAATAAGAACGGATATTCTCATAATATTTTTACTGTAGTTCTTTTTTAAATTTTTAAATTTTTTGTATATCAAGTAACAATTTAGTAATCGTTGTTTCACGATTTCTTTTTCATTTCGAAACTAGTCAATTTACATTCCGAGAAGCGTACATTAGTATCAGCCAAGGATACTCTTAAAAGATTTGAAATTTTTATTAATACAATACTTAGTTTTAGATTTCGTCCAAGAAAGTAAAAGGGATCAAAATTTACAATTAAATTATTTTGCACATAATTTTAAGAATGGAAGACCACATATCAATGCATAAAACCTAAAAAAAATTAGATATTTCCCACGCAAAAATAAACTGTAAACTTTCATTATAAAAGCAGTATTTCTTTGCTATCTAAAGAGTAAACTATAAACAAATTTTGAGCAATAAGCGTTCAATTGAAAAGTGAAGAATAGGATGTTTTCTTCTAGTAGAACAGAAAGATATAGTAAGTATAAAAATACTCAATTCTTATGGGTATTTAGAAAAAAAATGAGTGATTTGATTATGAACAGTTCTTCTGTAAGAAGGTTTTAGGTATGATTGTGTTATAGAATCAGTGCCGCGTGGCGGCGACTCCTGTCACAGTCTGATACAAACATAGTTATCTGTTGTAAACAGTAATTGAGAAATCCTGTACACACACTTACTTGGGCTTAAGTATTATTATAATTATTCATTCATTCATAATTAATTATTATCTAATTATTATAATTATATTCACGATTAGACCAGGAAAGCAATAAAAACATATTTTTAATCTGATATTTTTTATTCGTTTATTGCCTATATCCTCATTACATTTATTTTGCAGGAAATCATATCTATATTGCAAGACTTGATTGATATTACTCAAACAGGTAGGTACATTCATTATTAATTATTGTTATTTCTGCATACTATATTTTTATTTTTTCCGTGTCTTTTCCACTAATAACGTTAGGATTTAAGATTGTTGATTTATAATACAAAATCTTGTAATTGTCAAAAGACTGGAATTCCTATTGAATTATAATTTATTTGTAATTGATAAACAGGTAATAATTCCCTTTGATTTATAATACAAAATCAGATAAAATGTTTGGAATTATCAAAAAGCTTTCAATCCTTTTGTAATTACAGTAGATTAGTTATTGCTAAATAAGCTTTAATTCCTTTTGATTAATAACACAAATTCACATACAAGACTTGTCATGCTCAAAAAAATTCAATTCGTTTTGAATTGTGATTTGAAATCAATTAATTGTAGATGGTTTGAGCTTGTGAATTAACGAAATTATTACGAATCATGAACACAATTTCACTAATAATTGATTTTGCCTAGCTCTGATTGCATTTTATGGTGTGTATGCGCAATTTTCGTCATCACAAAGATCTGCAAATCCGTATTCTGATAATAAAATATCATCTAGTGTCTTTTAGAAAAAAATATTAGTATTGTACTTACGTTAAGTGTTAAAATGATAATGAAATGAAATATTATGACAATCTGTGTAATGCCTAATAAAGTTCTAGTGAGTTGGCGTTGGTGTTGGTTATTATTATCAAACATACGGGTATTAAATGACACACAAGCGAGAACAATCTCGACGAACAAATCCCAGTAAACACACACACACACACATTCGCATATACAGACAAACTAGAAACACCCGGTATAATAATCCAGTTTTCAATGAACAACATGAGGATTATGTGTGATCGTTCGTGCGAGCATTTTGCTCATGATGGTGACGAAAACATATATATAGACGCAGGCACTCACACACACACACACACACACGCACACATTTCTAATATGCATGTATCTTTGCACATGGTGTCATATGTGTACCAGTAGTAAACGCTCGTATACGGTAGCATATGCAAATTAGATGAAAGCACACATGACAATGTCAACTAAGACAAATTCCATCAATATGAGCATATATATCATAATATGCGTATTATACCTTAAACCAGCCTGTCAACCGGCTGCGTTGCAAAACGTATTTGTGGGGATATTAATGATTATTTCAGATCAAATATATTTAACAGGTTTCACGTTTAGTTTCTCATACAAAATGTATTTGTAACATTAAGTTATTTAAAAGAATTGCACAAATATTCGTTTCACAGATATATATATATATATATATATATATATATATATATATATATATATATATATATATATATATATATATATATATATATATATAATCTCGGAATATATCGTCGTCTAGTACGACCAAGCTTTACGTACGTCTGGAGAGGTGAGTCTAGCTCAGCAGTCTTTCATAAAAGTACGCACTAGAAAAATATTCAACTTTATATTCACGCGGCAATTTCACATTGAAATTCTCACAATGACATGTAGCAAAATACTCGTATTTGTAATTTTTTGTTTTACATGTATTTATTTTTTCCGCTCCCCACACTTAAACACAAACGCTATTATACCTAACCTCAATCACCTTCCAAACTACAATTTACACCCGTATAAATATGCCTGCAAATATTCAGTAACTTTTGAATAGCCTACATATCTGCAGTTGCAAAAATATCTGCTAAACTGCGTTATTAAAAAATAAAACAGTCTGTTACATCTGTAATACAACCAGATGTAATAAAAAAAATACCCATTCTACGCAAAAATGCATATAGGTTGTATACCTGCTGAATAAAAAACCATACCCATAGTAGCCTCTCGGCTATCAAACACGAAATCAGTCCACTTTTATGATAAATAGCGTAACTAGGAGTATGATTGCATATAAATTAAAGTGTTCTAAATATCTTCATCAAATTCTCATCAGCATTAAATTCACAAACACACTTTCATTACAGCCCAGATTCCATTATGAAACAAAAGAAAAAAGAATCTTGCAAAGCCTTACTTATTGGCAACAGTAGAACCATTCTAATTTGATGGCAGCAGCAACACAACATTCTAAGCTAAGCTAATCTCGCGTTGCCTAGTTAGGCAAATAATGACAGCCAATCCCGCACGTGGATTTGATATCATATTTGTGTTTACAGCTTACTTCCCGCCCCCCCTCTTCCTCTCATAGTCAGGACAATGGGAGCAACAGGACGCTATAAGGGACATAGAAACACACACACACACATTGGGCCATTGAGAGATACACACAGTGAGACAGACACGTGAAGGGGCAGGAAGAGCAGGGAAGCGAAGAAGTAGAGGAAGAAAAGCACTATAACCGCACCGATGACAATAGAATGTCGTCGTCATCGGCGTCGTAGATAAGCAGTGGCGTTTTCATTTGTTCAAAAGCGAGCAACATAAAATGCCCGTTACTCCACGCTCCTCCACGCTATTGCACTGTTGTGTGTCCTATGATGTGATACGATGATGATAAGATAGTTTGTACAGAGTGTACAATGGAAGAATTTCACATCATAGCATCGACAATGCTTAATTGGTTGATTTTTTGTTTATTATATATTATTTATAATGTCTGTTTCATATTTTCAAAGTTAATAATGGTATGTATGCGCCCACAACATCAAATCATAACAATCATCATATTATTTGTTCAAAATCAGGATTATACATTTTCTTTCTTCTTCTACTTTGTATTTGAATAGGTTATTCACAACAATATTATTTTATTTGCCTGAACTTTTGATTTGTCTTTGTATTAAATGGAAAAGCAGTGGCGTGATTAGACTGTGAAGTTTATAGTAGTACAGTATTAAAAAATGTTGTATATCCAAAGATATCTACAAATATATATATATATATATATATATATATATATATATATATATATATATATATATATATAGTATAATGCCAACTATTTCTGGCTAGATTAATTAATCTAACCAGCAATAGGTGGCATTACAATCACCGATATTGTTATGCTCGGTTCATGTATAACTCTTCGACTATGCGGATTGCACAAATATGAACATTTTGCAAGGATCCATGATGAATTAGATGACTCTTAATTTTATTCATGCTCGTGCTCATGAAACTATGAATTAACCTTTTCAAAAATAAGTAATTGCAAATGTCATTAAGAATCAGAAACAATTTTTCAATATATAATCGTTGAGAAGTGAACTTTATTTGGCATATGTTTTGGGCACATGGTTCTAACCGTACCAAATGTTCATTTTTAGCATTGTGTAAGCTTTTAATAAAAATCAAAAAATCGACTAATCAATTTTAAACCAAATCCAATGTTTATCGAATTATGTTGCTGACAACGTAAATGTAAAATGTACTCAATCAATTATTAATAAATTTGACACATTGGTCAAGCCAAAAATAAAAAAAAATGCCAGCGCACACACAACACCGAACTAAAATTTAAAATCACATGAAAATTCAGTGATTTAATATCGAATGGAATAAAAGCTTTTGAAAAATCATTGAACGCCCAATGTATGTTCACGGGACGTTTAAACGTAAACAAAAACAATAATAAATTAATAAATTTCACCGAAATTACTACGAACACAAAAGCGACCGGTACACATTACTACATGATAAAGGCCCTGGCGCAGGCTGCGGGGACCTGTGGGCCATGGGGTCGTTTTATAATTTTCGCTCTCGTTTTATTAATAGAATGGAACGCCATTATTTTTCAGTATTCCAGGCAGCGTGCGAATTGGAAATAACTTCATTTATATCTCAACAAAATGTCAGTGCTATTATCGGTTTTGTGTGCGCGAGTTTGTCGATTTAAATTTAATTTAATATTGTACAGTTACTGATAAAATATTCCATTAATGTTTTATGTGTGTATTGTGGTCGTGCATATATGTTTTATACAGGGCTGGACCCAACTAAGCTTACGATGATGCTGCTACGTTTGATAATTAACCGAACATATTTTCAATTAACTCTTATTATGCCTAATAAACTTGACTATCTAATACTTATATTCCAAGTATATGTATATTGAAAACGGCACAAATTAGAGAAAAAGTGATTCATATAAAAGTTTAAGTTCTCAAAATATCTCTCAACGTTTGTCTTTTCGAAAAAAGTGCCAGTAATTGAAAAATATTTTTTAATAATAACCATGTTGCATTATTATTTCTCTAGTACATTTTGATATTATTTTTTAATAATCGTAGGATGAATTTTAAACAAAATAAAGCAATATTATTTACCGGTAGTGACAGTGTTAGAAAGGCTATAACACATTTTTATTTGCAAATAGAGATTGAGCGGATATATCAAACTATTAAGTATTATTTAATCAACATTTCGTACTACGAGTTTCATATAATATTCAATATTGTATAAAATATGATGACAACATACATTAATTAAGTTCAAACGCCCATTTCCAGGATATTACACGACTTTTAGAAATCTTGTCAAGACCAAATAGATTCTTTTAGAGAAATAATTTATATAGTTTTGATATTTTGACAATGAACACTTACAAGGCTGAGAAATAAAGAACTAAACCATTCCCAGCCTCATCGTGGATTTAACATTTCCTTTTGTACAAAAAACTACCCCTGGACCGGACTCTTTTGGAGTGATTCTCTTTTAACTTTTAAACTATACAAAATGTTATTTAAGACCACTAGAACATCAGAGCTGGAATATACTATATGATAAGCTTATCGTTATATTCAGTCACTCTCTTAAAATAAAATAAGATATTCTTTAATAATACGTGCAAAAAAGTCCAGCGCAGAGCACAGCAGATTGTTTTGTTTTCGTAACTTGACTTAAAATGCACCATTGCATTTTATAATAGGCCCCTGTACTATACTGATTTGTTGGACGTAACAAATGCAGTATACTTTACAATTGTACAATTTCCACATATTTTCTCCCGTGAATATTAAACGATTTCTTATATATTTATGTGTGTATGTATGTATCACATATACATCGGGGTTAAAGAATACAAATTCAATTTCTTTATTTCCTGCTACACAACTCAAATAACGCAACAATAACAATGAAAATAAAATAATTTTATCGAAACATAAATTTCTATCAATGCTACGACTACGACATCATATTTATGAGTCCCTCATCTCATATGTAGGCAAAAATAAAATGTTTTGAAATCGCAACTTAAATGCGACTGAAATAAAAATATAAAAACCGGGGGAGCCTGGTGTAATCTTGTCATCCATTTTCACTTCTCATAAAGCACGATGATAATTCTCCCGCAAAACGGATGCAAATATTTCGATTTTGCCCGGGGACGATTTTCCTTAATCTATCGCGGTGAGGTGCAGGGTTGGGAAGTGTGCACGGGGGTGCAAGGGGGGGGGGGGGGAGGCTGTTGGAGGTTAAGTAGCAAGCGGAATAAGAGAGAAAAAGCGATGTGGTCCCTAGAGGGGGGTAGTTTCGAACCATTTCCTGGATTTATTGTGATAGCGTGGCCTGAAGCCGCAATCGGATTTGCCGTCCTCGCCAATTCTGTCACTTGTGCGCCCGCCGCGCCGAGCGCAGCTAAGCGGAACCGAAATGCGTGGTGGGACATTGCCTATGCTTCTGCTCCTTGCTACGTTTAACACATACATACATACATACACACATACATATAGTGATATAAATTGTGGTTGTATCAGTTGAAACCACCACTATAGGTTTGGTTTACGTTTGTGTGTAATACAGATTGCTTCAATTCTACCTACATTATTTGTTTTTTATAGTTGCACCTATTACCGCATAACGCTTTATTCCGACTACGATATTGTTTTGAAAAATTGGATCGTTTCTTTCGGGGCATAATGTTTCCTTCAGCGGATTTAGCTCTAAAGCGCGCTTATACAGATACACATACAAACACACATACATCATTTCGAAAGCATAATTAAATTCAATTCAACGATTGCTAAAACGTGTATATTTGTTATAATCTCTAGTAGTAGTTAGTAAAAATCAAAATGATTTAACTTCGTGCGTCATAATTTGGATAATTTGACATTTATGCACTTTTAAGAATTTTTAAATTAAAATAGCTAAATATGTATTCATTGACACAGCAAATAAATCCGTACTTTTAACAAACAACAAAGATATATCAAATAATTGTTTCTTCCTTAATTTATATTATTTTAAATAGAAATGCAAATATTGGCATCTACAGTACCATGAATAAACTAATATAATTGTGGTTTATTAGGTTTAATTTAATAAGTTTTTCGAAGGGGCCACCTTTGTTTTATTTACATTTGTTCAACTATTTATAATATAAATCGCTAGTTTAAAGACGCTCGATTGTTTGATTGTAATTACAAATAATAATTATAGCAATTGGCTCTCTGTGAACACTTGAATTAAAATGTGACAACACAACAACTTGGTCAATAATATATATATTTTTTTTTAATAATAGGTCAAGTAGCAGCTAAATTCGCATGTCACCCTCAGAGCCTTATAGTTTGGCAGTGTAGAAATACTGCATTATAGTTAACAATCTTATATTCAAAGCAACAGAAAAAGCAGGAAGAAAATCCGTTTCTTTTTGCCCGCTATATATACGTGTATATATCTTGTAATCCCCGTCTATTTATTATTTTCTTTCTTCATTAGCGGCACATCCGGGCCGGCCGGTTGGCCAGTCTCGGCATGGCTTGTGTCTGAAGTGAAAAGGGCTTATTGATGAACGTGGATTATGCTTCCAATTAAATAAAGTGCCTTGCGGATTCGGCTTATAATTTCGGGAGATATTTTTCCCTCCAGTTCACCTAATGAATGTGTTTCACCACACAGTCATATCAATATTCATTTTCGAGAGGTACTGTAGGTAGGTAGGTATATGCGAGATAAATATTAATGTTAGTGGTACCACGGCTATAGGTACTTTTAATTCAATTAATATCGTTATTAATTGGTACTTCTGGAGATTAATCACCTACACAGTCACATCAATAAAGTATTCCATTTTATTTCCAATAATGCTCGATATTGAATTATTTTGCTAATTGGATATATTCTATACGTAATATAAGTACATAACTAAATTTATTATGGTTATATTAAGGAAGAATATGATAGTACACGAAAAATTGATGTAAAATAAAAAGTATAGGTACAGGCACATATGCCTTCAGCAGGCCGTTTAATCTACTGGGTGAATTTAAAAAGAAATATGTAGAAAAGGTATGTTAAACACTCTTGATTTTCATGATGAAAACTTATTTATAAACATTGATTATCGACGAGGTAAAATGATGTGAATCAATAATGACACCAATTGTTTTTGATAAATTATTATAAAATGTAGAATTCAATAATACTGAATAATTTGCAATAATTGCAAATAACTACACTTGCAGTGTATGTATTGCAATCATGAACAATTTCAAATGAAAGATATCAACGGATATACACGTTTTGGCCTTCCCTGAATCGAATTTTCGGAATTACGTGTCTCTGTCAGTGAACGCTCTAGAGCCAAAACTGTTGAACCTAAATTTACGAAAATTAATTGTACATAACATATTATTATATTCAACTGTATTGGCTGTGAACCATTCACACACACACACACAGAGAGAGAAAATAGTCAAAACGAATTTATGAACCCTCAACTCAAATAGAAATATTACGGTTGATTATTTTCTTCGTGAACACAATATACCTTCTTCAGCATTACAAAAAGAAAATAAAAATGCGTATGTTCAGAGAAACAATAATAAATTCTTGTAATTGTATTTGTGAGTGATACGAAATCATAATATGTGCACATTTAATAAAAGGAATAAAGAGTTTTAGAAACTTTGTCGTGGCATGAACCAATTTATGCGCAAGCCGCCGCCATATGCCGCAATCTTTCGATCAAAATCCTGAAGCTGCCTCGTTGGAATATTTCACGTCAATTGCCTCATTTTGCATCATCAAATTTTGATGCGTAAGCCTATTAAATTTGATACGCATGCGCCTGTAATGGCATCACACAAAAAAATTCCATTTCCTGTCACGTGACTTCTTACATCACACACACACACACACGTCTACACAATCTATCTCATCGTCGACTACGTGATTGACAAACTAAACAAAAGGGAAAGAGCAAAGATTCCGCACTGTTATTACAGTAACTATATACAAGTCCTTGAAGGGCAATTAACAATGCTTTAGGGTGTGTAAAGGTACGGCAAAGGCAACTGTAGAACCGAATAGTGGTAATAGCAGTTCTATTGCTGGCCCAAGAAAGGGTTGCCAACATTAGGGAAGTTACTTGTTTTATTAGGGGATTTCGGTTAGGAAGGGTTTCTACATAAAATTGCTATTGTCTTGCACGTATATAATTAATACAATCGAAAACTATTTATTAGCTGCTATTAAACATATCACCATATTGTTTTCTAGATAAGACAGTAGCAAATTACTAATTTATAAACGTAACAATTAAAATTATTAGCTCGCCGTACGAAATACAAAAGTGTTAAAGCATTCAGTCGTGTGTCTGAAATATTCTCGAATCAAAAAATGTCGTTAATCAGAAGTTCTTGTTTCATCAACCTGAATCATATACTTTAATATAATTAAAATGAAACTTAGTATATATATATATATATATATATATATATATATATATATATATATATATATATATATATATATATATATATATATATAGTAGTGGCCTGCACTCAACTTTCTTTTACGCAGTTTTCACTAGATATAGATATATGTATATACATATATCTTGATAAATATATAAATGTAATTTCATTAGTTGTTGTGATGATATTTTGGTGGCCACTGGTGGATGGCACGTGGGCAAACCGAGACCATCACCGATATGATTTCTCTGCGGGGATGCAGCCTGTTGTTTTCTTTCACATCACGTGTTCATAAAACGTGCCCTACAGGCTCGTATTCGATATATTTCATCAAAATACAAATACTGATAAAATCGTAACCTTTATAAGTTTCATAACAATAAACTTACGTCCAATTTACATGATGCATAAAGATACGAGATTGAATGATATAAAGTTTTTAACTAGATATATAAATACAACCCCAAGACTGATATCGGATGTTTCTCGAGCGGACATTCAAACCACTTTACTAACTCGTACATTTCCTGTCATACATATAGTCTAATAATGCGCGATTTGTGTATTCTGTAAGACGAATATCATCAATTTTGAAAGTGTTTAAAATATTTTAATTAAATTTCAAATGCTATGTTTATTTATTCTTCTAAATATGTCAAAAGTTGTATATAAAATCCTTTAACTTTAAATAGTCGTTTTCAATTATTCTCTTTTATAATATAAAAATATGTTTAAGTATATATTTTTATTTTTCTCAGTGTAAGAATTATAACTGAGTAAAAAGTGTTTGACGTCTAGCGTGAATTGGGGCAAATGCAACATTTGTTACATTTTACCCAATTATTTTATGAAACGAAAGATTTAGAGTAGACCTGCGGAAATTTGTCTTCTTTCAAGACACAGAAAATGCCCCACCCATTGTTACTTTTTACCCCGTCACCAGATTAAGATGTTACATTTATCTATGATAAAATATAACCTCAGAAAATCTAAACACATCAAATATTTCTATCGAATTTATTGTAATACTGAACTTAATTGTTGATGTATTCAACAAATTTATTATTGTACCTATATGTTTGTATGCATATTTTTATCTCGCTGTATGAAGAACTGCAGAAGAACTAAAACATTTAGTCGTGTGTCTGTAATATTTTCAGATTATTTAATTCCGATCGCAATTTAAATCTGATCAATTTTATTCCTCTATGTATATATGTGTCTGTCTGTCTTATATATATATATATATATATATATATATATATATATATATATATATATATATATATAACACGAATACATAAATATCAATTATTTTAAAATTTCGAGATGCTAAATTTGATTAATGGACCGAAAACACATTTCTTATATCAACGCTCGAGGAATTTCGCTAAATCTCGAAAGTTATATGTTTATGAATCGGCTTTTATTCAATATGATTTATTTTAGGATGGGTAAAAAGAAATCACAAAACAATAAGAAACAAAACGTAAAAGAAAGTTCTGTGTTGGCCACCCACAACCGATTTTTTACTATCTTGAAAACAGCACGAGTTCCAGAACAAGTAATAAATTTAAAATATTGTTTGATTCTCAAAATGCGAACCATTTACTAGCTAAGACAGTATAATGTGAGTTCCATTGCAACATACTAAATGTCTTTTTATAACTCAATAATATAAAAATACCAAAACAAACGATTATTTTTTATTTGTTGTTAAATGCTATATAAAATAACAAATGTACTAGATAACGAATTAAGCCGATCGCCAAAATATAATGTTACAAAAAGACGTGTTATAAATCCTTTCTTATTCGTGAAATAACTAAAGAAAATCGCGTGAGTGAGTACGCCTCTGTTGGGCAATCCCAAAACCCATATCAAAACCAAACGCCGATGTCAAAACGTAACAGGTCGCGTAGGATTGCGTCGTTTCGATCCGTGCTATACCCAATATCCTCGATCCTCTTTTAACCCATGGCTGGCATACTCACAACCACTCTGTCCCTCTCTCACACATCATCCCCTTCTGCGTCTCGCGGCAACGTACATACTACTACTACTTCGAACCGCTACTTATTTACGTGTGCCATTCGATTTTTAGTATCACCCTCTCACTCGATCTATACGTATATCTGTCTCGTTTTAAACATGAAAACTTGTATATGTTGCATATATTTTGCCTACAGTCGATTTTAAGTGAATACAGGTTTTTGGTGGAAATTTGTGGAGGTTGCCTTGATTAAAATTTTAATTTGTATGTATAAGTAACGATGTACAGTAAAAATCAAACCAAAGGTTAATTGGAAATCATCTACTTTTGTGCAAACTACCTATATAAAATCGTATAAATACTTATATTGATTTTATTTGGGACATCTTTGTTCATCATGTTGTATTTACCTAAAGGACAACCTTTTCAGTTAAATATAAAAGTATCTAAAATTATAGAAATGTTGTTATGTTTAACATCTAACATATTTATAATTTATGACCGCCGGAAAAAATGTTTCTCCAATCCGCGTCATATGTTCTAGTTACGCAACAGATACATTTATTTAATTTCACTACTTAGAAAAGTACATTATATGTAGTATGTACTAGATATGCAAATACTTTAGTAGGTACTATATTTAGAAGCAGGGAAACGATGTAGAAAACACCTTCTCAGTTTCCATGTGCAGAACCATCCTATTTCTATTTTATCGGAAGATTACTAGTCACACACAGACACATGGACACACATACGTATATACTGGCGTATCTCGCATCACGGCCACGTATAGGCACCTATAGATAATATGTGTGTGAGTGTGTATATACGTTGGAAAATTGCTAGTCTCATTTGTGGCCTTTGCTATCTCTCAACCGAACGGAAATTAATCGTAGTAAACGAGTTTTCTTATTTAGGTATGTACCCACTGAGTGTGCGCAATACCACTTTGCTTTACACACCTACAAACGATCATCCCCTGATGTCTGTCTGATGCTAGACTCATCGGCACGACGCAACATGTTATACGCTTATACAGAACAAACTGGTTCGATGTTGCACCAAATGTATTAAAATTACATAAAATACAATGAAAATACATTTTGAAGAAATGAAGGATCATGCATGCAACACACAGACACACAGACGTCACTCCGAAGATAATCAGATTCGAAGATCAAAATGGATAATTCCATTAAAATCTCGAGGTTGGTTATTTTGGTGATCCCTATACTATACTTTGTAAAAGAAAGTAAAAAGAACACATGGAACCTTGACAATCAAGTGAGATCATAACTCACCCGAAAAATGGCAAGTAACAAAAAAGTAAACGGAAAAAAAAAATTATTTTGTATTCCCATTGCAACTGGAATAGATCGTCACAACATTGCACTCTCTTTTTCATTGTTCTTCCATTTCGCTCTTTCGCATATACACACACATATATATAGACACCCAAAAATACATAAACCAGATATAACAGATGATCTCATGTACGCATGCGTGTCAGTCAAACACCCATGTGTGTTGTCCGGTAATAAAAATAAAACAGCAACGCATCTTTGGGTTGGTTTCCCTGGAGACGCACACCAAACAACACAAAAATAATAATGTTGGATAGAAAAATAATGAGAAAACATATCATGTTGTTATATAGGTATATTGCACATTCATCTCAGTGCAAGTTCAAGTATCAACATTTTTGTTGGATATTCAACCTTATTCTATAGACATTATGATAAGTGTATTATTTTAACAAAGATTTATCAAAATTATGAATAGGTTAAAATTCTGTATCATGTCTGCAAATTTAATAAGAAGTTGTCAAATTAATATGATTTCAAAGCAAATGAGCACTTATTGTGTTTACCCGGGGGTTTTTGGAATATGTTAATTTATTAACAACGGATTGTCTCGAATTGACTTTCGTTAGTGAATGCTTTAGCTTTTTCTGTACTTCGTATGGCAAACTAACAAGTAACGAGCCTAACTATTGCCATCTATTGCTGGCTTATTAGTTAATCTTGCCAGTAATGTAGATGACATTACACTATATTATTTTTTAAATTTGTAGAGTTTTTGAGCTTATAATTTGAAAATATAATAGAAATGAATATAAGATGTCTTACAATTTTTGGTAGATTTATTTTATATACTAAAAAAGAAAATTTGTGCAAATTTGAAAATTCAAAATTATAATTTTTAATAATATTTTATGGCCATTGGGTTACTAATATGAAGCAATAAAATATTTTATAATATTGTGTAGAATTTTTAAGTGCTCTAATTATTTTTCTAAAGGCAGCACTCAGGACTATATTTAAAATACAACGAGAAGTTTTTGGCCACCCAAATTATATGTATATCAAATTTTGTCAAAATCTATGAGACAAGAACTTATTGTTAAGGACATTTTTGAACTCGAGAATGTTGCAGCCACACGACCGATCACTATAGCTCTTTTGTACATTCTGTACGACGAGCTTAAAATCAATACTGTAATTCCGACGTAGTACTGAAATTGCGCTATATAGCTATAAAAATGTTGAGGTTAGAAATATTGAAATAAACATAAATATAATATGACTAGTTGAAATACTCAAACTAATAAAAATAAACATATAATATAATACTAGTCAGTGAAGACAAATGTATAATATATTCAAACATGAAAATGGAATCTAGCTAAATAATTTGATACAAATCTTGCTCTGTATCGTTTATTACGATTTCACCTGAATAAGTCAGTACAAACAAACAAATAGCCTAACCTAAGTCAGAGCCCTTTATATACAGGACGTTTACAAGATGTGACCTACCATGATTTAGAGCGAATTTATGGCAATGGTTTATGGTGTAAACTAGGCCAATGTGGATTCAACACATAAATTCCTTTCCTCAAGCTCAGACCATTGCCTAGCTTAGATAGTGAAAAGCAAGAGAAACCCTTTACACGTGACTGTTTTGAAGTACAATGTTATGTATAAACGATAGTGAGCGATCTACAGCCAAAATGAACATACACATTTGATGTTTTGAATTTTAGATTTGCATATCTCTGGAAAAATCTTATTATATTTGGAATGGACATATTGGTCATCATCAAGAACTCCTGATGATGACCGAGAGGACGAAACAATTGTATAGACATATTAATAAAGATTTTGTAAAACATACCAAGTGAGTCTTTCTAATTTATAATAACTGAAAATGTTTCACCAATTGCCCACAAACGAAAGTGTTAAGTTGATATATATATATATACATATTTTGCTTGTAAGATTATTTCATAAATTGGATTTATTTGTGAACTTCTTAAGTAATTTTTTTTGTATGGCGTTTCCTTATTTTTATATTTATTAGATCGAGCATAATCATCAAAACTCCGCATTGCTTACAATATGTTTTCCCATACAATGCGAAAAGAAAATAAAACAGAATTCCGTAGAAAATAAAACAAAGAATATCAATAAAGTTATATTACGAAAATCCACGTCACTCGCACAACAAACAATAGAACATCTGCAATAAAAACAGAACGAGGAGGAAAACACAAGCGCGCAAGTATGAAAAAAAATGAAATAAAACACTTGACAAAATCAAAGAACATGAGAACGCGCTAGCTAAACTTGTAGAATCAAGTCGAGCAGGCAGGCAACATAGCGAGCTTCGCACCGAATCACCTGAGGCTGGTGGTTCGTCAGTGTGAGAGAGTATAGAGTCACAAGTGTAATCCTGACATTCCCCTAACACCCTTGCCGCTGCTGTCAGAAGTACACCATACTCACAACAGGTATATAGCTTGAAGGTACATTCACGGCACAGGGGACACCTCCACCACCAGATCATGTAAACAAACCGCATAACATTTTTTCTTGTTTTTGCCGTATTTTTGTTCAACTCTATTGGTGCCAACCAAGAATTTCCAAACAAATAAAAGGAATCCAAATTGAATTTCGTTTGACTTTTGTATGATTCTATGTAGTAGGTACCTAAATGTTTACCATCCTGTGTTTACCTTCTTATATGCTATGTATAAAAGAAAGAACAACTTCATAATTCTAATGGAATTATCTGCTTTGAGGATCCTTGAATCTATTTTGACTATTTTATCAATGAGGTCTATGTGTGTTTTTCTTTTCCGGTTCAAATCCGGTTTTCGTTGCCAGAAAAGTAATGGTTTTTCCAGATTTTGTTCTTAATCTCTCAAAAATAATAAAGTCCAATATATATTAGTAAAATATTTAGTTAAGTTCAACTGTAAAAATAACTGTATTTCCGTTGATTTTCTTCCCACTTAATGTGCTAAAGTTAAATCAAGATTTAGAAAATAAAATGGCAGAATGTTTTTCTTAAAAAGAATAATAAAGCTTGAATAATATCGTGACCAAAGTACTGTATACGGTGCACGTAGTTTAATATAGTGCCGACTTTTATGTAGCATGCATTATAATAATAATAATAATATCAAATAATACAATATGGTTGTATAAGAGTAAATGTATGTGTGTGTGTATGTGTGTGTTGCACATATACACACGACAGGAAATTGAGTTCGGCTGGGTCCGAGTTCGATTCCCGGACACGTCACAACCACTCTAGATGGATAAAGGGTGATGCGAGTTAACTGGTGGCAACGCGAGCTGCATCGTATTGGTATACACTGTATGTACGACGTACCATATACTACACGAGGCAACAGGGTAGGCGGCAGATTGGGGTGGACGGGTGGGTGAGGTCGCATCACGTAAATCACGTGAGTGAAGCGAAATCGTGATAACGTACATTTGCCCAGTGGCGGTCCATTTCGAATTATTATTAGAAAATCATTTCTACAAGTCCTTGGGTATCAACATGCAGCTAGTACATAATATATGTACATATATGCTGATTGCGCACTAGACATAATTATGCTATACGGGGCTGCCACCTCCTTGACACTTTGTACTATTATATTTTTGATGTCACTACACATTTTGTGATTAAAAAGATATAAATAAATTCATTACTTAGTTCGCAATATTAAATTTAATGTTATTAGTTGAGTTAATCGTATCCAAAAAATTTGTAAATAAAAGATGGCTCGTCGGATATTGGATAAAGTCGGATAATGAAATAGAATTCTGCAATATTTGGGAATTTTATTTAATTATCCAACTTTATCCAATTTTCGACGAGCCATCTTTTACTTAATGATATTATAATATCTAAAGTATCTTGTTTGAATTTCTTTTTTCAAAATATATAGCTTTTATTGAAAAATCGACTTTTAAAATTGCCTTGTTAATGTATATACTACTGCTGTAGTTTCATAGCAATGGTATAATGAATTTAAAAACACAATAAATAAAATCGAGTGAATGCCACTTTAAATTATTTAATGTATAAATCTGTTTTTCAATCACTGATTATTGAAGAGATACTCCAAACATGCGTAAACGATTAACGTTTAACGACAAAACGATTAGCGGACGTATAACAAATCAAAGCACAACAAAGATATCAATTGTTTTAAATTACATTTTTAAATTTAAAAGTATTATTTTTTATAATTTTTGTATTGGCCTTGGGTTCCGAATTTGCAGAAACAATATATAGACATAAAAAGTCTTATATGTTGTACATAGTAATACTTCTTTGATATATGACATGTTAAAAACAAGAATAGGTACAACGTGCCTATGCCTGAAGCTCGCCGTGTTATTCAGTTGATGTTTTATTTTTTTATTTTTTATAAGGAAAACAGTTTTTAAAGAAGCAAATCTATTCATTTTATAGATATAATGTTTCAAAGATATATTTTTTTTAATATTTTTTCTCTGCCGATTTTGTTAATAATCTAAAAAATAGTTATAAGTATAAAAGGCGTTATAAATGCTTGAGGAATATAAAGAAAGAAAAATCTAAATTATTATTTTTATATAGCTTTTGGGCGCATAATTTTATGAAAATTGCTAAACATAAAATATTTCAATAGTATTAAAGGGGGCTCTAAATTTTGGGAGCCTATTACTCCGGACTTGTACAGGCGATTAAATTTATATACGGGAATTTCATGGCTACCCATATTTTATGTATACCAAATGTCAGTTAAATCGGCCCAGACGCGATATTTGATTGTAATATATTTGATGATTTGTATTTTTTGATAATAAATATAATAATAATTCAGCCGAATATCAAAATAATCACTTGTAGTTACTAACTGAATATTCGTTTCAGCTCATCCATTTATATAATAACAGATTCTTATCCCATTTACATCACATTTATATAATATTTTTAAACAGTAGTATATTTTATGTAGCATATCTAATCATAATTCTATATAAAGATTAGATCAATAGCAATGGTAAAAGGAAAGCATATAATTTCGATGAAACGAGGTACGCCTATGTTTATAAGTTTAAACGACAAAGTATAGGTGTACAATACACAAACGCCGAACTGGACTGGATGGACACGACTTGGCATAAATGAACGACAGTTGTTCAATATAACAGATCCGGAATCACGGCAAATTATTACCGACACAATATACATACCGTCATTAATTAACATCATCAACAATTATAATCATCGTGTGATAGGCATATTGCACTATCAATCTTCACTCAATAGCATAAGTAGGTTATGCCATGCAAACATGAACATACCTTATTCCGTTTGGCGTAGAAGAAATTCTATGAAATAGATAATCCTACAATACGCTTGTGAACCAATACTAAATTTATTTTTTTGCTAGTAATATAGTGTCTTGTCGTGTATCTGTAACATTCTCAGAATCAGAAATTGGTTCCACAGGAAATTGATTCAAGTCTTCCTGGGTCACAAAATATACATACATTTTCTGACCCAGGATGACGTAAATCAAATTTCTGTGCAAACAAATTTGATTCCGGGATATCGGTCGATCGCTCGCTCGTAAGTCGTAAGACCAATTTTGTAGATGCATCCCTTATGAAGTAACTACACCGATTTTAGTCAGATTCGATTCAGGGATGCTCATAAAGTGTATTCCTCGAGTTCGAAACACTAACACATCATATTCGATATGTACAAAAGAAAATTAGAGTAAACAAGCATTTCCGGTTGAAATATATTTTTCAAACATAAGAAGTTGTCTTTCCTGAGTTAAACTAATCTTAAATTCAAATATCATATTTTTAAGTTGAACTGTATAAAGCATTCACACAGAGGGACAACCAGACAGACACACACACACAGACAGAAAGAAGAAGTCTTTGCGAAATTAGTCAAAATGTATGCAAGAACCTTCTAAACAGATATTTCCATTAAAATTTCGGGGTCGACTACCGTGCGAGCTAAAAATGGGGGTAGATAATTCATTCTTATTTTAAAATACTTAATAATGAATAATATTATATTGATTATTATAAAAATGGTCATTTTGTCTAAGCTTAAACCCTATTTATCATATGAGCTTATTATTTTCGTTCTTTCAAACGGAATAAAAATTACGAGACACTTTATTAATTTTATGTCATTTGCCTCATTTGAATTTTGTGACCTCTTATAATTGGAGCAGTGATATGTTGCAATTTGGTATTTCTCTAATCCAAATCAACTGAAATAAAATATACAAATGTCGCAACTGAATGAAAATAAATAAATTGTATAAAGTCTCGTAATTTCAATTCCGTTTGAGAGAACAAAAACATTGATTCCTTTCACATGAATTCCCCTTCCATTCGATTGGATAACTCGCTAGTCGCCGTACCCTTTCATTCAATCAATCGGCATGTGTCCTAGTGTGACGTCACGCAGAGGCCTGATCTGTGTATAGCATCAAATGTCATTTAATTCGCTTGATCCTTCGGTGTTTTAACGCGAAAAGATTTCACCAAACATCACGTACGATTCGCGCTCATTCGGGTTTGGCTGTGCTGGGCACAGATAACGTGATGCGTTTTTATTGTATTTTTTTTTGTTTCTAGTTGTTCGCTTTTTTACGTACGGACATGGCCACCCGGGATCAGACCCAATTAAAAATTAGCCAATCGGTTTGAAATGTCATGGATATACTCGAACGTTACGAAGCGTCGAATTCTCTCCCTCTAGTGTTGATACCTACTTGTTGATGTTATCAATTGGAACTATAATATAAAAGCTGTTCGAAAATGTTTCTTTTTTATGTTTGTTAAATTGGTAATATTCCATACAAAATTCTCCAATTACTTAGCAGTAGCGTCTTAAATAAAAATTGCTGATATTAATTATTGCACGACAATGAACATTTAAATAATTGCTATTTATTCCATATTAACTATGGAACACCTGAAAGCTCAATATCTTAATTTCATGGACGTGGTAGTTTCTTTTTTATTTCACATTTTCAATAAAAAATAGTTGAAATATTAGCTTTGATATGTTAAAATATACATGTAATTTTACTATCTTCAATGAAAGGTTATTGTTATTGTGATCATGAAATATTTTATAAACTGCGATTTTAACAAATATATACATTTCGTGCTGTAAATAATTTTTTTGAAAGCATGTTTATGATCTCCGTCGCCCTTTCATTTTCAGCTTATACTGTCTCAAATCCATGGTTCCTTTCAGTGCTCACAGCGTTCACACACACACACATACACACACACACACACACGCACAGACGTCATTCCGAAAATAGTCACATTCAATGCAGGGAGTGTCAAAACGTGTATATCCGTTGAAATCTCGAGTTCGAAATTTGTCATGATTACAAGACTTACTTATTACTTTGTAAAAGAAAGTAAACAGTGTACGAGCAGCGTCCGAATATATATATATATATTGTGTATCGTTAAAACGGAGCGATGGTTTGTGTAGACTTATAGGTAATCGAGTCGGAAGAGACGAATCAGTTTGTGATTAGAGAGAAATCGTGGCCGGGCAAAGCAGGATGATGGCGTCCGTAGGGGGGCAACACGCGTCATTTGGCGGAGGCGGACATTTGAACTAAACTAGTGTACGTATACGAGTGACGAGGATAAGCGTGCGAGCGTCCGAATCCAGTGACAAGCGACTGATCGGACGATGGGTTTGTATCCACCCTCCACACACATCGTGTGCGTTTGTACCACCGAGTAATTCGGTTTATGTTTTTCGTTACAATGCATACATTGATGGACGGCTATGTAACCCTTTTTTTTTAATTTTCTCTCTTTCTTTGGATGGGTTGATCAGTTTCATTAGAGAACATTTCTGGCACACACATTATTTATTTTATGGAACCCTATAGTGGCAACGTGTGGGTTTATAAACTTGCAAATATTTATAAACCTGATATTTTATTTTTCTCGCCAGAATCTTGTATTCATTAATTAGTAATCTGACAAAACTAAACTGCTTCAACTGAGCAATTGCAGTAAAGATCTTCTTCCCCATTTATGGTTTGTGCAAAAACTAAGATTAATCCCAGTATTATTTCTTGTATAATGTACAATACGCACCTTATAGGAAATAAGAAAGAGGAGTGGGCTGCACTCGACTTTCTAATACGTAGTTTTCACTAGAAATATTTACCTCAAACTGCTACACCAATCAATTTTCCACAGTAATACTCTGAAATTGTGCCATTTTGCTTACTATACGTTATCAACTACTGTTTCTTCAATATAAATATAGATTGTTTAGTTAATATTCACCTTATCAATATGTACTATTTTTCAATATATTTTTTCAATAACTAATGCGCTTAAACCACGTTCTCAGTCAATCTATTGTTATTAAATGACAAGTATCAATTTATTTACCTCCATTTTGCTTCCCTGTCGAAATAGTTCATACTACTTGTAAAAGAATAATTCTCATACATGCGTATCTATGGTAACATAAATAAAAATTTTAAAATATTCCAAATATATTTTCGTTTCATAATATTCATAATGAATAGTACAATTCTAAATAGAAATGTGTAGGAGGATAATTTTAAATTCTAGTTCCAGTAATTGTAAGCCGTATTTATTGATTAAACAATTAAGTATTTCAATATTTAATTCAGTTACCGTAAGGACACACATGTACAAGTCATTTTCTTCATAAACTAATAATACACTATACTGAGTCAATAAATGGCTCCATATTATTTAATATAATATATACATACATAAGGTACAAGTAAACGGAATGAAATACTAACCAAATGGAACCATGCAACCTCTTTCATTTAATATAACGAGTGTTATTTGTCATTTTGTTGAGGGTCTGCTAATCCCATTTTGGTGCCTTAAGGCAAATTTTCATTTTGGCGTCCAGTAACGTTATCAGATATGGTGCAGGTATGAGTGAGGTTACTAATAACTATAGCAGTATGTGATTTGTTCTAAAATATGGTTGAAATAGTAATGTTTATAATGAAAGATATTAATATTATGCACAACTTTTGTTTGAAAAGTTTCTTAAAAAAATGAACCAGTTACGAGAAAACTGCTAAGGAAAATCTAATAAATTCACCATCCAGCGAGCTACAAGCATACGTATTATTAATTTCTTTGTCTACCTGAATCTAAAAACATGATACAGATGTTATTATAGAAATACTTATATTGCAATAAAATATTTATTAATATTTATTTAGATTATTATGACAGTGAAAAATACAACATAGATGACAGTTCATCAATAACATTCACTAATACATAAAGGTTTTTACCAAGCGTGGACTGGATGAGCGTAATGAGCACCTCCGTTGCGGGCGGCGGCTTCGACATGAGCGGCAGCGTGTTCAGCCCTGGCGTGAGAAACCGCGGGTTCGTCAACTGGGACACCATTGTGGCCGATGACTGGGATGTGTTGAGGACCAGCATATTTATAGTCCACTGAACCAGTGACAGCATAGTGTCCGGCGACATCTCCGTTACGTGATTTAGCTTCGACAACGGCAGCCGCGTGGTGGGCACGGGCAGCTTGCACTGCGGGCTCATCTACTGGAACACCTTTGTGGTTGATGACAGGGATGTGCTGTGGGCCGGCATAATGCTTAGAATAAGCTACTGGACCAGCGACATGGAAATCTTCGTTATGCGCAGCGGCTTTCACATGAGCGGCAGCGTGTTCAGCTTTGGCGTGGGCTACAGCAGGTTCATCAAGTGGTACCCCGCTAGCGCCAATCACTGGGATGTGTTGGGCTCCAACGTAGTGACCAACGACAGGAGCGACATATTCGTAAATATCACGACGGTTTCGGTAGTGGGCCAATGGAGCATAGTGGGAAGCGCCGTTTCGAGCGTTGGCTTCAGCGTGAGCGGCGAAATGAGATGCTTTAGCATGGGCTACTTCGGGAGTGTCAAGTGGTGCACTGTGCACAACCGGAGCTGCAACATGAGAAGCATAGGAGGTGTCGTAGGTATCGCCGTTGCTTGCTTTAACTTCAGCATATGCTGCGGCGTGATGGGCACGGGCAGCTTGCACTGCGGGTGTATCTACTGGCACACCGTTGTGGTTGATGACGGGAATGTGCTGGGGTCCGGTGTATTGCGAGTAATGAGATGCATAGGTGTCTGGAGCAGCTACCTGGGCAGCGTATCCATAGCCATCGCCATTGCGGGCGTGGGCCTGAGCGTGGACAGCGGCATGTTCAGCTTTCGCATGGGCAACAGCTGGCTCATCCAGAGGGACACCATGAGCTCCAATCACTGGGACATGCTGGGCATGTACCAAAGGATAGTTGTATGCAGAATGCACATAACCAGCGGAAGCAACTGCCAAGAGGCAAGAGACTGCGATCTGAAATAAAATGATATATGTCAGTATGTGGCATTGTTCTGTATTCTGATTAAATTTGTCAAATTTTAATATTATTGATAAATCTCAGTCATTGAAATTAGAGTATGTTCTATATGACAATCCTTAATATTATTGCCAACCTCGTAATGAATTTGATATTGTTAAATGTCATTTAAAATGTTGTACTCACTAAAACCTTCATGTTGGTGATATTGCTACTTAAACCTCCTAAGTGATGAACACTAGGACTGTTGAGCGAACTGTGATGTTACGAACAGCATTGTGGGTTTATATAGGTGACTCAAATATGTGGTGGTCTTTCCCCCTAGACTTGCCAAGGTACCTTTCACTACTGGCAGTGGTCAATGGTCATTAATCACAATTGTCATCCCAGTTCCGAAACGCTGGCCACGCAGGCCAATTATGTAAATTTCAATGAATTGTGTAAATTTTATAACTAAAAAAAAATTAATAACTGATTTTAAAGTAATATGTTTAATTATTTAACAATATACTTTACTGTATAGAATCGTTTGATAGATCTATATTCGTTATTTAATTATTTAGTATGTTTTATTTATAAATATAGCTAACTGGCGTTTAGAAGAAATACTTCAAAATACAAGATAGAAATATGAATTCAAATCGCATGTTACGGTTAAGTTTATTGCAATAATCTTATATTAAATAACGAACATAAGCTAATCAAACATACTGCGTTTTACACCAAATAAATAAACATTACTTAGTTACTTCTTTTTAGGCCACAAAAATTATAATGAGCTATTTTGTACTTCCAATAAAAGATAATAATGTGCTCTTCACCTCATTCCAAAATATGTATTACCTATTAGGTTGTGCGCGTTTGAAAATTACTGTTTTCTAGCTCTGGAGAACTAGGCTACCCCTTTAAAAACGACAATTGTAATTAATGCCTAATGACCACTGACCACTAATATATGGAAAAATTATTCATTCACAAAATTTAATATAATATTTTAAAATCAGCAATTATTTTATGTACATTAGTTATAGAATTTACCCAATTAATTAATCGACATTCGTGACCAGTGTATCGGAACTGGGATGACAATTGTGACTACTGACCACTGCCAATAGTGAAAGGAACCTTGGCAAGCCTAAGGGAAAGACCACCACATATTTTAATTACCTATATATACCCACAAAGGTGTTCGTAACATCACAGTTCGCTCAACAGTCCTAGTGTTCATCACTTAGGAGGTTTAAGTAGCAATATCACCAACATGAAGGTTTTAGTGAGTACAACATTTTAAATGACATTTAACAATATCAAATTCATTACGAGGTTGGCAATAATATTAAGGATTGTCATATAGAACATACTCTAATTTCAATGACTAAGATTTATCAATAATATTAAAATTTGACAAATCTAATCAGAATATAGAACAATGCCACATACTGACATATATCATTTTATTTCAGATCGCAGTCTCTTGCCTCTTGGCAGTTGCTTCCGCTGGTTATGTGCATTCTGCATACAACTATCCTTTGGTACATGCCGAGCATGTCCCAGTGATTGGAGCTCATGGTGTCCCTCTGGATGAGCCAGCTGTTGCCCATGCGAAAGCTGAACATGCCGCTGCCCACGCTCAGGCACATGCCCGCAATGGCGATGGCTATGGATACGCTGCCCATGTAGCTGCTCCAGACACCTATGCATCTCATTACTCGCAATACACCGGACCCCAGCACATTCCCGTCATCAACCATAACGGTGTGCCAGTAGATACACCCGCAGTGCAAGCTGCCCGTGCCCATCACGCCGCAGCATATGCTGAAGTTAAAGCACGCAACGGCGATACCTACGACACCTCCTATTCTTCTCATGTTGCAGCTCCGGTTGTGCACAGTGCACCACTCGACACTCCCGAAGTAGCCCATGCTAAAGCATCTCATTTTGCTGCTCACGCTGAAGCCAATGCCCGAAACGGCGCTTACCACTACGCTCCATTGGCCCACTACCGTAACCGTCGTGATATTTACGAATATGTCGCTCCTGTCGTTGGTCAGTACGTTGGAACCCAACACATCCCAGTAATTGGCGCTAACGGAGTACCACTTGATGAACCTGCTGTAGCCCACGCCAAAGCTGAACACGCTGCCGCTCATGTGAAAGCCGCTGCTCAGAACGAAGATTTCCATGTTGCTGGTCCAGTAGCTTATTCTAAGCACTATGCCGGCCCACAGCATATCCCTGTCATCAACCACAAAGGAGTTCCAGTAGATACACCCGCAGTGCAAGCTGCCCGTGCACATCACGTGGCTGCCTTTGCCAAAGCTCAAGCACGTAACGGAGATGCCGCCGGACACTATGCTGTCGCTGGTCCAGTCGACTACAAATATGCTGGTCCTCAACATATCCCAGTCATCGGCCACAATGGTGTCCCAATTGATGAACCTGCGGTTGCTCACGCCAGGGCTGAACACGCTGCCGCTCATGTCGAAGCCGCCGCCCGCAACGGAGGTGCTCATTACGCTCATCCCGTTGTCCACGCTTGGTGAAAACCTTTAGGTATTAGTGAATATTATTTATGAACTGTCATATATGTTGTATTTTTCACTGTCATAATAAACTAAATAAATAGTAGAAATATTTTTTGCAATATATTAACATTTGTATCATGTACCTATTTGTTTTAAGGTTCAGGTAAACAAGGAAATTAATAATATGTATGCTTATAACCAATAAACATTTCCCACATATTTTGACTATCTCTTTTAAAACCTGAAATTTTATTACGATTCATTTTATTTAAACAAGAATAGGTTCAGGCACCAATACCATCAGCTCACCGTAAATTATAATTGTATATTAATACTGCGCCGTACCTTGGCCGTTACAAGATAACGAGGAGCACCACCTCTTACGCAGCACCTCGTACACGCCACAAAATTTTAAATTAAAAACATTATTATTTTTAATTATAATTACCTTTGGGTATACAACATGAAAAAAAAAATTATATGCGGAAGTATAAAGGTGTTTAATCTGCTAACGGAATCAAATGGGATACCTAAGAATATGTGTAGCAAATTTGGTCATAAACTTATGAGCGAAATTGTAATAGATTTATTTGTTTGACCGCAGCATGGAAAGGGCATGTAGAATTTTAAAGGAAGGGTCAAGAACAGCGGACACCCGAACGTGATATAGCGTACAGTGACAGTTTTCAGTTACATTCCCAACACATCACCAAAAACCAATGGGATCAACATAGGGATATATTTTTTGCGCTGATTCAGTCTGGGAAATTGGATTTTGTGTGATCGAGGTGGCGCTGGTCACCGTTCTATTTCGTTTTTTTTTTTTTTTCATTGATGTTTTTACGATTTATTTCATGTCTAATCCGAATGATGTGTGGTTTGAATGATGTTCGTTGCTCTTTTAGTTTGTTTTAAATTTGTTTTTATACTGTTTTTCCCCCGGAACAGATGGTCAGATTATTTATATATGTAGAATTATTATTTTGATATCTCGTTAGGGACGTGCCAGATGTGCTATATGAATATTAGATACCATGAGTTAAAAGTTGTTAATCAGTTTGGTTATTTAGGTTATGTGTTTTTCAGCAGTGAAGTAGTTTATTGCAAGATAGAAAGAAATCTGCAGAATTTTCGATATTTAGAAATAACTAATATATATATATATATATATATATATATATATATATATATATATATATATATATATATATATATATATATATATATATATATATATATATATATATATATATATATATATATATATATATATATATATATATATATATATATATATATATATATATATATATATATATATATATATATATATATATATATATATATATATATATATATATATATATATATATATATATATATATATATATATATATATATATATATATATATATATATATATATATATATATATATATATATATATATATATATATATATATATATATATATATATATATATACTAATTCTTAATATAAATTTCTGCTGATGTAGGTGGTCCTACACAATAGAATTGGTTAGGTACTATATAGTCTTCGGAAATAGAATATTGGATAATGGGACAGACACGCAAGAGGCAAGATTCAGAGAAATACCGGTTTCAAATAAATCAACAGTGTCCCAAACTGAATTTATCAGTCATGTTATAGTATATCGGTAGTCGAAAATCTCGAATCGAGTGAATTCGCAGTATCAACTGTCAAATGCAATCACTGCTCGATTTTAAGTTCAAATGTCGCTCCGAGCGACACAAACAAACACACACATACACACACACACTACAACCGAATCAAATCAGATAAGCAATCAGTTCATTTCTCTGCGTGTCTTCCGTTCGTCTTACTGTTAAAATAGACAAATCGATCTGCCACAGTCAGCGGCACCCCCCAGGGGAAACCCCAGTGCCTACGCTAGTGTGCAAACTCATTCAAACACGTACACACATACAGTGCCATATACGTATACACAGGTGGTCACTCAATAACAAATGAACACGTCGCCACGGATAGATACGATTTTTTTAGTTCGTTTCGCACCGGACACATTTCAAACGCACTAGGGGACATCCTTGCGGAACCATCGAACAAAATAATACTTTACCTTACTCAGATTTACAACGCAAACTTTTTATCAAATACATAAAGAAAAATTTATACATTAACATGTATTAAAATAAATTTAAACAGAACAAAACTAAAATTATAATTATTTGTATTACATACGTATTTACTTTGCGTCAACCTGGTTCGTAATTTGGGACGCCGTATTTTGTATTATTCTAATAAAGCAAAATTTCTGACTTTATACTGTGATGCCGCGATTAGTAAACACCGTCTCGACTGAACTACCCTGTAGAGTTAACACAGAACTATTTAGATATTTTCAAACGCGATTATTTAATAAATGTTACATTTTTTAAAACCATACAGTTAATATTATTACAATTACAATTTCTTTAGCTTTTATTAGATTTACTTTTTCTCTAACTCGTGTCGTTTTCAAAATATGCAAAGAATAGCAAAAGTAAAACACAGAGAGTAGAAACATGAGCCTCTCAAAGTACAAGGATCTCCCCTATGTGTCGGCAAAGACTGAGAGAAATTGAAACAATTTCCTTTCAATGGGCAGGGATATTGCGGTGCTTTCACGAAATGTGCGTGCGTGCGTGCGTGCGTGTGTCTAAAAGAGAAAAATCGGCTCGTAAAGGGTTGTACTGAACCGTTAATGATGGTTTTATATAGGAGGTAGCTATATACGAAAAAAAGGAAGTTATGCATATGCAATATGATTATGGCAGTTTTAAGCACAATATTGTTATTCAAAACAGTCGAGGGCCGGCCGTGTCGTGCTTCACCAATGCCTTCTTCTTTCTTTTTTTTATTTTTGTCTCTCTAACGACTTATTATACATTCTGCTTTATGAATTATTAATTTTTGTTATAACTTACCTATAGTTATGGGTTAAATTTAACAGAATTTATGAATTAATGATATCTACTAAACGTATAGTTATTTAATTTTCTACCAAGATTTTCCTATTGTGTATCAACGATACGCATGCCGTGCTTTAACGTAAAATTTTAGCACTTAAGGACTAACGTCAGTAAAAATGATGATTGAAAACAGTATATTTTACTGGAAATTATGTTTAATGCATTAGTTTGCGTTTTTGCCTTGCTGATTTTAATTACAATACAATTAAGCTTCATATAAATTAATACTGGGGTGACCTTCACCCGACTTTCTTAAACTGTCACTATGTATATATAATATATTTTTATTTTGTTTTTAATTGAATCTACGTTTACTTTAATACAATGTCAATATGTATTGTAACGCTGGAAACGTAAATGTAACAAGTCTATTTTAAAATGCGATTTTCAACTAAATGGCAGATATTTCGAAAAAACTTTTCAAACAAAAGTTGCTAGAAGTTTATATTTCTTCAACTTTTATTGTATTCACTTTTTCACTAACTCCTGCCATTTTCGAGTTATTAAAAAAGAAGCAATAGTAAACCACTATAACTTGTTAAATTATTGTTTTCAAAAATAGGAGCATTTCTTTAGGGTCCTGATAAGATTTATTTTCAAAAGTTATTGTTGTACAGAGATCACAGATACACACACACATACAAACATCAGTTCGAAAGTAGTCAAGAGTAATGAGATATTTGGTAAGCACCTCCACCATATTTCACAATTTCTTTAAGAGATACGCGCTTTTTTTTATTACTTTTTTTTGATCCGGGAATGTTACAGACACGCAACCAAATGCTTTTCGCTCTTCTGTACTTCACACGGTGAACAAAAAATATGCAAAATAATGAATAATGTATACTTTAATTTGTGCCACTTATGAAATATGTAAAACTATATGATTGGATTAGATGCATAGAAGTAACTATATACTAAAGGTTACTTTTCAAATACTAGTGGTTAATATAATGAGTGATTATAAAAATGAAAACTTTTTAAGTTATTAAGTTATTCTTATTAGATTATTTTTTAAAGGTATTGGTGCCTATATCTATGCTTTGTTTTTAGCTCGTCGTACAGTAAGTACAAAAGAGCTATAGTGATTGGTCGTGTGTCTGTAACATGCTCGGATCGAAAAAAAATCTTAACAAAAAGTTCTTGTATTTTCGCCCTGAATCCAAAAATATATATAACTCATATACTTGGATGTATGTATCTCGCTCGCTCGGTCGGTCCGTCGTAAGACCTGAGTTTGTGACCGTAACTCGTCTGAAGGTACCGGGCCGATTTTGATGAAATTTGGTATACATATAATTTCCATGCCCGTGATGTTCCCGTCGCATTTTAAATCCAATCGTCTGTACAGGACCGGCGTTATAGGCCCCCAAAATTTGGAACCCTCCTAAATACTGCCCTTAGTCAACTTTTAAAAATTTTAGAATTTTCTACTCAACATTCTAAGATATTTTATGTGATTAAAGTTTTTTCAAATTGTGAGCCCATAGGCTTAAAAAAAATTATATAAATATATTTTGAAGTATATCAGACATTGATCGCCATCTGTTAGTGAAATGAAAAAGTTGTCTATTTGACAGTAATTTGTTTGGTTATATTTTCCAATGTATAAACCATTTGCTTCTGTGTTTTAATTAATAAAATTAGGAAATGTTCATAAAATAATTATCAATATCCTTGGCAAATCACGAAACGAACGATATTAACGTAACCCATGTGGATGTGTGCAATTTTAAATGTGGGGTTTTTGGAAATTAAAACTGTTATGGTACAGGAATAAATAAATGTCGGGATCATAATTGGTTAGATTGGTTCAATGGGCTATGTGAGTATAATGTCGATGATTAAGAATTATATACGTAAACTTAGAAATTTATTAATTTCATATTAAATGCCGATGAAATATCATAACGATAAATTTTGTACTTTAATAATTGCTATCGCTTTTAGTTTTGTATTTATTGATGTGACCGCGCTCGCCGGAACGGCGAGCTGATAGCACTGGCGCTAGCGCCAGTTCTTGTTGATTTTGTGGTATAAATTATAAACGTAACCTATATCATTTGCAATCATTGCTGGCTGCCATTTATTTATTTTTGCAATATTTTAACGTCGGCCGTTGGTCGGCATGATTTATTTGGACAGAGTGTAATTCTGTGAACAATGTATATAAAATTGGTTGTTATCGTGGTTATTTTGGCACGTTATTTAACGATAACATCACTCGTTCCGAATATGTTAAAGATTTTCCTGATTATTATCATACAAAACATAATGGAAAACTATTTTCATTTGTTGCATGCTTTGTACATATGCTCATTTAAATAACAGGCATACAGCCAACGAACCAGAATTATACTCTAAAATATATACATATACGTATAGTTAATCTATATACATATATATAAAATAATATAATCATTAAATTTCAGTTACACATGTTTGTTGAAAAACGCAGTTAGATTACTTTTCTTTAATAGCAATTGTGATCTGCAATCTGTAAAATTTTAATAAATGTACACTACATTTGCATCGTTAATCTATATTGAGATCAATGTTCTACGCCTTTTGTTAAAATTTGTGCATACTTTTTAAAATAGAACCTTTAAAATATGTGATACTAGTTGAACGTGACTATAATAACCTCTGATGTATACACATTGTCCAACCTCCTTATCTTGCATTTGTCGTGGTATAAAATGCCGTCAAAGTTGGTTTTTATGATCGCCGCATCACGTCACATCACCAAGTTACGAGCGACGTCATCACTAAGCAGACAGACAGAGCGACCGACAGACAGACACACAGAGTCAAAAGCAAATAACGTTCTATACCATCCATATTCCCCATACACTCTGTCGGTGCAGTTTTATGTGAGGCAGATTACACTTTACGACAGATTGACAAAACATCGGACTTCATATGTGTCTCATGTACACGTGCCTCTGTGTATTTCTATAGATAGATGAACTACAGTGAATAGTATATATATATATATATTTATGTATGTGGGCGTGTTTTTGTATATCGATATTTCAGATGGTGTCTATGTAAGTGTTACCTTGTGCAATAGATGTTCAGTCGAAATACAGTGTTGTACACTGAATAAAATGATAGAATAACGAGAAAATACTTGCGTTATAATTTTTAGAAAACAACAAGTACTAAAATATATTTGAACAAAATAACTATAATCCCAAAAGTCCTGTAATTGTTAGAGCTTTGCACAATTAAAGAATAAACTAAAGTGTAATCATTTTGTGACCTAGAAAAGTATATTAAGTACGTGCCTGCTTCAAGATGACAAATGACAGTACATAAAATCCGAATTATAAAAATAAACAAAACCTCTATAACAAGAGGTTTATTGCATACGAACTTTATGACTAATGTAAGAAATATTGCACCAGTGCGAGTATTATGTAGGTAGTAGGTACTGTTCATACTCATAATGCATTGCTCTATTTTTCATGACCCCCGTTCTCCATTTCATCCGCCACCACTGGTCGTGTATCACCGTAGTGGAAATGCACATTGCACAGTGGTGCAAGTCCTCAGCACCACGACAGTAAAATTCAAATAAACTTCGCACGTATATAATAGTGTAATACGTACGTATGTATGTATGTAACCGAAACTAGCGCCAATAATGCCATCGTATAAGAACCAATAAAGTTATATTAGTCCCTTAAGATACATGCGACACATTATACACAATATAGTAATGTTGCTTGTTTTACTTAAAATTTTAAGTTATGGTTCTGTTAGACTTCACACTACCTACTATAAAATATGTCACAAATATTATCATATCTATTTATTAAACATAGCCCAACTTTACTTGTATATATTTCTATAAATTCAGGTTATATATATATATATATATATATATATATATATATATATATATATATATATATATATATATATATATATATATATATATATATTAAGATTGATAAATATATATAAATATTCTAAAACTTTAAACTACAAATTGCGAAAAATTCAAGATCCAATTTAAATATAACCTGAATGAATAGAAATATATCCAGTAGAGTTGAGCTATATTCAATAAATCATTAAAATTTCACTAGTCATATATAGCAGCGGAAAGATCGTCTATCGAAATAAATTCAATTAAGAACGCACGTGTACCTTCTAATAATCCGACGACAAGCAATTGATAAAGTTCTGCAAGTTTTCCTCCACGCTCCGAGGCGCACCGGAGCATAGCCAGCATTGTTCCAATACATACATTGTTTTATTATTATTACACTCAAGTTAAGGTCGACGCGCGTAACTCATGCGACCAGCGTTCGCTTATAGATGGCACTAAAGAACGTACATATATCATAGACACAAACCATTTTCTTCCAGCAAGTGTAATATAATACTAAAATATTTCTCTTCGTCACCTAAGGGATTGTTGCTGTAATTTCTAGAACATGCTAATATTGCATTTTAGCCTGCCGTAAGAAGTACAAAAGTGTTAAAACATTCAGTCGGATTCTTGTCTCTTCCAAACAAAAATAACGAATTTATTATACATTTTGTTGCTGTGAACGCTAGCATTATTTGTCATAATACAACCAGGATTATTAATTGTAATTTCTATTCTTAATTACCCTGTCGATATACCCTTATACTTCCGTAGTTATGCATAAGTAGTCAGCCGAATAAACGATTTATGGTTTTCTTCAACCAGTGCCTATATTAGATAACGCCGTTTACGAACTCAGATATTATCTAGTTGCTTGGGAAATCGAAAATGGGTTTAGGTGTTACTTATTTTGAGATAAATCATACTTAAATTTTTAGATTTGTTGATTACTTCGGGCACTAGAACCTTTAAAAATCACGGATCTATAATAATTATCACAGCAACTAACTTTATTTAAAAATTATGTAAAATCGTGAAATGCTATCCAAAAATAAAGCGATTTTCATATGTTTTACTACAAGAACTAATTTTGAACTGGAATCATCAATAAGATCATGTACAACTATTAACAATATTTCATACAATTTCGACATATTTAACGACACATATTTAAACTTTAAACAGACATTATGTTTCTACTATTGTTTATAAGTCGATAGTTAAAAATATCCAAAGAGAATTTCTAAAATATCTCTGTCTGAAAATGTCCACTTTGTCCTGAGGAGGCATTGACAATAAAATACGACACATTATTTCGTCTGACTTCCTTAGAAAATAGAAGAATTATTTTTAGTCTATCCTTACTTTTATCTTCCAAGAAATTGACTGTCTTTATATACTCTAAAAAAATATTTTAAAATCCCACTTACTCAAACTCCTAAAGAGAGTAAAAGGATGCAGACACGTGGAAAATTGATAAATAATTTAAAAAGAAAAGCATTCTTAAGAAACACTTTCATCAGTAATAACAACAGTCAATCATAACTATTATAACTTTTATTACACGTGCTTTATTATAGTTTTCATTTGTTCACTTATAAATACAAAATGTATTCTCATTTTTTGTAGATTACAAAATCAATATAGCTCTGTTGAATACCTGAAGAGGACTTCAAACGAAGTGTAAAACTGTAAAATTGCCAAAATTGTTAACATTTGGCGAGAAGTAACAAAACGAATAAGCGAGTCCATACATTTCCATTAGTGGCAACAATTAAACGTATTAGAAGATTGGGAATGGTAATTTAGGTGCGGGAGCTGATTGCCAAATCCATACAGAATTACAGACTGGCAGACCAAGGGTAGGTACCTATGTAGTAGTAGTAGTAGTAGCAGTACTGTGTGCCGAGTTATACGGTCGGATGGTTGGTTCGTTTCGTATATTGTATACCTATAGGCCATTAAAGTGTGTTAAAGCTCGCCGCTGTGAGCTCTCGTGGATGTTATTAGCAGGGTAATAACTGCACGGCTAAACGGCTGAACACGGCGCGGAACGGCTTCATAGTTAAATATCCCAAGTGCACAAAGTATGAGATGTGAAACAAGGCCGGGCCATGGAATCGAATTCACCAAAACCTTACTACTTCTAATACCAATTTCAAACTATTAAATATCAATTCAGGGAAGCTCAAATCGGATATTGCCGTTAAAAGTCCGTAATTTGTCTGGATTATAATATTGCCATTTAGACTTCGACCAAGAAAGTAGAAATACATAATATTAAGACCGCAAGTGTAATACTTTGAAGTATCCTGACACTGAACAGATATCCATTGGTATTACGACTGTGTGTTGTTAATATCAAAGAAGGAGTGAACCGGAACCGGTAATAAGCAGTATAAAGGAAGCTTACCGTTAAAGCCACAACTAAGAACTAGAAACCGTTTTACAACCAACGATAAATTATAATCTAATAAACAGTGATTAGAGAGAATTGTAACACCCGTTTTAGAGTTTAATTCAACTATTACTACAACAGTTTGGTCGGGTTGGGCCAAAGGGAAAGTTGGAGGTCAAGTTGGCCGCTGGGTTGTTGGCAACCAACCACCGTGGTTTCACATCAAACTACAAACAATTGCCGCCACAAATAGTTTAACTAGTCATTCGCTCTCTAGATTCTACCAACAATGAAACACTATTAACCGTTATTGTTTACACTAATAATAATTAAACAATACCATTTAAAAATCGGGGTATCTTTGAATTGTATTCATATTCATACGAATTAATTTTAACCACGACTAATCTTAGTAAAAGAAGATTAATTTAACTATAATTTATAGCAAATGAGAATATAGTCCTGATTTATTTTGACTATAAATATTGTCATTTCAAACCTTGAACTATGTTGACTAATTTACTTCACAGTGCGTATTTTTGCACTCAACAAGAAAATAGTTAATTTTGCTATCTACCAAAATTATGGAGTCATATTTAAATTTGATAAAACTGGTTTTTGCTTCTAATATATTTTCTTCTAGATTATACAAAATATGATTCTGTTACTCTCGCAGAAAATACGGTACGAGTCGACGCTGTTGTCGCGGTGTCGGCAACTAGAGCAGCAGGTTTACCAACGTGGAAAACCTAACACCACCCGAAAACACCGACGCGTCCAACTTTGGGATTAAACAATATTCAAAGGTATTAAGCAGATATAACAGTGGCCACAAAACTTTAAAGTTGTGCGAGAACATTCCTCGCCTAATACCTTTTATAACAAAAGAAATTTTAGGTTGGAGTGGAATTTGCTTTTTAATTAAAAACAAGCGACTAACATATAAAACTTCTTTACATAATAGACGATAATATCGTTAACTTAAGGGGACCAGAGAGCTTAAGTGCTTATATGTATAACATAATCTTCCACTTTAGCTTTTTATATTCAATTAATAAATAGCAGTTCTTCGGCTTATATACTATACTTCGGCTTTGATTATATATTATTTAGATTCAGGGCGACGAGACAAACACTTTTTGGTAATTACATTTTTTGATCCGAGAATGCTACAGACACACGACCGAATGCTTTATGAATGAATAATTCTGTTTGGTGTGGTCGCGGGCAATTTGGTACGTTCTGCGATGTTTGCATTTATCCGACGAGCTGAAGGCATGGGTGCATGTATTAAAACATAACGTATAAGAAAGTAAAAATTAAAGGTTGCACAGCACTGGTTATGCGAACCACATAGAAACCTTGCGGTTATTCCACACGCCAATATTTTATAATTACATTTTAATTTCCTATATATAAAGAGATTAGCTACCCCTAACTGTTCCACCCTAAAATCGTATTAGTACGCCACTGAACCCTATCCAGTACGAGTTAGGAAAGCGTATTAAATTATCGGAGTTAGGACAGGATAATGAGTGCTTCTTCAAGCGAAACTAAGATCAAGAGATCTTTAAAGTTTGCCCTCTCGCAACGGAAAAAAAAAATAATGTAAGAAAATGTATCAAGATTTTCTCCGAGTTTATTTAAGTGCCATCTCGTGGTGGACGACCACAGAAAAAATAAAGAAAATTCGTGGAAAGTTTTGAAAAGAATTACAACACCGTAATGGAGATTGGTATGATGATCTTAATAAGATACTTGTTTTACATGGTTACAACTTTTTTCAGCGGAGAACAAGAGTTAGTTTTTCTTTGTTTTGGTCAAGACTTTTGATTAAATTTTATATTCCAACAAGCATAGGTGCAGGCATGTGGACCTACGAAGTTGGCGGAGAGAAATAAAATTCAAGACTCTACAACAAAAGCAATTACTTGAATAAATCAAAAAAATTATTTTTAATTATTCTATAATAGTATTTTTGTTCAATTTACACTTAATATCTTTAATTTATTCTTTCACACACGAAAATATATATATATATATATATATATATATATATATATATATATATATATATATATATATATATATATATATGTATTGCAATCATGAGAAAGTTTAGTGAGGGCCATTCCAGTTTTTTTATATATTAAATGTGCATTATCAACAAGTTTTAAAAATAATGTTTTTACAATATGAAACTTACTCCTAGATGCTAAAATGGAGCCAATAGTGAACATTGCGAAAGCTATGAATACAGCTGTATCAAAATATTGTGATTTTTTGCTCGCGTCAACATAACAATGTGCAATGCAGAGGGAAAGACAAAAAGTGACCATCAATCATTTTAATTTATGACACAGAAATTAATTTTGTTAATTGTAGTTAATTTGACACTTTTTCCAGTCTCGTCCCCCTTAATTAAAATATCGATAAATGAACGTTGCGAAAAACAGTCTTCCAACAAACGCCCCAACTTTTCATATTGCAACAACAAGTGCGGAAAAACGTAATCAATCATCTGAATCCTGCTGCATACACATACATCGAAATATACATGGGAATAACATATACAATATCAACAGAATCGAAAATTGAGATAATGAAACTTGATCATTCTAAATTATCATACAAATCCTGCTATGCGTTTAACTTTACTAAATCTGATATTCAGTAATAAATTATTAATGAGAAATTTTTAATTTTTCTTTATTATTTACATTCTTTTCTATATTTTTATATATTTTATATAATATGAACGGATATGACGCTAAAATTCATATAATATTATTTAAAACAATTTTAAAAAATTTCGACAATGTCACAAGTTAAAGAAAAATTTGTATACAATTTGTGTAATAGATTTTTCTAAATATGTAACTTTACTGTTAAAATAAAAAATAATGTGAACTACATAGATAACTAGTTAAACTGAATATGTGACATTGTATGTTATTCCCATGTGTCCGGAACATACAACGGCCATTTTGCCAACTCAACCCCCATTTTCTGATCCCTTTTCGTCGCTTCTCCCCGTCTCCACGTCATCACCCTCATCATATTATTAAACGAAACAAAAATTAAAAACAAAAGGCAGCTGTATAATGAATAATGTTTCTGCTTCGCGGTGGAAAAAGGATCCGTCCGCTCTGTATCCGTATCCGTATCTGACGTCAAGCGAGATGGGATTTAGATATGCAACAGGCAAAGCCGTTCGTTCTATACGTCTTCACCGAGAACTTTTCAAATAGTTTTAATTTTTAAACAGATTGTCACTTGAGGGCTTCTATTTTTATACGGGTTCGTGTACTTTTAGATGGCTTTTCTATTTTTTTTTATTTTTATGTTAATCATCAAATCGACTTTCTTTATAAATATTATTTTAGGAATAAGATATATAGATAATTAATGTTTGCTCATTAACATTATATAAATTTGCTATTAAGCTATTTATTTATCAAGAATTAACTTTATATGATCTGTATTTTATTAGCTATAGTTATTTCATGTGCCTAAAACCCCAGGTTAGTTAACCGCTCAACTGCGTGGTTAGGGTTGATTAACCAAGGGGGTGGTTACCGGTTGCAGTTGGTTGAACCACGGAGGAGTATATAACCCATGGTTCTAACCATTGGTAATCATTCGTTAACCAACTGTTCTATTGTAAGCTACATTGGTCTAACTATTATTTACCTGGTTATTATTCTGTTGTTGTTATTATGGCAGCCATGTTTTTTCAAATATTGTGTTTGGTCGATCAAGTTACTACGTCAGCAATGGTGGATCCAGTCAACAAGTTACCCACTGAGTTGGTCGAGACAATCTTCAGGTATGTCGATAATATTATTTATATTTGCAATGTTAAATATTGAATTTATCTTCTGAATATTAGAATAAAAGCTGTTCTTGCAACAATAACTAATATTTCCTTTGTTTGATTACAGATACCTAGACCCAGAATCGCTAGCCGCTGCCTCAGCAGTGAGTCGTCGATGGACTTCCGTCTGCAAGAGTTCCCGAGTCCTGCGCACCAAGATCCGTCGTCGTCTTCGCCAACAACGAAAAGAACGTCAACGGGCCTACTTCGATCCGTCTACAGCCGTTCAGGTGACCCGGACAGAACCTGGTGTAACTTTTGGAAGAAGAAATGGTCAAGTTACGTCCAAGTTTCTGCCAGTGCAATATGATTACAACCACAAGGTGGCCAAGACTCAAGGGCAGTTCAAGGTTGTGCAAAATTTGAAAGAAGAGCCGAAGAAAGTTGTCAAGATGGCACTGGGTTGCTCGGCAAGTGTTAGGGCTGCTTCGAAGAAGAAGAGCTTTACTTATTCTAGATTAAGATTGTAATTGTAACTATATTATATGTACTGCAATGTATTATTACTATGACAATAAATAATTATGCCATAATGCTTTATTTTTTATATTTTTGTTGTGTTGTATGTGTAAGTATGTTGAGCTTAAAATGATTTTCAGGAATAAGATTTTAATTAATTCCGATCTATTTGTGATTACCGGTGATAAATGACAATTAGCGATTTATTTTATTCAATTTTGTTTTACTGTCAAAATACACATAAGTTATACTCATTTTTCTAATCAAGAAGACGTGAAACAATCACTATAGCATTTTTTTTACTACAATATAACAAACTAAAAAGGAAGTTGACTCAATGGATCCCAAAATGAAAACGCAGAAAATAAATGTTGTACAAATTGTATCAACCAATGTAATAATTAATTTTCAAGTACGTCAGCCGTTCCGGTTCCTTACCGTATAAAGATATAGGTGTCCCTGAACCGGAACTGTTCTACCACCTTCCAATAACAACAAGTATTTGTCTGTCTCTGTTCTGCAGACAGTGTACGAATATCATTCTCACAGTTTGTTGTCTCTGGTATTCGTGCAATCCTCCTCCCTGTAGTGGGTCGTGGGTCGTTGTTCGTGTTGTGTATGTTCACGTGGGACCCCCAGCCTGCTCAGTTGCTACTTTATTTTGAGCGGAGTAAAAATTGGACGCACGTCCCCTACGCGACTGTTTCGACAACGTACCCGGATTTCGGATTAAATTTTTCATCGGAGTCTACGCAGGGACGGCTCAGGGATGTTTAAACATTAAGTTGTTATACCATCAGTGCTTTTAATATACATCTACATAATCAATACAATTTGGATAAAAGAAATTGTTATAAAACATCTGGATTTTCGCAAGTGGAATCCGCAGTAATTAGGCGGGTTCTTAATTTTGGAGCCCTTTAACTCTGGACCTGTTCAAACGATTGGATTTAAAATGCGACAGGAACTTCACGGGCGTACAAAATTATATGTATATGAAATTTCATTAAAATCGATCCGGTATCTTCAGAGGAGTTGCGGTCACAAACTCAGGTCTTACGACCGACCGGGCGAGCGAGCGAGATATACATATTATATCCATATATACATATATATATATATATATATATATATATATATATATATATATATATATATATATATATATAAATATATATATATGTATTTGGATTCAAAGAAAAATGCTGCTCTAGAGCATTCACAGACAGACATACATCATTCCGTAAATAGTCACATTCGATTTAGGGAAGGTACAAAGTTTTTCATGACTACTTGACTTACTTATTACTTCTTAAAAGATAGTAAAAATAATGTAAATTAATTTAACAAATAATGCGTCACACATTTCTGTTTTGTAATAAATCCATGACTATAGCAATATTTTATTATAATTTTGTAAATTTTCATATTTAATTTCAGTTGCTATAGAAATACAAACTAGATTTTGATTACCCATGTTAAAAGCCCATGACCCAGTTTACGAGTTTCACCCGGACTATATGTAGGTAATGCAATATACATTAAAGAAAAATTCTTTAACGTACACTATTAGAGCAGTGTTTCCCAAACGGTACGCGTATTCGTATTGTTTCTTCAATATGAAACATAGATGTTGAACTTGGCCCCCCTTAGCCCCACATACGCGCCTGTGGGTGCACATCTAGAGTATATACAAGTCTTAAATTTGAAGTTTCTCAATTTTACTCTCGACAGTTTCGGGTTTAAAGCGTTCACAGACACACAGACGTCATTCCGAAATAATCACATTCGATTCAGAGAAGGTCAAAAGGTGGATAACCGTTGAAATCTCGAGTTCGTTTTGTTTGGTTTGTGTCTAAAATGGCTATATTTTGTTAATTTCAATATTGAATAGAGTACGGTCCTGATATCCATTGCGACAGTAGGTACGCGATCCGCATGACCGGTGGTAAAGTACATTATTTATAGGACTCTTTTCTTGCAGTACATTGGGCATACAGCAACCTTTTCAAAAAGAATTCTAAATTTAAAACGTAACCCAAGTGACCGTCTATATTTTAAATTTTTATTTAACAGAATCAAAGAACGCTACTGAAACAAGCATAGATTAAAGCACCAATGCCTTTAGCTCACCATATTTTTTATTTTAGGCACATTTATGCATATTAAATTTTGTTATAATCGACCGAGTACCTACAGAGGAGATGAGGTTACTAACTCAAGTCTTAGGACCGAGCAAGATACATACATCCAAGTTTATGAGCACGTTACAGACACACGACCAAACAGTATAGCTGTTATGTATTATTGCACGATAAGCTAGAAGTGAAAAAACAAAATATGTAGGTAGCCGCAACTGTCAAATAATGATTGCGAATAAAATTCGCGAATAACCAATCAGCTACCTAGTATATACCAATCGATGCATGGACATTATGTTGGAAGGATTGTTTGTATCAATTTAATTTCGAAATTGCAAAATGAACGCACGGAAAACTAAATTAACAATGAACGAGTACATATAGTAGGTATAGATGTAGGTACCTCTATGCAGGGGAAATAATTGTTTAGTACTGATGGTTCATTTAATCATTTTAATCGTATTGTTCGCAATGTTGCAAAATCATTTTTAAATCGACAATAATAGTTAGTCCATGAATGTGTGTTGGTTGTGTTTCGTGTATGTTCTATAAATGTTAAACGAGTAATTGGATTTTGGTACTGGTCAAATTTGCATTTATGGAACATTCTGAATTATGTACGGTTTAGAGAGGGTTACTCGAATCAATAATATGAACATATTTCTAAACCTGATAAAGGTTGCCAAAATTACATGCCACCATGTTGAACAATTTTGTTAATCTGTACTCGATATTTTTAAACATCTTTCAATACGTATCTATAGCAACATAGATTATAAAGAATTTCTGAACCAGTTTTCTCGTACTGATACATTTTTTGAAGAATAATTTCAAACAAAAGTTGTGCGAAATATGAATATCTTTCATTATGAAACTAACAAATCGTATGAACTAAACTTGTCAACATTTTAACAGAGAAACAATATAAACTGAAATAATTTATAATTGTCATTTTCCACCGGTTAACACAATTAGATCGAATCAGAACGTATTTCAAGGGTATTACTTACTGCAGATAAATATTAAATTACAGTACGTATTAAATATTATATTTGAATACATCCTTAAGAAACAATCGATAACGTAATAATAATTAAATAAATGGTACAGTTTCAGAGTATTACTGAGTACTGTGGAGTATTGGTTGGTTTGACAACTTATTTGGGATATTAATTCTATTAAATTCTACGGAAAAGAATGTCGAGTGCAGGCCACTCCACATTGTTTCGTAACTCTTGGTGCTGTTGAGGGGATTGCAGAATAAATATTAAATTGTTAATAACTATTGTATAATTAACAATAAGCAAAGAATTATGTAGGTGCTAATTTATGCTAATGCTTAGACAAACAAGATTCGGTACGTACAACGCACCTATGCGTCCAGCTCGCCTTTAGATAAGTTATGCGATGCGAGCAGTGGTTTTTAATAATTATGGCCTTTGGGTTAACAATTTGAAAAAAATGTTGTAGATATATAAAGTATTACAACTTTTTGTAGATTACTTTTATTAAAAAAAAATTTAGAGCATTTTAAAATTCAATATTATATTTACTAATTTTTTTCGGGCTTTGGGCTAACAATTCTAAGCAAATTTATGCATCCATAAGTACAATCCGTAAAATATTGATAGTGTAATTATATATTTTAATTGAATTGCAAATCATTTCTAAACTGATTCTTTAAGATATATCGTACATAATACATGATATGTCTAATTAATAATACCAAAATATGACTCCATTAAAGACTTACAGCTTTTTCAAAATCTTACTGATTCTCCTTATAGACCGGCTCAGAATCGCACCATTAGTGGCAACTTATAGATATAATTAGCAGTTGAATCAAATTGGAAAAGAAAATCTTAACGAAAATCACAAACTTGAATGTTCATCCACCGAATCGTCAAGAAGTATATTGGTTTAGATAAAAACTAAAGAGCGTGCTTTATTTGTATCGAATATAAAAAATGATTTATTGGTCTACTCGGCTCTATATACACGGTGCAGCAATATCGGATCGTATAACAATTGAGAAACTGGACACGCTGAGGCTGAACCTTGTCTATTCCGTTCCAATACATTGCGTTTAAGGTAAACAAAGAAAAATCCAAATATTTACAGCATGGCTTACTTGGGCTTTTTGTGCTCATGTCATGGCCAGCTCGTTTACAGGGCCGGCGCGAAATAAATATGAATACAATACACTGTTTCCACCAAGAACCAACTATGCCGAAAATGGCACGAATAAGATAGAAAGTCAAAGAGCGTTAAGAGGGAACAGACCCAAAAAAAGAGATTCACTGAATCCTATTCGCAGTATCACATTAAATTTTGCGAAACAACATGGACTATTTTGGACGTATAATCAAGGAATATAAAAAGGAATTGTAAACAAAGATTAGAGTCTCATACTTATTTCATTTTTTATGAACGAAGTACATATAAGGATCACGGCATTATTTTACAATTTAAATGAATAAAGCTTCACACCAAATTAATGGTAGAGTGTTCTTCTTACATTGAGAAAATAACTTTATTGTATATTTATAACAACACATCTTGATTCGATTCAAAGATGGTCAAAACGTGTGTTTCCGTTAATATTGCGAAATCAATTTTGTTTATGATTACAGTACTTATATACATTCGTATAAAAAAATAAAAAATGGTTAAAAATAGGCAAATTCATTCATTTTTATATACCAAAAAATGAATATTGGTGCAATAAGAGCGAATACACCACTGACCGTAATGTTATGTAATAACTCATGGTCAAGGGGTGTTCTTTTGAAATCCCCGTGCGGCAATTTAATTCATGTGAAATTTTCTATTCACTCTCTGATCCTCACCACTCCTTTTATGAATGTATGTATGATGTGTTCTCTCTCATTCTATCCTATATTAAAATTCTTTTTTAATAAGCACGACCTTATATTTTGCATCTATGTTTTCGTTATTTTTTCTGACAATAAATCGCTTAATTCTTTTGTTTTTGTTTTTTTAGATTCCAGTCTCTCCTAAATTAAACCATTTTATAACTGAAGTTACTACAATTCTAATTTATTGTCATATAGGTGTTAACAGTTGCGCCAGTGGGTTAATAATTTAATCTTAAATGATAAATAATTTTTTTCCTGCGCGATGAACATTTTGATTTATGACCATGTTCTTAATATGATAAACAAAATTAAATAGTATCTAGGAATTAATACTTGCCATCTACGATTCCCGTATTTTTCCAAAACGTCTAAATGACAGAAAACAATAAATATTAAATTCAAAATTTTAAAAAGAGCTATTTTCAAACGGTAGTATAAAAAAATCTGGTGTACAACACGTAGGAAAAGTATTTTTTTCCGTCTATTGTACAAATAGCTATTGCAAACTTTATATGTATTTGGTAATTTTCAACAATCTCTGAAATAAAATTTTGCACATTTCTGCCGTTAATCAAATATTTCAAACCTTTCCTGTGTTTGGAATTAGAATGTTTAATTTTAAATAAATAATCGTGACAAACCGAATTTATTTTGTAGGCATATTTTTATAGCTTTATATATTTTAACTATAACTAATCAAATTATGTATTTAAATAATTTAGTAATAAAAGGGTAAATACAAAATCAAAATTAATTAAGGTTTATTTAATCTGTGAACGTTTTAATTATAGTTCGAAGATAATGCAACAGATGGTGCAAATCTTCGTAAATGATATTGGTCAAATTCAATTCGCGATGCTTCGAAAACCAGACACAAATGCATTATGCATCCACCCGTTTTGCAAATTATATTATTTCAAGTTCAAAGTAATCTTGAAACATTCATTAATACTTTGTTATGCGTATGTACATAAGAGAGAGATATCATCATGACAATGATCGTCTCTATATCCGGCAGTATATATATATATATATATATATATATATATATATATATATATATATATATATATATATATATATATATATATATTATGAAACAATAAACTAATGACCACGGTTATTCTTGATGTACTATAGCTCTTTTGCACATTATTTGTACTAGCTAAAACATGTTAACAAAGGAATTTATTTCACGTATCTTTGATTTCGAAAATATATTTCTCTTATGCTTATACTTGAAAGTATGGGGATATATATATATATATATATATATATATATATATATATATATATATATATATATATATATATATATATATATATGTATATATATATTCCCATACTTTCAAGTATAAGCATAAGAGAAATATATTTTCGAAATCAAAGATTTTCCTTTCAACAAGTATTTGCTCTAGAGCAAACCGCCCTCAACTCCAAAAAATATCGGAGTAATTTACGAAAATTGTAAGTTTTGCCAATGCTTTATTTATCTATGGCAAGATATGTATAGTTAATGTGTGGGCCGCGTGAGTTGTATTTGTATGGAAATTGGCCCATTAAGTTTTGACACCTCTACTCTAAAGTTATCACACAGACACACGCACAAACATCATTCGAAGTTAGTTAGAATCGATTATGTCGAATTCGAAAATGTTCGTGACCTCCGTATATACATTCGTTGTAAAGTAATGTAAAGAATCAGTGCCTATAAACATATTTGCCTAATTTCTATTTTATTGATTATAAATTCGATTAATGGTGAACTGAAGGCATTGGTCTGATTTGGAGAATGTTATAGGTACACAATTGATTACTATAGGTCTTTGCACAATTATGTTTGGTGAACTGCAAATTGCGGAACGCTGCTCCAAACAATTTCTAGTATTATTCTAATTGGAAACCGCGGTAGCTAAGATTGTGATTTGCTCTTGATAAATAACAAATAACCTATACAGCTGACTATTTAATACACCGATGATAAATTCATTCATCGAATTGAATCGATGCACGGTCCAGTCCAGGCAGGACTCGTCAGGAGCAAAAAGTGGCATGTGTGTAGGTGTTTTTTTTTTTTTTTTTTTTGTAAAGATGTTATACCGTTAGCGGAATTGAACCCATATCACACGTGACGTGACAGGTCTGTGCACATGTCGGAATGCTACCAGGAAGCACTACTTACTATATATGTATGGATACTAGGAGATATGATAGATTTTTCGTATTCGGAGTGTGACCAACAGTTGGGGAGTTGAGTAGTGAGTGGTTGCTGCTACCCTTATGCAATATGCAAACTGTCATACGGTTCAAATCTGTTTAATGTCAATTCAAATGGATTTCACTTTATTCGACCTGTGGACGATGACAAGTGCATCGCAGGGAATATTTTATGGAACAAATTCTTAGACTTGTGTTGTGTTGCTTTTTCGTTTGGAAATATATAAATATTTCACATGTATGTATTTATTTTCTTGTTTAAAAAACACATAAACAAGCATTATAGAATTATATATGTAACATATATTAAAAAAGTGTAAAAGTGTATTGTGAGCAAATATATCAAAATATATCGTAGAGAAACGAAGACTACAGTGTTAATTTGTCTAAACAGACTTGTGTCACTGATTGGCAATTTCTTTTAGTTCATTTTTTCAACGATAGTAATTATTGTCTTCAGTAAATGCTAATTTTTACTAGTCTCCTAGTCACATTAACATTTAATTTAGGTAAATTTGACTAGAATTATTGTTATTATTGTCTAAACAAAGCGGCAAATTGATTTTCTGGCTATTCAAAATGGCTATAGTTGACATTAACATTTTATTTAGATACATTTGACTAAGATATTAGTCGATTTAACTAGTTCTAGCATCAACTTTGACTATTATGTTAATGTCAATTTGTCTAAAGTCTAAGACAATTTGACAATATCGTATAATAAAATATAGAATTTCTTAAACAAATATTCATGATATATGTAAATATAAAGAACTTTATATATATATATATATATATATATATATATATATATATATCAGTATTAACTGTAAAAAAAACAAATAAAAATATACATTAAATGTAACAATAACAAAATATCTGGGCTGGCCTGCACTCAACTTTCATTTACGCAGTTTTCACTAGATATAGATATATGTATATATATATATAACCAAAACCAGCTATCAAACAAACCAATACTCTACAGAAATATTCTGAAATGTCATTTATCTAATTGTGTCTATTTTGTTTTCCTGTCAAAATAACAGATGATCCGATTTTATAAGCTACATGCGAATCCATGGCAACGCGTAAACAACATATTTATAATGTTTCGTAGCATTTTTCTCGCAACTGGTACATTTTTTAAAGAAATGTTTCAAACAAAAGTTGTGCGAAATATTAATATCTTTCATTATAAACATAACTATATTTGCCGTAAGTGTAGCCGTTCTAGTGTAATTGGAGATAGAACAAAAAATGTATAGAGTAAACATGCGCACTTCCGGTTTGAATATTCTATTCAAAAATAGGAGATGTGCACATCTAGGGCATATACAAGTCTTAAGTTTGTAATTTCATAATTTTTCGTTCGACAGTTTAGGCCCTAACGCATTGACAGACAGACGTCATTTCGAAATAGTCATATTCGATTCAGGGAAAGTCAAAACGTGTTTATACGTTAAAATATCGAGTTCGAAATTTTTCATGATTACAATACTTACTTATTACTTCGTAAAAGATAGTTAAAAGTAAATCTTGTATTGAGTTATCAATCATTACCTAACGTTACATAATTATATGTACGATTGCTGTTTATTTTTTACACTTGCACACTAAATACACTAAATAGTATTATTATATTTACTTACTACAATATATAAATTTAAAACAACAAATTAAACATTATAAATATAAACAACATATAAATGATTGATCTTTATTGTAAGAGGTAATCATCAAATTGTTTGATCGAAATAGAAACTTCTATGAATGATTATGAATTAGATAAATCGTCACTTACCTGTTACGACAATATCGGACCCGGCACTTTCAACGTACACCACTTTAAACTTTGTTTATACTTTAGCCGTTTACAATTTTCTGGTATTGCATTTTCAATTGTGAATTTGCGAAGAAAACAAGAAATTCGTAAAGGAACAACACTACACTACCAGTACACCACACAAACAAACAATTATACTGGCCTAGCTTCATGTATTAGAACTGCGATACACGTTTTAACGAACAAGTTGTAACGTGTTCGAAAATTTGTCTAATATTTTTGTTCAATAGTTACATAATTTATTTGTCACATATTAATAAACACATTCCCTAAAACGTTGTTAATTTTAAAAATTTAACTAGAATGTTAGTTAGAAAGATAAATAATTACAAAATCACAAGACAAACAAGATTTGGTACGCGTAAAACGCACCAACGCGCAGAGCTCGCCCTTAGGTAAAATATGCGTTGCGAGCAGTGGTTTTTAATTATTATGGCCTTTTGGTTAACAATTTGAAAATATGTTATAGGTGTAAAAAGTCTTACATTTAATTTTAGATTATATTGATAAAAAAAAGTTTTAGTTCATACTTTAAAATTCAAAATTATAATATTTAATAATTTTTTTCGGGCTTTGGATTAACAAAATGAAAAAATCTTGTAGATATAAAATATCTTAGAATTTTTAGTAGAATTTTTAAGTGTATTAATTATTTTTATAAGGGCAGTATTAAGGGGGGGTCTAAATTTTGGGGCCCTATAACTCGGAAAGTATACGGGCGATTGGATTTATACTGCGAGCGGATTCAAATGGGATGCCAAATAATATGTGTACCAAATTTAGATTATATTGATAAAACAATAATTTAGTGCATATTTTAAAATTCAAAATTATAATATTTAATAATTTTTTTCGGGCTTTGGGTTAACAATATGAAAAAATCTTGTAGACAAAAAATATCTTAAAATTTTTAGTAGAATTTTTAAGTGTTTCAATTATTTTTATAAGGGCAGTATTAAGGGGGGCTCCAAATTTTGGGGCCCTATAACTCGGGAAGTATACGGGCGATTGTATTTAAACTGCGAGCGGATTCAAATGGGATGCCAAATAATATGTGTACCAAATTTGGAGTGAATCGCTCCGGTACCTTCAGAGGAGTAGAGGGCACAAATTTGGTCTTACGAGATACCGAGCGAGCGAGCGAGCGAGCGACGACTAACATCCAAGTATATAAGTTATATACATTTTCGGAATCAGGGCGACGAGACGAACACTTTTTCTTAATGAAATTTTTTGATCAGAGAATGCTACAGACACACGACCGAATGCTTTAGCCTCTTCGGTACTACGTACGGCGAGCTAATTAACAATCACCTAAATAAAATTTTACTTTATATGATCTGTATTTTATTAGCTACAGTTATTTCATGCGCCTAAAACCCCAGGTTAGCTAACCGCTCAACTGCTTGGTTAGGGTTGATTAACCAAGGGGGTGGTTACCGGTTGCAGTTGGTTGAACCACGGAGGAGTATATAACCCATGGTTCTAACCATTGGTAATCATTCGTTAACCAACTGTTCTATTGTAAGCTACATTGGTCTAACTATTATTTACCTGGTTACTATCTTGTTGTTGTTATAATGGCAGCCATGTTTTTTCAAATATTGTGTTTGGTCGATCAAGTTACTACGTCAGCAATGGTGGATCCAGTCAACAATTTACCCACTGAGTTAGTCGAGACAATCTTCAGGTAAGTCGATAATATTATTTATATTTGCAATGTTAAATATTGAATTTATCTTCTGAATATTAGAGTAAAAGCTGTTCTTGCAACAATAACTAATATTTCCTTTGTTTGATTACAGATACCTAGACCCAGAATCGCTAGCCGCTGCCTCAGCAGTGAGTCGTCGTTGGACTTCCGTCTGCAAGAGTTCCCGAGTCCTGCGCACCAAGATCCGTCGTCGTCTTCGTCAACAGCGCAAAGAACGTCAACGGGCCTACTTAGATCCTTCTACAGCCGTTCAGGTGACCCGGACTGAACCTGGAGTAACTTTTGGAAGAAGAAATGGTCAAGTTACGTCCAAGGCTCTGCCAGTGCAATATGATTACAACCACAAGGTGGCCAAGACTCAAGGGCAGTTCAAGGTTGTGCAAAATTTAAAAGAAGAGCCGAAGAAAGTTGTCAAGATGGCGCTGGGTTGCTCGGCAAGTGTTAGGGCTGCTACGAAGAAGAAGAGCTTTACTTATGCTAGATTATGATTGTAATTGTAACTATATTATATGTACTGCAATGTATTATTACTATGACAATAAATAATTATGCCATAATGCTTTATTTTTTATATTTTTGTTGTCTTGGGGTTTTTATTTTTCAGCATATTTCATTTATATTACAAGTATGTTGAGCTTACATTTTCTTTTATGAAAAATATTAAATATGAGTTTATCTTTAAGGATTTTGTTATTTTTGGTGAAATAAAAATGTAGTATATGGCGAATAGTAAATATTTAAAGTTTTTGCGGCGAAACGAGTGGAACGTAATCAAGATTCTATGAATTTTATAATACTCTCCAGTGACGTTTAGTAGTGTCGTAAAATTTCGTTACTTGAAATTTGTGCTTATGGAAAAATGTGGTTGTGGTCGGCACTATGCTATATACACATGCGAAATAACCATTTTTTTATAGTTCTCCCTTTTCTTCGTCGTCATTGCGTCTATCCTTATAATATAAAGATGAAGATGTAAAACCGTATAAACTTACGCTTATTATAGTTGCTTGAGAAATATAGACGACATATGAATAAATAAATAAGTATGCCCGTAAATTCTTTTCACTTTCTTATACGAAGTTATATAAGGAAGTATTGTAATCACGAACAAGTTCGAACTCAATATTTTACCGGAAATACACGGTTTGACCATCCCTACACCCAAATACCGCCATTTAGAATTCTATTATCGCTTTGTTTTTACATATTTGTAAATGTAACATGAAATAATGATATTTTTATAAAACAATGTTTTTTTTAAATATTATATTAGCGTATTATGTTATTTGTTTCTAATTCGCTCACATTACTTATATAATTAAACAAGTAAATTTGTTTATTTCTTAAATATTCCTGCGCTAATAAGAACTCCCAATATTCCATTTTGCGAAATTAAGAATCTTACCGCAACTCATATTTTCAAAAATCACTGCTTTTTGGCCATTTTGAAGTGAAAATATTAACTATGAATTAAAATAAATGAACGGAAACACGTATTTGCTAGAAATATTTGCAAATTAGGCAATAATATTCACTTATTTCATATTAAATACTTAAAAATTGAATAATAACATGTTACTCGAAATTAAGAATCTTACCGCAACTCATATTTTCAAAAATCACTGCTTTTTGGCCATTATGAAGTGAAAATATGAACTATGAATTAAAATAAATGAACGGAAACACGTATTTGCTAGAAATATATGGAAATTAGGCAATAATATGCACTTATTTCATATTAAATACTTAAAAATTGAATAATAACATGTTACTCCCCTTAAACTTAAGATTTACAATTCAAACAATGTTTCCGTAACTCGTACGTCACTAATACACATTGAAATACTGTTTTTGACGCTCACGTGGTAGCACTTTTATTTATATTTGTTCTTTGGTCGGTCATTTTAACATAAATACTTAATTGCGGCTCACAAACTTCAAATGAGAATAAATAAAACTTAATTTTATTAACTAACAATTATTTATATATCTCATTGACATACAATATCAATATAATATAGCAGATGCCACTCTGTGTAAAGTACACAACACACTAAATACACTTCAAATCATCAAACTAATTGAAGATTTATTACAAAAACTTTTTTGGCATTTCATTCTGACGTTTGATTCGTTTTTGTCTATTTCAAAGCAGACTGAACTTCAGAAGACACCTATGATTACAACCAAGTCTCAAGGGCACTTCAAGGTTGTGCAAAATTTGAAAGAAGAACCGAAGAAAGTTGTCAAGATGGCGATGGGTTGTTCGGCAAGTGTTAGGGCTGCCTCGAAGAAGAAGAGCTTTACTTATTCTAGATTAAGATTTTAATTTGACATGTTGACTTTATTTATCTGCATATTGTAGTGCAATTTGCCATAATTTTCAGTAGTTCAGCACCCATAATATAAAAAGTGCAAGAATGCTTGGGTAAGTGTATCCAGCGTTAAAAACTAGAAAGTATCTAGAGATAACAACATAAGAACTCCACTAAAGTGACCGGTGCAGGGTTAACGATATACGTAACAAATTTACGAGTATTCTTTCGTTATAAACACCATCAACACTTTAATGATGTTAGCTGCTTACACCTGTTGATTTTCAAGGCATGAGATATGCAACAGGTAATAAGAGGATGATTGCAAATACACACACTCACACATGTGTTGGCAAATTAATTTGCGTACCTTTTCGTCTCAGCCGCAGCGATCCATAGCGATATTCTTGTCAATGTGGAATAGTGTCGAGTTGACGATCGAAGTTAAGAGTCTCGATATTATATTTGTCAGCTCTCTGACATATTTACACAAAGTTCACAGGATAAAATGTCACACTGTTCTCTATTATCACATGCGAAATATTCATCAATGAAAATGTCACGCACAAAATAAAGTGGTTTTTTTTTTACATGTACGAAACATTCGCGAATTGTCATTCCTTGTGTTTTATCAGAATTTTATAGCTGTTTTACGAATTTACAATTGTTTCGATGTTTTGTGTTAAAAACTTTTAAGCTGTTTATATATTGTTGGCATTTCTATACTTCTATCTCAGATATGGGTCATTCCACGCGATATTGATTTAAAACAAGCTTAGGCACAGGCATCAATGCTTTCAGCTCACTGTATAATATATTTGGTGGATTTTTACTTTCTTTTACAGAGTAATAAGTACCCATATAGCACAGAGTGCCTTAAAGACGTCCAATAGACGACATCTTAAAATATGACATCTATTGGACGTCTTTATTACGTCTTTAGGCATTCTGTGCTGTATGGGTAAGTATTGTAATCATGAAAATTTTCGAACTCGAGATTTCAACGGATATACACGTTTTGACCTTTCCTAGTTTCGGAATGACGTCTGTGAACGCTGTAGAGCCAAAACTGTTGAACCTAAAATTGTGAAACTTCAAGCTTAAGACTTGTATATGCCCTAGATGTGCACCTATTTTTGAAAAGAATATTCAAACCGGATGTGCATGTTTACTGTATACGTTATTTGTTCTATCTCCAATATCACTAGAACGGCTGCACTTACGGCAAAAATAGTTATGTTCATAATGAAAGAGATTAATATTTCGCACAACTTTTGTTTGAAACATTTCTTCAAAAAATGTACCAGTTGCGAGAAAAATGCTACAAAACATTATAAATATCTTGTTTACGCGTTGCCATGGATTCGCATGTAGCTTATAAAATCGGATCATCTGCTATTTTGACACGAAAACAAAATAGACCCAATTAGATAAATGACATTTCAGAATATTTCTGTAGAGTATTGGTTAGTTTTGATAGCTAGTATTGGTATCATATTCCACCCATTCATTTAGGTAAGCTTGGTTTTTATATTGTTTCTGTTGAATTATTATTTTCTAATCAATAATCAGTGAAAACTGCGTAAAAGAAAGTTGAGTGCAGGCCACTGCAGATATTTTACTTTCTTTTACGAAGTAAAATAATAATAAGTCTTGTAATCATGAAAAATTTCGAACTCGAGATTGAGATGGATACGACTAGTTTCGGAATGACGTCTGTGTGTGTGTGTGTCTGTGAACGCTCGAGCCAAAACTGTTGAACCTAATACTGTGAAACTTCAAGCTTAAGACTTGTATATGGTCTAGATATGCACCTCCTATTCTTGAATTGAATATTCAAACCGGAAGAGCATGTTTACTCTATGCATTTTTTGTTCTGTTGACTGCTTCAGCTTCTTCGGTACTTCGTACGGCGAACTAAAAATAGTAAACATAAAACTAAAGGATAAATCAACTGTAATATTGAGCCTAGAGAAATTCATCGGCTCATTTAACTTGATACTCAACAAAAAATCCTAGTCCATTCGAATAATCAATCTCAATTGAACTAATTTATTTAGCTATTATCTTGGTAGATTTTCTCCATTATAACCAGCTGTTGTATTCTGATTGATTTTTAACAAGCCACTAAATAAATAAAAATACAAAACAAATATTAAATATTATTATTTTTGATTGTGTATATATATATAAATAAATATAAACTGAATCAGATAATGTAATATTATACACAATAATTATTATTTAAAAAAGATGTACAGTATGCTTGACAGAAGTTGATCGACTACAAAGTAATAATAAAATAATTAAAAATTACGCTGCTTTCGGTGAACTAACTTTCTCTTCTTCAGGTGATGTTCGTTCTTTGTTCCATTCTTTCAAACCTTCAGGCAGTGCGGTATCCTCCTCAAACGAGCCAGTACCTTCAACAAACTGCTCATACGTGGATTTCTCAGGGAATGGTCGTGATCCTAGCAGCTCAATCATATCATCTCTGCTCAAAACCTCTTGTTTTAACAATCGCTCCGCAACTTTTCGCACATTCTCTTTGTGCAACTCGAGCAACTCCGTCGTTCGCTTATGCGCTGATTCAATGAGCACTCGCACTTCAGAATCGATTATTTGCGCCGTGTTTTCTGAATAAGGTTTTTCCAATTGCATATCACCTTCACGTGGCATATCAAAACTGACATTGCCAATCTTGGCGTTCATGCCGTAGTGGACGACTTGCGCGTACGCACTTTGCGTGATTTTCTTTAAATCATCTTGCGCCCCGGTTGTAATGCGCCCGAAGAATAATTCCTCCGACACCCGGCCCCCTAAAGTCATACACATTCGATCGAATAATTGTTCTGTTGTGTATAAATATTGATCTTTAGGCAAGTATTGTGCGTAACCTAAACCTTTGCCGCGCGGAATAATCGAAACTTTTAATAATGGATCCGCATGTTCTAAGAACCAACCGGCAACAGCATGTCCCGCTTCGTGATACGCAACAGTTTTCTTCTCTTCCGGTTGTAGCACATTTGTCTTTTTCTCCATACCAGCAACAACTCGTTCAATCGCTTGTTCAAAATGTTTCATTATAATCTGAACATTTAAGTCTCTCGCCGCAATCAACGCAGCCTCATTGCACACATTCGCAATATCAGCGCCCGTAAAACCTGGAGTTAAAGCTGCCATTTTACGCGCAAGGTCATTTTTGTCTATACTCGTTTTCAACGGAACCAAATGTACTTTAAATATACTCGCACGGCCCTTAATGTCAGGAGCAGGAACGTAAATTTGACGATCAAAACGACCAGGACGTAGTAAAGCTTTGTCGAGAATGTCCAGGCGATTTGTGGCTGCTAGAACTACAACGTTGGTCGTCGTGTTGAAACCGTCCATCTCTACTAGCAGTTGATTTAAGGTGTTTTCTTGCTCGGAATGGCCGCCAAAGCTGCGACCACCGCGTTTGCGACCGACCGCATCGATTTCATCAATGAAAAGAATACATGGAGCATGTTTGCGTGCCATTGAGAAAAGATCACGGACGCGAGAAGGCCCTACGCCGACGAACATTTCTAAAAATTCTGAACCGGACACGGTTATAAAGGGAACGTTGGCTTCGCCCGCTGTTGCTTTCGCCAGTAGTGTTTTACCCGTACCCGGTGGACCTAAATTCGAAAAGAAAAATATTAGTGTAAAGTATGCACAATTCATATGTATGTATTTCACATGCATTCATTTGAGATTTTAAAAACTTATTTATTTAATGTTTTTAAAATTTAAAATTGTGTTACGGTGCATTTTAAATATGTGTGTTATAACTATATCCGTTTATTAAATAGGATATTATATGAGTACCAGTCTTCTTTAATTCTTTATTTCAGAACGTATAACCATTTACAGTCTATCTACCAGTGAAATAGGTCGTGTATTGAGAGTGATTTAGTGAGTGACAAAAGTGTTGTGAATTATTATTTGAGGTGAGGTTGATCACTAATCTATTACGAATATTGATATTTGGATATTCTACTATATGTATTAAAATTGAGTATGAATTGGTATGAATTAATATGTGAGGTTGATAGCTAATCAATATATTGATATTTGGGTATTCTACTATTTGAGATATATGGAGTATGACTTGGTATGTGTGAAAGGAGACTAATCTGTTGAATTGTTATTGATATTAATTTATGGACGATGGGATGAAGTGTTCGGATTGGTATTGAAGTATAATTATGGAGTAAAGTAAAGAATATGAGTTAGACATATTAAATGAGTATTGAGATAATACTAAAGAGTTGAATATATATGATATGAGTTGTGTTGAATATGTGAGGACGATGACTATTGACAAAGGCCTGGCTGACGGTGTGTGCGGGGGCCCAACGTTGGCCTGTCTGGTGTATCCGGGGCCCAACGGTGGCCTGTCTGGTGTGTCTGGGGGTCCCAACGGTGACACCACTGGTTGATGTCTTCTTCAGGAGGTGGTCCCAACGGTGACACCCTGGTTGATGTGTTCTTCAGGGGGTGGTCCCAACGACGGGCAGAGTGTGGCGTGTGTCGCGCATGGAACCTATACGCTTACGTATGAGGTTGACTAATTGACTTGCGTTGACGGTTAAACATATATGGGGTTTTAGTATGACCCTGTGTGAGTGTGTATGTGTGAGAGAGAGAGAATTATAGACTGGCTCCTCACTGAGTTTATACTCAAACCTGTATTCTAATTTCAGAGCCTAAACAGTATAGCCCGGATTCCGCGGGGCGTCACGTATAAATCTTTGTATATTTATGCTTATGTAATTGTATGATGTTATTATTGGTTTTATTATGATAAAGTTAAGGGTATCAGTGTTTAAATACCGATAAGCTTCCGACTACAACAAATCTACAAGTTCAAAGCGATTTGTAACAATTGTAACTATAAATTCATACTATAGTATGATTAGGGCTACATTTACACAAAAATGGCATGAATATTCGCAGTCCATCAAGTTATTCCAGGATTTCGAACCGGAACTGACCCGAAAACCGGAACCGAAGTGATATATATATTTTTTTTTAATACCTGTAAGCATAGCACCCTTTGGTATCTTAGCTCCTAAATCAATATACTGTTGTGGATTCTTCAAAAAGTTAACAAACTCCATAATTTCAATTTTGGCTTCTTCGCAACCGGCCACATCACTAATAATAAAACCATACACATATATTTAGCAATAATAAAACATAATTTATGTTCATTACGCTGGGTAATTTACCTGAATCGAACGCCAATATCATTAGAGTTTATAAGTTTTGCCGTCGATTCCATAACACCGCCAAACAGGCCACCTCCTTTCCTTCCTTTGCGGCCGCCCATCATTTCAGCGGAGCGACGCATCATATAGATCAAGAACCCAATGATTAACAATGTGGGCAAAATGCCGGTTAAATTTGCTGCTTCTATCTCCGTTTTATAGATAACAGGAAGAAAATTAGGCGGCTCAACATTCATTTCAATTTGTGAATTTTCTAAATTCCGTTCAAAGGAATCTACGCTACCAATATTAAACCATAATACATTCTGAAATAACATATAGTTGAAGTCAATGATTTTATAGGATATGTTGTATAACTGCCAACGCAATATTGTTTTATTTTTGCAACATAACTTTACTGTTTTGATTAGTTATTGTTGTCAAGGAAATTTAACAAAATGTCGTTGTAGTTATGATATAATATAGTTTTTAATTACCGCTCCATCTACGGTGTTTCCAGGTAAAAGACGAACTCGTACCCATTTCTTATTAACAACTTCTAGTTTTTCTACTATACCCCGAGCTAAATATCTATAAATTAAAATAAAAACTCTTTAAATTAATTATCTATACAATATAAATACTTTATGATATTAATAAATATGCTATCAAATTCATAAACTTTATATTTGATTCTACAATTTGACGATTTGTTAAACAATCAATCTGAAATTTATATATATATATATATATATATATATATATATATATATATATATATATATATATATATATATATACACTTTAATAATGAGAGCTGGAGACAACTTTAAGTAAAAATATTTAAAGTAATACTTAACCAGTTGACTAAATTGGCCCACTGTAGTGGACGCAACTTGTAACTTATTTATTGCAAACAAATCAATGAAATCAAGTATATTTTTTACGTAGAATTGTTAATTTGTTATCTTAGAAAAATATGGTCAGTTTATGATTTCCTATGATAATTTTAAAAAATCTAGCGGTTTTATAATTAAGAAAGTTAGAAAAAAATCAATGTGGCCACGGATTTTCTTGATGGCATTTTGTTTTTATATTATATTTGTCATTCAATGAATAATGTTTACAAAATATATCTATATTCAAATTTCTTTTCTATTATAAAGCTTAATGTGGCACACATAAAAAATTCAGCCAGGAAACATTTTTTATAAACTTTATCCAATGAAAATTCGTGGCCACATTGATTTTTGATGAAATTGGCATATTTAATTTACAAGATAAATGTTATACTAAATGTATTTAAACAATGAAATTAAGCTTCATCGACGCAGTTTAAAATCCTTAACAAGTTTTGTCTTTACACTTTGTCTGTAAAAAAAAATTAGCAGAACAGCCAAAATCATGGTCACCGTCAACCAATTATTTTTTCACGCATGTGCCTTTCAGACGCTGTAGAGTCTATTTTTATAGTTATATTGGCTCAAAAAAAAATTGAATGTATGTTTAAATATTAATAAACAAGTAGTAAAAATTTCAAGAAAATGTATTTGTATAATTCGTCAAAAAAATATCCGAAAAAGCGAACAAAAACACCGCTATTACACACATATCACATTTACCTTGCCAATGTCAAATAACTGTTTAATTTTGTATCAAATGTTGATATTCGAAGCATTTACATACTAAAAAAGTATAAAATACTTTTTTAGTATGTAAATGCTCCGAATATCAACATTTGATACAAAATTAAGCAGTTATTTGGCGTTTCAGATTGTTTTAGATAACGCATGTCTCTAGGAAATCCAATAGAATCCACTTGATTCTCTAGGAGTATTGTTTAAATTATATCAAAGAAACAAGATTTGGTACGCGTAAAACGCACCAACGCGTAGAGCTCGCCTTTAAGTAAGATATGCGTTGCGAACAGTGGTTTTTAATTATTATGGCCTTTTGGTTAACAATTTGAAAAAATGTTGTAGATATAAAAAGTCTTACATTTTTTTTGTAGATTACATTGATAAAAAAAAATTAGTGCATATTTAAAAAATTCAAAATTATAATATTTAATAATTTTTGTCGGGCTTTGGGTTAACAATATGAAAAAATCTTGTAGACATAAAATATCTTAGAACTTTTAGTAGAATATTTGAGTGTTTTAATTATATTTATAAGGGCAGTATTAAGGGGGGCTCCAAATTTTGGGGGCCTATAACTCGGGAAGTATACGGGCGATTGGATTTAAACTGCGAGCGGATTCAAATGGGATGCCAAATAATATGTGTGCATAATTTGGTGTGAATCGCTCGGGTACCTTCAGAGGAGTAAAAAGCACAAATTTGGTCGAGCGAGCGACGACTAACATCCAAGTATATAAGTTATATACATTTTTAGATTCAGGGCGACGAGACAAAACACTTTTTGTTAATGACATTTTTTGATCCGAGAATGCTACAGACACACGACCGAATGCTTTAGCTACTTCGTACGGCGAGCTAAAAATGTTTTTCTTTAATCCCCTTTTGCGTGACCTTGGACAGTGAGAGACTACTGCGCATGGTGCTACTGCGCATTGAAAAGGCGGGGCTAACTCACAATGATAGAGATTCAACCCAGTTTGCTGTCAGAGAGTAAAATAAATGGGATAAACTTACGAATGAACAAACTCCTTCCATCCAATTTCTTTGTAGCCCATTTCGAAATATGCTAACGCGCCCAAAAACACAACCGTCCCCAGCGCTCCAATAATATACCACCTGTCCTTCTCACTTTCGCCGAACGGTTTGCCCCCACTGCCCCGAGAGCCGGTGCCCCCGAACAGGCCAAACGACCACTGATCGTACGGTTTTGGGGGACCTTGGGCGCCCGCAGGGCCGCGAGACGCCGGTGGCGGAGGTTCCGCCTTTGGTTTCTCACTATCACTTTGTTCTGTCGGTTTAGCATCTTTTGCTTCTTTGGCAGCCGCCTCTGGTTCCGCACTTTTCGGTGGCACTTGCTTAGCGCCCGGTTTGAAATATTTCTCGAAACCTTTCGGAGGCGCAGCACAAAATATTCTCCATTCGTTTTTTAATAAATTAATCGTCGAAACACTATTCTGTTTGGAAGTAAATGTGACTTAAGTAATTTCATTGGGTAAATTAATGATTTCATCATTTACCTGCTTCCATGTATTTATGTTAGATAAGTTTGAAGGTATCTTTAAAAGTTTCTCTAAATTAATTCTGGTACTGAGCAACCTATGTGCCATGACAAATTATTGATAAAATGATAGATTTTAGATTATTTTACATCACTTAACATTAAACGTAATTTTATAACCAAACTTAAGATTTTTTTTGTCAAATGATGAGAGATGAGCTACTTTTGGAATGAAGTTCGGGCGCTCTGGGGCGCTCACTTTGCCCAAGCCGTGTCTACACAGTAAAAACTTTTATTACACTTTATAATTATGTAATAAAACCCCAAACATATTCGGTTTTGATGCATTTACATAATATTACTAAAAATTGCATAGATTATTTTAATCATATGTTATATTTGTTTTATTCCATATATAACTTTTTTTTTTGTACATTGTGCGTTGGGTTTTAAATGGCAACAACTTGAAGTACGTAATGACAGGTTTGACATTTGATTATGATTATTTGTGATGATTTAAAGTAAATTGTAGTAATAATGGCAAACGATAGTGCACATCAAGGTATTAGAAAAATTCTAGATCTTCTCGATGAACCTGTTGTGATACAACTTGCTCTTTTAACCACACAACATCTGATCAAACCCGAAATACTTCAAACTAAAGAAGGTTAGTTTTACATCAAATTAAAGGGGTTCCTTAAGTTAAACCGTCAATTAAACAACCACTTTGGCAAAAGCCATTAATAAGGGAGCCGGTTTTTATAACTTATATTATTTTAATATCTTTTATTGGAAATCTCTTCTCAAAATAGTCCCCTAGGCTCTATCCGTAAATTAGGCCAACAAAAAATAATTTTGGAAGCGGTGACTGATTCGTAAATTCAAAAATAAAAAATATATATATTTTAGAGGTAGTAATTTTGTTTTTCAAAATTGAATTGCGCCTAGAGCCTAAGTGCTAAATCCGCTACTGCTTGTTAGTGTTTCTAAAAACGACTCAGCTACGTTATGTCCTTACCAAAAGTAGGCAAAATACTTCGGAAAAGTATTCGAAAAATACTAAATATAATTCAATTTCTTGTAAATGTATTTCGAATTCAAAAAACGTTTCGAAACCTTCATTATGCCCCGTTTTAAATTATACTATTTCTTGCGCAAGAATTTGCCGTAAAATAACATAGAAATTGGGTTTTTGGTTTCACACCATACAATAATTACAAGCAATTTTTTAAAATAACACCAACTTTGACAGAAAATTAACTAAATTGATCTTCTTTTGTTGTTGTTGTTGTTGGTGTTGTTTGTAGACAACCAACAACAATAACAAATTGGGGGGTTTCCCTTATCTACTTTCTTCAAAGTAAAATAATCTTCACAAGCCGAACCGTTTTACAACTAGGCTTATCATTTTAACTATAACGCCTAACCAAAGGGCTTTCTAATTATTTTACGATAATTGTCATATGTATTTGGAATACAAAATACAATAACTTTAAAAAAAATCATTTCAAATACGTATTTTAAATATTTATATTTCAAATATTGCTCACCTTTGACCATTACAAACCTTCGTATCACTCAAAGACGTATTCCGAATTTGGATCACAGTAACCGGTTTCACATTTATTTCATTTCTAATTGACTTTAAAGAGCTAAAATAATATTATTTCGATAGTATTAGCGATTATAATCCATTTTATTGCTAATTTATCCTAAAAATGCTTTTTATTTCGTTTCTAATTGACTTTAAAGAGCTAAAATAATATTTTTTCGATAGTATTCGCGATTATAATCATTTTATTGCTAATTTATCCTAAAAATGCTTCTCAAGTTCGAGAAATTCGATATTTTATTCGTTAGCGGTTACAGTGGTTCAATTTCGGAATATACTATAAGTGTATCTCGATGCTGAAATCTCAAACCGATTAAACTTATTTTCTCGATCTTTATCTCTGTGGTTTGAAAACAATTTGATTTTTAAGTCAAACGTAATATTTAAGTTGAGAAGAAACATTAGGCTAAATACGTGTCTTAATTAATAATTAAGAAATGCAAATCTATCATTGGATGTAGATATATCGAAGTACTCCCTAAATATATTTAAATTAAAATCACTCTAAAAATAAAGCATTATGATCTACAAAATTAGAACAGAAATTTATCAATGGTTTCAATAGCTTTTTGACCATTTCTGTATATTTCGGGAATATAGGTTTCTTTATCGATGCGTTTAATCGTCTCGATACGCTAGTCTGCTGAAGGTATCGATATATCGAATCGATAGCTACTTCAAATTTCAAGCTATGATTCTATATCGGGTATTGAAACGAGTTTTTAGAAGTCGCTCGAAATTTTAAGCGACTTCCGCCTCGAGATACACTTAGGCCCAATATTACAGTTGAGGTTTATCTTTTCGATTTTTGTGTAAAGGGCATTAAAAACAATTTTAAACTTTAACCAACCCCGAAGTTTAAGCTATGATTGTAATACCGGGCCAAAGTCATTGACATATTTCTCGTTTTATTTAGATGCAATTGAAGTAATTATCCGTTACTCTTCTGATTATTCTTCAATTTTAAATCGCAAAATAGTCAAACGCGATATTTTATTTCAATATTCACATCAAAACTGTATTCCTTTGATTTCCCCCGTTACCAAAATATCACTAATACAGAAGATACTGGAATATTGGGAAAAATCTTCGAATGAAGAACAAAAAATTGCGGAAAAAACCGAAAATGAAATAGTTGCAACTGCTACAGAAGGTGAAGATATTAATTTAATGGCAGCGAAATTCACAGAATGGTTTTACACAATGTTGAATACGGAAGAAATCATAAGTGAAGAACACTTTTGGCAAGATTGCTGTTTACAGTTGAATTTGAAGTCGGCAACAGCACAATCGGAGAATTGCGTGGATAATGACCGAACGGAAGTTGTACGCGTTTTATCGGAAACGAAACGACAACATTGTTTATTTTTTAATCCGAATTTGAGTAGTGATGGTGTTTTCGGGAAAATGGATGCACACGGCTTGGTGATGGTCTTCGTTTGTGGAACTTTGCATACGCGGGAAAATTGTGTTGGTGTTTTTGAGCAAATTTTCGCGTTGGCTCGCGACCCATTCGCCGAAAACAATTGGAAAATAAAAAATACACGGTTGAATCTTAAGAGTAAGACGGCCGTCAGTGATACGCCGAAATTATGTGAAAGTGAATTTAATAATGAACTGCTTACGTTAATACAATCATAATATTGTCACTGTTGCACTTTTTGAACTTGTTATATTTATAATGAAATAATGTATATAGTTTTGAAATATAAGACATAATAATGGACATTATCGAATAATCTTTATTTTATGTTACGGAAATAGGGACATTTAATATGGAATTGTTAAATTTCGTTTTCGTTGATGATTCGCAATACACTAATTTTACAACTAATGCTCATATTCGATCCGTAGGACCATTTGTTGAATAATTATATTACCAATGATACAATTTTGAAATGTGTCTTCGGTTGCTAAATTATCTTTTCCGTTTTGGTGGCAACTTTGGTGCTTTTCTTCTCGTACCAGAAGTAGAAGGTTGTAACGGTGCATCTTCATCCACTGATGGCAAACTAGAATTTTAACAAATGAGCATTATGCAACTAGTTGCGAAATGAATGTCTCTTAGGCACTCGACGCGAAAATTGTTCGACGAGGTGAAGTAACGCGACTCCCTTTTCGCAAATTCTTGCATACAAGATTTAAAAAAAAAGTGGTATCAATAATTTTTTATTCATATGTCCTGTCAGCCTGATAATTGTTTACTTTAAATCGTTACTTTTACTTACTAGTGTTATAGAGAACTCATTGCTATAATGAATAACATTTCGACAATAAACAGTAGACTTTTCGAAACAATTGTATATAAAAGTGTTTATATAATTCAAAAAATGTTTTTTATTTTTATTTACCTGGCCGCGGCAACATTGGCATACATGTCTTCATCGTAGTTATTTAAATTCTTATACTGATTTCGTTTGAAACGTATTGTACTGCGACGTTTCAACAGTACAATATCCCTTTCCGGTTCTTGAGCAGCACCTGGTTGTTGAATGATACCCATTTCATTTAAATCGAAATCAGGACTGGGAATATTATTTTTCTTTCTTGTTAAATTTAATTCTGCTGGAGCTAAGAAGCGAAAAGTCATTTAATAAAATAATTAAATATAAAAATACGGGAATCACATATGGCTCAATTCCGAAATATCTGTAACTTTAAAATGTTATCAAACGACAATCGATATTAACAATAACGCACATCAGATGTAAACGTCCTTACAACTAATTTATATAAATATTTACAAAACTATAAAATATATTAAATTAAATCATTATACAATATTTTATTTTAAGCTTGTGAAACATTTGATGTTTATCAGTTAATTGCAAGTCGATGACGCAATGATTATTTACTCTGAACATTTAAAATAAGTGTCATCAACGCAAAATACTTACTTAAATGCAATTCATCAAAATCTGATAATGGATCGATATTAAAAAACCCTGCTGTATCATCCGGCCAGAAAAGATTCAGGCCAAATATTACAATAGACAAAATCATACACAGCAAACCTTTAAATAATAAAAAAAAAATGTAAAAGAAAACATATCCAGGGTAGTGAATTGAAAAAGAATAGATAGCCGTTTACATATTTTATTTTACATATGCAAATATATCCACAGATTTTAAAGTAAAAGTACGAGAACACAAAGTTGTTCAGAATTATAAACTACATCAAGAGACCTGCTTATATCTCGTTCCCCGTCTCCGTCTGGCAATTAAATACGTAAAATGTGTCCTAGATACTACCTGAAACCTACTAGTAAATTGGAGTAGTTTATACACTATAAACATGGAATATTTGCATATTTATAAATATATTTCTCTTCAATTCACCAGAAGAAATGTTTCTAATTCTGTAAATACCTCCAAATAGTGTTAGATAAAAATTGCTTCCATATTTTAAAGTCAGCAACCCTGAATCAAATGGTATTGATAAATCATCCGGATTTCTAACAACACCCCAGACAAGACATGCACATAACTGCAAAACACCAGTGATTGCTAAGAAATTTGTGCCATATCGAATAACAGATTGGAAGAGAATATTGGTAAGTATCCAACAAGCAAATGCGGACCACATTAAAATGTGCGAGTACCATCCAGCCGTACGGTAAAACCGGCCGAATCTTAACCCTTCACCGTCAAACACGAAATAGTCAACCACCCACAGTATTGGAAATGGTAGTCCTCTATATTGAGCTGCTCGGAAACTTTGCTGTAAACGTCCAGCTGAAATTTTATAGAAGTGCACCGGCTTTATTTTGAACTTTCACAAACGTGAATCTAGCATGCATTTAAAACAAAATAAAGCAATATTATATTTAGTGGAAGTATTAGAAGACTAGTGAGCTTTTTGTTTATTGAATGTGTGCATTTTGTAGTATTTCTTCTTACTTACCATAAGGTCCAAACCCAAATCGTCCTTGGTCCCAGGTCCACTCAAACCGTTCATTATAATTAATAGTTTCTTTGTTTAGCGGAGGTTCTTTCGGTGAATCTGCTTTCAAAGTAACATTAACTGATCGAAATCCGATTTTGATTCCTATATCGGCAACGATTTCTTGACCAGTTCCAGCCCGATATGCTGTTTTTGTTCTTATATGACCAACTTCCCATTCTTGACCGAAATTTCCGACTTTAATTTATTATAAACAACTTTAGTATTTTATAAAAAAAATTATATAATATTTTAAACATAAATTTACCTATTATGATAGCTCCTATGCCAAGACTCAATGTTATTCTAATACATAGTGAAATAAACTGCAAATAAAATGAATTATATATTTCACTAAAATTACTTAAAATAATAAAAATGTAATGTTATAATAGGTTTCTCTACCCCAGAAAACAGTAGAAATATCTGGAGAGGCCTGCACTCTACTTTCTTTTTATGTATATATTTATAACCAAAACCAGCTATCAAACTAACCAATACTCTACACAAATATCCTGAAATGTCATTTATCTAATTGAGTCTATTTTGTTTTCCTGTCAAAATAGCAGATGATCCGATTTTATAAGCTACATGCGAATCCATGGCAACGTAAACAACATATTTATAATGTTTCGTAGCATTTTTCTCGCAACTGGTACATTTTTTTGAAGAAATGTTTCAAACAAATGTTGTGCAGAATATTCATATCTTTCATTATGAACATAACTATATTTGCCGTAAGTGCAACCGTTCTATTGATATTGGAGATAGAACAAAAAATGCATAGAGTAAACATGCGCATTTCCGGTTTGAATATTCTTTTCAAAAATAGGAGGTGCACATCTACGACATATACAAGTCTTAAGTTTAAAGTTTCATAATTTTACGTTCGACAGTTTTGACCCTAGAGCGTTCACAGACACACACACACACGCATACGTCAGTCCGAAATAGTCACATTCGATTCAGGGAAGCTCAAAACATGTATCTCGAGTTCGAAATTATTCATGATTACAATACTTACTTATTACTCTGTAAAAGAAAGTAAAAAGTATACCACAATTTCCTAAAGTGACAAAAGATAATATATATGTGTACCTAAAAGATAGAACTATGTTTCTCAGTTTTTATAATTTGAAATAGTATTAACAAATTTCTGAAAATATAATCATTTTCTGCATGTTTAAACCTGTTTACCAACAAAAGAAAACGAACATAATAAACGAGAATCAGGTCCAAGATTTGCCAATTTAATTTTTTTTAGTTTAGCGAAATTGAACTGTAATGAGGATTGTAAAATTAATAGTTTAGATTTTATATATTTAAGTTAATACAGTAACAGCAAAATAATACAATATAATCAAAATAAAGTGTTGCATTTTTTAAATGATAAGCTTTATCTAAATGTACACACCCTTGTTCCTCGTTCTCCGAATGCTATAATGAAGAAACACAGCGCGAAAATCACAAACGATAAAATTAGTCCAGCTTCCAGCACATCTACCGTAACAGGTGTTTTATTCGCTGCATACTGCGTTGGTAAATGCTCAAATCTACCAAAATCAAACCACATTGCATCGACTAAACCTCAGTTCAACGTGAGCCAAACCTTTTTCGCTATAAAGGAAATGTTTACTCATAATTGATAAGATTGCATCCTGTTATCAACAAATGATTTCCTTAAAACGTTGAATAAAATCCACAGTATTTTCGTTTTACTAAAAATTTATAAAATTTTATTTTTTTGATTCTTGATAAATAGAAAAATACATTTTTAATGATAATTGATAATTAGTATTATATATATGTACGTATATTTGCTACTTATAGTTTTTTAGTTTGAATATTAAATTAGAGCATTTTTAACAATTACTGAAAAGTTATATTACTATTTATTATAAACAATTTTTTTTAATATATATCTACAATTTATTCAAACGTTAAAAACCTATACCTTTATTATTAACATTGTTTATTTTAACATAATTTCATTATATAACTTATATTCTATGAGCTATTTTAATATATAAAACCTGGAGATATAAAAATACTATTTATATTTGTTGACTAACAAATATTTACACATTAATCCTAATTGTTCTTAAATATTACAGTTCATTGTATATTTGGCAATGATATTGGAATATTACTGAAAACACGTAAACACAAAATTATAATTTTAAATAATAAAACCTTAAAAGAAATCATTATGGCATTTACAATTCATATAACTTAAATGATATAAAATGTTTGTTGAATTTAAAAATATTTAATTTTACATGTTCGACACCACGCAGTGGTTGAGTTAATATCGTTCAAATGAGATTACACTTAACTGCATTCACAGTGAGCCAATTAAGATTAAAAATTATATATATTAACACAAAATGAACGCATTAATGCAAATAATTTGTTACTAATCTTAATTAATAATTGACTCGCTTGAAATGAACCTTTCGTGTAATTGTAGTGTAGAAATCAGTAGTTATCGTTTACATATAATATTTGTGTAGTAGTGCGAAAATTTCGTATATGAAATACTTCTTTCGCTATTATTTCACATTAAATCAACGAATTAATAAAAATAAAATTTAGCTAGAGGTACATAATTCCTGTTTCGCCCGTACTGTATGCGTAGCTTTACTTATAATGCAGGCAACTCTCGGTTTACGAACGAGTTCCGTTTCAAAATGTTATTCGTTATACGTTTTGTTTGTGTACCTATTTCGAATTCCTGAGCTTGTGCAATACGTATCGTGTACGAGAATTGCCTGTATTCAAGTTTTAATTACGATATTTTTGAACTGGTTCCGTTATTAATTCAGCGAAGTTGAAGCACTTGGATTAATCAAAATACGATTTCATTAAAAATAAGTATAAGTGATTAGCGCTACCGAACATGGCTATTGGTTGAATATTTTTTGAAATTACAACTACGTGTACCTCTTTTATGTAAATAAAATATATATTAATAATAAATAATTCAATATTGAAATCATAATTTAATAAAATAAAAATCAATCGCTACCGGCAAGTCGGATTTCATCGTTGTGTGCTTGGTACAATTTTTTTTTGCTTATAATTTTGTTCATTAGGGGAATTTAATACACAGATAAGGCCTCAATATATCGAATACAAGTTTTTAAATAGCAACATTTATATTTAGATTGTGCACAAATCAATTTGTAGAATCGTGGAAGACATAGCTACTAAAATCAATTATTGTTTTTATAACAATGTATCAATTTAAATTATAATATTGAAAGTAGATACGTAAATTTCTAATCTCTACTATTTTTGTTCGTAAATAAATACTCGTTTGCACCGTCAATATGTAACCCTCCTCCCACTCAGATCGAAAATGACCCAAGTATAACAAAAATATGTAATGTCTCTTTGATCAACGGCGTTTTGATTCGTTTTTGAATGATATTTATGGCAAAAGGGTTAAAACCGTTTACTCCATTATACAAATGGACTAAATATCCTAGAGGAAATAAAATCATTAATAGTTTATTTGTTTGAGTGTGAATTCACTTTTTTCCATCATTTGTTTGCGATGATTATACATATGAACGCGTAAGCAACTTGGGTTCCTCATTCCTTTACCGCATAGTCGGCATTGTATCGCATCGTTCGATTCGTGTTTATCCCTGATGTGCACTTTTAAATTGTATCGATTCACGAATTTCTTGTTACAAACGGGACAGTAAACATGTCTGTCTAACGTATACAATAATCCTGAAACAGATGACTACATGAAAATAGAAGTGGGTGGAAAGAGACTGTTTTGTCATTCAATCATTTTATTTCATATATTTCTTCAATTTACACATATCACGGGGCATTTCATTGATTTGTTAATCATTATTTAGAATCCAAATTTAAATTGTTTTATAATTCGCATTCCAACATACAAATTAGAAATGCAACTCCGACGGAAAGTAGTGAATCTGTAATTATATTTTCGGATATTTGTGCAGATTTCCGGAAACATTCGAATTTACTGGATTACACAATTTACTAACCGGAAACCGACTGCTCATTCATATTGGATAAATATATTTAAATATCAAGATGTAAATATTTAGGGATATCAGTTTTTGTACGATAAATATGACTACAAAATTGCTATCAAATAAATAGAATATTAATACAATTATGAATGACTGCATTAAATTTTCAAATAAACTAAATTTAAGAGAAAGTATAAGCGATAAAATTAAGAGGAATCCCTACCGAGCTCAATTTTCGCTATCAGCATTATTCAGTAGCACAAATATAACAATACCTTGAAAATGCTCCTACAGTTTTTCAAAATATGACTATAAAATGTATTTTTAAAAGAGATTTCTGTTAATAATTGCAAGTTAAAAGTTCAATCTAGGCATGTACAGCCGTAAATTGCGAATATCGTTCTTCAATTTATAATAAACCTCTTATGAAAATCATCAATTTTTGGAAAATGTTTCATTTATTTTTATATGTAAAATATATAAATTTTGTATTAGATGCATTAGATCATACGATTATATTTTAATTTAGGATCAGAATACGTCAAGAGCGGAACGATGATTTTTGTATTCATGCTACTGGGTAGGGATTCCTCTTAAGATGAATATAAAAGATCATTTAAAAAAAAGTTCTTTGAAGAGCAATCAATTTACAAGAAAAAGCATGTATCAATTCAATGGAATTCCAAAACAGGTAAGTGTTATGCTAATTAAAAATATTATATTCATTAAAAATAAATAAAAAATTGGTGGAACCAACTGAACTAAATCAACTAAATATTTTTTTAATTATATATATATATATACGGATGATTTCAAGGTTTAGAAATGAAACTAAATATTGACTAAAAATTATTTATTTTAATTAACGTCTGTACAATGTCAATTATAAGATAATCATGTGTGCCTTCGTAAAATTTTACCTAAAAATAAAATATTGTTACTGTCATAAACTACGAGCACTTATGGGCAAAATAACGTACCTATGATATCGATACCTATGAACATTGAGACTATTTCGATTTTTCAACAATGTGCTACAAATTTGACAGTAAAATGGACCTTTGTCAGGCCCATGTAAATTTGTAATATGTTTACGCAAACTATCGTCTCGTCTATAGCGTTTATTGCACGTTGGACAAACGAAAGTCTTTACATCTGTAAAATAAAATCAACGAACCGTACAAAAGACAAAACAGCCTTGGTCTACAAAACACTTAACAACAAAAACGAAACACCAACAAGCCTCTTTGGTACCAATAAAAATTCTAAATTAATTTGGTTTAAATATTTGTAATTACTTAGATACAGAATAAGGCACACACATTCTAAATTACATAAATATATATTTGGATATACAATAAATATCAATACTAAATTTAAAATATCGATACACTGCTTAAATACTAAATATGTGCTGTGTTAATATTATGGTAACAATTACCAACGGAGTATAAAACTAAAAAGTTTGTTGATTTTATTGTGCATATATAATACTTCAATAATGAACAATCTATAATGTAAATGGTGAATATGGCGACGACTAGTGATGTTTATCCATAATGATATGTCAACAATTACGTGTTTAAACAAAATACTGGTTTAAATTTATTGAAGTTTTAATTATAGAATTCGTAACACCAATTCGCAATATTAAATTAATACACTAACTTAACTTCAAAAAGTATATAATTCTAAACGGTAACATATTACTGCATAAATAGAAAACATGTCATTTAAAAATATATTTATCATAATGTCGTTCTTTCGAATTATCTATAACTTATAACTGGTTTGTATTTGTATACAGAATATGCATTTTAATTTACTCGCAAATGGGATTTAGGAAACTGTAATGCGTCAGCATTAAATATTGGCGAAAATGTGATTTTGACTATTTACACTATTCCCAAGTATATTTCACATAGTATCTTTACTCAAAAATACATTTATACTGCGGAAAAAGTCCCAGGGGATTGAAATTCGGCACACACGTACTCTTGATGGTTCTAAAGATTTGGGCTTGGGAACCCATGTTTTTTCACCATGTAGTTTAAGAAATTGCATTGTCGCAAATATCTCCAAAAATGCAATAGTTTTTACCAAAGAGACTAATTCTCAACAAAATATATATATATATATATTCTTTTCGAAAAATCAACAATTTTCGTAGAACGCAAGGGGGAAAGTATGCTTGGTGCGCGAAGTTCGACTAATTTCATGATACTAAATTTGAATAATGGAACGAAAACACATTCCGCATATCAGTGCTCGAGAAATATCGACAAAATTAATATTTTTCTAACGCATCTAAACAAAATAAGCCTACTACTAAAACGTAAAAGAAAGTTCTGTGTTGGCCACAACCGATTTTCTACATAAATGTAAACGTTAAATCAATATACATATGTTCAATTGTTTTCATGAACTACTCTGCATTATTATATTACAAAATCACATTCGCCCGCATATCTAGTGATCTATACAAAAGTTTGGGCGACTCAACTTTTGTCTAATTTAAGAGGAATGCCTACCGAGCTCACTTTTCGCTATCAGCATTATTCAGTAGCACAAATATAACAATATATAAAATACATAAAAAATGCTTGCGTTTCAACTGTACCGCAGTGTTTACAAATGTTACCGCTAAAGGCAGTAGCTAAATTAGAATACAGTTACCATGAAAATGCCCCTACAATTTTTCAAAATATGACTATAAAATGTATTTTTAAAAGATATTTCTGTTAATAATTGCAAGTTGAAAGTTCAATCTAGGCATGTACAGCCGTAAATTGCGAAAATCGTTCTTCAATTCATTATAAACCTCTTATGAAAATCATCAATTTTTATTAGATAATGTTTCATTTATTTTTATATGTAAAATATATAAATTTTGTAAAATTTCGTCTGTACAGACACGTGCATTAGATTATACTTAAGCGACATATATTTTTTTGGAACGATTATATTTTAATTTAAGATCAGAAAACGTCAGATTTTTGTTGTGCTACTGGGTAGGGATTCCTCTTAACCGATCTCATAGCTATTATAGTTTCAGAGATCCCAATTATGAGCCAATTATAATTTACATCCTGTATTTTCAATTCAATTCAACACATACCAACAATTAAATATTTATAATGCAGTACAGGCGTGATCCAGATAACTATAATCGATTCAGCTTTTGACTTACTCATCTATGGTTACCAGGATCGCGCACGAACTATATTGTTAAAATCAGTAATGTAATGAACATAGTTAACATCTACATTGTATAGCAAATATTTAAATATAAAAATTCAACAACTAACACACAAACATTAATAATAAAATCGCTAAATAAATGTCAAATTTGTGCTTATATTTTTAATGTACTTTTATGTATTGAAAGACAATACTATCGAAAATAAGAAAAATTTAACGATTGTTGCTGAGACTTGAACTCTCTCAGCGACCACCGTTGAATTTTCTCATTTTCGATTTTCGTTCAAAACTTCTATTTCGTTTTTGTTCTACCGTAAAAACAATTCATATTAATAAGGCAACCGTGGTACAATAATTTTTATATTCATTGGCATTTATATAAATTTAATTTAAAAAGATTAAAATATATCTAGGCACGCTTTTTTTTTTTTTTTTTTTTTTTGTAATGAAAGCTTTTTTTATTTGGCTTGCAACAATTTTAAAGCGCAACATTTCTTTAGTCATTTGACCAGTTCTGTTCGCTATTTCTAGCGGACGTATCTTTCCGAAACATTTCCATACGGAATGATTCCTCTGTGGAAATTTTGGCCGGATCGCCCTGAACTTTTTGAAAATGAAACTTTGCTATATGTTTCCGTAAACTTTCGGTATTTTTATACATTTGGGAACAGATAATACAAGCAAATGGGCCGACACCTTCACCATGGATGTTTTTAAAATGTGTACGCAGGTGATCTCTTCTCGAAAAATACTTTAAACATTTTTCGCACTGGTACGAATGCGGTCCTCGTCTCGTTTCTGATTTTCCTGAATAGAATGGATGTTAACATTAAATTCACGCTACTGAAATTCACAACATACACATGCTTTTTGTGCACTCTCTTACATTTTGTTTTATCTTTTATGATAAATCCTCTATTTTTATGCTGCATGTGACAAAACAACAAATCAATAATATAGACATTTTAATTCACTAATCATTTTTATTATTTAAGGAATATCACTTCCATTTAGAGTATATTTTACTTTTAGGTTAACTCAAAAGAAATATTTATATATATTCCTTAAACCTTTATTTCATAATATATATTATATATAATTTACATTGTTATTATACAGTGATTTTTTTTTTGGTAAGAAAAATATTAAATGTAATCAAGAAATAATGGGTTACGTAAAAGTATATAATTGTTATATTTCTGTTATAAGAAAAGTAAAAATAATTAAGTAAATATACATGTTCCATCGAAACCACGTAAATATAAAAACATTTATAGAATTGATCCAGTAAAGAACTTAAGCCTGATTCAGTAAGAAGGAGGTCATTTGTATACTTTTTTACCCATAGATAATTATTTTCCATAAGGAATATTTTTAAGTAAATGGTATTTATAGAGAAAATAACAGTGTTCATATTTTCTCTCTATAAACACAAATATTCTTAAAATTTTTCTTACGAAAAATATGTAAACGGACCCATCCATTCTCTACCAACGTTGCTAACTAGAAAATAATGGCACATTAAGCATGTATTATTGCAATTAATATGTAATAAAGAAATATAACTTCGAAGTATTAAATTTCACTGATAAGGCAAACCAATGAATTTATTTCGAAACTTAACGAACAATTTTGATCGATATGAGTTACACTACTATGTTCCCAAATCACAGTGAAGTTACAATCCTATAAAACTAGCTTTGTAAATAAACCTTTGCATTATAAAGTAATATAAGTACAAAGTAATATTTATCTATATAAAAAATGTCATCGAAAATATAAGTACACAAATAAAAGTACTTCTATTTCTATTGACTTGTGGTATGATGACTAGACAAAAACATGTCTAGGCTATAAACAAAATAGCGCTGGTTAAATCTTAAATCGTCGAAATAAACTAACAAGGTTCATTAAGTCGCTTTACCAATCACAAAAATAAACAATTTAAATAGAGTTATTTCCTAATAAAGATATCCGGTCGTATTTAGAGCGTTTCTTTTTCAAGCCATGCATAACAAAGCGATGTGTTTGCAAACTATTTGCCGTTTTAAAAGTTTTGTCACAGACGGCACAGTGTAGTCGTCCAACCGTTGGTACATGGATGTCCAACATGTGACGTCGTAAACTGCTTGGTCGCATCGTTTTCCCACATGCCATACATGTTACTGCAACAATAAAACAACCAAATACAAAACATTCCACTATACGAAATGACATTGTGTTAATAATGAATAGTCCAGTCACTTTCGCATTTCACTGCTGAAAAACTCCCAGATCACTGAAATTTGGTACACGCGTTCTTTAGATGGTTATAAATGAAATTTAAAAAGTACCCTAAAAGCTGGTTTATAATTGAAAATTTGAGTTGGCTTCCCAAGTATCAAACTCAAATCTTGAAGGAATTTTTATATTTCATTTATAACAATTAAAAAGAACGTTTGCGCCAAATTTCAGCCCTCTAAGACTATTTCTGCAGTTTACATGTATTTTTGATTCAAGGTACTGGACTAGTATCTTTATTTGATTGATTTATTTTCCTGGGTTTGAGAATTTCAGTGAAAAAACTAAAATAATAAATTACTACTTACCGCAAAAAACAATAAAAATCATAATGTGGCACTTTAAAATAATCACTTAAATAACCGCGTTTCATCAAAATTTTAATCATACTCGTATGAACTCCTGTTCGAACATTTTTATATATTTGGAAATAATTTGTGTATTATTTTATTTGTTAATTATTCAATAAATAATTTTTGAAATACTATTCATAAAGTGAATTAACCAAACGCCGCCTTTTGGAACTAAAATTACTACCTTGTAGCATTTATTTTTCTTTGCCATTTGTTTTACGTTTGATTTTAATGTGTTTTTACTTTCGTGGACGAAATTTAAAAAGTTTTATAATCATACAAACATCCAAACTGTAACTTTGACGAAAATACACGTTTAGAGTTCTCCTGATTTTAAATCGATGGTTTAAGTTAACTCCTGCTACTTTTTTACTATCTCGAAAGCGGCACGATTTAAAAAAAAAGTGATAAATAAAAAAATCATTAAAATCATTTCCTGACGCATAACTTTTTAATTAAATAAATGTGTATGTCGTATTCATGGTTACTTAATTTACTAAATTATTTTACTATAATCGCCATTGCCCTTTGGTTTTAAATCACTTTACGAATATTTAAATATTCAAGTAATATGTGCTATATAAATAAGAGTATCTTTGAAAATTCTAAGTAAAAATATATAAGTATTTTAAAACACCAATATACTATGATTTTAAAATATCTTTATATGTTTACTTAGAGTTTTTAAAACATATTACTTTTTTACTCGTTTGTGTAAGAAGACTTATTTGAATTACTATACTAATACGAAAGAATACAAATTGGTATTTTTGGCAAAAACTTTGCGAAATTATAAATTAATTATATAATTAATGATTTATAACAATTTTAAATTAGTATTCATCATTTCCAAAACAAAAACGTAAGCAATAAAAAAAAAGTATTTTGGAAAATAGATTAACAAAACATATAATGTAGCCAAACATAAAAAGCATGCTTAATTACCTAAATTCACCAAATAATTTGGATTTAATAAGTTCTAAATGACATTTATAATTTTTTTTTCTATCAAATAGTAAAACAAAGTGGCGCCGCCATTTTGAATATGTTTTCCGTTGTACCAATATGTTCGTCCAATGAGTTTAGAAAAACGAATGTGACGACATATATTTTCAATGCATTGCTTTGCTAGCTAAGGCCGATTTTTCCGCTAACATCTGCTACCAGAAAAATATTTGGCGGTATTCAGTTGTTGCTGTTTGTCAATTGATAAACTTAAAATAATTAAAAATGGAGAGAAAACTCAACTAATTAAAGCATATCTTCTTGACTGTTTCGCAGAAAATACAATCAGTTATTTAAAATAGTATTATGTACACTTCACAATGTATCGACACCACGTGTGTCATCATCAGGAGGGTATTAGTCATTAGATATTTTTGACCATTTTATGGTTGCGTTCAAAGTCTTCTTGATAAGAAACAGTATATTCTGTATTAAATTATAAGTAACAATTAAATAAATAAGTTTTCCACGATGAAAAGGTGCTAGATACTGTTTAAAAAATTTATATATGTTACCAAATTATTTGGAAATTGTAAATTAGAGAACACATGGCTCTAATTTTGTATTCTAAAATAATTTGATGCCATATATAGTTAGTCCTATCCGATAGTACCAATTCATCGTGGAAATCTTACGTATTAATACAAAATGTACTATTTCTCGACAATTGCAAACGCAGCCATAATGTCTTTTGTACTGTGCAGTACAAATAAAACATTAAAGCAGTGTAAAAACGCCTTTTTATAACTGCTTCTTTAATTAATTTAGCTAATGAAGACACTTAATTCGTGAAATAGGTATTTAGTATAACCAATTTAGTGAATTTAAGTAATTTGCAATCAAACAAAACACGAACAACACCAACAACAAAATATGGTTACATGACGACCTACCTTGATCGCCGGTCGCCTCGTTTCCCACCACCATCGAATTCTTTGAGTTTTCCAAAATCTGCACCAAATTATCGTCTTTCATGTTTGAATTTTCATTTTCAGATAGGTAGTCAATCGGTTCACACTTCGGATCCGTAATTTCGATATATTCATGTTGTAGGTGATCGTTGAGCTCTTGTTCATCTTGCTGCTGTTCTTGTTGCTGCTGTTGTTGTTGTTGTTGCTGTTGTTGTTGTTGTTGAGATAGCGTGTTGATATTTTCTGATTTTCTCCGTTTTATATTGCTTGCATTGCCTAACGATCGCGGTCTTTTTGTATTTGTCTGTTGTACTGGAATTGGAATTGGTGATGGAGGTTTGTGCGAAAATGATTGTCGTACAAGTGGTTTCGTTTCGAATATTTGTGGTTCGTAGCTTATTTCTTCGATATCGTCGCTTTGGTTTGTTAAATTATTGAGGCACTCGTCGTCTTTTCTCGATGAGGTTTCACTCTGTTGAGAAATTTACGAAATTAGTCACTGATTTATGGAAGCGGTTCCTGGGTCTGGTAAAGTAAGCATAAAAAAGAGTCTTCTAGAGATTCCCAATATTGCAGTGGAGGTTTAAGATTCATCCTACATTTCTGTAGTTACGTTATTTATTTCCTAATGTTATTCAAAGGGCACTAAAAATTAAATGTAGAACTTAAACCAAAATTGAGTTTAAGAGTTATAGCTCATCAATACTCAAAAAAAATTAATATTAATTTATATCAATCGAGTATTTATACCCGTTGTTTCTGGCTTTTTTTGTATGCTTCAGGAATAATTTGTAAGAACTCAATAAATTATCACAAACAGATAAAAAATGGGCAACACAAAGTGAAGCAACCAGGGAAAAATTGGTTGAAATTGAAAAAATAACTTGTTTTACAAATTGAATGAGTGATCAAATTGTATTATTTGTCTTTATTATATTTTAGCCAATTGACTAATGAAATTATCGTACAATAAAATTTTCTACTAATTATTATTTAAAGCAGGAACAAAATGTATCGTAATATAACAAATTTTTACTTTGTCGAACATAAATAGTATAACAAAATAATTGTTTGTGGTCGATTTATTAAATTGCCAAAATATAATTATCGTTAAATTAATTTCAATATTATTTTTATCCATGTCAGTAGCAAAATGTATCTGTATGTTTGTTTTTATAAATTATAAAACATTAAATCTTTAATTAATTCACTAAAGAAAAATATTATAAAATAATAAAATGTTGTACTCATTTTTATCTAATAACGAACGGAAAAAATAAATCGTAATATTAAGCTTAGCAAAAAATCATGAGAGTTCTAAAGTAGCTACTTTTTAAGATGGTTTAATAAGTGTAGTTTAAAAATATCTGGAGTGGCCTGCACTCGACTTTCTTTTACGCAGTTTTCACTAAATATAGATATATGTATATATATGACCAAAACCAGCTATCAAACTAACCAATACTCTACAGAAATATCCCGAAATGTCATTTATCTAATTGAGTCTATTTTGTTTTCCTGTCAAAATAACAGATGATCCGATTTTATAAGCTACATGCGAATCCATGGCAACGCGTAAACAATATATTTATAATGTTTCGTGTAGCATTTTTCTCGCAACTGGTACATTTTTTGAAGAAATGTTTCAAACAAAAGTTGTGCGAAATATTAATATCTTTCATTATGAACATAACTATATTTGCCGTAAGTGCAACCGTTCTAGTGATATTGGAGATAGAACAAAAAATGCATAGAGTAAACATGCGCATTTCCGGTTTCAAAAATAGGAGGTGCACATCTAGGGCATATATACAAGTCTTAAGTTTGAAGATTCATAATTTTTCGTTCGACAGTTTTGGCCCTAGAGCGTTCACAGACACACACACAGACAGACATTCCGAAAATAGTCACATTCGATTCAGGGAAGATCAAAACATGTATATCCGTTGAAATCGCGAGTTCGAAATTTTTCATGATTACTTACTTATTACTTCGTAAAAGACAGTAATAACATGAACACGGAATAAAATCAGCGGTTATAACCAAACAAGGAAACAATAACTTCTAAACACAAAGTATACTTACAGAATCGTCACCCGTAAGCCCTTTGACTTGTAATAGTTCGGCAGTCTTTAGAAACGCTGTCAAATTCTCGCGCAACACATTTACTTCACCCAAATACATAAACTCTAATATGTCTTTTAAATCACTGTGCCCTACATCCTTCAATATAACTATCGGATGCTTACAAGGGTTCACTTTAAATAACTGTTTAAAATACGGACTACACACTGATAGCACTATTTTGTGTGCTTGTAGCAAATGCCCCTCTGCCGCCAATGTAACATCCACCAAATCCTCAGCTTCCAGCAAATCATGGAAACCGGCAGTTAGATTCGAATGGAAATTGTTCCATCGTAACGAAAATTGCTCTGTTGTACCCATTTTTATTTCTGAAACGTTTCATTATCAATTTTACTGTCAAGTACCTTGCATGGACGCCATTAGTACTTACAATTTTTTGCTTATCTTCGTCTCTTTTTGTATCAAACGATAGGAGATGGACACATTACACTTATATAGGAAGTTCGTACGTTTGAAACTTTAACAATAACTTAAATAAAAATAACAATATTAGTTTTATTACAAAAGCACCTAACTGTTTAATCAAGTTTTATTATTTATTTCCGTACTCCTCACTTCTTTTTATCATTTTTCTACTGTTTCAATATTGAAGTTAGCTGCAAGTCTATGCGCAACCAACTTCATGTTACTATTAATATTTCAAATTTACGCGGGAATTCCTAATAAATGGCGCGCATTCAACGTATTCTTATGCGTAGAACTTTTAACTTTCTTGGACGAAGTCTAAAATCAGGAAAATTGTCGCACATGAATTTCTATAGGAAATACTAGTTATAAGCTACCTTGAATTGATATTAACTATTTTCGAGATGACGCCTGTGCATTCAAAGCGGCCTACAGCAAAAACCGTTATATATAAATATCAAATTTTAAATTTAAGATCGACTGGAATAATATATTTTTTGAGTGGTTAAATCAGGAAAATAGTCTTGTGTAAAATAATTTATTACACTCGATATTTAGTATTGTCGAAACGTCGAGCGTAATAAATTAATTAACAAAAGACTGTTTTCTAGATGTTATCGATACAAACATACAATGAATTTAAGTTAAAGGTTCCTATTTTGAAAACAAAATATTAGCCAGTAATTAATGTTTGCTCATACTACTTTTATGTAAGCTGAAAATTTTGTATTGCTATTTTTTATATCCCATCTGAATCAGTAATAATATATACGATAAAATGTAATAATTGTTATTATTAATTATTATTTAATTTACTATTTAAAATTTGTTTTTGTTTTGCTATTTTGTTTAAATTCAAAACATATATAAAATATCTGGAGTGGTCTGCACTCAACTTTCTTTTACGCAGTTTTCACTAGATATAAATATATGTATATGCATATATATATCCAAAACCTGCTGTCAAACTAACCAATACTCTACTGAAATATTCTGAAATGTCATTTATCTAATAGAGTCTTTTGTTTTCCTGACAAAAAAGCAGATGATCCGATTTTATAAGCTACATGCGAATCTATGGCAACGTAAACAACATATTTATAATGTTTCGTAGCATTTTTCTCGCAACTGGTACATTTTTTGAAGAAATGTTTCAAACAAAAGTTGTGCAAAATATGAATATCTTTCATTATAAACATAACTAAATTTGCCGTAAGTGCAACCGTTCTAGTGATATTGGAGATAGAACAAAAAATGCATAGAGTAAACATGGGCATTTCCGGTTTGAATATTCATTTCAAAAATAGAAGGTGCACATCTAAGGCATATACAAAGCTTAAGTTTGAAGTTTCATAATTTTTCGTTCGACAGTTTTGGCTCTAGAGCGTTCACAGACACACACACACACACAGACAAACAGACAGACAGACGTCATTCCGAAAATAGTCACATTCGATTCAGAAAAGGTCAAAACGTGTATATCCGTTGAAATCTCGAGTTCGAAATTTTTAATGATTACAATACTTACTTATTACTCTGTAAAAGAAAGTAAATATCATATGTTGTTAATAGAACTTTAATAAAATAAAATATATGAAATTGTCTTTGTTTTCGCCCGTTTTGGCCGTTAAAAAGCAATGTAGAAAGTATCAAAATTTTCACGAAAGAAATTGAAATTTCATGTTTTCACAAATTTTCCTATATTTCGTATATTTCAAAAATATTGACAGATAATTGAAAATTTTGAATGAAACATTTCATTATTATAAATTTCAAGAAATCATATTCAACAATTTAATACTACTATTTATGATAATCGCATTTTCAACGAATGCCATAATTTAAAACAAAAATAATATACAATATTATGAGAGTCTTATCACATTTTTTCTAATAATAAAATAATATAAATATCAACGCTCATATTTCATGATTATACGTACACAAGCGTATAATAAATAAATAAAAACAATAATTCTGAATATAAAAATATTAAATAGAATCGGTTTCAATGTTGAATCGTGCGTTATCACTGCGCAACATGTTCACGCAAATTCTTTTGTGATATCACAAAATAATTTGATATTCAGGGCGATTTTGTAACTCAACTCTTCCATATTCCAACGCACGCATTTGTTTATAACTTGCCGATCGTTGATATTTAGAGAATTAGAGGAAATTCCTTTTTAAATACCAATAGTTATAAAGTAGTTTCTTAAAAAATTAATAAGTAATACTGAAAAATTCCATTTTCCATTGAGAGTCGCTATAATGCTTCTTTTAAATTCAAGGTCATACTAAGACATCTGATACACAGCTGCTACTAAAGTATATGTCCACATATTTGCAGTATGAAAAGCATTTAGTAATTATTTCTAAATATACAATATTTTATTTTATTCAGTACAAAAAATAACATTTAGATCATTTGTAAAACATGTACTCGGAATTATTTCTTTGAACATTCAGAAGAACTCCTTGAACCCGGTTCGTCAGGCATGATGACTTCTCTACGTTTATTTATAACTTTTTTTAACATTTCTGCAACCCCTGTATGATTTAATATCAAATCAATACAACTGCTATTTGCTGATTTTACTGTGTTTTTATCCTTTGCAGAGCTTTTTACATCTTTATTTTTTTGATCATCTTTATTCTGCAAATTTTAGAAATGCACTCATTAAATTTTGATTTATTTCAAATATAAAACATGATTTCATGCATTAAATATAATTTACTTACGTTAGTTCCACTGGCATCATTTTTGGAATTCGTCTGTTCCGTTCCAGAACGTTTCATTGCACCACGCAGTATATCCATTACCCGTTGCGTGCAATCCAGTGCTTCATTTACTTCCTCGATAGTTAACACAATACTATCCACATTACTTTTATCCGTGTATCCTCTTGGAGTGCTAGCATTGCTTCCCAAGGACAAATCTTCTCCCGAATTTGACGGGCATAGATAGGGACTGGAGAAATATTCATTTCTGGAATTGTTGTAACTCGGCCAGAAGTTATTCCATTCTCCAGTCCGATTCTCACTGTCTGATCCATGATTTGCAGCATTTGTCGGTGGACAATAATCACCATTCACACTTTGAATCCAACTTAAATAGCTCAAACTCGAATTAACATAAGTGCGATCGGTTGAGTCTTTATTGCTTTCATTTTCGCTTCGCATAGCAAAATCACTGGACATGTCAGAAGTCGGAGACCCTAAAGTTATAGAACTGTAGTCTAAACTTGGATATAGCGTAGATGAAGAAAATGTTTTCGCTTTATATTCTGAGATAGATTCAAGACTACGTCTGTAAGAGATATCCAAGGATTTGCGCAATTTTTCAGAGAAATCTGAACGATCTGTTGTATTTTCGTCTTCGACATCATAATTATCTTCGGATACCGTCTTCACTAAACTGCTTCCGCGTCGCATATCAGCTCTAGAAGATCTTCGGGACGGCAATTCATCGCTATCTTCACACGACTTTGTGGGAGCACTACTTCGTCGACTGCTATCTGATTTAGAAGACAGTCGTCCAGTTGAATGCATTTCTTCATCATTAATATCTTCAGATATCATTCGGATAAAGCTGCTGCCCCTCCGTATATCTGTTCTTCGCTGCGGATTATCATCCAGACTATCATCGGCTGTTCGGATAAAACTACTACCTCTTCGAATATCTTTAGAAAGTCGTCCGGGCGAAGCAACATTATCTTCATTGATTTCTTCACCAGTTTTAAGTAAACTACTTGTTATACGAAAATCTTTCTGCATTTTTCCTGCTGTAAATGATTCTTCACTCGTGTCTTCGCCAGTTTTAAGAAAACTGCTTCCCCGCCTAATATCTTTTGAAAATCTTCCTGAAGAAAACGAAGTATCTTCATTAGCGTCATCACTAGTTTTAAGAAAACTGCTTCCTCGCCGAATATCAATCGAAGATTTCCCTGACGAATATTCACTAGCTTCATCACTAGTTTTAAGAAAACTACTCCCCCAACGTGGTTCACCTTTCGGTGACTTTATACCCTTATTTTCTTCTTGATCTTCAGACATTGCTCGTATAAAACTGCTTCCTCTTCTAGCGTCCATACGTATAAGTTTCCCCGGATGTTGATGTTCGATATGGTCCTCCGTCATCATTTTCACAAATGGAGCCGATTTTCGCATGTTTCGGTTTGGCCGTATTTGCACCGGTGAACCGTAGAGGGTCAGATCTGTTTTGCCGATGCCGTCGTCGTGTGAGTCAGAATTATTGTTTGGCGTGCACACGGATTGTGATGACATGTTTCTCAGTGAAGCTTCACATGGACTGAATATGTTTTTAATAGCACACGGAAGGTGAATAAGCATAGTGGGTGTTATTAAAGCTTGGATGGACTCTGTTACTATGGTAATCGTGCTAACTAGATCAGCAATAACACTCTCGAATCACTGACCAAAAGTGTTGAATCAATAGTATATCTTGTCCCTGCGACCCCTATTTATAGCTTCATTCAATCCACTACGGCGTTTTGATGTTCAGTTCAAGGATGGATAGTAAATATTTCAGGTTTTATTGGTAAAGATAGCTGAAGTGGCCTTCACTTGACGTTTTAATATTTAGATATATGTAAATATATATATATATATATATAAGAAAATATTGTAAATATGAAAATTATCGAGAACGGAAATACTTGAATTGACTATTCCTGTCTTTGTCTGTCTGTGTATCTGTTTGTGCATCTGTGTGCTCTCTAAAGCCAAATTCTTGAAATCACAATTATGAATTTTCAAACTTAAGACTGTTTATGTATATGTACCGGTAGAAAAGCTCTTATTTTTACTTGCTGTTTTTTGCATATCTCAAAAACGACATAAGTTAGAGAATAAGTTAATATAATAAAAGTTAGATATTAAAATTTCTCGCAACTTTTGTTTGAAAAATTCGTTAGATATTCTTCAATTTGAATATTCATTCTCTCCTCAGGAACGAATTAATTATGAATAGTTCCACTGTGTATATAGCACAGAATGCCTAAAGACGTAATAATGACGTCCAATAGACGTCATATTTTAAGATGTCATCCATTGGACGTCTTTAGGCATTGTGTGCTATATGGGTAGTGAAACCCTAGTCTAAGAAAGTCGAGTAAAGGTCACTCCAGTTTTTTTTTTATTCGGTTGCAGCGCCTTTCCTAATTATTGAGGAATGAAAGAACACCTAATATTATACTTGTATGAATGATAGTTACGTATGTGAAAGTGAGTATATATACGAGGGCTGTCCGACAAGTACTTAGCCTCACCGGCCTATGGCGCCACTGTCGCAAGAGACATAACCTATTGTGTAGTACATTATCTTATCCCTTCCAAAAACAAGAATCGAATCACCGATCGATATTGCTCTTTTTCCATTTTTCTAAAATCTGCGGATACACGCGGTCAAAACAAAACAACGAGTCCGATTCGGCTGAAATTTTAACAGTAGCCGTCTAAGATAATGTACTACACAATAGGTTATGTCTCTGGCGACAGTGGCGCCATAGGCTGGTGCGGCTAAGTACTTGTCGGACAGCCCTCGTATATATGTATGCGAATAGTATAGGTTTAAATATAAAGATACCATCATATAGACGGGTACTTTATTTACTTCTTATATAGTTTTGTTTGATTTTTTAATTGGTTTTTACACAAAAATTAGAAATGATGTAGAACAGTTTATATTAGTATTTTTGAAAACATAAAACATGTAAATGCTTAGATCCGGAAGTAGTGGTGTTTGCCCATAATGTAATATTTTTTCTGTATATTATACAATTATTTTGTTAAATTCTACAAGTTATAGTTATTTAGTGGGTGAAAGATTCAAGAATTTCCATTTTTTTTTATTATTACAAGAAGGCACCGCTGAAAGAAGACAGGGAGTGTATTGTCTGTCTCACGAAATCCGGGTTAAATACATACGTGTGACGTCACCAGCTACAAACTAAATATAACAATAAATTAAATTATATATTTTATATAACAGATTTTTATATCCTTGTACATTTATTTAATGTACGTAATTAGTTTTTTGACTATTTTGTAATATGTAATTAATAATTTGGCATTTCAGTCATGACAAATTATAAATATTGACGCTGGGTGCTGGGAAACTTGCTTCAATATATTTAATTAACCCAAAATTTACGTGCAAAAAATGCTTTTAAGAACTGAAATTTATTCCTGATTATTTTTGTCTGTGATCGCTTTACCACAAAACCTTTTGAATATAAAAATATGATACTTTAAGTATAGTATCTCGGAAGAAAATCCCAGAAAGTAATAATGGTCTTGCTATTTTTTCTTAGTACCCGCAAAATATGCAAGAAAACAATGAATTTCGTTGATGAGCTGTAATTTGTTTTTCATCGCCAATTACGTTCCTTTGCTTAATATAGCATAATCATTAAAGATTCTCTCGAAAAACCAGGAGTTATAAATGTAATTTTTCAATTAAAAATATATAAATAAATCAGACATAGTAAAATAATTATCTATACTAAAATCAAACAATTGTATGATATTCATGGCTTAATTAATTAAGTGTTGGTTTAAATATTATTAGAAATTAGACTTGTTTATCAAGAATCGAAGCAGATTTATTTTAACCATCAGTAGTACAATAATGATATTTGTTTTGGAGTAATAAACAGTTTAACTTAATCTAAATTTGACATATTGTCCCTGGTGACGCCACAAAAAAGGAAAATATGACTTTCGTGAGTTCTATTTAGTAAAACTGCGTGAGAAAACGATAGTTTCGTGGGGTTATAGTGGCTCAAATAGTGAAAGTATTTGAACAAATTCGCTGTGTCCATAATTTCGTGAAACAGAACATATAAACATCGCATAATAATAAATATCAATTAAATACAGCCACATATGTTTACTACGTGCGTTTGTTCAGAAATTATCTTGCTTTCACCTAACATTCGTATAGGTATATATATTTTTATACACTTTAAATATATTTTAAAAACTGAGCAATCAACAGAAAAGATACAACCATTTTTTCCATTTACAATAATAATAATAATAGTATTCACTAGTGAAAATAATAACGACTTATTTACAAACACATTTTTTCTGTACTTTTTATGAATATAACGTATAACAAACAACGAACATAGAAATATATTTATATATATATATATGATATTTTTTGTTGAGAAATTACAATGCGAAGAACAGAAATGAATTTATGACAGATTGTGTCTAAAATTTATATTTCATGATTCGACTTATTGCTAAACATAATCTAACACTGCGTTTTATCATAGTATAAAGGAGACAGTTGGACATTTAAACGTTATTATAAAGTCTTACGCAATTTACAATAAACATAAAACAAAATAATTTAGTCAAAAACTTCTGAAATAAAATGATTTTCTCTGTTTTATGGAATAAAAATAAAGACGAAGTCTACCGATGCTAGCCGAATGAATACGTTCTGTGCATGAGCCACGCGCATGCGCCTTATGTATTCTAGGGATGAATATTATCATACCGAGGGGATAATCTAAAACGCTTAAATATCCTTACTGTCTGAAATGAAACCAAAAACACTATAAAACCCAGCGCTATGATTTTTTTTTAAATTTGCTGATGCTGCTGCTAAACTGCAACCATTTGAATATTTTTGTTTTATTTATACTTTATTGCATTCTTCCAGTCTCCCAAACTACACTAAAATATCAACGTTTCACTCGTCTAGAACAACCGTTTTTATTTATTTTATTATAAATCGGCCAACTATTTACTTTTTTTCAACTTGTTCGAATTAATAAACGAGATATTTATATCAGTTTAACAAACCCCACTCATCAAATTTACCATCAAAACAATTGCCTATATATTTGCGTTTAATTACGGAACATTTCATAACACTGAACAGCCCAAAAAAAGCACAAAATAATCATTATATTATATTTGAAAAGAACTAATAATATATTATATATATATATATGAGATGTTTTAAATATTTTCAAACAGTAGAATATGCTTAGAGGCAATGAAGTGTCATGAGATGTTTCCCATAATTTTTGATATTTAAGCAATTCGATCTACACAAACGCTACACGTACTGTCTGCTTTACACTGCGTTTACCACGCATTTAAAAAAATGCTAATTTGTAATAGTTGTTATTTGTTACTACAATCTTCTGACCAACTTATCAAAAATCTAAAGACATATATGTATATCAGAACGTTGTATTAAAAAGTAAAAATTCTCCTATATACTTTGGTTTTTGCTATTGCAGGACACAATTTGCGATAATTGAAAGATACCTAGAAATTACCACAACATAAATCATAGCACGTCTGCAAATTATACACTTTATATCATAAGATTTCATTTACAATAAACATAATCATCTCTTTCTTGAAATTGTTGCGCATTATTTATTTAATTGAATTACAACAATGGCCGCTTTTCGTATGGATAAATTTGCAAAATTAGGTAGTGTACTGTTGATCACTAATCGGTTTATTATATATGGTATACGAAATATTGTGGTGATAGAACCATCTAGTAACAAATGTAGAAGCTTTCTACAATTACGTCACAGTAACTTAAACTTTGAAATCATAAAAATTACTGATATACCTACGGGTATTCTATAATTTATTATTAAATATAGCATTTATTATAGCAATAGGTACATTCAAAATTGAATAGTATTCTGTCAGAAGAAATATATAAATTAACCGTTTGCGTATACGTCTTTAAGCCGTCATCAAATTATAATATTGGTGAAATTAAGAGATGATTAAATTGATTGAAAATAAAAGTCTGCTTTATTTTATAATTATAGAAGAAAACTTACGGTCCACAGATTATGTATATATATAATTTAAATTTGAATTGTCTACGCATTAGATTCTTTAAGGTCTTGTAGTCTAGCAAGTTGATGGGGCTCCAGCTCATCGGGTATACTAGCCCGTCCGCCGACCACTTGCTTAGGTTCACTGACATCGTCAACATCAACGCATGATGGCGGCGCGTGACTCTGTGAATTCTCGGCAGTACTAGGCCCAGTTGTTTCACCCTCACTACTGCTACTCACCGGAAACGGTGCTGAATCCGTTGGTTGATCATCCGCCACCGATGGCTCATCTTCCGCATCGCCGTTCATCTCTGCCTCCGGGATCGCCTCATCTTCGGGTTCTGGCTCCGGCTCGTGATGGTTCTCCGTAGGCTCGTCCTCGTGGTTCACCTGGTCCTCATCCGGCGGTGGGAATGGAGTCTCGGCTTCCTCGATCATTGGGGTGGCTGCAGTGATTACTATCCCTACCCCTAAACCGAAATCATCTTCTTCTTCACTTTGTGGGTTTCCACAATCTCCTCCGTCCTATAAAGAAAATTATTTCAATACTAAAAAAGAAACCAAATTCTTTCCTACATGGCAAAAAAAATCGTGGTCGACAATGCATTCTTAAATGAGATGTTGAAAAAATAATTGATTTACCTCGTCTTCAATGTTAATACAAGGTATCCCAGGAGCAGTAACTATTGTAAGCATGACAAACCAACAAACATGAGACACGAAACAACATTTTATTATCACGAAAAAAATAACAAATTATTTCAACACATTTGTATATTAAATTTAACAACTAACTCACTTTGCTCATCTTCATCACCAAACTGAGTACCGTAATGTTTCTGTTGGCCCCGCGTCAATTCCATGTTAAACCCAAACTTCGTGGGTTTTTCCGCCTGTTTTTGAGCAGCCGGCTGATCGCCATGATTCTCAGCAGATGGTGTTGGTTGTGTCACAATCACTTCTGTTGCTAATAAAAAACCAGGAATTTCTGGTGGAGTAAACACTGGTGGGGCGGAGCAGGGTGGAGTCTCATCCCATTGACTTGTGATGGGTTCCCCGTTCTCGTCGCACTCTTCAACTACCAATGATGGAAAATTGCCCACTCTACCTTCCTCAAGCAGTTCTCCCTCCCACCAGCCATCGTCGACACCGTGGGCACTTTTGTTTATTACTCGGATGATTTGTCCTTCTTCGAAGGTTAATTCTTGTTCTTCTTCGCCATCATAGTCGTAAAGGGCGATACAGTAGGAAGTTGGCGGCGATGGTTGATCCGGTTGCACGGATATTACCGATATTTGTTCAGGGGATTGGTTCAGTTCGGATGAAATTTGAGTATCATCTTCGATTTCTGCATCAACAGTGTAATCGACTGATGAGAAACTGATTTGAGTTTGCAGAACGCCAGGTCCTGCGTTGCTGCTGGTTGAAGAGCCTGTTTCACCACTTGGCAGAGGCTCTACGTCGAGGTAATTATTGGGTACATATCCTTCTTCGCCGCGGTAGTTACGCGCTCGAAGCCATCCATCACCGTCGCCTTCGCCTACGACTTCCAACTGTTCATTTTCTACTATACTTAATTCGTCAGGATTCTGTGCCTAGTAGAAAAAAAAAGAAAGAAATTTCAATAATTGAGATTTGTTGTAATATTTGATCTTTTCAAACATTTACAATCTTTCTCTATTTTACACAATTCTTACACTCGGATATACAGAATTTTAGATCACATTGAAAATATTATACCCATCTTATACATTTATAAAAAAAACATAAATCATTTTGAAGTAGACCCCCCCCCCCCCCCAATCCAAATTAAAATTACCTATAGTAATATGGATGAATTTTGGTGGAGTTGCCTAACTTGCAGCTACAAAGATATGCTAATGTTTCTCTAATTCATGCCGTTTTCGAGATATGCAAAAACAGCAAGTAAAAATAGAAGATTTTCAACCAAAACATATTCATACATAAGTCTTAAGTTTGAAGATTCATTATTTTGTCTGTAAGAGGTTTTGCTCTAGAGAGCACAAAGACATACAAACAATTTTCATGTTAATAATATTTCCTTATTTTTAACAAAAATACAATAAAATTCGTTCTTACTGTGTATGAATACAAGGCAGTACACTTGAGTATTGGTCCAGTAACTGGTGGTGGAACCGGAACGGCTTCAGCTTGTTCCTCAGCCCCCCAATCAACTTGGGTCGGATCATCCCAACCAGCAGTTAACTGCTCTATTCGTTGTCTCTCTTGTTCCAACATTGCTGCACATATATCCAACAAAGATAAAATACAGAATAGTAAAATGTAAGTACCCTTCAACGCCTATGACACTATGGATTATATATATTCATTATAGCACGGATAAAGCTAAAAATGCAATGGCGTTGATGAAAAATGCTGCTGTTGACAGCGCAAAGCACATAGCAGAATATTAATATATTATTTATTAGACGATATAAATTGTTAAAACTTTGGCCAAACTTAAGCTAAAATACAGCTGCAGATTCTTGCTAGCGGCGCATGAAAAATGTTTTATGAGTATGTTGTATTATATTGGAGGGAAATATTTAATAATATATTCCTGAGATCCTTAGATCTATTGATTTCTGGCTTATTAAGATTCATATAAACTATTTTGTAAAACAGTACTGTAGCACAATACAATTATCTACAATATGGCATATTTTTTTAACACATAGTAAAGTGTGAATACAAATTAATTCATTTTGTCGATAGAAAGAATATAAAAGCAAATATAATCATTAAAAATACTAGTAGAATAAGTGGATCATGAATGGCGTTGAATAACAAAAAGGTACATGACGTCACACCGACAGAAGACAACACGTTAATACAAGCTTTTGTTTGACAGTAATGCAAACATCTTGAAACACACTCAATGACAGTTATCTACCCTCATCTGATGCGTTTGTGTACAATAGACTAACGAAAGTCGACACCACAGTCTGGAAGCTAAACAGCTTCCAGACGAGCGACGTGGAAAACCCTGCTGACACGAGATAAAATCATAATGACGGGTGCCGTCTTATAACGTCACTAAATTTTAAGAGCAATATGAAAGCCATTAGATTTTTATTTTATTTACATAAATCAGTCGCCTTGACTCGATTTTCTTCTCCTTTCACTATCTGTATTTCTAATAATGCTTTTTGTTTTGCTAAGATTTTAATCATTTATCACCTAAGACAATGTTTTTCTTTAAGGTCGCGTAAAAATGTCAATTTAAGTCTTGATACAAATGAGTGAAATATTTCCATAATTATCTCAACACACAAGTAATCAAATGATAATTCCTTTAGTACACTGATTCTATGATGTATCTTGATTGCTCTGAATAGAAAATGAACTGCTAAATCATTATTATAAATAATATAAGTGTTTATTAACCATGGCATGTTTTAGCTGCTACTTTGAACCTCATTTTATTTGGTTTAATAGAACCGAATTGAGCGGAATCATGTCTCAGAGCTCTAAGGTAGTCATAATCTTTAAAATGAGTCTAATTATTGTATTCTTAATTATATATAATCGACAAAAACAATGATAAAAGAATCGTCCATAAGACTCAATGTTAAAAGTTTCAGGGTTTGTCCGTGAGAGGCTCTGCTGTACGTATTAGCTATCAAACTTTCTTCCCCTTGCTAATATCAAAGCATAGACCAGTGTAGCGCAGTTTAATAATTATGGCGCCGACTCGAAGACGTTTGAATCGTAGAATTAAACGTTCTAAAGCCTCGAAAGCTGCGAAATTAAGATGGAAAAAATTTCTTACTAACAGTGACAATAATAATAATACTTATTCACCACCACGGCCACTTATAGATTTAGAATCTGGTGTTTTAGAAGCGATGGATATTTCGAACAGGTATTCCTACTATACCTTAAAATTAACTAAACTAAAGTTAATTTGTATAATAACATTGTTCGAATTATTGTTTATCTTATAATTTGTCCAAAAAGAAATGAGACGCAATTTGAAGCTAGTCCAAAACTTATGACACTTGATTCAATTGATGATTTGAGTAATGCGTGGGGAACGGACGAAGAATTTCGAATGTACGTATATATAAATATACATATTTATATATTTATATATATATATATATACACACACACATTTATATATACATACATACACATATTACAGGCTTGATAAATGACAATGGCATCATTGAAATTAAATGCATGTATAGTTTAGCCGGCTCTAAATTGCCGATGAAGGCAGAATTAAAAAACAAAAATATTTGTTTAGAATTAAGAAATAATGAAGTTAAATTAAAAAAGAGCCACGACTATTACTTCCAAGTAAGATAAATCACATAATTGTTGAAATTTTTATTTTGTCGCATTTACTTTTAGATACAAGGTCAGTTTCACATATCAGATAGGGAATATTGTTATTTTATAATTTACAGAAATGATGAAGTTGACTTGCATATTGAAAAAATTGAGAGAGAAAGTGATTTCTGGCAAAATAAAATTCAGGATAAATTAATACATTTCTATAATGAATGTATTCTGCAAGAAATAGTTAGAAGAAGAATTCCACGCGGGCTCAAATGTTTTGAACCGGAACAAGATAAATAAATAATATTTTTTAAATACAACATTGTTATTTGATTGGTTTCCCCGCGCCTTTACAACCTACCGACAGAACGAAACGTATGTATGTAGCTACTTCAGTTGAGAAGTAAATTTTGATACTAAATTTGTGCAGAAACTCACATCACGGAAAGTACTAGTGGCGGCACGGGAGAGCGTAGGTTGAGTGTTAGAAGAACTAAGTCATTTTTACTGCTCCTTAAACGAACTATTTTATAACATAATGAATTCATCTTTAAAATACGTAAAACTGCATAATATATAATTTACCAAATATTTAGTGTCTCTTTAATAATTTAGCAACCTACTATATACTCGTATATAACCCATATAGTATGATATTAAATAATATATATTTTATAAGCATGAAAAAAATTCTCTCCGTAATGTTCGTTGAAATTTAATATGCAACCTAAATCTTTATCGTGTATAGAAATTGCCTGCGCTTTAAACGATAAGGAATAAATATACAAGGTGCTACAAATAATACGCTATATTATGGTTATGGCACGCTCTGAAATTTTATACTGCACGACAAATCATTAATCATAGCATAATATAATATACTGAAATTTATTTGTTATATAAAGTTTTCTTTAAATATTATTCTCAAATGTTTTATAATGCTTGTTTATATTTTATAAATAATTCATAAATGGCATGCAAATATGTATATCTATTTCAAAATGTATATTTCGTTTCAACAAAGCGAATTAGTCCGTTCCGAAAATAGTCACATTAGATTCAGGTAGGGCCAAAACGTGTATATTCGTTGAAATCTCGAGTAGAAAATTTTGCATAATTACAAGACTTACTGCGTATAAGAAAATAAGAAGTTATATTATTATATATATATATATATATATATATATATATATATATATATATATATATATATATATATATATATATAGATATATATTGTTATTTCTATATAAATTTTAATATATTGTTCATAAATGGAGACTCGACGTTGGGATATTTATTTTCGTAAATAAAGTGGTGTGATTTTGGAGGAGTGTAATCGTAACTCTAGTCTCTAATAGTATGTAAATATCATTAATTTTTTATAAATATCACTAAACTAACTGGAAATACCCATAAATTGTTGGTGAAATACTATAAATAACATATGTTAGGTTTAATTTTATGATTGCATTCTAAGCTAATCTTTCAGGAGTAAAAATCTAAAAAATGTTTTCTTTTTATAATAGTTGTAAAAATGGTACCATAAATGGAAGCATATATCAATAAATAGTGTAATATATATATATATATATATATATACTGTGCAATGAAATCCGAGTACATAATTAAGGTACAGGCACATGTCTTCAGCTCGCTATATAACAATTGTAAATGCGAACTGCGTATTGTAACAGCCATTACAAGATAACGTAGTAAACTACTCGTCGTGTGTCTGTAATTTTCTCTATTCAAAAAATGTACATAACAAAAATGTCTTGTTTCGTCGTCGTGAATCCAAAAATATAACTCATATACTTGGATGTTTGTTGATGCACGCTCGTATAACCGAATTTGAGCCCTTTCACCGTTCATCAGTTAATTTAATAATTTCACTAACAAGTTTTCTCCAATATGCAAATTGATACTAGCTGTTCTATTTGACTATCATAGCAAATAAACTTATCAAACTTAGCATTGTATATATAGAATGAATGGTGGTATTCGGAGTTCAATGCACAGTACTGTATTTGTATATTTTGTGTGCAACGAACAGATATATCATGCGAACACTGTGTGCGCTATGATTTCAAAGTCGTTGCCTACCCCACTCACCGTCGACCTCTGCGCTGTCATCCTGCCCATCCTCACTGTCTGGTTTCGAAGGGGCCCGCTCGCGTTCGGTGGCGGGTGCTGCTGGTTCTCCGTCGGCGAAGTCACTGTCGTAGAACGAATCAGAGCTTGGGTGATCCTGCAAACATTACGTCGAAATTCAAAGGGTCAAGAAAAAAAAAATTAAACAATATTTTTGTTTTGTTGGAGTTTTCATTAAAAAGAAAATCTTCAAGTAACCTTATTGCTTAGAACAAAAAAATAAAACATTAATTAATAATGTTCCTTACCCCAACTCCAGAAGCATCAGTCCTCACCGACAACGAACTAGCCGACCGCGGTATATCCTGCACACTCAGCGTCTCCGCCTCCTGCATCCACTCATCCACATTCACCCCGCCAGCTCGCAAACACTCTATCCTCGCCTCCGCTTTCATTTTGGCCGTTTCGGCCCGCCGTACCGACAGTCTCATCTCATCTATTTTAACTTCCAAATCAGGTCCGTTAGGATCATTCGGGTCGACTTTCTGCCCCGATTCCCTCAACGCACTATACACTTGCGCTTTTCTAACACTCTCCCTAATGATATTATTTTCCCGCGCAATCCTCGTAGCCCATCTCCTAGCTTCTTTACTCAACGTCGCAGCCGCTGATTCGTGATCAGCTGTAACATGCTCAACCGGGTCATTGTCGCACGATTCGAAATCGTATTGGATGTGCTGTTTTAAAACTGGATAGTATAAATAGCAACACTGGAGATTATATTCACGGGTAAGTTGTTGCGCTTGGTCGCGGATTTTGCCGAAGGAGTTCTGAGTGGCGCTGCAGGTTAAGAGTTCGGTACGGCCCATTAGAGTTAGGTATTCTGCGACTTTTTCGAATACACTTGATTCCATTGTGGCCATTGCTTGTTGCAAGTCGACGACGAAGTAGCGGTTTTGATGCGCGTTCGCCGCTGCCAGACAGAGGAGATAGTCGTTGCGAGCTCCTGTGCTTTTTTCTTCTAACTGGTCACGTTTAGAGGAAAATTTTGCGCTGTTTTTTTGGAGCGAGGTTATGGATTGGAAGAATGAACCTTTCTTCTTTTTTAATCTGTTAAAGAAATTATACATTAATTCATGAAAACTAAACGAATTAAAAAAAAGATATTGGAATTGAATTACGTATATGAACCTAAAGAAATAATCAATTTTCTATTAAAGTATATTACTTATTTACTATATTAGCTCCATGTGCCCATAACATATACAGAATAGTCCAAAAAAGCTGAAGCCACTGTAAAAATTAAGCTTGACCCCGCCACTAGTATAGTAACCATATAAACAAAGCGTTCTACACACATACATCTGGCAAACTTACTTTTCTTCGATATCTTTCGCTTTATCCCTAACATCGTGCGCACTATGTTCTTCGTCGAAGTAGAACTTTTTCGTCTTATCAACATCTTGAACGCAAGTTTGAAGTTCTTTTTGTACCTGCGTCAATTGATCGATACACTGAAGGAAAAGGAATAAAATTAATTATATGTTTTAAATTAGATAGTAAATTTGTAAACGAGCAAATTATTTTGTAGTTTGTACCTTTCTTGATGCTTGTACTTTATGGGATCTTAAATATTTTGCTTCGTCTGCTATTTGTTGTTGGAAAACTTCTACTGCAGCAAGTCGAGCTTTTGCTAATTTTTCATTTTCTTCTAGTACCGTCCGCCATACATTCCACATATTCCTACAAAAAATAAATTATATCTGTTAACAACGCTAGTTCAAAACAAAAAGTATCTCAGCAGAAAACAGTTAAGAAAATTATTTTACTAAACTCGAAAAAATGAATAATCCCGAAATCATAATTTGTTTACAAAATCACAACTTCACTGTAGCAATGTGGACGATTCCCTTAATTTATAACAAATCACACACGGGCTAGTCCGCCTCTGTGTAACATGCTATTGGGCACACGCTGTAATATTGACTATTTTAGCCTATATATTATATACTACAGACTCATGCCTTCCAAAACAGTTATGTTAGGATAATTTGTACCATTATAAAATCTACTTTTAAACTCAAGTGTTTAATCAACAAATGAGAACGTAGCGACTATAAAATGTATAAAAGACGCAGAAGTCGCAATTTCGCACTTCACTGGAGCTCTGCATATTTAAATAATCCTACGAAATAATGATTTTACGTAAATCTTAACGATGCAGCTTCATAAATGCCATGTAAATATTTTAAGCAATCAAAGACGGAATATTAAATTCCTGAGAATATACAAATTTTATATCAAACGCAACCAGCATAACTTTGCAGTAAAGCAAGTCAATTATTTTAAGATTATGAAAACCAAGTATTTGTCTGTGATGAAAGCAATAGTGGGTCAAGCACACTAAATCGATGTCTACAGAGATCCTGTAAATAATATATATCCTTCCTTTGGTGATATAAATTATTTCTAATTTATTCCTAGCTGTATATATTGAACCTATTACCTAATTAGCTAATGATTTATTTACAAATTAGTATATCAAAATTCTAATTTTCGTCCCGATTTCAACATTAGAAATTTAACAGAATTCAAAGATTAAAATCTGCGTCTACTGAATTAATTTCAAATTTCATCGTGTGTAGATTTAAAATAAATGCCGTTAAACTTCAAGTATAAGAATTGATTACTATATTTCAAGTTGGTGAATCTATACCAAATATTGATATTGTTCCTACGAGATACATTGTTTTGATTTCAGCTCTCTGTACGAAGTACAGAAGAGCTAAAGCATTCGGTCAAGTGTCTGTAGCATTCTTGGATAAAAAAAATCTTATCAAAAAGTGTGTGTCTCGTCGGCCTGGATCCAAGAATATAAATAACTCATATACTTGGATGTTAGTCATCGCTCGTAAGACCAAATATGTGCCCTCTACTACTTTGAAGGTACCGAAGCGATTTGAACCAAATTTGCTGCAATCGTCAGTACATCCCTTTTCATTTCAACAGTGTTTTTCTGTAGCGAGTTCACACACACACACAGACGTTGATAATAGTCAATATAAATTCAGAAAGTATAAAATTTAAGCCCGTTTTCCATTGTACTTGGGGTAATTACTTACCATATTCATAATTTAATTATAGATCACATTACAGTATACAAATGTGTGAACTATACCAACAAATAAGGCAATAAACTTACCATTTTTCATCGCCTCCCTCTAATTTGATATCAGGTATATTCGGTATTTTCTTATTAAGATAAGCTGACGAAATTTTCAGCAATGCCTGAAAGAAGAAGAAGAAGAAGAAAATCAATAATATCATGTGAATAGGACATTGAACAGCGTCCAACAAACTCACTTCTGAATATGACTTCTCTATAGCTGATCGCTTTATTGTAAAACTACGTATATCTTCTAACAAGTCACATTCATGTTGATTCTTTAGTTGTAGCTTTGCTATTTGTTCCGAGTGTAAATTCTTTAGGAATTTTGCATAATTGCCCTAGAAATAACACCAATTTAAACAGATATCCGACTTACAAAATGATTTTCATTTGTGTTTAGCAATGTGTGTATGTATGTTCTATGTATCATTTGTGTGGTGTAATGGTGGCAGAGCTGGGCAGTAATGCAAATTAATAGTAATTAAATCAACTTAATTGAAGCTCTTTTGGTAATGAGGACTTTGGGATTGAATTCAGTTTAAAAAAATGAATTGAATTTATGAATTAATCAAAAGGGTTTCAAGCCCTCAAATAGGCTTCAAACCATCAAAATTTATAACTGTTAAAAGGCTGAATGGTATTAAATCACATTTCAAGTTAAAAGTTACATATTTGATAAATTTAATTCCATTTGATTGTTGATCAAGGCTTGTAATTGTCAAAAAGGTTTCAATTCCTTTTGAATTATAAAAGATTTGTAATTGCTAAACAGGTTTTAATTCCTTTTGATTACAAAATCACATAAATAGATTTCAATTCGTATTGAATTATAACAGATTTTAGTTTTCAATTCCTTTTGATTATATAACACACATTCACAGACTTGTAACTGTACAAAAAGGCTTCAATTCGTTTTGAATTGTGATTCAAAAGCAATAAAAAATAGGTGATTTCCGCTTGTGAATTATCGAAACATTTTTTAAGTTGCATTGTGAATTATGAATTCAATTCCACTATTAATTGATTTTGCCCAGCTCTGAATGGTGGTTAGATTGAATTCATTTCATCGAGAAATAATTCTATTATTTTTATTGATGACACTCGATTAAATTAAATAGAAATGGCCGCGGTTCATTTTACATCAATCACAATCGTGAATATAGATTATTTTTACATTTAATTAAAATATACATTCATTTCAAAGCGTATTGTTCATATTTTTCGTGAACATTGTAAAATTGGTTTCATTTTACGTTGATTCGGTGTGCGCTAGCGTAAATCGAAAACTACCTGTACATATTTAACAACTTAGTTGATTTAGGTATAATATGGGTGGAATTGAGGTATATTTCAATTCGATAAATATGTATTTCGTGACACGATAAATCCTATTAAATATTAAATAGCAATCAAAATGAGTAATGATTAATTTAATTTTAATTCTATTTTACTATTTGCTTAGTGTTTAAAAATAAAATCAAAAAGCTGGAGCTTACAGTATCTATATGTATATAATATTGCTTTATGTTGCTTTAAATTGATTCTAAAATTGCTATGAATAACTTTTGTGTAGATAATATTTTTCTAAATTCTGTTATTTTAAAATTCGTATCCATCATTCATTTTTATTTGCATTGCAACAAGCAACAGCCCAAATGCACTGTTTTATTATTCTGTTTATATGATACACGATGACTTATTAGATTTTGCCCTAACGTGACAACAGCGTTAAAGCCCGAGTGACCCAGTCACCCAGTCACCCACTCGCAACGCGTTCCTATAACTAAATTCCGAAACGATATAATATCCACTTCCGCTAACACAAAACGCACAAACTACTGCCAAATTACTTTATCATCCGTCGAATCACCAAGCGTTTGTGCGACGTATAATTTCATTACTTCAACAAATCGAATTAATTGTAAATAATACACGTGATTATCATCACCAAGAAATAAATCCACTTGATTCCAATGTAGTTTCGCGCCGGTAAATAACTCATTATTCCAAATTTAGTATGTAATCGAGATCGGGCACAGGTGAAAATATTTGTTGACGTTCATTTTTAATTTTGGTAGTAGAATTAGTAAAGATACGCGAACAAATGTTTTATTTTACCCAGGCACTCTACGAAATACAATTTTTCGAAATATGACTATAAAATGGATTTTTAGTAGAATTTCTATTAAATAATTGCAAGTAAAAAGTTCAATCTAGGCATGTACAGCCGTAAATTATGAATATCGTTCTTCAATTCATTAAAAATTTCTTATAAAAATCACCAATTTCTGGAAAATTTGTTGATTTTGTAATAGATCATACTTAATCGACATATATTTTTTTGGAACGAATATATTTTAATTTAGGATCAGAAAACGTCAAGAGTGGAACGATCATTTTTGTTTTCACGGTCCATTCATTTTACGTTGGCCAATTAGTAAATAAAATTAGAAATTATAATTAATTTGTATGATCCTGTATACTTGTGATTAGTATGCAATTTTAATAATACAACAATGGCATAAAAACGTATATTCGCGTTTAATGGTGAAGAAAAAATAAAATTCCCGCTTGCGTTTTCTTGTTGACTGAATACAAAAATTTAAATTAAATCAGTATTTCATTTCGTCTTTTAGTTATGTTTTTCTTGTTCTGGGTGACGTGTAAATTTAATTTAATGACTCCGAATAATCTTGAATGAAAATCTAGCATGAATGAGAAGTAATGTAAGAACTTATTTTAATAAGTAGTAAAACAGATTAACCTACATCTTGCATAACCTTGAAGCTTAATAATTATTTATAATATACGATTAATTTCCAATCTTACTACGTTCCTCGTTTAAAAAACGATACCCGTAAATAGATTAATATCTGCTAATCGATGCATAAGATAAAAATAATGCCAAACTAACTAATAATATTGAAAATTTCATTATTTTATCAACGTTTTTACTTTCCCAAAACCGTAAATCCGACACTGGAATTTCAAAAACGAACTTCAATATTTTAAACTTGCCGGAAGTTTTAAACAAATGCCAGTTTTTATGGTATACGTATAGCCTTATCACACATAGTAAATACGTCAAGCTATAAAACAACAATATAGTATATGAAATTATGCAAAAAAAATGTTCCACTGTGCCATAGTTTTGATTCCACTACCGGATTAATAAAGAACATGCACGAAATAAAAATCTATGTCAAAGTTTATTTAAATGTTGGTTGAAGGTTTTAATACAAATTGTAATCCGAGAAATTAATTCATGTTAAGTCAATTCGACTGTACGTTATATTGGGATAATAAAATAGTGTCCTATCGATTCCGGATTGATTTCTTTGCCCGTAATATGACCGAAATTAAATATTTAGATTACTTACGAAAATATAATGTCAAATGGCCAAATCTTGATTTATTAAATCAAATATAACTTCCTTTTACGAAGTAATAAGTAAATCTTGTAAGCATCAAAGATTTCAACGGATATATATACGTTTTTATCGGAGTAATACTTTCGGGGTTCGACGTATAGAAGTTTGACTGTAATTTATGGTGCGTTTCTAAGCATACCTGTAGATCTGTGACAATCTGTAAAATGTTGGAAGGTTATAAAATATGTTTATTGAATTACAAAAGCAAAATAACTCTTGTTCTGTGCAATAAATTACGTTAGCAGATAGGATTGGGGGAGGTCCTGGTACAGGAAGTGCTGATAAGATAAATGAGAAGAAGACAACTCAAGAAACATTAAAACAACGTTTAACATATCTGAAACAACTTTTAACAATTCCAAAACAGGTGTAATATTGCTAAAACAGCTTTAGAGATATAAATAACTGTTTAAATGGTATTAAAAGTGATTTTAGAGATCAAAAACCTGTTCTGGAGTTGTTAAAAGCTATTTCAGAGATTTTAAACGATGTGATTATTTTTGAGTTGTCTTCTTATCAGTAATTTTTGCACCAGAACCCCTTAATCCTGCTACTACTATTAAAGAAATGCAATTTTACAGATTTTCTTTACAGAATTCCTAAACATAATTATAAATATCATGTTCTCTAAACCAGAACTCTAAATTAACAAATCATGCACATATTTATTATAATGATGTACCAACAAACATAAATCATGTGTTTCATTGTTCATATCATGTTGTTCCCCCAGAAAAATCTTACAAAAAGCATAAACATTTTCTAAATAGTCCCACCGAAATCCATAAACTACTCAGACCAATGAACAAATAGAACTATTAGTATCACAGTAGCGCTAATCCAAACTAGAGTTGTATAAATGCTGTTTAATTAAACTAAACTCAATTTAGAAACTGCTTTCAAACCATTTTCAACTATAGAATGCCTCCAATGTTGGTATAATAGCTTCTTTATTCGGTAATAGTTATATTTCCTGCTTATAAATGGGTAATTTTAGTCCGTTAAATTAACTATTAAGTAAAGATTTCTAACTTGGTTAGAGTAGTAAACGATCCTATTACTGAAGAGATAAAATAAATTCTTACACATCTAACTAGTAGCCCATATAGCATAGAATGCCTAAAGACGTCCAATAGATGACATCTTGAAATATGACGTCTATTCGACGTCTTTATTACGTCTTTAGGCATTCTGTGCTATATGGGAGGTTAATTAAGAAATATGTATGAAAAACCGTGAATCATACTTGAAAATCCTTCGGAAAATACTAGTTTAAAAGATGAATTAAGAAAGTGAAAATAAATCCGACGCACTGAAAACTAGTGATGAAAGAGACAAAATGCGTTCGCTCCTCTAGGTCGATTTAATTACTATAACTTCAATAGTGTTCCATAAGAATGTATTGCAATAAGCGTAAAGATATCCATGCTCAAATGAAAATTGCTACAGAATTATTTTCACTTCGTAGTAGGTCATTTTCATCCCATAAAAAGGGAACAATATAATACAACTTTCCTCTATTATGCATTGCGATGTAAAGAAACATTGCTAACTGCTTGTGAATTAAATTTGTTTTTTAATTTGTACTAGGTCATTTATAATAATTTAGACCCATAAAGACGCTAAATATATATATAACAATTCCTGTATTATTAATTTCTATAATACATTGCCGTGTAATTGCTACAGAATTAAAATAGTGCTTCATTTGATACTAGGTCATTTTTGATCTCATAAAGAGGGATATACAACAAGATTCTATAGTATGAAGAAATCCAGAGCACCGCTATCATGCGATAGATTGAAGAATGTAGTGTGTAAGCTGGTGTGATGAGCAAGTATTAAAAGAGTGTTTTACTTTGTCGTGTGTCACTTTTCTTTCATTCACCTTTCGCGGTGGCGGCTGCATTTTGTTGAATAATAATCAAATCACTCTCACATGCACCTTGATTATTTATATACCAAAAAAAAGAAAAACGGAATAAAAACAACACAATGTCCACACCACCGACACACTCTCAACTTTCCACAACTCGGCTACAACACCGTTGTTGATAATATCCTCCTGATCTGTTCGCTGGCCTCATATTGATTGCGCAAGCAGCCCCAAAACCACTACCCGCACCCAAGTGACCCACCGAATGGGATGACAGGCTGGGGTGCGCGTGGGCGACGTCCACACACAGCGCCTCACATCCGGCCAACCATCGAACCATCCCCACACGGCCACCAGAAAATCCGTATTGATATTTGTACACCCCCACAGCACACAAGCACCAATAATGGAGACTTTTCCCTTCAGGCGAATCTTTAATGGTCATTCATTTCGGAATCACGGAATCGTACTTTATTCTTCGATTTTTACAATATTAGTCCGCAAACATGGTTTCAGAAATCTTAACATGAGTCGATTGTGGCCGATATTTATGCATTTAATTGTTGTCATAACTTAGGAGAAGTGCAGGATGTGAGACGCTTCCCTGAAGATAGCTTTTTAATTAGATATACCAACGTACGTAAACCGGCACTGGCAGGAATTGCACGTGACTGCCACGCGGTGTGTAGCCAATCCTGTTATCGTCATTTTATGAACCAAAGATAAATGGGACAAGAACCATTCTACCCCATTTTTACAAAAGCTAAAGCTATAATAGCCGTTGCCATAAGATACAATAGGCGACTATTACGCATCTATTACGAATATGAGCTTACATAAGATCCAGAGAGTCCTGTGTAAGCTCATAGTAATCCTAATGTCATCGTATACTACTTTTAGAAAGGTTATACGCAGGATCGCGCAACTCTGTACACCGCACACGGACGGCCAATTCTCTAAAATAGGGCACTCATTACTATTAGGATAGGGATTTAAAATTTATGGTGTAACAGTCACAGTACTGAATTAACAATAATTATTTTCCTAGCCTCAAGGGCACCAAATGTCACCACAAGGCGTCAGCTTGACTGTAAATTATAATTTCGCTGAAGAAATAACTTGAAATAATCTAACATGAATAAGATGGAAATGATAAATAATCATTTTGATTCTTTGCCATCGGTAAACTTTAAATGTTATAAATCCATTCATTCTTAAAATAATGTATGACTTCCTAGTATTAATTATTATTAATACTAGAGATCCTATACATATGTTGGTAAATAAGAAATGTATACAAACCTCCATCTTTAGATCCAGACCTTAAGATTCACTTCACACTTCACGAATTTTTTAGAGCGATATTTTTCATATATTGTACACATTTTATTTGTCAATATCATCTTATTTCATGTATCTAATCTGATTTGCGATAACTATTTACTATTTACTTATTCTATTGATTCCTCAATAATTTTTTATTATGAAATAAAGATATCTAATCGCGATCTTGAAGATTCGTAGGAAATGGGGTATAGGAGCAAAAAATTGAAACGTAACAACATTTTTTTTTTTTTGTAAATAAAAAACCTTACGTATTAATATAATTTGATAAATAATAATTCGTATCGATACACGCATATTTATCTTACAAACCGGGCTGATAATATATATTATTTACAATAATATTTCTGATTATTTTAAATGTATCTTTTTCATATTTTTTAATGTGTACTTACTTTACAATTTTAATAATATAACGAACTTTCAACTTTGTACTTAACAAAAATGTTCAATAATTGTGGATGATTGTAGTGATATTCGATTGTTGACCAACAATGATTTTAAAAATGCTACAAACTAAATTGATTGATAAAATAAAACGAAATTAGGTTTAAATGCGAATTTTTCATACTTATATTTTAAGTTTTATACTTGCTGAGCAATGAACCCAGTAAACTGGGAAATTATTTCGGACGTAAACATATTTTCTTATTTATATCAACGTATCACAAATTTAATTTTAAACATTTTGAGTAATATTTTTAAAAATTCTGTCGTTATTCAGTTATTGCCGTGAAGTGGTCACTTCACTCAAATAACGACTTAACTAATTCGTCAAATATAAAATTGAGACATTGATTGAAAAGGAACCATTAAAAATGTATTTTTAGGAGTAACATTTATATTTGTGTCAGATATCAAGAGTATAAAACTTAAAATACTAGCCAATGATTAAAAATTTGATAAAAACCAAATGAATATTTTATGCTAAATGAAAAAAGAATTCTTATAGCTCTTTGAAACAGTTTTGATATTTTTGTACGGTAGGAAATTGCCATTGCTTGTTTTGTTATTTTGAGTGATATACAATAATAGACAAGACTCAAGTGAATTTGTATACGGCATATATTTCATCTTTATAATAATTCTTTTATATCGAAACAACAAATGGCTCGTACGATGTAATATTTAAATTGTACATGAATTTGTTTTACCGCAATATAAAAAATTATCGATAAATTATTTAAAAAATAAATTTACATAACTCGCTTCATAAAAAACATATATTATGATATAAAAAAATAAAATACACAATAATAAAACTAATATATTTTTTAAGTATGTTTTATACTACACTGTCTTATTAAAACTTTGTAAGGGCAACGGAGTTAAAAAAAAAACTGTACACATTAAAATCATCATCAGACAAATATACAATTCAATAATAAATTGTAGAGAAATAATCCTCTACAATAAAAACAACACTGAGTTTCCATATCCTTTTCTTTAGAATTGCACGGTAAGCCATTTGTTCTATACAACATTATTTGTTCGATCTCTATAACGAATCTAGCTAATATATAAAATGTCAACACGTTTTTTTTTCAATCATTTAAAATGAAATATATAAATTAGTTACTATATTCACAATTTTTTCATATAACTTACAATATGTACAAAAATAGTATCCATCGTTTAGTGTGAACGCAGGGGCTTGTTACGGTTGATAATTGACCTTTGTACAAAACAAATCAAGAGTGTATGTGAAAGAGAGACACCGTAAGCCCCCTGCGCGAACGTTGACGGACCAATAGGGGTAGTAAGTGTGAACGTGTGTTTAAAATATGTGGGAAGAAAACGAAGGAATGGATATGAACAAGGTAAATTTATGTGTTGATTGAAAGAGGAAGAGGGTTAAAAATGAAAGATCGCAATCACCAGTAACATTCACGCAATCGTCAATCACATTCTTAAGACTCCATTTCAAACCACACGCGATTATTTAAAGAACTACACATTTTGTGATTTGAAATCTAAAATAAATATTTAAATGTAATTATTATTTTTTATACTGAATGTATAGTTCTATAAAGTGCGCGCAAAAGCAATCTAATGGTGTCTTAACTCATACACTCGTTTACAGTCGCAACAATGTGATCTAAAAACAACGTGTCTGTTTGTGTGAGTGTCGTGTTTTGTCATCAGTTTTTAAAAAACACTTGCTTGTATTAAAGAATTGGCCTAACTACGAAGAGACGCCCTAACCGTTTCAATCTCGCATGCTTTGTACAAACAACAGTTTTATGCTTTAAAATTTGTTTTAGAACCACGGACACCAAGTTCAACATATCATCACATATCACTTAAAAATTCTCATTTTTAAAATCTATTTATATATAAATATTTATACAATAATTAAGAGAATATTACGGTACGTTTCTTCTTCATCATCTAACTTCGCAATCCTTATTTAAAGGAAGTGGCGGAGGGGGTTCAGCGAGAGGGGTATTCTTCAGCGTCGAACTAATCGACGATGAAGAAGGCCCGGGATGCAAAGAAGAATCTGCAGACATATCCTTCGCAGGTGTTGGAATGGACGCTGTTGTAGTGGTGGTTGCCGTCGTTGTATCCGTAGAACTATACGTTGTAGGTTGACTGCTTTTCATCACGTAGCCAGTACCCTCCTGGCACCGCTTGATTTTTAACCGAATCGGAGTCTTTACGCGCACTTTCCGTAAGGCGGATGCACTACTAGCTTGGTCCGCTGTTGCCGCCGCGGCAGCAACAGACGCGCTGGTGGGTGGCGGTCCCGGACCCGCGGGTACCGACGGCACTGGGCCGCTAAGCGGGTCGGACGGGGGGGCGGCCGTCCGCCCGTCGGTCGCTTGTTCCGTCCTTGGTCCGGGATCGGCCGCCGGCGGACACTCATCACTCACAACACTACACACTGCCGTACTAACACTACTAGCACCCGTCCCACCACTACACTTGTCCTCTCTATTACTACTTTCCTTTTTCGTTTTCCCGAACCGAATGATAAGTTTAGGCGCGATTACATTATTGTCATTAGATATTATTTGCACCTCGTGTTTCGATTTCCGCTTTTTTCGTTTGCCACTCTTTTCACTTTTGTCACTTTTGCCACGTTTCTTGTGCGGTTTGTCTTCGTCATCGAAATCTTGCATTACCATTCGTCGGTATTTCATACTTTCCCGTTTCAAATCTTCAACGCTGGGCATTGGTATACTCGACAACCGTTTCTTAGGCGGTCTGCCCTTGTATTTCTTGTCATCTATAGTCGTGATTGTCGAATCTCCCATGCCCATAGTTCCGAGTTTGATCTTTAGTTTAGGTGCTGTTGGCTGCGTTGCAAGCCTTGGCGGCCTACCCTTGCGCTTATACGACCCCTCGTACCCGCCGGAGATACCAGTGGACGCATTGCTACCGGTTGAACCAATACTTCTACGTCTTTCTGGTAGATTATCGTCGTCAAGAGGTGCGTCTAGGTGCCTTAATTCCCTAGATAACGAGCTGGTCGACGATTGCTTTTCTTTCCTCCGTTTCTTCTCCATATTTGCATCAACAACTGCCTTGTAATCTTCTCTCGTTGGTATGGAAGTCATTGATGCAACGGCTTTTGGTATTGTAATTATGGTTCTGCTCACTTGAGGCGTTGTGGTCGGTGCAGTCGCTTGACCAGATACAGTACCACTCGCTGGTTCGTCCATATTCATATCCTGCGTCCAATACTGTCGTAGTAGCTCTTTCTTACGCATGCGTCGCAAGTTCGATGTTCCAGATGATGCAATCGCCGATGCAGTTATCGCACTGTTCACAGATGTAGCTGCCGACATACTAGACCCATCCATCGGATCCAAAGAGACGTTGGATTGGGGAGGTAGTGGCGTAATTGATGATGTATAATTCGCATCCAAAAACGGACCTTTGATCTTAACTTTCAACTGGTTCCTAGAGTCGGATAGTGATACTTTAACTGTATCAATTTCCTTTACTTCAGGAATTTCCGGTGTTTTCCGCTTAGTCAATGCCGCATGTAACGATTTTTCAAAGTCTTCATCGAGTTCGTTCAATTGTGGATCGGCTTGACCGCTAGCAAATGCACCCAGTATCTGGTTGCTGTAAGCTTCACTGTTTGGTTGAGGATCAAAGGTGGTGTTGTACGTGCGCATATCAACTGGACCCGGCATTACGGGTTGTGCGATATCTGGATACGTTCGAGGTTCCTCTGCTGGCGCTAATGAAGATAATGGCGATGGCATACCCTTTGACAAACTCTGCATGTCAGAGATTGGTGTCGGTGGTCTTAAATCACGTAAATCCGCAGAGAACGAAGAGCGGATTTTTCCGTGTTGCGGACTCGTAAACTTCGGACTCTGTGACGAATCTCGCGATAAATAAGATCCATCCGATTTACGATCATGTACATCTGTGGATCGTCGCCTTTCACGCATAGCACGAAGATTCTCCATGTTGTCATTGGCAATCTCATCGTCGAAATCTAAATCGTACACAGTACCAACAAGTTTGTTATGTATTGTATTACTGCCCATGTATTCGAGATCAGGATGTTGCATGTGATTGCCTCGTCCCCGACCTCTGCCTCTACCACGACCACGCGTCTGACTGTATGAGCCTCTAGATACGACTTTACTACCGCCTCGTTTGCCTTCGCCTCGTCCTCTACCCGACCCAGTTTTACCGATTTCTTGCCTTGGCGATTTGCCAGGACTTTTACTCGGTGATTTACTTTGTTGTGAAACAAATCGTGCTGATGTTCGTGTTGGTTTACTGGGCGATTTCTTACCAACTGGTGTTGTAGCTGCAGAATTTGATACAGATTTCGCCGAGGTGTTTGAGACGGGTGATGTGTGATTCGTAACTGGTGTGGAACTAATCGGTACCGATGCAGGCGATGGTGGAATCTCTTCATTCGGTACTGGGAATGGTGCTTGCGGAGTCATTGGAATATCTTCATCTTCTGTCGGTGTTTCGGTGGATTTTGGTGTGGGTGGTGGTAGAGAGACCATTGCGGCAGTTAGTGCCATATTGTGCGACGATGACGTGAATGCGGCCGTACACGAGGATGGGAAATGGAGCGATTCCTCAGTAGGCTTTGGAATGGGCGGTATCACAGAATGAGGAGCAGGGAACGGTGCTCCGTAAGACGGGGGAAACATAGCGGCACCTGGCGACGGAAAAGGTATCGTTGTATTGATATTCGGTGGTGGAAACAACGACACAGGACCAGTCACAAACTGGGATGCCTCAGAGTACGGATGAAATGGCATAGCATCGGCAAGTGAATTTGGCGGGAACGGCGTCATACCTTGCGGCAACATACTGAACGCTAAGTCCGGTAATAAGCCTGTATGCGCTTGCATCATCATATTATCTTCACGTTTGGTCATGCCCATATCTTCAGTGCGATGTTCCATCGAACTTGTACTAGACGCTGCTGAAGATGAAGATGATCTACGTACTGGTAGCACTTCACTATCAGCCCATTTAGCTTGTTGATGCATGTATGGTGACGGTGAAGGCATACAGTCCATGGACGCGCGTTCGAGGAAGGGTGTGTGTTGCGGTAGTCTATCTTGGATCGTCGGACTTTGTTGACTTTTGTGTATATCATCTGGGATCATCATGTCGTGTTGTTTGGATAATTGATCATGTTGTAAATCAGATGCAGGCATAAATTGTTTGTTCATATCTAGTTGCATGTGAGCTGCATCTGGATATAATTTACTCATGTTAACATGTTGTTGAATGTCAAGCGGGAAATTATCATTGCTCGGAACCCATCGGTCATCAGGTTGTGAAGAAAGATGATCCATCATGTGATGTTGCTCATGAATTGGGATTAATCGTTTACTTAATTCCATATGTACCTCAGCCTCACAAGAAGGATAGTGATAATTCGCGTCTGCATCGATATAAGAAGGCAATCTTTGTTGTTGTTGTTGCTGCTGCTCTAATTGTTGTTGCTCCAGTTGCTGCTGTTGTTGTTGCTGCTGCTGCTGTTGTGGTTTCTCAGCTATCTCTCCAACTCGTATATCTAAATCTGCAGGAACATTTACAACCTCTTCAGTCTTTTCTTGCACTGGAGTAGGAGAAACTACTTCAGGAACTTCTTCTACTTCGGATATTTGCTTAGCACTCTCCACATTGTTCTCAACCTCTTCATTGACCCGCTCATTTGATGTCTCATCTACACTGTCACCTGCGCCAGGCCCAGTGGTCGATTTTTTCATACCCATCCGTAATTTCTCAACCAAATTTAACGTTTCCCGTGCACTGTCTTCTTTGGAATCCTCCTTGAATAAGAAATCGCTGTTTGCAAATTGGAACGTTAGAGCAGGCGCCCGCATAACTTCATCTGCATCACGTGGAATGTTAAAACCATCATCGTTCGCCGATTCATCTACGTTCAACATGTCGTTATCAAAATCGAACATCTCCGAACCAAAGTTATCTTTACCAACCGCCGGTTGCGGTGAAAATATGGAACGGTTCATGTACGAAGGTGGATTTTTTTCAGGTGATTTCTGAATTGATTCAACTGCATTATTAATAATCTGTTCAGGAGTATATTTTTGTGCGGGCGGTTCTTCAATCATTGGTTTTCTAAGCTCAAGTTTTTCAATTTCTTTATGTTGTTTATCGATATCTTTATGTTGTTTATTTATTTCTTTTTGTTTTTTGTCGATTTCTTTATGTTGTATATCTATATCTTTATGTTGTTTATCAATTTCTTTATGATGTTTATCAATCTCTTTATGATGTTTATCAATCTCTTTATGATGTTTATCAGTTTTATGGTATTTATCGATTTTGTGTTGTTTATCCGGGTATTGCTTATCCTGTTGATATTTATCATGCTGTTTTTCAACCTTATCACTCTCAGATTTCCTTGATTCAGTATTTCTATGTTTAGGATCAACGTATGCCTCTGGTTTTTTGTACCGACGATCCGGGGATGTATTTTTCTTCTTCGCCGATTTGTCGGAAGAACTATGAATTGGTTCGCTATCACTAGAATGTACCTTAGGAATAATAGAATCATCATTAAATGTTCTATTTTTATTAGGTGATTTTCTAATAGGACTTTCATGTTTTGTCTCAGGTAATAGTGGTGGTTCTTTATTTTCTTTAACCGGTGTTGTGCTACATTGTTTATCCAGTTTCTTATCCCGTTTTTCGAATAATTTTTCAAAGGTACTCTTTGTAGATTTTTTACTGTTCAACTCTCTACCTGCCTTGCGTTCCATAATCTCTTTCTCGAGATTAGATGAAAGTGAAGGAGAAGATAGTTTCTCTGGCGATCGGTCAATTATTTTCTTGTCCGTTTTCCGGATCGGAGATGAAAGCTGACGGGACTTGAGACTCTCTTTTTCGCTCGTTTTGATTCGAGTATTGCTGGTTTCGGTTCGGCATTGTTCACTAGAAGCGTCAACATCATCTGATTTTCTCTTCCGGTTGGATGATTGTTGTTCTTTCTGGTTAACGGATCGGATGGGTGATGTAGTTTTTGGTTCTGCTTTATGTTGTTGTTGATGTTGTTTGTGAATAGTATCTGTCCCTTTCCGTTCCACACTGCCACGTTGGCTGTTAGTGAGATCTCCAGACCCGACATCAGCATTTCGGAACCGATCACTTGTGTTACTACTCTGCTTTTTCGCTCTTGATCGACTATTACCGCCACTGGCTGTTGGTTTTGATGTTGATGACGTAGTTGTCGTTGGTTTATGTCTGGATTGTGGTTCCTCTCTCTCAGTAGCGGGCGGTTGAACTTCAGAGTCGGGTCGCATATCGGAAGTTTTAAGCTTCTTGTCTGCGACCTTTCTGAATTTCTTTCCACCCAGTTTGCCACAGGTGTTTTCGGTTTGTTGTTCGATGACTTTGGTTGCCTTGGTCCGGACCGTGCTTTTTGTTGTTGCTGTTGTTGTTGTTGTTGTGGTTGTTGTTGCTGGTTGTTTGATAACGGCGTCGTTCTTGATGCGATTCTGTACGACGGGTTTCTTCGACTTATGTACGGATTCACTAGAGGAATCTGAGGAGCTGCTGGTAGTGGAAGGGACGGTGGCCGCGGACTTGGCTGCCTTGTCAAGAAAGGGCCAGTCTTTAGTATGGTTCCGTTTCGATTCGGCAAGAGGAGGTGAAGAGAACAGGCTCTCTGACAATGGTGTATGTTTCTCGGACTGGGTTGAAGGTTTCTTGGTAGGTGGTTGGGAGGGTTCATCCTCGCTATCAGAACTCGAGGACGTGCAGGAGGAAGAGGAAGAACTAGATGAGGAAGACGAGGTACTATTAGTCGAAGACTTACGTTTATTCTCCGCAATTCGATTTGGTTTTTCATGTTCAACCGCAGGTGCATCTTTCTTGGTTTTTATAACCGGTTCTATGGCTTCTTTGTGCTGTTTGTTAGATTTAGGGGGTGCCTCTGAATCTTTTTTCGTTTTGTCTGCGTCTGTCGCCGCGTCAGGTACTGTAGGTTTGCCAAGACCTTTAATATGTTCTGCTGCTTTCTTGGCTGCCTGTCGTTGTGGAACATACGCCAAAATCTCTTGCAACTCATCCTTCTCCAACTCTTTATCGATATCAAACACGTCCGGTTTCCTTTCACTAGTTGTTTCTTTCTTAGATTCTCTATTTTCTTTTTCTTTAACTTGCTCACGGTTTTCTTTATTAGCTTTTGGTTTGATTTTTGCTTTCGGCTTATCTTCGTTAACGACGGGCACAGGTTTCGGCTCCTGTTCACTGGTAGCAGTATTGCTTACAACGGCTTCTTTATTTCGAGATGTCGTTGTCTTTAAGTTCTCAGACGCCTTCTTAGCTGCTTGCCGTTGCGGAACGATTAATTCAGATGGTACATAATCTTTCTTTTTGTTCGAAGATTTCGGTGTTTGTGGATCTTTCTTTGGCACCACAACCTCCTCTTCTTCAGGTTTCTTTTTAACTTCGCTTTTCGGACTTTTACCAGTCTGTGGTTTGGGTAAGAACTCTTTAACAGATGCTTTAGTTCGTACTCGTTGCTGTTGCGAGTCACTGGCTGCATTTGATTCATTTTTAGTGGACGACTCACTACTATCACTATCCGAATATATAGTCGTTGCTAATTTATGGGATTCAGCTGGTTTTGATAGTCGAATATCCATGAGCTCATCGCTTTCTGTATCTGTTTGGATTTCTTGTTCTAGTTTTCGTAAAGTTCGGTTTCGCGGTATATAACCCCATTCTTTCTTCGGTTTAATATCCTCTTCACTCGAACTCTCAATTTTGATACGAGATGAAATGTTGCTGAGTCTATTCTTTCGTCGCTCAGCTGCTTTAGCGTTATCACTTGTCTTTCGAATCCTTTGTGCTTTCTTTTTAAGTGTTGACGGGGATACTTTTTCGTTTTCTGTACTAGTGTAATGTAACTCTGGTTGTGGTTTACGCTCAATTTCGCTACTGCTAGCACTAGACATACTACTCCCGTACAGACTCCCGCTTCTCCGTTTCGTTGAACCATTAAGATATAGTTTTTTATAGGGATTGTTGAGATTTTTCCGACTTTTGACGATGCCATTCATCAAATCGGGTTTCTTCTCATCGCCTGATTCGGGCGTGGGAGATTTGATGCCCGCTATCCGCGCCAGCACCGTTTCGAAATCAGCCGTATGGTCTTCGGCTTTCGTGTGTGAGTAGAGGCGGTCGTATATGGACGGTCCGTGGTTTGCTTCGATGACTGCCGCGACCGCAGCTGCATTCATGTTCTGTCCTGCCGTTTGCAACACAGACACCTGTTTGTGGAACGTTTGTTCTCGCATTCGGAAGAACGATCGTGATAATTTCTCGCGCCTGCTCACCATGTAGCATAAATTACGTACACGCTCCAAGTCTTGCCGTAACTGGACAAACATTTTCATCTTTTCCAGATCAGCTTGTTCTTGTTTGTGCGAAAGCATGTCTATGTCCTCTGATTTAGGTGGTAACAACGGCTTATTGTGACCACCACGTCGTTTTAACTTCCAGTAGTTATAGATATATTGCAGGCCCTCACTGTCCACCTCTAGTTGCATGACGTCTTTTACGCTGACGTGCTTATCAAACTCAGCTTCGATCTCTTGAAGCCGGGCAGCACGAGCTTGGTTCTTTTCTTCAGAAGTCATATCTTTCCGTTTCTTTCGTTTACTATCGTCATCTTCCGAACCCGAACACACACTTTTATCCTTTTTACTATGCTTCTGACAATAAGAACGCAGTTTGACGCCATCATCAGCATTCTCATCCTCGATGATCGCACGCATTTCGAGTCCGTGTTTAAATGCGCACGTCACGTGATAAGCGGTTTTACACGTTTTCACTGAACACTGTATACAAGCACCGACCCGCTCTCGACACAGCACGCATATGAGTGCCCATCGACTTTGAGGTATACTCGATATTTTCGTTATAGGTTCCATGCGTTCAACACACCCGATACTCACTTCCGGTATCCACAATGCGCACGAAACATGCGCCCACTTTTGTCCAGAACGCGTGCACTTCATTGCACCGCCCTTGTTGGGGCAGAGCACACAGTCAGGCCGTTGACCGAGCGCGCACGTACAGCACAACCACTGCCCGGGCGGTATTGTTGTGATGCCGTAGCATGCTTGGTGCACGCAGATGTTGCAACTGTCGCAGAACACCATCTCATTGCCTTCTTCCGAGTCTGGTGATCTGCAGACGTCACATATGACGTTCTCGTCGTACTCGATGCCCAGACCCTCTTCGTTCTTCATGATGGTTTGAATTCGGTCCCAACAGTGTACCTCGAGTTGTTCGATGACGCGTTCCAGCTGATCCTCGCTGATCGAGCCCAGACCCGCTTGCGCTCGTTCACCGTTTAACACCTGTAGCCACGCCGTGTCCACGTCGTCCAAGTCGTACGAACACGCTGCCTCCGCTTTTGCCGGCGTATTCGACAACGTATGGTCTTCGGCCACGAATTGATCGTCTTTCGTTATCCGAATGTACTTGTGCTTAGGTCTAAAGTACACACAGAAAGAAAAACTTTAATAAATACTAGCCTAATTTCAAATTTTCGTTAACTTAAGAGGCTAATGAATGATCTGAGTTTCTAGAACAAATAACGCTTGATATATCATTTTCTGACGATTAAACGAATACATAATTTATGCGCAGCCTATAATTCAATACCAATAGTCATATATTTGGGAACGAACTATGATATATATTTATGAGTTCGCTACGTTTTAAATTTCATAATCTTTTTTTTTTTTTTAGGCCTTTGGGTTCTATATTTGAAAAACCGTTTAGATATAATAAAAATTATAATCACTCACAGCTTGAATTCGTTCTGCATTTTCGTAACGCCGGCACATTGTGTAACGGTGACTGATGGTTCGGGAAGCGAGTCTGGGTTCACCGGAACCTGGACTCCCCGTTCCCATTCTTGTTTCCACTGGTCGGTGATCACCCAATATTCATCGGCGGCCAGTGGCTCCGAATCCGGTAGTTTCATCGCACTGATCAGATCTTTGCGAAACAACTCCGCTGGAGCCTCCGTCGCACTTCTATATAAAAACAGAGATAAAATGATTACGTTATTCTCTACATCTGAATAATGTACAGAGGGTTACATATCTACATTGAGCGTGGTTTTCAATTTGATTTACCAGTATCCGGTATTAAACCGAATTAAACTTTGATGTACCATAAAAATATATTTGCGATGAAGAATATAAGAACCTTCATAATAGGTATCTTTTTATAGTTTTTATTTTTCATCTCCGAAACTGTATATGTAAAAAAAATGTATAGCAGGAAACTTGTTTCTAACGCCATTTATAGATTATATGAGAATAAGTTTATTTACATAAATGGTATTTTGGTGTTTTCTAAAATTAAAGTTCGATAATATATTTTTATTTAATCTAAATAAAGAATTGAATCGGATGTACGTTAATAAAAAGTATAAGATATTAAAATACGAAATTGAAACAATGTCTGAAAACTTTATCAATAACGACGAAAAATTCAAGATTCGATACGTTGCTCCAATTTAATATTCACAAATTGATGGAACATCTCTGAAGATTTAACGAAGAGCAAATATATAATTTATGTGCCTAAAAAAATTATAAGAACCTCATGTAATTGAAAACAATATTTTAACCGGAAGTAATGCTGATTTTTGCATATCTCGAAAAGAGAAGAAGTTATTAACAATTTTTGGATGAAATGTTGTCTATAGAAATGTACCATATTCTGAAAGATCGCTATTAAAAATAGCTTATTTTACATTTACGTTTCTCTGGATACTATATATAAAAGCATTAATAAATTTGTTCATTTTTGCATTGAAACGATGACGTCATAGATGCAACTGGTTGAACCGATCCGAGAAACGATTAAAAACAGTTTCTATATGAGTGGGGACAATATTTCAAATAGATATAACATTTCAGTAAAAATATATTATAATATACGTGTATATGTTGCTATTTGTGGCCATAAAATAAATTCTATATACAACTTTACTATAGCGCAATATAATAATTGAAAAATCATTTTGTTTAAAAAAGTACAAGAACAAATAAAAGAATATATTATTTTACTTAATAGAATCTTATCTACAACGTTACAAGTTTAGTTAAGAAACTTATGACGTCATCTACGAAACTATTTCTTGACGTTGTGGACTAATATCGCTAAAAACAGTTCTAATTTCTAAACATTTTTACTTTCTTATACGAATGTAACGAATTATGACCATTTTCAAACTCGAGATTTTAACAGAAATAAATGTGTTCGTCATCCCGGAATCGAATCTCACTAATTTCGGGATAACTTATGAGTTTGTGCTTTTGTTATAATCTTAAGCGTCGCTTTAGGGTGTGGATGTGTCTAGTGTACCTAAGCTAACCCTGTATCCCGTTTTCATTTATCTGGAAGAGACGACCGGAGAAACCTACTCTGTCATGTGGTTGTGTTCATAGGTATGGGGAACCGGAGTACCCGGAGAAACTGCCGACGCACCGTGTGTGTGTCTATACTTATGCTATTTTTTCAATATCTCGGAAATGGCAGAAGTTAGAGAAAAAGTGATTCTTATAAAAACTTCTAGCAACTTTTATTTAAAATATCTTGCGATAAATTTACTGATACATTACCACACTTACTGGCATGGTTTGTTTCACGCTTTTTTTTAGTGTCCAGATTGCTAAACTTATTTAATATATAGACGAAATTCATTTTTGTGAATACTTAACACTAAAAATCGCATTTTCTAGCTATTTTTCAAATTATTGTCCATGTCCAGGTTAAATACTTACTTAGTAGAAACACATTTATAGTTGTAAATTATTGAGAACTTACGTATAATATTGGTAATAATACATTTTAATAGCACAAAATAAACCTTTAACAACTCAAAATTCATCCGTGACTAATTAAATGTATCTGAAATATGACTCTACTAAATAGACAAACAAAAATATACTTTTATTATAGAGCAAAACATAAATCTTAATCAAAACAATAACAATGATAGGCTTATATTACAAACAACTTTACTGATATGATAGTTATGAAATCTGTGCTACAAAAAAAGTCGCATTTGCTAAAGTAAAAGGTAAGTACAGATTAATATTTTAACAATATCTATATATTAATAAACGCATGTTTAGTCAAATAAATTTCTACCAATCTGCCATAATTGCTCCAAAACGTAACCGGTTACGCAATAACCTATAACATAACTTAGAAAATATCAGTGTAGAACCTCATTTATGGAATGCGGTAAGCACAACCTAACTTAAAAGTAATTTGTGGGTCAGTTTGATATTTGTAACTAAGTATGAATGCGGGGTCGCCCCCGAAATAAATGGATGAATATGATTTAGAATGAATTGGACGTAAGATAAATGGGTGTAAGCGAACTTAAAACATGATAATTTGTGGTTGTTATATCTTTAAGCGTTGGTTTGATATTTGTAACTAAGTATGAATGCGAGATCGCCCCCGAAATAAATGGATGATTATGATTGAAAATAAATTGGAAGTAAGACAAGTCGTGAGTAAATGGAACAAAATGGCGTGTATGAAAGGTTTAATGAGTGTAAAATGGAGGAATGTTGTGAGATTGAAAAGGGTTTGTCACCCCAAGTTGCTAGTGATGTAAAATTTCCAAAAATTATGGAATAATTTATCCTTTCGATTAATACCAAATACGTATCAGTCCTCCAAAAAACTTATCCAGAAACTAATATCTGTGATTTACCGAAATTTTATACCGTCAAACGACTGCCTAATAACTATTACTAATTTAGCGCAAATTCAGTGCAAACTACTAAATTTAAATTTGTAATATGGTAATAATAATAGACATTCTAAATATTTCGATTTTTTTTTGAGCATTTTTTACAATTTACTAGATGCGTTGTCTTTTTTGTAAAATTGCTAAATTTTGGTATTTATTTCTAACAGTCTGCTTTTTAAAGTAACAACAAATTAAATGTAATCTTATATATTTAAAAATGATTTTTAAAACAGAACTATAAACTAGAAATTTAATTTTGTATGCAAGTTATGTAAAATATAAATTAAAAAAAAATATTTATGTAAATAAAATGCTCATTAATTAATCAATAATTATTGTATTAATAATATGTGATTTAAAAAAAAAATTACGTGTTAAAACATGTTAAAGATAAAATCGTAGTTAGTTAAATTGGCGTATTTTTTAAAATCGTGAATTTTACTATTCTGTTAAATTTTCGTTGCCTTTTTTTTTTCATTTGTATTTTTATTAGGTACCGATTAGAGATTTTTAATTTAAAATGAAGTATACTTTCAATTTTCTAGGGTCTAAAGCAGCTATGTTCAACCTAAAGCCCGGATGGGGCCAAATTGAAGATTTTCTGAAGAGACGAGTAAGTAAAAGTTTAAATTTAACTATATCTTGTATGCAATTACATATATATTTATAATTTCTTATAAGTCATGTAGAAAAGATAGTATTGTGATCACAAAAAATATTAGCCTAGCAATTTTAATGAAAATATCCGTTTAGAGGGCCCCTGAGTCCATTTTTACTATTTATCAATGGCGTCTGTGTTTGTGTCTGAGTGTGAACGCACATTAATTATACCATTTTTTATAATATTGCATTTTATAACCTTTCATATCAGATTTGGACTGTGACGTCACTTCCGAATCGGCGTGCGCATAAATATGGGTAATTGTTATCTAACAAAATCTCATAATTAATTGCAAAATGGTTCATTATTGCATTGTGTACCTATATTTTAGGCGCATTGCTCTTTTAATACTCATTCCCATCGCTCACTGGCACTGTATCTCCTCCATCAAAATTTTACTTATTGCCATTTGTCAGAATTGTCACTAAAACAAAATAGGTTAATCGCTGATAATATTAAATTTCGATTTAGAACCCACGTGCCTACAACCAATTAGACAACCGGGACATCTAGTCAATAACACACCGCATATAGTTATATTTATTGAAATTGATTTCGATCTCCCTACGTGACAATTGTCAAAATAATTCGGATTGTCACCCTGATTAGTTGTCAAAGTTTTACAATTCTGATATGCCAATGTCAATTTGACAGGTCCACTACTATCAGTTGTATATGTAGTCTGTGACGTCGGTGATCGAAACGTATTTAATTTATTTTAACTTTTAAATATTAATCAAAATGATCTGGATTATTATAATCGAGTTCTTAAACGATGTATTATTTGGTTTTTGTTATAATCGGGCACAATGGCCACTTTTTGTAAGCTACTATATCTCAGACCGGAAATTATAATGAAATACGTATTTATATATCGTATTTAATTCTTCAGAATTTAATTACTTTGTTACACGACTGTATCTAAATAAGTATTGTAATTATGAACATTTTCGAACTCGAGTCGAAATGGTAACGGAAATACACTTTTTGGTCATCCCTGAATCAAATTTGACCTTTTCGGAATGACGACTGTATATGTGAGAAATTTCTAAAGCCTGTTGAAGTTACAATTAGGGAACTTTAAACTTAAGACTTGTATATGGTATAGATGTACACTTTCTATTTTGAAAACGATATCTTAACCGGAAGTAACGTTTTACTTTAATACTTCTTCGTTATTTCGAATATGGCATTAGTTACGAGAAAAGTAATTCTTATAAAAGTTGAAGTTATAATATTTTTAGCAACTTTTGTTGAAAAGCTCTTTTCGAAGTGTCCTATTTACTGAAAATTGCTAATATTGTTTCATGGCAATCGTAATAACATAAAGCATTATTATTTATACTGTATGCCTGAAATTTAGGTGGGTATAAGAAATCAACATGGAAAATTTAATTTTGCTATCCTAAAATAAATTTCGTAGTTACTATATATAATGGATATTGTTTCATGGCAATCGTAGTATAAATAAAAACTAAAATTGCTTTTACTCGATTTTCGTGATAGCTGAATACGAAAACGTAAACAATAAATGGTACTATTTTCGAAAAAAATCTTTTTAAATATTGCCAGAAATTAATATATTTAACTTTTACTTTTAACTAATGACGATTCTGTGATATTGAATAAGAAGCAGGATTACGATATTATTTTCAAAAATAGAAGGACCCGGACCATATATACCAGTTTTAAATTTCATAATTTTACCTTCAACAGTTATGGCCCTAGAACGTTCACACATACACATAGGTTCGATTCAGCGATGGTCAAAACGTGCATTTTTCATGATTTCATTACGTCCTTTTAGACTTCGTCCAAGAAAGTAAAAAATGAGAAATTAGTTTTGCAGACTATTGCTCTCCGTATTTATTATATCTATAAAATGCCACAAATAGATTCATAAATGTAAACATATCTATTAGCTACTTCTTATAATAAAACTAAATAACAATAAATAGAATGAAGAAAAAAATTATATTTTATACTCACACTGACCTATTGTAAATGCTAGAAATTTTGAGGTCATTGATAGGCCGAGGCTGCCAAGGGCCCACCGCGGCGGCTTGTAGCTGCTGCTGAGCCGCCGCCGCCGCCGACACCAGGGAGGACGCATCTTCTTCCTCCGCAGTGCTGCTCGGGCGACACTTGCGTCTCTTGGTGGGTACCGTGCAGGTGCCGGTACCGTTGCCATCATCACTTCGGTTCGGTCGTTTTGCTCTCTGAGACATTCTGGAGAGCACCACAGCACCTCAATTGCTGGTTGCGTTGTGCAGGTGTAGATTATACCTCACCTCGCAACCTAAAAAGGTATTTCTACGAATTAGTCGACGCCATTTACCAATTTCTTTTTCTAAACAAACTATCATTCTGACTCGTTCATGCAATATTCAGGATATAAAAGCTATTAGCTTTGTTCGTTTCACTACATCTGTAAAAGTTATTTTTTTAATTTTCGGAAAAGAATATATTTGTCATTAATTTCTAATCTTTAGATTTTTCAATTTTAGTTTTAAATATAAATTTTTCTATGCAACAGTAACCCAAACTAATTCAGAATTAACACCAATTATCGTGTTATTTTTTTAATTAGTTTAAAATTTGTACCAATATCCACTAAATAGTTAAGATATATTTAAACGTTCATACAAATGTAACGAATTGGAATCAAGATTCAGTTTATTGTAGATAAAAATAGTAAAATTAATAACATGATCGCAGCCACCTTTAAATAAATAAATTCGCAATGGTCGATGACCCCAAATATGGGTCAAGCAAGACTGAATGTGTTTTCCCTCCAATTTATAATCAACAATTTTTTTATTAATTAAATATCAAACCTAGCAAAAACTAATATTTTCAATTTAATACACATATAAAACGAATTATACATTGATTAAAATTTGTTTTTGTAAATATGTTATTTACTATAACAATCGGAAACGTTTCAATAAAACAATAGAAAATAAACACGTAATGAATAAAATTATACAAAATACAGTGGTACGAAAATTCATTTATATACTAGTGCCATATTATAACCAAAATAAAAGTAGCATTCAATTTGTCTCTTCATTTGTTTACCGAATACAAATCAATCTACCATGAACACCATGCATTAAACTGTATTCACAGCGAACCAAATACTAATTAAGATTAGAAAAGTCTGTATATGACAAGCAATGCTAGTATTCACATTCACTGCAACAAAATTAACACAATTAATTATAAATTTTGTTGCTGTGAACGGTAGCATTATATGTCAACAAAAAGAAATTATTACTCTTGCAATTTCTAAACATAATTACTAATTGTTTCGCTGTGAATATACCTTTCACCTGTATTCACAGCGAACTAAGTACTAATTAATATTAGAAAATTACTAATAATACTCTAGTTTGTATTATGACAAGCAATGCTAGCTTTCACTGCAAATTAACACAATCAATTATAAATTTTGTTGCTGTGAACGGTATCATTGTATGTCCTACAACAAACAGGAATTATTACTTGCAATTTTTAAGCTTATTCATAATTTCGCAGTGAATACACCTTAAAGCTATATTCACAGCGAACCAAATAGTAATTAAGAATAGAAAATTACAAATAATAATTTAGTTTGTATTATGACAAGCAATGCTACAAAATTAATACAATTATAAATTTTGTTGCTGTAAACGTTAACATTGTCTGTCAACAAACTGGAATTTTTACTTGTAATTTCTAAAATTAGTTACTAATTGTTTCGCTGTTAATATATCTTAGAGCTGTATTCACAACGAACTAAATAGAAATCAAGATTAGAAAATTATAAATAATCTAGTTTGTATTATGACAAGCAGTGCTACAAAATTAACACAATTAATTATAAATGTACGTCCTACAACAAACTGGAATTAATACTTGCAATTTCTAAAATTAGTTACTAATTGTTTCGCTGTTAATATATCTTAAAGCTGTATTCACATCGAACTAAATAGTAATCAAGATTAGAAAATTATAAATAATCTAGTTTGTATTATGACAAGCAGTGCTAGCATTCACTGCTACAAAATTAACACAATTAATTATAAATGTATGTCCTACAACAAACTGGAATTATTACTTGCCATTTCTAAATTTAATTACTAATTGTTTCGCTTTGAATATACCTTAAAGCTGTATTCACAGCGAACTAAATAGTAATTAAGCATTCAAAAATTACAAATAATAATCTAATTTACATTATTAATCACTGTTACAAGATTAACACAATTAATTATAATTGTTGTTGCTGTGAACGGTACTATGGTACGTCCTACAACAAACTGGAATTTTTAAGTCTAGTTACTAATTGTTTCGCTTTGAGCTGTATTCAAACCGAACTAAATAGTAATTAGGATTCGAAAATTACAAATAATAATCTAATTTGTATTATTATTATTCAGTTACTAAATTAACACAGTTAATTATAAATTTTGATGCTGTGAACGGTACTATTGCACGTTCTACAACAATTTGGAATTGTTAAGCTTAATTACTAATTGTTTCGCTGTGAATACACCTTTCATCTATAATAAACAACAAAAGCCAGACAATTAAAATTAATATAAATGCTGCCTTTTAAAGGATATATCATAAATCATATATATATGATTTCTTTATCATAATCTTCCTGTAATAATAAATAAATAATTAAAAACTTATAAAATACAAACATGCAAAGCAAAGCTAGGTTATATAAATACAAATTAATACAAAAATTAATGAATTTCGGGGCGAAATGAAGCAAATAGCGATTACAATACTTTATACAGATTATGAATTAGGTTTGTATATAGCCATGTTTAGATGGGTGCAACTTTTGCCCAGAATTGGGTGAAACAAGTGCGCGCTAAGCATGCAACTTAGTAGTGCCTAGTACCAAAACAAATTTGATATTGTGCATGCATACTTACTACATAGCTATTTCATAAATCTCTTGAAGTGCAGTAATCTCTTGTCAAGTCTAAAATATCAAAAAATAAATAAAAAAATTGCAAATTACTTGACTTGAAAGCGCGTTACGTTAGTAAATACAAATACGCATAATGAAACCATATCATAAAATAGAGTAAAACTGAAGAAGGTTAAGAATTTTAGGCATTAAAGTTGTCGTATATAAACAAAAATGTCAAAATAAAAGTGACATCTACTGCCACAGGCTACATACAATGCTGCAATACCTTGAACATGCGTCTCGTACAAAATCGGTATGCAATGCGATGAAAACGGTGTTTGAAACAAAATTGCAACACGTCGCCGTGCATTCTAAATAACAAATGAGTGGCAAACCAGTAAAACAAATGAACAAACAGTAGAGGTGGCTCCCTTGATCAGTGTAAACATTGCACTGGCACCCACGCATATACACACTGTATTTAGCACATTTATAAACGCAACTGCACATAAAACGCTTTAATATATCCAATGATTACCATTTTCTTCGAGAATTTTCATGCTTTCGGACTATTTATCGATATTTCCGTGTAATATAGTCTCCATTAGACTCCATTTGGTAAACCTCCTAACAACATTGACAATCCAGATGGCAGCAAAATGCAGCAGCTACACAGCGGGATTTGCACGTTAACATCGAGTTACTTGTCACTATCTGACATTAGTTACATAATCATTTTTCATTATTTTATCCACATTAATCCTAATAAATCCTTTTCCAAAACACTTCATTGCTTCAATTTAAAACAAATTTAACCCTTTTCCTACTCTAAATAAACCCATACATAACAAATAAAATATATAAAATTATTCGAAATCTCACTAAATACGCAACTATATTCATGCTGGATGGGATATTTCCAACAACAAACATTTCTATCTCCAAGATTTCATTGTTAAATTAAGAAATTATTTATTTTCAACATATAAATTAAATTACAAGCCCTAAAATGCTAATATACATGTTTCCTAAATTTGAAATAAACGTGCAAAAAGTGTCCCCCTCTCTCTTCTTTAGCCAATATGTCTTCGTCATACATTCCTTGCATTCTACCCTGGTGCGGCGGTACAACTCACCGTAAATCATTTCATTTGTGTTTAATTACAAGCTTTATTAATTAAGTTTGTATTTTCGCACTCAAATACAATGATATATATTCACAAAACTTTTGGCGCCATCATAAGTAAAATTATGACTGGTATGACCCCGTGTCACGTGATTCCAGTCAAATAATTTTGGCGGGGGAAAGCATATTTTTCTAAATTGATCAATTAAAACTAAAGAATGTCGGTTTAAAAATGTATTCATTTGTTTTTTTTTCGCTACTTTTATCAATTATTACATAAAAACTAAATTGAAATCAATACAAAAATTAATGCAACGTTACGCCCACTTTCTTGATTAACAATTAGACGCAATTGCGACATCTCAGACCAAAATAATGCAGGATATTTATATATAATTTCGTATAAATAAAACTGATTATGTAAATCTCTTTGCAGATATTAAAGATATAAATATACAGAGATAATTTTTTTTTATTTGTTCAAAACATAAATATTTTTTGATTAGATAGATTAATGATTTAATTAATCAAGTTCTAATGAATTAATATGCAATTAAATGAAATCAATAAAATTTGTAATACATTTATGAATGCAGATGCAAAAAATAAATTGCCAAAAAAAATTGTCATTAGCATTTTCCCCTATTTATCAATTTTTGACAAACGCAAATATTCCCAATTCCCAGCATTTTGACAGTTTTGTACTATAAAAAAGTACATTTTTGTGTAATTTACTATATTTGTGACTTATAAAATAGAATTGTATATATTGTAATAATGGCAATGACTATGGAACAAGTATGTGCATTCAATTCAGCCCGCAATTCCTAACCTAACTAAAGTTGAATTATTTTGGAATTATTTTAGAATATACGGCATAAAATAGACCAAGCGTGTAGAACGGCGGAGGAATTCACTAAATTGTACTATGAAAGTTTGGATAAACGAAGACATGTAAGTTTTATGATTTTGAGGTTAGGTTTTTTTTTTAATCGTTAATCATTTGTGTAGTTAATGTCTCGCTTATATATGGATACGGGAATATTAGTGTGGAATGGAAATGGAACATTGGGAAATGAAAAAATACAAAAATTCTATATGGAACTTCCAGCGTCTGATCATACTTTGACCACATTAGATGCTCAACCAGTTATAGGTAAGCCTTATTTTTTTTATCAGTCGATCAATTTTTGTGTTAAACAGCGCAATATAACATACATTATTTATATTTTGTTAATACGATAACTATAAGAAAAATGTATTTCCATGACAATATAAATAAGAATTTTAAGATTTTCTGTAGCAGTTTTCTCGTAACTGGTACATTTTTTAAAGAAACTTTTCAAACAAAAGTTGTGCAGAATATTAATATCTTTCATTATGTACCTAACTATTTTTGCCATAAGTGCAGCCGTTCTAGTGATATTGGAGATGGAACAAAAATGCATTAGAGTAAACATGCATTTCCGGTTTAAATATTTTTTTCCGCACATCTGGACTAGTCTTAAGTTTGTACGATCATTTAATGGGTTAATAAGGATATTACATTAAGTTTACATAAATATTGAATTTTAGCGTGTTTATAATTATATGGCTTCAAAATTAATATGTATATGTCATTTTCTTCATAGCAAAAGTTTGCCATTAACTTAACAGTAGACATAAAACGGGGGTTGTTTTTGTTGCAGACTCGGCTATTGGTGGCCAACCAACATTTTTAATTCAAGTGAGCGGAACTGTTAAGTTCCAAAATAAATCGCCAAAATCATTCCAACAGAATTTCATGATCACAGCTCAAGGCGACAAATGGAAAATTGTTAGTGATTGTGTTAGAATACAAGAACCGATTGAAGAAAAGTAGATTAGATACAATTTTATGTTTAAACTGTAATATTTTTATAAGGAAAATGTAATGACTTAAGAATTATAACTATCACAAAAACAAGGATTTGTTTTAATATACAAATACAAAATATAAGCAGTACGTAAATATATAATCCTGCAAACAACGAAAATACAAAAACGTGTCCACAAGGAAAAACTATGTAAGGGAAATGCTTTATTTATGTGGTGTATCCATGATTAGTTCTACATTTACCGTCAAATAATTTATTTAAATAGATGGATCGTGTAGTTTGTATTCTGTATATGATATGGGCTCACGAATAACCTAGATAAATATCTGGAGTGGTCTGCACTCAACTTTCTTTTACTCAGTTTTCACTAGATATATTTATATATATATAACCAAAACCTGCTATCAAACTAACCAATACTCTACAGAAATATTCTGAAATGTCATTTATCTAATTGGGTCTATTTTGTTTTTCTGACAAAATAGCAGATGATCCGATTTTATAAGCTACATGCGAATCCATGGCAACGTAAACAACATATTTATAATGTTTCGTAGCATTTTTCTCGCAACTGGCACATTTTTTGAAGAATTTTTCCAACAAAAGTTGTGCAAAATATTAATATCTTTCATTATAAACATAACTACTTTTGCCGTAAGTGTAGCCGTTCTAGTGATATTGGAGATAGAACAAAAAATGTATAGAATAAACATGCACTACCGGTTTGAATATTCTTTTCAAAAATAGCGCTTTAAAACTACTGCAATTTTCACATATCGATAGTGTGTTAATAAATCTGGGTATGATTTCGTATAATAACTATAAATAAAATAATTATGTCTGATTGTTCATCAATGAATTATATTTTTTTAAATAAGTACATAATAAAACTAACTTAATTATATTACAACACTTCGAGTCCTTATATAAATCAGTTCAAATTTCTTTTCCATTTAAGAAGTACCATTATTTTATTTACATATAAATGTACTGTTTAAATTATTAGGTCTGTTCATTCGTTTTTGATCAGAATAGAACTCATTTCAATTTCTTTACAAATTGCTCTGTGTTAATTGCATCTCAATTGTAATTATAAACAAATTGTTAGCTCTTTAGAAGACGAGTAGAAGTACATTCTAAACATAATCAATTCATATAACCTGGTATATATCCTTTGTTTATTTCATTTCAGTCTACTGTGGACTTTCTGTTTCTGTGAATCCCCCTCTTATAGTTGACTGCAATATTCAGAGGTGGGCATTATATTAAATACGAATTCAAATATTCGTATTTTGCCCACATCGGCCTGTAATAATAACATATAATGAAATTGAAATGCTTCATTTTTACGGAAATTTACAAAGTGTGACACGTTACGTAATAAATAATAGGCACTAGTCGTTATTTCCAAACATGAAACATAAGATGCCATTTTCACACTAAGACTTAAAGATTGGATAATAAAGTGAGGCTGTCTAGAAGTGCTAGTGTGTTTGCGCATGACCTGACTTCAAGTTCGCCTGTCTTGAAGACAGGTTTGTGTCTTATGCCCATTTCACACCAAGACACGCTTTAAGTTAACTAGAGAGTTCGCTGATTTTAAAGTTCGTTGGACGCTCACATTAGATATTTAAATCACTAGTTCTAGTACAGCAAACTTAAAGTAACCCTGTCTTCAAGTTTTGGTGTAGTTTGATTTGAGATTTTTCAAAAAAAAAAAAACAGTTTTTTGTTAAGTTATATTTCATAGTTTAATTTTTGGAAATATTTCGACTTGTGCGAATATCGTATCACTTCAATTGAAATAAAATATTGGTACTTTTATTATCTCTTCATTTTTGCTTCACCCATATAGTACAAGTCGATATTTTCGATAAATATATAAAAGTGTAGTTATTAAATATTATAAAATTTTAATAAATAACGATATAATAAAATTAAAGATTATAAATGAAGGTACAAATTTAATTATGCAACTATTTTGTAACCGTATTCGTACGCTTTTTGCCCTGTTTTAACTGAAATTATGTATATATATGATTTTTATATAATATTTATCAAATAGGTTGAACATTCAGAAAATTGTTTACACAGAAAATGTCTTAAGCTTATTAATATCAGTCAATTATAATATACCTTAATTTTTTCATTCAAAATACATAGAAGCGCATTACAAAAAAGTCAGGCTTTATTTTTAATTTTCATATTTGTTAAAAATCGCTGTACAAGATATGTGCCTACAATAATAAATATTTTGTATAATACAAAACTTACATATCGTTTATAATACTTAAGTCAGTTCTTTAATTTATCATTATAAAATGGCCAATTTATTATTCTTATATTATAATATAAAACGGAAAACTAATATAGTTGATAGCAATTTTCACCATCGATGTAAAGCTCCAAATATTTTAACAAATAACTCTTCGAACTTAAATAAATATTAGGTACACTGCCGTTAATATTATTTTGCAATTTTTAAATAGGGTAAGGCTCAAGCTAGGTTCTATAAATAGGAAAAATAGCTTTATACATTTATAGTTGTGCGTACGTGGACATTGCATTCAATATTAGATAGACTGATTCTAATTCTGAAGTAATCATTTTGAAATTAGAACAAAGTAGAATATCAAAAACGCTACAACAGAAATAAATAAATGTGCCATCTAATATTGAAATTTCGTAATATACTACATTAAACTACGGAATAAAAATATGATATTAGCAGTGTACGCAAATATAAATTCATAAACGTATTAAAATAATAAACCCGAATATTTAAAAAAAATTGTTAAACTATTATAGTAAGACAAATAAATTATTAAATTATAAACATACACAAACATAAACAGCGAAACAACACGTTACACATTTTGATTTAAAACCGATTTAAAGCCATCCGAAAATACTTAATTTCGGTGTAGAAATTGAAATATGTAAACACTGAACGATTATTTATTTAATTTCAACATACAAAGTAAAAACACAACTGCTTCAATTAAAACCCCATTTTACGTTAGTATATGCAAGAAAAATATAACTTTACAACATTATATTGAGTATCAATATCAAATTTCAAATACCAATTGTAATAATAGGGTAAAATTTTAGCTAAACATTTCTTAATAACAAATTTAAGAAAACAAAAATTACTGTTGCTCCTCACCCGGATTTATTTCCAAATCTAAGGGCAGGCCCCCAACGGCTCCATCTTCTGGTTCGGTGAGTCCCATAGCAATAGGTGGTGGCTCAACATTATTTTGAACAATAATCGGGTTGCCTCCTGCATCCAATGTCGGGTCTGCGGTGGCTTCTGCTAGATTTGTGACCGATTTCGATTTGACACATTGGAAATCAACGTGTCGCGATTTAGCCTCTTCTTTCTCCCAGGACATGTGGATGAAGGGCCGTTGGACGTAATTGTAGATGACTTCGGCGCGACCACCAGGACGTGTTTTTATTTTTTCTTTGTATGTTGGGTAACCTTCAATGCCGAGGCGGATTTTTTTCAAACCGCGTTCTTTCATTACTTGCTTCGCGACGTCGCGATTTTCTATGTACTTAAAGAAGCGATACATGGCAGTGCTGTTAACGGCTGAAAAGAAATTTACGATACAGCTTGAATTTTACAGGAACAAAATAGGCACAGTCTGGGTCCCTATTCTAATTGAAAATTTCGATACACAATCAAAAGCGTTATCGCAATTCCATACCCCATCTATCGGCATTTCAAGAGCCACGTTATTACTGCCCTTAGAAAAATAATTTAAACACTCAAAATTTCTACAAGAATTTCTAAGATATTTTATATCTACAAGATTATTGCATATTGATAACCCAAACGCCGCAATTCCATACCCCATCTATCGGCATTTCAAGAGCCCCTTTATTACTGCCCTTAAAAAAATAATTTAAACACTCAAAATTGCTACAAGAAATTCTAACATATTTTATATCTACAAAATTTTTGCATATTGATAACCCAAACGCCGCAATTCCTTACCCCATCTAACGGCATTTCAAGAGCCCCCTTAATACTGCCCTTAGAAAAATAATTTAAATACTAAAAATTTCTACAAGAAATTCTAAGATATTTTATATCTACAAGATTTTTACATATTGATAACCCAAACGACGTAAAAAAAAATATGAAAAACTATAATTTAAAATTTGCTTGTGCTGCTTACTTTGTGAGTATTCTTCGCCCATTTGTGGTGGATACTCTTCATCCCAATCCACCACATCGTCGTCCAGCAACACAACAACGTGGCACTCGCGGTCACCACGTTGCGCCGAATTGACCATCAACGGCAATATGAGTTCCTCTAAAAATACCTCGAATTGACACCGAGCGCCTTCATTCGATAATTCGTGTAACAATCCACCTGAATTAAAATCAACTAAAGATACATGACTCATTTTTTCGCACTCAGAAATATGAAAAAATATTTCTAAATAGCAAATAGGCAACAAAGAATGAGACACAATTTTGGTTGTATCCAAAGAAGCATTCATTGTTTTAAGGTGATTATTTCTAATTTTCAATATTATTATTTAACAGAGAGCTAAAAAAGGGGCAGTGGTTTTCACTCGAATAAAGCAATATTCAGGGCTTCCACAGCAATTTCGTATACAAAAAAGTCAAATAGTGTAGTTTTTAATAGATAAAAGTGAAATAAGTGACTGAAAAAAGATAAAAAAGTGAATAATAGTGCATAAAATATTCATTTTGTAGACGCCATTTTGTTTTTAGACCGATATTGAGGCCAGATTCGTAAACTGCAACCCCAAAAACCTTGTGTTATCAAATTTCAGGCGATTAAATAAATAAGAGTTATGCATATTTTAATTAAGAGTGTATTGAAAAATACTAGAGTGGCCTGTACTCGACTTTCTTTTACGTAGTTTTTACACAAATCATAATATGATTAAACTATGTATATGCAAATACATGGCAACATAAATAAAATATTTAAGATTTTCCGTAGCAGATTTCTCGTAACTGGTACATTTTTTGAAGAAACATTTAAAACAAAAATTGTGTGAAATATTAAAATCATTATGAATATAACTAATTTTGCCATAAGTGCCGCCGTTCTAGTGATATTGGAAATGCATAGAGTAAACATGCACTTCCGGTTTCTTAAGTTTGAAATTTCACAATTTAACGTTTGACTGTATTTGCTCTAGACAGACTTTATGCCGAAAATAGTCACAATCGATTCAGGGAAGGTCAAAACGTGTATATCCGTTGAAATCTCGAGTTCGACATTTTGCATGATTACAATACTTACTTATTACTTTGTAAAAGAAAGTAGAAACACATATTTGCTAATTGACAATTGAAAAAATAAAAAGCACACCTTCTTACCTATGGGGAACTTTTCTATAAACTTTTACCGAAAAAAAAAAAACGTTAAAAATCGGTTTTGAGTCAACGAAGTTAGAATATTGACGAATTTTTCGCGTCTTTAATACTTTTCATACATTTATGACATGAATATAGTGAATAAAATTTTAAAATAGTGATCACTAAATAAATACTTACGTAAATTTTGGCAGCGCACTGTTTGAGCGTCGAAAGGCACTAATAAGTAATCGCAAGCCTCCCTTAATTCTTGAACAGAAACCGTCGGCGGACATCGTATCATCCCCCCCTTATAATACTCTAAAATCGCTCGGAAAACCATTGCCGAAATCCCCTCAGCAACCTCGTACTCTCCCCTCTCATTCGGATGCGTAAATTCCAGTCCAGAACTGAACATGCGACCCAACATGGTATTCGGATGGGCCGTGAACAGTGCCGGATCTACGACAAATCGTGTATTATCAACGACAAGTGTAATTCGGTCATCGCTGATTAGTTGAACGGCTGCCACGCTAGTATTGTTGTTGTTAATGTTGCTCGTAGACGGCGTGAGGTTGGTTTCACGCGTATGTGCACTCATCTGCGGTGGCTTGATGCCGGCATGAGCCACCATCATTGCGCGGGATCTAAAATTGGGAACAAGATCATTTTATTTTGCTATTTTTGTTTAAATCTTATATGTAAATCAGGAAAAAATATTATATACACCCAATTTTGGTTTTGCACGGTTTGATTTTACACCAAATTATTAAAAAAAATTAATATGATTAACATATACTAGATTTATTTTGTCCCTCAATTCGTATCGTTTACAAAATATTGAAAAAGCATGTCTTAACTGGCAGTAATAATGCTGCTTTTTGAATATCTCGAAAACGACACGAGTTAAATAAAAAATGTATTTTATAGAAGTTAAATATATTAAAATATCTATCGCTTTTGAATATAACAATATTACATTTACGTTTCCCTAATTATCGTACATAAAGGGCTTCCACAGCAATTTTGTATACAAAATATCTGGAGTGGTCTGCACTCAACTTTCTTTTACGCAGTTTTCACTAGATATAAATATATGTATATGTATATATATATCCAAAACCTGCTGTCAAACTAACCAATACTCTACAGAAATATCCTGAAAAGTCATTTATCTAATTGAGTCTATTTTGTTTACCTGCCAAAATAGCAGATGATCCAATTTTATAAGCTACATGCGAATCCATGGCAACGCGTAAACAACATATTTATAATGTTTCGTAGCATTTTTCTCGCAACTGGTACATTTTTTGAAGAAATGTTTCAAGCAAAACTTGTGCGCAATATTAATATCTATCATTATGAACATAACTATTTTTGCCGTAAGTGTAGCCGTTTTAGTGATATTGGAGATAGAACAAAAATCCATAAAGTAAACATTCACTTCCGGTTTGAATATTCTTTTCAAAATAAGAGGTGCACATCTAGACCATAAGTCTTAAGTTTGAAGTTTCATAATTGTACGTTCGACAGTTTTGGCCCTAGAGCGTTCACAGACACACACGCACACACACACAGACGTCATTTGATTCATGGCGGGCCAAAACGTGTATATCCGTTGAAATCTCGAGTTCGAAATTTTTCATGATTCGATTTCGAGTGTTTAACGGAAATACATTATCGCAGTGAAGGAATCATTATTTAATTTAGTAAATTACTAAAACTATGTTAGCACTATTTCGTTTTCAAATAAATAACTAAACAAATGTGGTTTGGTGTTAAAAGTGCCCATGTTATTCTTTCCCTGAACGTTCTATATTACATTGAAGCCATTTAATTATATTCCAATGCACTGTGTCACCCCATTTATATTAATTTTCCGTGAGTATAATGTTTAAACAGCAGCTATTTAGACATAAGCAGTTATAGCATCGAATAGTAACTCAATATCGCCAAAATTGATATTGGCACTTTTAACACTAAACCACAGAAATGTATCTATATTGCAAATACCGGATTCAATTGTCACACTAATTATCACGTAAAATAATTTGAATGAATTAAGTTGAGAATACATTATATAAATCGAACTTAAACTATTATATATAAAAATATTAAAAATGTCAATGTTACCTTACGATACATGGACGATATTCGCGTATCATTATATGCTGTATATATAATTTTGACACTTTGAAATTTGACACAACAATAACTATAGATAATATAAAAACAACTGATACTAAACAACTAAACAAAATATAGTGAATATGTTTACTTTCTTAGAAAAACTCAAAAAGAAGTATTGTAACTACGAAAATGTTCGAATACGAGATTTTAATTTTTAAGCTACAATTGATTTTAAATCACGAATTGAAGCCTTAAGGATTGTTCACAGCTAAAGAATTAGTAATTAAGCTTAGAAATTATAAGTAATAATTCCAGTTTGTCTTATGACATACAAAGTTAACGTTCACAGCAACCAAATTTATCATAATTCAAACTAGATTATTATTTGTAATTTTTTAAGCTTAATTACTAATTGTTTCGCTGTGAACAATCCTTTATTGATAATTACAAGTCCTTTATGGAAATTTGGGCTATTAGGCAATTACCAATGTTATAATTAACCCGATCAATTTGCTACGCTTTCATTACGACAATTTTCATGAATTGTATTCTTAAATTCTATTCTGTAATTGTTTGTCAATGAACAATGAACCAATAACATTAAAATTTTATCCTCTCAAAAATCAGGATTATAAATTTACTTTAACTTTTATTTTGTAATTGAAACGATTATTCAAAATCTATTTTGAATTTAGACCCAAATAAAGAAACCCTGTTCGTCATATAGACCCAAAAAACTGCTCGGTTCGACTGATCAGATTCAGTTTACGAACGCTGACTACATTTACGAACTACTTTTCGTAAACGCTTTTTACTTTCTTTTACAGAGTAATAAGTAAGTATTGTAATCATGAAAAATTTCGAACGGATATACACGTTTTGGCCCTCCATGAATCGAATGACGTCTGTGTGTGTGTGTGTGTCTGTGAACGCTCTAGGGCCAAAACTGTCGAACGAACAATTATGAAACTTCAAACTTAAGACTTGTATATGCCCTAGATGTGCACCTCCTAGTTTTGAAAAGAATATTCAACCGGTAGTGCATGTTTACTTTATGCATTTTTTGTTCTATCGCCAATATCACTAGAACGGCTAGACTTACGGCAAAAATAGTTATGTTCATAATGAAAGATATTATTATTTTGCACAATTTTTGTTTGAAACATTTCTTCAAAAAATGTACCAGTTGCGAGTATAGAACCCATTTAAGAGTATCCTTTCCATACATATTATAATTTACTTTATTATGTACACAACTCGATAAGAAACAAACTGTCGGCATTTTAATATTCATATAATATATTTATTTTGACATATAATACTTATTTTTACAATATAGACTATAGGACATTTTTCTTGATTAAATATAGTGGCGTCAGGGTAATATTCTGGATTTTCACGGTGAAAGTTGGGGTTCTGTCTGCCCATACCAGTTTCCATTTAAAAAAAAGCGTTCTACATATACATATATATTGTTTCTTCTTCAAATGTTTCGCGCACATGCGGCAGTTTGACTCATAACACGGATGAAATTGAATTCATGAATGAAGTTCAGATAATTTTCAAAATGTTTTCAGTCCAATCATATAGTTTGGAAATTGCATTTTGGTTACCTTTCATACCTCATACGATTCTTGAAAACTCGTCGCCGTCTGTCATCCAAATCGTGATAGTCTTCTGTATCGCTGCTGCTGTCATTTGCACCAGGATATGAAATCGGTGGTGACATTGCCCACTTCGGTATAAAACACTTTAACAGAACGTGAAAATTAATGCATTTGTCATGCAATCCTTTCTTTTGCCTATAACCGCACCAGTACATATAAAAATCACTACAAATTATAAGTTATTCTAAGTCCTATGTACTCAAATCATATACAAAGGCGAGATGTCAAAATCGTAACTGCACGTTCATCCTTTGTTAATAACACTACCAACTTAAAATAAATAAAACACTAAATATACCATTTGCAAATTTATGATTACTACAGCAAAAATACATAATTTACAAAGATTTTACTAATTGTTCAATGCTTTAATTAATAATTAATGAAATAACACCTAGAGTTATAAATAATAAAGATATAAAGCATTTAAAATATTTTATTTTAACTCCATTGGCAACATTGAGTTAACTACAATCGTTAAAATGTACAGTGACGGCGTTTAGGTTTAACTTATGGTTCCCTCTAAAAACAATATTTTTATATTATCCTTGTATATTCAATAAATAAAGTTATAAAATCTGTAAATAAATACAGTAATTTCATAAAATAGTGGCATTTTTTGTATACTTTTATCATCTTCTTGTCCAATATAATTTTTTTTACCTACGCCAATGAATATAGGTCATATTTTAAATGCAATTTTACAGCTAAAAATCAATGTAGATTAAAGGAATTTTGCTTTTAGATAAATATTATGTTGTTAGAGAAACGAATTAAATGAATTCATTTATAATTTAGTTGTGATCGATTACAGCCAACTTCAGATATGTTTCGGGGAGTAAAGACCGTATAGACCTTCGGTCTCCGGTACTTCGGTCTTCGTAAATAATATTTTTAGTCCAGTTTAGACCGTTGGAGTTGATGTTGGTGCTGTACTACATGTATATGACTTAAAATAGTTATCGTTTTAAGAACATTTTTCTAGTGTACAAGTGTATAATAACTGTTATTTGTGCATCGTATAGTTTACCTATATTAGCAATTAGTTTAATTAGGCTGCGTAGTAACATTTTTAGTCATAGTGCAAGGTGTTATATCTATTTGTTTAAGTAATTTGACATTCTTGTAGACGTGTTATAAAAATTATTTAAACGTTTCAAGCGCGCATCTATTGAATTTTACGAATATTTTTAACGAGTAAGTATTAAAATAAAGTACTTCCAGGGATGTGTTATCGCTAATTTGTTTACTAAATAACCTGTGGCACGGTTTTTTTGTGTGTGTGTGTTTGCATTGTTATGTTTAAAAAGTTCGGGGAATTTTAATAATTATAGACATGTGGTATGGGTATATTTAGTTACGAAACTAAATAAAAATCAACACAAAGCTTCTTCTTTACTACTTTCGATTTAGACTTTGGACTTAGATCTCACGTAGACCATCCAGAAATAAGTACTCGTACCATGTTAGTGAAATCATACACTTTTGTTTCTGGTAGTAGGCTCGTTTCGATAACAAAAATCTAGATAATTATTGACAAACAATTTGATACATCATTTGTTTAAGTAGTTATCCTAAATTTCCAACATTCCTAAAAACAAATTACTGACTATATTGTTGAAAACAAACACATTTTATTTTATCAAGTGCCGACTGCCGACGGTTAGTCAGTTCATATAGGACTGGTTATGGATCTTGTAACAACTTTTTTTACTTTCTTATACGTAATGTAAAGAAAGTATTGTGATCACACACAAAAATCGGTCTCGAAATTATTATGGAAATATACGTTTTGAGTGACCCTGAACCCATTTTCCCAATGGTGTGTGTGTGTATGTGTGTGTGAACGCTCTATAACTTACAAATAAGTTGGAAATTTAAGATTTGTGTATCCCGAAAAAAAAAACTTATTTCTGAAAAGGTTATTTCAACCGGAAGTGCTTATTCGTGTCATTTTCAGGATATACTTAAATTCAAAACATCATATTATGATCACAAGTAATGAATGTAGAGTATTGATACAAGCGTCATTGATAAAATACTATAAATTGAATGCATAAACGTATATTTCCATAAAAATTTCACAATACTTCTTTTTATACATAACGCATAAGAAATTTATTAATAATTTAATGAAATGAGGCATTTATAATATTGAATATAAAATTGTGAGAATTAAATTCCTTAAATGAATACGTGAAATTCGTGTTTTATCTTAATAAATTATTAATTATAATTTTTTAATAAATGCATTCCACATAACCTTTTTTTTATTATTTTAATATTAATAATTTGATAATTGCGGGATTTTTACTAAAATGAAAATATTTGGTGTAACATTTACTATTGTTATTTATTTTACAAACACCGTCGAACTCAATCACAATACATACAATACTAAAAACGATAACAATTGAGTACAAAATTTATTATTGCAATCATCCAACAATCAATGCACAACATTTTAATTTGCAATATTATTGTTATTCATTTTTTTTTTGACTTTCAGGTTCAGAATCTGTAAAAACATTATAAACTAGGGTCACCCGTGGGCACCATGTGCCCATATGGTATACAGAACATAGGTCAGTTTTGTCTGATGGCGAATTTTCATCTAATTTAATAATTACACGGTTTTTCTTCAGTTTGTATCGTTTGACTATAATAGTAATACAAATTTCCATATCGCAAATAATAATAAAGATAAAATCATTGACATACTGATACCACTCTGTGTACACAACACACTAAATACACTTCAAATCATCAAATTAATTGAAGACTTTTGATTCGTTTTTGTCTATTTCAAAGCAGACTGAACTTCAGAAGAGTAGAGATTGTTTTATTTCAGTATAAACTATTTGATTATTTTTTATAACATTATTAGCAGGTGCCATGGCGCAGTGGTTAAGAGTCTTGCATTTCACCCTGGAGGTCGTGAGTTCGATTGAATTTTTTTTTTGATCCGAGAATGTTACAGACACAGCACCAAACCCTGTCTTGTACTATTGTACGAAGAGCTAACAATAAGGAACCCAGGGACTATAAATAATAAAACGTTTTTTCAAATTGTGAAACTGAAGACTAGAAAAAAGAACATTATGAATAATACGTAATAATAATAGTTTTTTTTTTTAATCTCATTGTGTTTTATCTTTTTTCTTTTCAAAAATAAATGGTTAATAAATGTTTTTTACATAAATAATAAAAGCCACCAAATGGAATATAGAAATATAAATTTCATCAAAAATATGTGAACGTGTCATGTTATTTTTATTACTTAGGAGTATAAAAACTTGTTTATTTGTGGGAATACCAGAACTTGTTAAATTTTATTCGCACAGGTCACAGTGTCTAGTTTGTTCTAAGTTGACCTTGAGATGTTCGTTAAACCTTTGTTTACACATATGGGCAAGATTTGTTTTTTACATGAAAGTTACTGATATAAGCGAAATGGTTTTGGCTTATCTAGGAAAAACATATGGACCTTAATGGGAAGACATAAAAAAAAAAAACAGGTACTATGATGTTAAACGAGTTGCAGCAAACCTATAATATTTATTATGTTGTAAATATAATATATATAATTAATTAAACAAGCATAGGTACAGGCACCATGGTTTTCAGCTCGCCAGAATTTTCTTTTAAATTTATTAATGTAGAAAATATTTTTAACCACTGATTATATTTTTCAATTAAAACTAACATTGATTTTTTAAGAGAAAAAAAATGATAAAACAATCATACGAGCAATTGTGATTGATTGCAACAATTGCAATTAGGAACTGCATAATTATTACTTTCTATTACGAAGTAATAAGTAAGTCTTATAATCATGAAATATTTCGAACTCGAGATTTCAACGGATATACATGTTTTGAGCTTCCCTTAATCGAATGTGACTATTTTCGGAGTGACATTTGTCTGTCTGTGTGTGTGTATCTGTGAACGCTCTAGGGCCAAAACTGTCGAACGAAAATTTATGAAACTTCAAACTTAAGACTTGTATGTGCACCTCTTATTTTCGAAAAGAATATTCAAACCGGAAGTGCATGTTTACTCTATACATTTTTTGTTCTATCTCCAATATCACTAGAACGGCTGCACTTATGGCAAATATAATTATGTTAATAATGAAAGATATTCATATTTCGCACAACTTTTGTTTGAAACATTTCTTCAAAAAATGTGCCAGTTGCGAGAAAAATGCTACGAAACATTATAAATATGTTGTTTACGTTGCCATGGATTCGCATGTAGCTTATAAAATCGGATCATCTGCTATTTTGACAGGAAAACAAAATAGACTCAATTAGATAAATGACATTTCAGGATATTTCTGTAGAGTATTGGTTAGTTTGACTGCTTGTTTTGGTTATATATATATATATATATATATATATATATATATATATATATATATATCTGCGTAAAAGAAAGTCAAGTGCAGGCCACTCCAGATATGTTTTAACTAATATGGCCTTTAGGTTCACACTAAAGATTTAAGATTTCTACTCTCAATGTCTATTACTGCTACAAAGGCGCCCCGATTAATATTGAACAGAAATTGCATACATTATTTTACTTTCTTATCGGATAATTATACATTTATTTATGTATTATACTGATTATATCATACAATAAATAATGAAACTATTTAAAATAATAGGGTGACGTCATTGTGGAAGTACTTATTGTTAACGTAGTGAAACAATAATAACGAAATAAACTACTGTTTCTGTAACAATCGAATTTAATATTTAATATATATTTAATACGGTATTTTTGCAAATTTGTTTTTTTTTAATAAAAAAGTATAAAAACGCTTCACCTTTATTCAAGGCTTTTTTAAAGGAACTTTTTTTGATCCGATATTCGTACTTCGCACGGCTGTATTTAAAATATAAATAAAAGAGGATAAAACATGATGTTTTTCAGTCTGATAAGATGTCTGTTATTTACGTCATTTTGTTATTTAGAAATCGTCTAAACAAAACTTTGTAGTAATTAAAAAAAAACAACATTTTCTACACATCATGTTTAACAAGATTAAATGTTTAACTATTTAATTTATGTAATTTATTGATAAGTATTGAGGTTTATAGAACAGATTTGCTTGGACTTTGCGATACGTTTTACTGTTATACGATTCAATTAAAAATTAATTAATTGGTATCTGCTAAAAGGTATGCTCATCCGATACATAGACTTCTCAGTGCAGCAGATAATATTCGAAGGTTCGAGGTATATGACCTTGAATATTCGTATTCTTTAAATATTCGAATACAATTTTTACTTTTTAGTACTTATTGTACTTATGAAACATTTTGTATTTTCGATTTTAACCGAATTTCACGATTTGCCAACATTGAATCGAAACTCTCTATTTTCCTAATCTTTAAATTGAAGACTTGTTTCGGGGAAAAAAAAGAAATTAAATATTAACCCTTATTTTTACTTTCTTATAACCAATAATAAGTAAATCTTGTAATCATGAAAAATTTCGTACGTTTTGATCCTTCCTGAATCGATTGTGACCATTTTCGGAATGACTTATGTGTGTCTGTGAACGCTCTAGAGCCAAAACTGTCGAACGTAAAATTGTGAAACCACAAATTAACAAATTATTGTTTTCAAGTACTTATACTTCAAATGCGCTTCTAGACACTTTAATTATCTTATCATAGGAGACTAGAAAAATGAATAGAAAATATTTCAAGGCAATTGGTAAAATAATGTGATAAGAGATGACATTATTTTTAGCAAGCACGTGTAGTTAAGGTCTTTTACATTATGTGTTATCAAAAATTCATGTGACGTACAAGAGGCATGTGGACCCTGCCCACATATGCTCTTTTTTATTTTCAATTCAAGTATAAACTTAAACTTTGAACCCGGGTATATAACATAAACAATAAATTATTAGTTCTATTATTAATCAAAATCTTATCTTAAAGTGTATCGAATGTCTGGTTTAAAAAATATTTTCACAACAAATACAACTTCTTTATTTCTACGAGATACATTAAAATAGCGTATTTTGTCTACGGATTTTAAATTTGGAACTGTTTTCGATAAGCACATTTCTCTTGAACCGAATGTCAATCTGTTACACAAGTATAAGTACAAACCAATGCATTCAGCTGTGACCGGTCAGTTCTTCACAAAGTCTTGGTGAACAATTACCATGTTCACGAATTGAAACCCTAACGACGCCCCTGAATGACAACTGTCATCAGCTGACGACAGCGCATCTATCGGGATTTTTAAGAACTTTTAATCGTATTTAAAATCGAATTCAATCCCGGACATGTGAACACATGAGGAACGTACTCAGTTCAATCTCATTCCAGTATTGAATCCTCCATATGATGTCACTTATTTGGTAGCGTGCTCCTTATAGCTTGTTTTGCTATTCGTCGAATTGAAATGGAAACATTTGTCATTTAAGAGATAGCCATTAGTTGTAACTAGTAATTATTCATATGATAAACAACACAATAATAACTATATTTCACTGTAACCTCGGTTGTAACTTATACCATATTTTATATCATCGGATTAGGTGCATAACTCATTTTTAGTTCGTCGTGTGCAGAGTTGGGAAGTCCTACAAGTGCAAATACTTAAAAAAAAAGTGCTTAACATATTTTTTGTACTTTAAGTGCAAAACTTAAAGTACTTTTTTCAAGTAATTGTACTTAAAGTACATTTTTTAATTATTCATTTCAAGAACTGGCGCAAATTCAAGTTTCTCTAATATTCAAATTATTTTTTTATACAATGTATTAATATACGACGAGTCTTTAAAATTTTGTTTATGTTCTTCTTCTCTTTATGTTGAATATCGTTCGTTTCGTGATTAGGATATTGAATACTTTCTTGTAGCCATAACGTATAAGAAAGTAATTAATAAACTAATGAAATGAGGCATTTATAATAATGAATATAAATGATTGGATATTAAATTGTGGAAATTAAAATACTTAGAATTCATGCGTAGTTTGTATTTTATCTAAATAAATTATATGTATATCTTTCTTATACGTATAAGGAAGGAAGTTATACTGAAACAAATCATACTCGAGTTTTTACCAGTAAAACACATTTTAACCATCCCTAAATCGAATTTGACTATTTACAGAATGTCGTATTGCATTTATTTTTTAAATCCCTAATTGAATTAAAGCCTTTCTTAATTCCTACCTCTGTTAATGAGACCATAGATATATGCCAAATTATATTTAATGAATGAAAATGAATTACTCCTACTGTATTTCTAATTAGAATTAAGAGCTCCTGTGTAATTTGGTCAGTTATATCTCTGTCCGAAATTTCACAGTGATTGGTTAATTATTTGTGTAGAAGAATTCTGATTGTACGGACGCCGTTAAATAAGTTTTGGTCAGCCGATCTGGTTGTCCGACCAAAAGTTACCTAATTTAAACGCGAGTCTAAGTTGTTGTGCTTGCTCGTCCAATTTGATTATATTCAGATGCTGACATTTCAGTTTCTACATACAGCTTCCTCAAACTTTGAATTTTACCAAAGTCCAAGGTCATTTTATGCAAATAAATAAATAAATGAACCTTCCATATCAGAATGTTTATTTTATATTTATTTACATTACACTTATACTGCTCGACTAATAACTTTATTCTCTGTTTGTTTAATATATTTATTTTAGAATTTTCAGTTTCTCTGATTCTAAATTCACGTTTTTGGTACCCGGGTTCAAACCTAGAGTTACAAATTTGCAAACATTTAATCCACGATTAACTGATACCTAACTCGCCATGATTATTACTTTCTTTTACGCTATATTAAAAAAGAACCTCGCAATTTTAATGGAAATATCCGTTTGTGAGAATCCCTGATTATTTTCTCAATGCCATCTGTATGTATTTGTGTGTGTGTGAACGCTGTACATACAAAACCGTTAAACATACAAATTTGATGTTTTAAATTTGTATAACTACTAACGGTTTCATCTTGCGACGTTTTCAATATCTGAAAATGATATGAGAAAGTGATTCCTTATAAATGTTGAAGATATTAAAAAGGTGTATGGAATTCAAAATGCGACAGGGCCTTAACGGCGTTATCAAACCCGTTACATTTAGATTAAACTCATCAAAATGAGCGGCATAATCCAAATATATAAGTCTTCAAAATCAAGAAGATGTAAAACGAATTACAGCTTCTTTTTTTTGTTACTGTCTTAAACACTATAGCACTTTTGTACTATCGTACAATAAGTTTAAACATTACTTCAAAATACTATGAATCTTATACCAGAAATAGACAGTCGAACGGTAAATCGGCGGGTATTTTGGGTCACGAGATAATTAAAAAAATAAACATAATTTTTAATTAATTATAATTAATAGAGCAAAGTATATGTGTTACTTTCGCCATTATAAGCCTTTAAAAAAATTAACTTTTTGAATAAAATTAATTTTTTTAACCAGTTAGCAAATGCACATGTGGGACGAACGAAGCGAGATTCCGCCAAAATCGCATGAGTTAAGGATTGTTCACAGCTAAAGAATTAGAAATTAAGCTTAGAAATTATAAGTAGTAATAATTCCAGTTTGTTGTATGACATACAAGGTTAACGTTCACAGCAACAAAATTAACCATTAATTGTGTTGCTTGGAATGTGAACATTGCTTGTCATAATACAAACTAGATTATTATTTGTAATTTTCTAAGTTTAATTACTAATTGTTACTACAGTTTGTTGTATGACATACAAGGTTAACGTTCACAGCAACAAAATTTACCATTAATTGTGTTGCTTGGAATGTTAACATTGCTTGTCATAATACAAACTAGATTATTATTTGTAATTATCTAAGTTTAATTACTAATTGTTACTACAGTTTGTTGTATGACATACAAGGTTAACGTTCACAGCAACAGAATTTACCATTAATTGTGTTGCTTGGAATGTTAACATTGCTTGTCATAATACAAACTAGATTATTATTTGTAATTATCTAAGTTTAATTACTAATTGTTACTACAGTTTGTTGTATGACATACAAGGTTAACGTTCACAGCAACAAAATTTATCATAAATTGTGTTGCTTGGAATGTGAACATTGCTTGTCATAATACAAACTAGATTATTATTTGTAATTATCTAAGTTTATTTACTAATTGTTTCGCTGTGAACAATCCGTTACACAAAATCGCATTATTTGAGTCTATTTTGGCAACATAAGAGATTTAAGATTTTCGGTAGCAGTTTTCTTGTACGAAACTTTTCAAACTAAAATTGGGCCAAATCTTTCAGTATGAACATAACTATTTTTGCCAGAAGTTCAGCCATTCTAGTGATATTGGAGAAAGGACAAAAATGCTTAGAGTAAACATGCGCTTCCGGTTTGGATATTCGTTTCAAAAAGAAAAGGTACCTATATAGATCATATACTTAAGTTTGAAGCTTCGCAATTTTACGTTCGACAGTTTTGGCTCTAGAGCGTTCACACAGACACACAGACGTCATTCCAAAAAGGTTCTAGCACATTATTATGGTAATTGTTCAAATCCTCTTTTAATTTGAATTTCAGTATATTAGTGCTACTAAGAATGTATATCCCATATGATAAGCGTGTAAATTACAAAATATTAGTTTGAATTCGGATCCAATTAGACGACCTTCATAGATGTTAAAATACAATTCAAAGGCCACACGGGCTTGTTCAACAGCGAGCTAGATACATCACTGTTATTTAGGAGTGAATTAAAACATTACTGACTTACGTAACATGATATGTACCTACTGTTTACTATGTGTACAACATACATAGAAACGAGCTCAAATTTACTCTACTCACACAAACACGCACACATTACGTTCTCATATCTGTTATCAAAATATTTATTATTATGTGTGCGCATTTTTTTTTTTTAGAATAAAATAATACATCTGCTTACTATCTTAGCATATGTTTTATACTATAGGCATCTTTTTTTGGCCTAACCACAGCTAACTCGGTTGGTGCTTTCAGTAACTTGTGCCTTCGAGTGGCGGGTTACTCCAAAGAGGTTAGCGCTGGGTTACTGATAAGTCTAACCCTGCTCTGTAGTAGGGTTACGCATGCTGGGTCTGAGTTACGGGTTGCTGCATTTGCCGCCGTTTGACTTAGTTCTATTTGAAATGGCATCAGTAAATAGTGAATATATTTGTGAAAAATGTGGAGTGCAAGGAGATCTTGGTTTTATTGAGAGGCATATTCAAACATTTCAAATCTTTGAGGGTAAGCTTATATATAGCTAAGTATATTTATAGCTTATATATATAGATATTGGAGGTTATGTTTTCTTTGTTATTTATTATAGGAGCTGATGAGAATCAAACGAATGCTGTAAACATTCAAATCAATAGTAATGGTATGTAATTATTCAGAAACAAAAAAAGATATTATATATTTATTTATTTATTTTGTAGTTGAAAATGATGTTGAAGCAAGTTCTTTCTTAATTTGGCCGCAAAAATTAAAGCCAAGAGTCCTCATCATCAGATATATTGTAATAATATGATATGTTGTAATCATAATTCAAGATCAAATGTATTTAGAAGTATAGAAAATAAAAACATAACACTACTTTTTGAAAACATTTAGCGCTTAAATTTAAATTGAATCTTTCAATAACCTGTCCATTTCACTTGGGTTACTGACGGGTTACCGCCATATTGTAACCCGTGCCAACCACTTCTCCAACCAAATCCTACCCGGGTTGGCCCAAAAAAAGATGCCTTATGTTACACTGTTCAATGAGAGCATCTGTAATTTTATTTACTATGGTTTTATTATGTTTAGTTGAGATTTTTTTTTAATATCGAAACAAACTGAAAAATACGATTATATAATGTTAAAATGTATATTAACCCAAGTTATAATTAAAAAAATAATTGGCGCCAAAATAGTTTACAATGTTTGAGAATCAATTACTCTGAGATGGGGTAAAATAGACCGAAGGATTGATATGTCCAACTCTTAAATTAAACTTCCATATTTTCTTCTAATTCGTCTCATTTTTTCTCCACAGACGTCATGTGATAGTCAGAATTGTCTCAAGGTTGCTCATAACGTGTATTTCCGTTAAAATCTCGATTTCAAACATCTTCGTATATTCGTATAAGTAAAAATGAGATAAAATATCAACACATGTTCTAAATTAAATTGAAAACTAGGTCAAAAATAAAATCTATTTTGAATCATAAGTTTAAAAAAACTTGTATATTGCGGAAGTAAACTTTGACATACTTATATATATATATATATATATTATTTATTATTTTGTCTACATGTGCATACTGCATACAATTAAATTGTTTACAATGATGTTATGATAATTAATTTAATATGCTAAACAGCAACAATAGCTAATGCATAAACATTTATAATTATGTAGAATTTTGAATTAACCGTACGCTGCGTTATTTTGTTTGTTGATTTTTAATGTACAAGTGTTATTAATTAGTTCATGTTATTTTTGGAACTCGCGAAATTAAGTACACTGAAATGTTCAGTGGCTTGACTTATATTTGGCGAGGGCGTTAAATATGTTTTTATAACTTAAATTTTTGTTTCGTTTTACTTTCATGGACGAAGTCTAATAGAAATTATTGTAATTACAAATAATATTCCAGTTTGTTTAATGGCAAAATTGCTAATATATTTTAACAATTCAGAGCAACAAAACTAATAAATTATTTATAAATTCAGTTGTTGTCATATAACAAACTAGATTATAAATTGTAATTTATAACCTTAATTTCTAATTGACTCGCTGTGAATGACCCTTTAATGCATGTTTTTACTTTTTCAGTGATGGCGTCGCTATGTTACCATACTGATTAGCACATCTTATTTGGACTTTTGTTTTATTATTTGTCGTTAACAAGTGGTCACATGTGTAAATTTAATATATAAAAAGGTCCTTGACTTTATTCTTTTTGTAATTCTATTATGGTCTATATTTATTTTTATTTCAACTGGTGTAAATGTAAACAATTGGCATGTAAACAATATGACGATGGTATTTTGGCAGTGACGGCGGATACTGTTTTATTTATTTGAATGATATCGTAAAACAAAACTACGAGTCCGATTCGGCTGAAATTTTAACAGTAGCCGTCTAAAATAATGTACTACACAATAGGTTATGTCTCTTGCGACAGTGGCGCCATAGGCCGGTGAGGCTAAGTGATGAAAATTGAACCTAGTTTTATATTACATCCATGTAATTTAGGAAAATAAATCCACAATTCATAATCTATATATTTATGTCAAATATAAACGTCAAAACAATTTATTATCAGTAATAGCTTTCAATAATTAAAAAAATAAGATAATTTAAATAGCAATTTTTTAGAGAATAGTACTACAGTTTAGGAGAAAACTTTTGAAATAAAAGTTGTTTAAAATTAGAATATCTTGAGTTTTTATATCTATAAGTTTTTCTGTAAATGCAGCCATTGTCTAGATATTTAAAAAATGACACAAATAAACGAGCACTTCCGATTGAAATATTAAATTTCTAATAAGGTTTTCTATTCTGACGTACACAAATCTTAAATTCAAAACATATTTTTACGTTGAACGGTATAGGCTGTAGGGCGTTCACACATACACACACAGAAAATAGCCAAAATGGATATTTCCATTAAAATCTCGAGATCGATTTTTTTGGTGATCCCTATACTTATTACTTCGTTAAAAGAAAGAAAAAAGATTATACGGTGAGCTGAACACATTGATGCTCGTTTTACTGTTCATAACGAACATGTACATTTATAAATATCTAAACAAAGCACTTATATAATAATTGTATTTCATTCTGTATTCAATGTGCGAAATAATTATTTTCTATTGTTATACACAAAGATCCTTGTCAACAAAACAAAAATGTTAGCAATTAATTGTAGTTTCCTCTTTTTTCCATTTGTTTAAACAATATTGATTCATTCATAGTCACCTGAGTATAATTTGAAAATCATGAGAAGAATATAAAACGCATGGAATTGTTACCTTAGATTAGACGCAAAGACATTTGCAAAATCTAAAAAGATTTTTAGCTCGTACAGTATGTACAAAAATTACTAGTGTTCAGTCGTATGTCTGTAACATGCTCGAAATGAAAATAAAACATACACAAATTCTGTTCAAGTCTTCCTCATTCCGAAAATGTTATTACTCGTATATTTTAATGTCGCTTGTAAGGCCAACTTTGTGGACGCATCTCTGAAGGTACCAAACCGATCTTTACCAAATTTGGTATATATATATATAATATAAGTGCTCAATTGGTTCCCGTCGCATTTCAAATTCAATAGTCCACTTCCGGAGTTATAGGGTTATAAAACGAAACAATCCTTAATATTGGCTTTAGAATTTTTCCGAATTTATCAATAAAATCTACTAATAATTGTAAATCAAAAGTCCATAAAAAAATTACAATTGCTTTCGTGTTTGAGATATATTTCCGGACCCTATACAGGTCTGAAGTTCAAAGTGTTATAATGTTATCATTAACATTTTTTTGCTGTAGAGTTATCACATTTAATTTCTCGAGGTCGAAATTTGTCGCGATTACAATATTTCCTTGTATACATTCGTAAGAGAAAATGTTTTCTTTTTTTTCTTTGATTATATATATATATATATATAGCTGTTTGGCGAGCTGAAAGCATTGTTGCCTGTTTTTTATTAAGTTCTTCTCGTTAATTTGAATTTCTAAAAAACAGTTGATAAATATAGTTAAGTCAAAGTTCATTTTTGATTGTTTCTATTATGAAGATATCTAATTGGAAATTAAAAATAATTATTGCTCACATTACATAGTTTTGGCCTTGGTGTTCTATTTTACTTGAAATTTAATACTATTCTAGTTTTAACCATCTATACGTTAAAAACAAATATTCGTTTCACGTCTCCTTGATTCCTAAAATGTATAAAACTCATACTTGAATATACCTCACTATCTCGGTCAATCGTAAGGTCTGAGTTTATGAACATAACTGCTCTGAAGGTATCGAGCTGATTTTAACCAAATTTGGTGCAATTAATAGTATATTAGTGCCCATTTTTTCCGTCGTATTTTAAAAACCGTGCAGCTCTTATTACTAGCTTTAGAAAATATTTTCAAACACTGTGTTTTTAGCTGTACGAAGTACTGTAGAAGCTAAAGCATTCGGTCGTGTGTCTGTAGCATTCTCGGATCAAAGGCCATAAATATATATATTTAAAATTATATTTTTTTCAAATTGTGAACTCATAGGCCATAATAATTAAAAAACTATTATTTTTAAATTTTAATATACCAGGCGTGGAGTAAACGGGGAACTCCGTTGCTCGCATCGCATATATTACTTAGAAGGTGAGCTGGAGGCATAGGTGCCTTATACCTAATCTAGTGAAATTCTAAAAATTAATTATCTTTATAATAATTTAGGTTGATAGATTACAAGATAATTATATGTCACAAACATAAATTCTTATCTTTATATTTACTTTAATACACGTGTTAGATTACATTGTTACTTTTTTATAAAAATGTTGAGCGCGAGATTTTATCAGAAATACACATTTTAATCATTCCTGAATCGTTTCCCGTTATTTTGGAAATAATATCTGTGTGTATCAGTTTCTGATCGCTCTACAGCTAAACTGTTGAAGTAAAATTATAAAACTTTAAATTAAGGACCTGTATATGTCCCAGAAGAAAACATATTTTCGACAGGCAGTTATGGTTTACTCTTGTTACATTTTCAATACGTTCGAAAACGACATATACCATTTACTGCAAAATTACTTTAAAAAATTGGTTACTTTTACGTTTCTCTACTTACAATACATATTGACATTGTTTCGTGGGATTAATCTAAAATAAAATAAAGCAATATTATATATAAATTGTGACAGTATAAGAAAGTCGAGTGGAGGCCAGTCCAGGTTTTTCTAATAATTATCCTCAATAGTAATATTGATTTATTTAGAATGTACTATTAAAAATGCATTTATACTAACCATCACATAGTTTCCTCTTTCTAACTATAAAATTTCCTCGATAATTGTCCTATATTTCATCTTCTATATGAAAACAAGACACGTACAATCATATATATTGAAAAGTATTAATTTATTATATAAGTTACGAATTCCAGACAAATCAATAACGATACTATCCCATCCTAATCAATTATTACGACGTATAACGTCATAAATAGATTTCAATAGATAGTCTAATATAATACAGTAGTTCTTCAATTGTGGGTCGCGTAAAAAAATTTATGTGTCACAGAAACATAAAAACTAGCCAAAAATGGATTATTTTGAATTGAAATATAAATAATTATTAAAGTTGGGTTTTTTACTAAGTTGACATTGCTGTAAATTTTCTTGTATGGTACTTTATTTTATAAATACCGATAATATTATCATACAACTGTAAAAGTAGAAATATTTATAAGTTATGGCCCTCGGAATCCAGGCAGTTATTTATTTTAGCTCTGTTAAAGGTGGGGGTTTTTTTTTTTTACTCTAAGATATTTAAACGTTGTAAATTTTCTGGTATGGTACTTAATTTTATAAATACCGATAATATTATCATACAACTATAGAAGTAGAAATATTTATAAATGATGGCCCTCGGAATCCGGGCATTTAATCTATGTTGGTTCCGAGATTAGAATACAGGGTACCTATTCTGAGTATCTCAACTCAACCAGATCTCACTCAAAAACGCTGTTGCCATCTATTGGATTCATTGCGTAAACATGATATGACGTCATGGATCTCAATCAATTCGCAAATTTATCTCACTACCTCGGTAGGTAGTGAGACCAGAAAAGTTACTAGTGAGAAAATTGACAGATTATTGGTTGTGTGCATGACATTTTTGTACAAGGGCAGAGATTAATGAAATCGCTTGAACTGACTGTTACCCATTTGTTACTTGTGAAATCTTTTGCTGGTTTCTTTGTGTTTGTTTTTGTATTTTGTGTTTTCCTTATTTTGTGTTGTTTAAAACTCACTTACAAACATATCCGGGCTATTATATATATATAATATTTGTATTTACTGTAGTTTTAAATCTTTTTAAAATAATAATTGTAACAAGTGTTGTAAACTTGAAGTCAGAAAAATCCCTAAAGATCTCACATGCGCGTCTCACTAGTGGTACGTCATCGTTATCTCAAATCTCACGTCAATATATTTAGTTGAGACACTCAGAATAGGGGTCCAGGTTTGAGTTTAAACTCAATGAGGAGCTAGTCTATAATTCTATTTAATCCTCATACGTCTTACACGTGCCAATAGTCAAACCTCATACGTAAGCGTTAAGGATACGCGGGGACTTCCGTGCGCGTGCCTCAATCTGATCGTAGCCGGGACACATTACTCATGCCAATAGTCAAACCTCATACGTAAGCGTTAAGGGTATGAGGGGACTTCCATGTACGACACACCTCATTCTGATCGTCGGTGGGACACATTAATTACTGGTATCGCCGTTGGGATCATTGGATCAGCCACCGTTGGGACCGCCGGACACACCAAACATTGTCGTCCTTACATATTCCAACACAAATATTCATATAATCAACTCTGTGGCTCGGTCAATCATTGACCACTCACTGAAGAACACATATATCATTGGTGTCACCGTTGGGACCGGTCGACACACCCAACCGATTACTTACTATAGTCATCGTCAATCAATTCTATAGTATTATCTCAACCCATTTAATAGGTCTACTTCATATTCTTTAATTTACTCCTTAATATCAATTCAGATACTTCACACATTGATCCTTTCTGCATATCGAGAAAAATATATCAACATCAATACATGTAGTTGCATATCAAAATATAATTCGTTATAGATTAGCTATCAACCTCACTCAAATAATAACACATATCGCTTTTATTACTCGCTAAATCACACGACCTGTTTCACTGAAAGATTGACGCATTCTGAAGTAAATAGTTAAAGAAATCTTGTATTTACATAATATCCTATTTAATAAACGGAAATAGGTATAAAACAAATATAATTAGAACGCATCGTAACATAAGTATGAATAATAAATTCTTTTAATGTATAATATTTATTGCAGATATTAAGTGAGGCACCATGGCAGAAGCCCATTCAGCTGTTGCATTTTCATTCTCAATCACTCACGAAGGATGGGATGTAAATTTTGACAGAGAAGTACTGCATCTTGTCTGGCAATCTGGTATCAGATCATGGAAGAAACGTCTTGCTAGATTTCAAGTATGTAAACACCTTTTAACCGAAATATTATATACGACTAAACATATGGTTTATTTATTAAAAATATAGACAACCGACTATTTGCGAGCAATGTCTAGTGAAGGGGTACTACAGATATTAATTTTAATAATAAGACATTAAAAATATTGGTAATGTATTTAGAAGGTGGCAATATTTTTTGAAAGTGCATCAGATTTATGGCCCTGTTGGAAATTTCTTATTTTGAACGCGCAGACTTGGAAGTATTCCTTTCGACTTTCTCTTTATTTATCTGAATATTTCAATAATACTTTCTCTGTTGATTATATCGGAATATTTTGTTATTCGTAATAACCCCCCCATTTATGTATTAGTAATTTGTTAAATGAGGAAACCACACATAATTATAAATTAATTTGTTCATAAACAGTACAATAACATATTAGTAGTAGTGTTAGTCAAAATGCATAGTCTATTCTTTGGGTCTGGATTGAATATTTTCAGTAAAATGTTGCGGCATACATTGGTAAATAATAAAAGAATTACGTCGGCATTTTTTTTTCTTTCTTGGAGGACTAAAAACCAGTATTGTAATCATGAAAATTTGAGACTAACGCAAATACACGTTTCCCTGAATCGCCATGACGTCTGTGTGTGTGTGTGTGTGTGTGTCTGTGAATGCCAAAACTGTTGAAGGCAAAAGTTTGAACCTCATATTTGAAAACCATATCTTAACCAGAAAAGTAACAGAACAGAAAAGTAACAGTTGCTACTATTCAATATCTCGGAAACGGTATGAGTTATAGAAAAAGTGATTGCTATAAAAGTTGAAGATATTAAAATTTCTTGCCACTTTTGTTAAAAATGTTTTTTTAATAAAGGTACCATTTACTGAGAAATCGCTTTTGAAAATGAATATTTTATATATATATATTTCCCTAGTTACAATACATATTGATTTTGTTTTATAGTTATCGTAGGTAAAACAAAATAAAACATTATTATAAACTAAGTTAATCCGTGGACACAATGTGCCCATATCATGTACAGAATCCATCCAATCCATCTGTCTAATTGAATAATGCGACGGGTGGCGAATTTTCTTGTAAATGTAGACCTAATAGTCTTTTTTTTTTAATAAATGGCCATATCTTAAAATATAAGTGCTTAAGCCATTAAAAATAATTATTTTAAAATATAAAATATTTAAACCACCCGCCAATAAAATATTTATAAATGTTTGGAATATCTCAAGATTGTTTTCTTGAGTAAAAACAGAAAATCAATTATTAAGCTGCTGTAAAGGTTCAATTCCTGCCCATGCATTTAAAAAAAAAAGCGTTCTACACATATAAACAAACAATCATAGACACAAATATATAAACAAACACATAATCATTTTAAAGTATAAAATAATTTAACCACCCGCCAATAAAATGTTTAAAATATCTAAAGATTGTTGGACAGTTTTCTTGAGTAATAACAGAAAATCAATTATTAAGCTGCTGTAAAGGTTCAATTCCTGCCCATGCATTTAAAAAAAGCGTTCTACACCTATAAACAAATAAACATAGACACAACTATATAAACAAACATATACATCTGAGTGATTATAGAAAATCGAGTGAAGGACACTTTATTCTTTAATCCATATCATCCCAAGGGTGGAAAAAAAATATTACTTTATGATTATTTTGTTAATTATATCTAGAAAAGGGAATTATGACAATAGAACAAAAAAATTACAAGGAATAAAATAAAGGTGGTGGGTTATTGTCATTTATGCACGACAGGGATATATGATGACAATAGCGCAATATATATATATGTGCACTATCAGGAACAGGTGAATATCTTCAAAAAGGGCAACTTTAAGTGACACCGAATTGCAGAAAAAAAAAATATATAAGTGAAAATGTAACTTTCAAGAAGAATTTTTTAGAATAAAATGTAAAGTGGTACATTAACGCACCATTAGGACGATATGGATTAGGCTTATCTCTTCAAAAATGAGGATTATACATTTACGTACTGCTTCTATTTTATATTTGAATATTTAATGATGATTATAGCCAGGATGGCCATTCGGTAAACTCCTTACGTGACATGTTTGCAGTTAGTGATTTGAATCCGGCCCATACCAGTGTGTATATTTAAAAACAAACCGTTCTACACATACAAACACATGTTTATAAATATAATAATTTATTTTTATTTACAGAATAGTGTTCACAATGGAGTCTATCCAGGGCATTTGTGGAGCCTGTGGCTATTTATCAGCCTCACATCTGCAATACACTTCTCAGGATTTAAAGTGCCTTATGATCTAGTTAATCAAATGATGCCATATTTACCCGGGTGCGTAAACAAATCACCGAGACAGACAAACATAATATAAACATTGTTTTTTAGGGAAACGGTGACATGGCAACTCGTCGGTTGTGCAGTTGTTACACTATTCCTATGGTTAACAGTTGTATTCGCGTTACGGTACTCGCTAAAACTCTTACTAATGTATAAAGGTTGGATGTACGAACAACGCGGAAAAGGTCGAACGGTTTCTACGCCGACAAAACTGTGGATTTTGTTTGTTAGGATGTTAAGTGGATGGAACACCCCCAGATTGTATAGTTTCCAAGGGTCGTTGCCCAGATTACCATTACCGAGATTACATGACACTATGACCCGAGTAAGTGTTTCCCTTACACGGTTTTTCCTTGTAGATACGTTTTTGTGAATATCTAATTTCTTTTCAGTATCTCCGGAGCGTGCGTCCTCTGTTAGACGACGCCAACTACCATGGCATGGAACAACTGGCTGAAGACTTCGAGAGCGGCATTGGCGTCAAATTACAACGATACCTGACTTTAAAATCATGGTGGTCGAGCAACTATGTCTCGGATTGGTGGGAGGAATATGTTTACCTGCGCGGTCGTTCTCCGCTCATGGTAAATTCCAACTTCTACGGCATTGATGCAATTCTCATGCAACCGACGACGAATCAAGCTGCGCGAGCAGCCTCCGTCATTTATTCCTGTTTGCACTACAGACGATTGCTCGAACGGCAAGAACTCGAACCCATCATGGTCCAGGGCTTCGTACCGCTGTGTTCCTCGCAATATGAACGGGTCTTTAATACGACTAGAGTACCTGGTGCTGAAACGGATAAGATTGTACATTACGATGATTCGAATCATATTGTTGTGTATCATAAAGGACGGTATTTCAGAGTGTGTATCTATAAAGGAAGAATTTTGAAGCCGTGCGAACTTCAAGAGTAAATATTTTTATTGGGAATTCTCAAAAGGGTTTCATATTTCATACTGTTGGGACATTCAATATAAAATATCTGTTGTGATCAGCACATGACTTTCTTAAAAAAATATTGTTGTTATGGAATCGTCTATGAATTTCAAATGCGTTTTTCTAACAAATGGTACACTTTTTGAGAAAACTTTTCTACAAAAAGTTGTTTAAACAGTCTCATTTGTCTTTGTAGTATCGCATTGGCATTTTCTTCTGCAAATTCCTTATATTTGATTACAAATATATGTTCTACATTAAATATATTTATTTGGGTATAATATTAATATTTAAATCCGACCAAATATTGAAATTTTTGAAAAATTCCCAATTTTTAGAGTTTGAATCAATAACAATATTTGTAATGATTGTTTTATTTATAGACAAATTGAAATGATATTAAAGGATGACTCTGAACCATCCCCGGGCGAGATCGAGATAGCTGCGCTGACCGGCGGCGAACGGACCCATTGGGCCAACACAAGAACGCAATTTTTCAGCAAAGGCATCAACAAAATCTCACTAGATACCATCGAAAAAGCAGCGTTTATTGTTGCTCTAGATGACATACCGTACGAATTCGATAAGGTACAATTTGAATAATCAGTTTTACTAACACGAAACACAACACAACAGTAACTTTTGTTTCAGATGTTTTAAAAACCTTTTCCCCTTTTCCTGAACATTATATATCCTTAGTTGATATTGTGAGTATTCCAAAAAATACTCATTTATGGTGAGGTTTTGAACAAGTCTGTAAACCAATTTCAGTCAAAATAGTGTAAACCAAATTTACTTTCTTTTTCTACAGTAATATGTTTACATATTGGGTTCAGAATCGTATCATTTCTTTGAACTTTGGCGAAATAAGTTTCGTTTCCAATTTTTGTGTTTTCTTTTAGGATCATCCAGAGAAATTGGATATTTATGGGAAAGTATTACTACATGGAAAAGGACACGACCGGTGGTTTGACAAGTCGTTTACTTTGTGCATTGGAAGCAATGGAAGGGTAAATTAGTTATCAATAATAACTAGAATAACCCGTGTGCCCATATCATATACACTCCATGATTTTATTTATATATATATATATATATATATGTATATATCGATGAGTGTGTATTTTGTATATAATACGGGCACACGGTGCCCATGGGTAAATCTAGTTATTATTTATAATATCAATATTGCTATTGTTACTTATGTTATTGATATCTTTTCAGATTGGGTTCAATGCTGAACATTCTTGGTAAGAAGTTTTATATGCAAATTTGTTTAATACGTTGACTGTTAAATGAATTCGTTTTTGTTATTTTATCTTATTTTCTCAACTTTATTTCATAATTTGTTAATGCACATACTTCTATTTTTATATATTGCAAGATTTTCAATTTAATACAATTTTTATTTTATTTTATTCTTAAGAGACTTAACACCAGTACAACTTAATTTCTGACCTATTAAGCTTGGAATAAAATAATTATGTTAAATGTGCCGTTTAGAACTATGCAATATCTACAATATGGCTTATTTTTTTATAACGAAATTATTATAGCTACAAATTGTAAATTTCAAAAAAAATAATATCTATTTTCCAATTTATAGCTACAATAATAATATTTCGTTGTAAAAGATTTACCGTTGCTAGACAGAGACTAAGATATAAATAGGTGTAGCCTCTTTAATAAAATTTCGTTTTCTATGAAATAATGGTTTACCAATTTGTGTATTATGAATTTTTATTAGGTTTATTTAGCCCTTTAGTGATGACGTGGTATCAGAAATTGAGCGCACATTGTAAAAAAAAAAAAAATGGTGTAAATAATAAAATATTGATATAATAGTCGTGAAATAATTCGCAAGCGTATAGGTCACCACTTCAGGGCTGAAATATACAACTTTGCGCGTAGACTGTTTTATTTTATCTAATGACAATTTTTGAACCAATGGACCATTTATAGGGCGGACGCAGCAATAATGTCACACATCTGGGAGTTAATCATTGTTGACGAAGAAACTCTTGGCCGGTAAAACAGAATAATCATCTCATATTTATATATTTTTTTATAGTTGCCTTGGCACGTGCGGTGTCGGTTCCTGTTTTATTAATTCTTCTCTATTGCTTTTTGTATGTTTTCTTGATTTGATTCTCGCGTCAAATCAATCATTTGTATGAATGTTGCAAACTCTCTTCAATTTTAACCATTATTTTTCGTTCTTGGTACTTTGTAGGGCAGATGCACCCGTCATGGGACATTTATGGGAACATTGTATTGCTGACGAGTTATACGATCGGTAAATTTATGTTTTAACTTTTATTTTGTTGTTTTAACTCTTTTTATTTGATGTACTTAACCAAATTCATCAATTCACTAATACTCACGGTTTAAAGGTATTTAAAATGTTTATAACAAATATTTGCTAATTTTCAGATTTTTATATTATACAGGATGATTTTATTTAACTCGCCATTCGGATCGTATAAGGGCTGCGAGGTCGGTTAATTAGAAAAAAGTTGTTTTATATTGTTTTAAATTCATGCTACGATTTCCATGCCAATGTCACCAAATAAACGTACATGTAAAATTACTATATGATATATTCGTAGAACTCTCTAGATATTTGAATATTTTCAACTTTTATAAGAATTGTATTTCTCTAGATCATCCTATTTTCGTAATGTAAAAGTAAACCGTTACTTTCGGTCACGGTATAGTTTTCAAAAATAGGAAATTAAAGTCTGAACCATATATGACTCTTAAGTTTTAAGTTTCAGTTTTTGCTCTACAGTGTTCACATGCGTACGCGCTACAATATTTTAAATTAAAAATAAATTCACATATTTTGTATGAATGTTTGGGCTTTTAATCGGCCTCTTAGCTCTTATAGTTTCCGATATTTCAATAGTGAGCCAATTAAAATGCACACTGTATAATAGTGAACAATTAATAATAATAATTTTTGTTTCGATAATATCTTGTTTGAAAATTAATGCAATTTCTATTTGTTTTAATAAATTTTTGTTTAATATTTGTAAATAATAATTGCTTTAGGATATTTTTGACTTAATGTATTTATTGAGTGATTTTTTAAATCTCACATGTCAATTATTATAGAAAGGGAAGAATAAATTAATTATTTTGGATATATGTCGACAAATACTTGGTTTTCTTCTGGTATATATGTGGTGATTGGTAATAATCTATTAAATATTGAACATATATTGGTCGATTTATATATCAAACATTATAAAATAAATCTTTCTCTTCTATTATTGACATAATAGCTCAAAAAACACACAATATATATTTGTAATTGTTATAATATTCTAAACTCCCCAAATTCAAACAAAAACCAAGTCAATTTTTTGTGTTTATAATTCAAAATTTAGAACTTTTTTTGTTTTGTTCAAATTAAACTCTGATTGATTCCCAATTGTAATTTTGTTTTTCTTCAAAATCTATTTAAAATACTCTCCAATACAGCTTAGAAGTATGTTTGTTTGTAGCTTTAAATTATTTGTTTCTTTGCCTAAGCTGTAGTAGCTGTAGCATTTTAATTTGTAAATTAGCTTAAATAATATTGCATTTTAGAAGCTTTTTTCTTGCTTTGAAAAGCAGAAAAATTCTAGCCAATTTTATATATTTTAAATTTAGATACGATGAGACGGGGAACACCGTTGGTACAGCTGAAGTTACTCCACCAAAACCAACGAGATTACAATGGAAAATCGAAAATGACTGCCATAGTGCTATTCAAAAATCTATTACAGTTGTTAAGGGATTGATACAAGACGTCGATCTAAGAATTTATTTACATGACGCTTACGGCAAAGGTTTTTGATTTTTATAATCTTGAAACGCTAAAGCCTATTTGACACTGTCCAATATTAATATGTATATTTATTTCAAGATTGCATTAAATAAATTGTAGATTTTTTTTAAATTTAATATTTGAAATACATTTGTATTTTTGTATTTCTTATTTATTAGAAATTGATTTATGAATTTGAAGAAAAAATAGTTGTAAAGAACAATGAGTAATTTTATTAAGAATTATGCATATTTACATAAAATAAACAGTTTTCAGTATTTAAATACATATTTGTAGTTTATTTAGTTAAAATACGTAAAACAATTTTATTTAAGTAGATTTTCTATTATATTATGTATTTAAAATACTTTAAGGTATTTCAAATAAATATTTGTTATTTATGTATATGAAATACTTGAAAGTACTTAATAAGTACCAGTATTTCAAATAGAATATCGATTTAAAATACTTTTAAGTTATTTTTAATACAGTATTTTTGAGTTTGAGTAGTTTATTTAGTTAAAATTCGTAAAACTATTTTATTTAAATAGATTTTCTATTATATTATGTATTTAAAATACTTTAAGGTATTTCAAATACATATTTGTTATTTATGTATATGAAATACTTGGAAGTACTTGATAAATACCAGTATTTCAAATAGAATATCGATTTAAAATACTTTTAAGTTATTTTTAATACAGTATTTTTGAGTTTGAGTAGTTTATTTAGTTAATATTCGTAAAACTATTTTATTTAAATTGATTTTCTATTATATTATGTATTTAAAATACTTTAAGGTATTTGAAATACATATTTGTTATTTATGTATATGAAATACTTGGAAGTACTTGATAAATACCAGTATTTCAAATAGAATATCGATTTAAAATACTTTTAAGTTATTTTTAATACAATTTTTGTATTTTTGAAAGTGAAATACTAAGTATTCATGAATCCATCACTTCAACATAAATCTACTTAGCAACATTATCGTAATATAAATTCTAATAAATATTCAATGAAATATTGGACAGGGTCAAGTAAAGCTAAGTGGAATTCATTTAACTAAAAGTTTCATGATTTATTTAAAGGTTTTATGAAACAATGCCGAGTAAGTCCTGACGCTTATATACAAATGGCGCTCCAATTAGCATATTATCGTGATGCGGGTAAATTTAGTTTAACTTATGAAGCATCTATGACAAGACTGTATCGGGAAGGTCGCACAGAAACTGTTAGACCATGTACTATCGAATCAGCCGACTGGGTTAAAGCGATGGACAACAAGAAAATTACAACCGAAGAACGAATTAAATTATTGCATGACGCTTGTCAACAACATCAAGTATGTTAAATCAATTATTCTTCAATCATTAATCAACATCCATTTTGTATGAAATGCAGAAATTATGTATTTTTTTTTTGTTTAGACTGGTTACCAAGACGCCATGTGCGGCAAAGGAATTGATCGTCATCTATTCTGCCTGTACGTTGTCTCCAAGTATCTTGAAGTTGATTCACCATTCTTGAACAAAGTATTAAGTGAACCCTGGCGATTATCTACGTCACAAACACCACACGGCCAAACGAATCGTATGGATTTGAAGGAGCATCCGAACTGTATCTCGGCTGGCGGCGGATTCGGCCCGGTTGCCGATGACGGTTACGGCGTCTCGTACATTATTGCCGGTGAAGATCTACTTTTCTTCCATATATCGAATAAACGTAGTTCACAGCAAACGGTGAGTTAATTTAAATGTACATAGTCTATTGCGCATGCGTATGGGTAACAAGTATATAGAAAGATAGGCCATAGTATAGCACCCACGTTTCTCACTCTGGGCCACATGCTGCTTGTGCGGTTACACAAATGAATATGACAAAATCAATTACTAGTGGAATTGAATTCATAATTCACAATCCAATTTAACATTATTTCGATATTTCACAAACTCAAATCACCTACAATTGATTTTAAATCATAATCCAAAACGAATTGAAGCATTTTTGCCAATTACAAGTCTTTTATGTGCATTTGTATCATTCATCACAGAAATAGGAAATAGCCTATTTATCAATCACAAATTTATCATTATTCAATAGGAATTGAAGCGTTTTTGACAATTACAAGCCTTGTATGTCATTTTGTATTATAAATTCTAAAGGAATTATTGTCTATTTTATATTATTAATTAGAATCTGCTACGTAACTTGTATCTTGAAATATGATTTGAAACTATTCAACCTTTTTAACAATTATGTTACGCAACATCCGCTTTACCGGGCGTAATACCGAGGCGACGACGAAACGAACGGTTTAGGTTTTAGTTTGTATTGTGTCGTTGTATGATAAAGGTGTCTAAATAAAAAAAGTGTATAATTTCTGTGCCTTATAAGTGTATAATTTCTGCATATAATAATAATTTAAATAAATTTTGATGCTTTGAAGCTTTTTTCAAGATCTGGAGCCATTTTGTGGGCTTGAAAACTTTTTGAGGGTTGAAGCCTTTGATTAACTCATAAATTCAATTTTTAAATGAATTCAATTCCAATTTCTTAATTCCTTATTATTAAAAGGAATTCAATTAAATTGTATAAAATCGCTTGAAGCTTTTTTCAACACCTGAAGTCATTTTGTGGGCTTGAAAACTTTTTGAGGGTTGAAGCCTTTGATTAACTCATAATTTCAATTAAAATTTTTTAAATGAATTCAATTCCAAAGTCCTTATTATTAAAAGGGCTTCAATTAAATAGTATAAAATCGCTAAATGAACTTTTTTTAATTCTATTTGATTGGAATTGCCTGTATTGTTCGCAAAATTATTGATTCCCAAAACATGAAACATTTTTACGGCGATAATGTTGTATGTAAATTAAGATTTAGGTTTCGTTAGTTTAATTTGTAAAATATTTTGATATTTCCTTAAATTACTAGTAAGCATTCGATTTTCTATATTATGAACTACCGAAACTGTCGATCGGGGAGCATCTCTGTCATTTTCTGTACTAAAATTGTCATTATGCTGGCAATCTTTCTATATACTAGTTACTAATAATAAATGGTAATGGGGAAGGAATTAATCTCGGTATATTACCCTTTGAACATGGAATTTCTATTTATTAACTATTCAACATTTTATTTTACATGTATTTTAAAAAGGAACTTAAATCTCTTTTGCAAAGAATAATTATTTTAATTATTTTGCAATGATATTGTGCTTTTTTATTGCTATATATAAATGTATATAACATGTTTAATGAAATGTTCAAAGTTAGATAGACGTGGATTTAGAATATTTAGTGAAAAGGAATGTTTTATGATATGTTATAGCTTAGTCAAACAAAGGGATATTATTGTGTAAGTGAAATTCAAACTTAAATTATGCTTTATAGTTTTAGAATATAAATAACAAAAAAAAAAAATTAATACACATGCTTAATAGATCTTCGCTTTGCACATACAAGTTTGATGATTAAACATAATTTACTGCTATGTGTTATGTTTGCATTCTCAAAATGAAAATAATAATTGTACAATTTTGTTTTGAATACAGCGATAATGCTTTTGATCGATTAAAACGCGCTTGCGAGGATATTTTACACACAATGAATTGCTGTATTAAATTTATTACACAGCTCAAAAAAAAAAAATATATATTTAGTAAGGAATAATTGAATAAAAACACACTTGGTTGGTTTCAAAATTAATTTAATGTAACTTAATACGTATTTCGGCTTTTACACCATCGGCCAGAAGTGTCGGAAAGAAGTAAACTGCAAGGTATTTACATTAAATTAATTTTGAAACTAACCAAGTGTGGTTTTATTCAATTATTCCTTATTAAATAATCATGTTTCAACAAGTGCCTACAGCTCATACATTTTATCTTATATATATTTAGGTCTGGTTTTGCCCTCTATAACGCGTTGTAAATTTTAGTGTTATTTATTGTAAAGATTATGAAATAATATGTTTACTAGTATTAATTTAATAGTAAAAATTGAAAATCATACCAATAATTTATGTAAAATTTCTTCTATGGGAGTCACATGGTTCCATTTGTGGTAGTTGTTTGTTTGCACTTGAATCACTTCCATAGGATTACAGATTTGAAATTATATTATTTTTTGAAGGGCACTTATCTCACTATTATATTCTTTCATTAAAGATGTGCAAATTATGAAGAATTGTTATATACGCATTTATATTGAATAATCAAAGAATACAGCAACTTTTTATTTCAGAGTTGCGGCCGATTTGCTAAACAAATAGAAAAAGCTCTCGCTGACATGAGAACCCTATTTACCGATTATAAACGTTTAAACGGTAAGAAAGAATAATAAATTTAAAAAAAAGTTAGCGTAACTATAAATATATGGTTAAAACTATTATTGAAAATAAAATGAAGTGTTTTTTTTTTAAATCGCGTCCCGTGAGGTGTTGATCATTCGGTTTTGGTTATTCTCCCCTCTAATACATCTTTTTGTTGGTTGTTGTTAATTCGTAGTATATAAGTGATTAACCCCCCCTGTCCCCCCTTCGTAATAAAGACGATTTTTATTATTTTCCTTCCAAGATGGCTGGCACATCAATAAATGAAATCTTCCAAAATTTTTACAATATTTCTCTAGTGCAATTTTGTAAATAAATAATAAGAAAATTTTAAACATGATAACTGAAGAATTTTTATTTATAAATTTTACATTTATACTTTTTGAAGTGCTGGAGATTTTTATATAAACAGATTTTTCATTGGAAAAAGTGCTCGAAAGACTGACTTACAATGCAGAAATAAAAATGTAAATTTCTTTTAAGGTTTCTTGTGTTTTTCAACTATTGTTTGAATAAAAAAAATCGCGTTAATTTACTAATTTAATGCAATTATCAATGCAAATATACAAATTTATTAAATGTCTTATTGAATCTTGCACAACGGTAATGAAACGTTTTTAGATGTGAGATATTTTATTTAATATTCTGGTTTAATCGTTTTATTACGTTATGTCTATTTGCACCATTGTGATCGATTCTAATTTATTTATATTTAGTACGGCCTTTAAAACCAGCTATTTAAGTAACGACTGCCAAATTTTGTTATCAAACTAGTTGTTGTTACTTTCTATTGTATTATAAAACACTAAATTTGTTTTATTTTCGCAAAAATATTACAATAGAACGCAATTAATAACACGACAGTTACTCAAAATAGCTGTGATTGATAATCGAGTCCGTATTGGCATTGTAAAATATCGACAGATGATTGTAAAATTGCGCGAATTTCTATTTCGGTTTTAGGGAATAACTATTATTGTGAATTATTATATTTAGATTGTGTTAGTTGAAGTTAAATGGTTTATTTTTATATTTAAGTCTGAATTAATTTAATAAATTTCACTTTAAAAAAATAGATTAATAGTTCACTCTGACGATTAAAATTTTTTTTTGGGCTTATCCCACATTCTGTCTGCATTATTAGTGTTCCAAAAAGTAATTTCTGGACAGTATATATCGAATATTTTAAAGCCGTTACATTTGGATAATTAGATTTTGTTATGTTTGAAAGTTAAATATATCTGAAAATGCGATGTGTTCTCGAAAATTCACATATTTCAAACCTCATACATATATAAAATACTATAATAATTTCAGTTTTTGCGTTAGAATTGTTAAATAATACAGACACGACGTGAAATCGCAATATAATCAATGCAAATAATAAATATTATGTCCACTTCATTTATTTTCCCAATTTTTTTCTCACCTGTTATATTGCAAATGCTAAAACTCTCTATTGGCAAGAGAAGAATGGTTTCAATAGACATAACAAAAATATAATGAAAAACTTAAATTTAACAACGAATTTTAGCCATTTCAAAACGATTTTTATAATAAGTTTTATCCTAAAGCAATATTTGTATTATCTCACATCGAAGCAATAGTTTAATATATATATTTTCAATGTAAAAAAAAACACAGTTTTAGCTTTAACTCTTTTCGGGACCAAAATAATCAAAATTTGACCGAAAAAAAAACAATTATTTATATTAAATCATTAATATTTAAAATTATCATTGCAAATGGTGGTTTATTTTGTAAACAGCCATGCCCGAAAGAGTTAACTACTATAAAATAATGTTTTATATAAAGATATGTTGTTACAAATGTATAGTTATTATTTTTTCGTTACTATTATAATAAGTTATCGCAATATTCGTTGTAATATGTGTATTTTGTTATTATTTTTTAGTGCAAAGAACCAATTTTGCTAAAACTGTGTTTTTCCCCCCCGCCCCCACTGGTAATTTTTGTTTATATTGTCGGTTATAAAGGAATATAATATTAAAGAAAGGAAAAATATGTTTGTACATAACTTGTGCAAGTGTTTCTGTATAATAAATTTTACATAATATATTTACAATGTATTTTTTTTTTAATTTTTATAAATTTGTTTACAGTTTTTCAAGATATGTACCTAACATTGGCGATTTTCTTATTATATACACAATGCATTAATTGCAAAAATATCTTTTTTACAGGTTTTACATTTTGAGAAATGGGCTAAAGTACAAATGGCATGTTACATTTATGTTATAGAAATTTTTAATCAAATACTAACACAATGGTAGACATTTTTACAACGTTGCAACGTATTTTCACGTAATATAAACCATTTCGACGGATATTTGATACATTGTCTTAGTTGAGAAAGAAACAACAGTTTATTTTTTAGCTAGCAGGGATTTAAATTTGTTATTTTTAGTAGTAAACTCAATATTCATTAAGACAATCTCAAAATTTAATTTACATATAATGCCCTTCGTCAAAATGCATTTAGTAACCTTTTTTAAAATATACAATTATTTTACAGCATCCCGTACCATTTTAAATCTTAAACTAAGATTCGTTATCGTTTCAAAACCACAAAACAATAAATATAGTAAAATAAAACAGTTTTTCTTTAGAGAAAAAAATCACAACAAAAACATTTAATAATCACTTAAAATATAAATACAGCCCAAAAATATATATATAATGCACATTTATACACTGTTTCACTGGCGCAAATCTTGATTCATTCAAAAAATGAAACATTACATTTTTTATAAAAATGGAAAATATATTATTTTATATTTCTAGTGTTGACAGGATTTGTAGAATATTTAAACATAATTAAATTAATTTTGCAATAATAAAATTCATATATTTAAAGTTCTATATAACGAAAAGAATTTCATAGATTTTAAGGTTCTTCTTACGTTTTTAACATTCCTAATTTTTTTTTTTTTAATTGACTCATACCTAAATATACATATATGACTAGTTGCATCACTAGCACTTAACTTTAAGCTGAGCTTATATTTTGTATGCAACTAATCAATGACGTATAATTTTGGGTGTTTCGTAATAATGGCAATTATTTTTGAGGAAATATTTGTTTTTATGAGTTGTTCGAAGTGATTCGTGTTTCAATTAAACTACATATGATTTTACTAATCTTAATTTCTATTGTGTCGCATCAGGCAGGCTGAATCAACTTTTCCGTAAGTAATTTGGTATATTTTCCATTTGTTATATTATATATTTGGTGTTAAAAACGTATAAAGAAATCATTAAAACGAACAAAATGTGATGTCTTTATAAACCGCTATTGTTCATAATAATTTATTTAAAAGTTTTCAATCACAATTCATCTTTCGACGTGAAACTCCGCTTGGTGATAATCTCCTCCGCTTTTTTCTCTGTCCGTTGTTTATCATCACTAATATCCGCAATCACCTTATTCTTGCGTTCATCACTAACAATTAAATCGTCGTTACCACGTCGCTCTAACTCCTTAATAATTGTCTTTTCTAATTCATTAATTGATTCTAGTAGCGAATGTATCTTCTCTAAACGTATCTTCGACGAAGTACCTTTGAAATTTAGTAACTCCAATAAGACTTCTTTATTCGGTACTAGATCAATGATCTGTTTATCCGAATTCTCTGACACGGTAGTGATTTTATTTTTGTTTAACTCTATTGATAGTTCGTTTAATAACCATTTGGTTTGTTTCACTAAATCATCTTGTGCTATTTCATCTTCCGTCGCACCGGATAAAGTTTTATAATAAATGCGTAGAACTGAAGTTGGAATTACGAATTCTTTGTTATTATTGCCCATTAGAGTGAATAATCCGATTCGGATTATCTTCCATTGGGTGTATAAGGTTTCAGTGACGATATTATCGTCGGAAGGGGTTTGATTAATTTCTATCTGATCTTGCGTGATTGTCGCAGTTAAATCTTTAACAGTTACCGTTTTTGTGAAGGTGTGACCGGTGTGTTTTGTCAAGAAATCTTGGACGGATATTTTCAACTTTTGGAACATAGACTCCTCACTACTGGATGGCATCGCCTTATCCGATTTAAACTCACCAATCGTCACCTCAGCAGTTGGATTATACGTTAAAGCTAACAACAACTTGTTTGCATCTTGCGCAAATAAAAACACAACCGGTATTTTGATATCATCATTACCATCGCCAGACATTGCAAACATTGGCGAAGTCGCCGACGAACTACCCGGAGTATTGTCGATTACTATACCTGCAAGTGCTCCGGCTTTTTGAATTTTACGCGCTTTTTCTACGAACATACAATCACCGCGTTCCATGATAACGATGCTTCCTTTAACACGATCACTGTTTAACAATTCACTGCACACGCGGAATGGCTGGGCGAATACTACACCGCCAGAAACTTTCTGATCGCCTTGGAGCTCGGGCCCGAAGTGGCTTGGCCCAGCGCGGACCACCATTTTCCGCTCGATGCCGCTGGAATCGCGCATTATGAACGAGACGGCTTGAGGCAGAGCGTCTGGTTGCTGGGACTGCACCTTGGATAATTCTACCATTTCTTGCATGAAGAGGAGACCTTCCTCGGCGTCGGAAGGTGAGCGAGCCTAAAATAGGAAATTCGGAATAACGTCTGTGAACGCTTTACAGCCAAAAATGTTACTTACACTTGAAAACGTATGCAAAAGTTGAATCCTTCCATCGTTCAATGCAACTATATTAATGCCCATATCTTTAATAATTTTCAAATGATTCAAATTCGAAACTTGAAACTCCGCCGCAGTAAGTCTTCGCTTCGCAAGCCTCCTAGGGCAAACACCATCGACCATATTTTTGAGCGGTTTGCGTACCGATTCGGGGAACAAATGCAAACTATTAGGACACGAACGTGAGAATTCGGAATCATCGAGATCTTCGTGTTCGAGCGATGTTGTCGACGAATTGGAATGTGTGGCAAGGGTAAGAGGTAGTAAGTGTGCTTCAGTTGTAAAAATAAATTCATCTAGATCTAAAACTAATTCTTCCGGTTCCGCGAACAATAAGAACAAATATTTAAACGTTTCGGCAAGTACGAAGGAGTCCATGCGATCCTCGTGTTTGCCGGTACGCACATCATTAACGGCTGCATACCCGCATGAGACTCGCGCGTATTTCTGTAACGATTTCAAAACGTTTTTACCGACTTGTAAGTAGTATGGGTCGTTTGTTGCTGTGTATAGGAAGTAAGTGGATTCTAAAAATTCTGGGCGCAGAGGGTGCTGGCCCCAGTGTACTTGGAAATCGGTGGTGAATGCTTCTGGGATGAAATTGTGACGCTGCATTACTTGATATAACATCTCGTGCGTCTCCACGGCTGGCTTTATGTCTCCTGGAATTCAAAATTTGTCGGTACAATAAATTTATTTATAAATCGGAAAAGCAATTGATACCTTTTAGGACTTGTAGTCCAGGCCAAAACGCCAGTAAGGCATCCATGTAATTCCTGGAATTCGTATGCGGCCTATGCATATGCACATCCAACAACATAGGTCCTTGACTAATGTACTTCATAACCGCCGAATAATGTCTGTTGAATCTCGTTAAATATTTGTCATCTCCAAGTAATATGTAGGCTTTCAAACAATACTCATAGTATGAGTCGATTCCGGCTCCAACTCCCGAGTCCCTTCGTACCCAATCGCCGGAATGTACGTTTAACACCGTGCCCATAAGGTCGGAACTCCGATGTCGCATTTTCCAGAGTTCGTCCATTGCCCTTTGTGCTTTTTCCTCGAAAATGGGCTCACCCGTAAGTCGACTTAAGGCCGCCATTTCTAAAATGATTGTACCAGCGCAAGCTGTACATGTTTCTCGAAATGCGTCAAGTTTATCATTTTTTATGCCGTGCTTTAAGTTTATCTAAAATTGGCATGGTTAATATTATGGACTAAAGGCTGTAGGAATATAATATACAATGCTCAATTTTATAGATATGTGACGCATATAACAGATAAATAATGTACAATTTTGCATTAAATTGGCTTTCGGCTCTATCCAATACATTATAAAATATTTTAAATTTCCAGTAAATGTAAAGAAAATACAAGCCATTTGGTATTAAATTAAAGATAAAAATAAATTTACTTTCATAATTGACCAAATTTTATAGTTTAATAACCGCTTAATTAACAATATTAGTATTTACTAATTATCCATCTCTAAACAAATAAATTCAAATAAAATAGGAAATTTTGTAGTCGCTTATGGGTCAATAACAAATAAAAGGTCATTCATTTACGAAATTACGCAAATGAAACATTGTGTATTATTTTCTTGTAGCCTTCAATTACTATCGGTGTAATTGTGGTTTTGTGTTTTAATAGTGTAACCTTGAAAATGGTTTATGCAAAATATATTTGACGACTATTTACATAAATTATAAAATGTTTATTGAAATTTAATTCAAATTTGGTTTAACTTATTATTTAAATTTGTTATTTAACAAAGGGCTAATCGTATAACTGTCCGAAAAGTTGCGTGGTAAATAAATAAATACATATTTAGTTTATCGTATATTCTTATCTATTTACCATTTGGAATTACCCATAACTTTCATTTAACGTAATTATTTAAAATGATATTATATAACATAAAACCCAAATTTTGTATTTCCATTTGCAATCATGTAAAATAACATTTTAATTGTTTTGTATCTATGTTTATACATTTCCACAGTTATTTCCAAATCAATAAAAACTACGCTGACTATTGCAGTTTACTTTTAGAAGTAAACACATGAATGCAATACACGTTCTATTTGGAGTTTGTTGTGTGTAAATAAAATTGTAGAAATTCTTACTCTTGCGTATGGAATGCCTGTTGTAGAGTTAAACGCTGGTAACAAACGATAGCCTAAATCTTTGGCCATATTCAATAATTCTCCTTTATACCACGGCATTATACTGGCTCGTTGTTGTAAATATTCCGCTAGTATATGCGCCGAAAGCAATCCACTAAAAATAACAATACCGTCTACTTAAAAGAATTTAGAAGAAAACTGTTGCAATTGCGAAGCAATTTTGTTTAAATTAAAAATACAGTAAAACCTAATTCGGGCGAATTGCTGTCCGTTAAAGCCTAAAGTTATTTATATAATAAAGTGGAATTTTTGAATGCGTTTTTAAACAAGCATAGGTATAACGCACCTATGCGTCCAACTCGCCTTATAAGTAATATATGCGGGGGTTTTTAAAATTATGGCCTTTTGGTTAACAATTTGAAAAAATGTTATAGATATAAAAAGTTTTACAATTTCTTGTAATTATTTTGATAAACAAGATTCGGTACAACGCACCGATGAGTCCAGCTCGCCTTTAGGTACGATATGCGATGCGAGCATCGGTTTTTAATAATTACGGCCTATTGGGTAACAATTTGAAAAAATGTTATAGATATAAAAAGCTTTACAATTTTGATAAACAAGATTCGGTACATATAACGCACCGATGCATCCAGCTCGCCTTTAGATAAGATATGCGATGCGAGCGGTAGTTTTTAATTATTATGGCCTTTTGGTTAACAATTTGAAATAATGTTATATACATAAAAAGAATTACAATTGTATTGTTGATTATTTTGATATAATAATAAAAAAGTTATTGCATATTTCAAAATTCTAAATTGTAGTTTTTAATAATTTTTTATGGCCTTTGGGTTATCAATATGCAAAAATCTAGTATATATAAAATTTCTTAGAATTCTTTGGGGGTTTTAATTATTTTTCTAAGGGCAGTATTAAGGGAAGCTATACACTTTGGGGCCCTATAATTCGGGAAGTATACGGGCATATTTTAAAATTCGAAATTGTAGTTTTTAATCATTTTTTTACGGCCTTTGGGTTATCAATATGCAAAAATCTTGTAGGCATAAAATATTTAGTAGAATTTTTTGGGGTTTTAATTATTTATATAAGGGCAGTATTAAGGTTCTCCAAATTTTGGGGCCCTATAACTCGGGAAGTATACGGGCGATTGGATTTAAACTACGAGCGGTTTCAAATAGGATTCTAAATAATATGTGTAGCAAATTTGGTGTAAATCGCTCCGGTACCTTCAGAGGAGGCACACATTTGCTCTTACGAGCGACAACTAACATCCAAGTATATAAGTTATATATATATTTAGATTCAGGGCGACGAGACAAACATTTTTTGATCCGAAAATGCTACAGACACACAACCAAATACTTTAGCTTCATCGGTACTTCGTACAGCGAGCTATTAAGTATGTAAAAGTCGATCGGTGGAATAGTTTTTGAAAAACAGGTTCGAGATAACTCTCTAAATGCTCATAACTTTTGAATAAGGACTCCGATTCTTTTCAAATTTTGAAGAAATATTGAATTATATACTTCTTTTTTCTTAACTTACCCAACCCGTACGGAGTGAATATATTAGGTGGAGAAACTTACCCTAGCATCCGAATATTCGTCTCGAAAACCGACACCACTATGTCGCTATCGAATGAAACATCTCGAATTACAAGTTTAACAGCGTGCTCGAATTCTTCGAAATCTCCGAGGACCACAAGAGTATCCAAAGTATCGACAAGTGTTAAAGAGAAACTAAAATAATTTATTATTATTATTAAAATTGTTTGTATGCAAGTTTGATTAAACTTACTTCCCCATTGCGTCGTCGATGTCCCCCCGGCTAGGGCCGAGCCCCCGATAGCGCCCCTTACAACTTAACGGCATTAGTTCATCCGCTGGATAAGCATTTTCCATGTAAGCTCGATATGCATGGTAAAACATGTCACGAGCTTCCTCTCTATAATTTATTCAATTTCTCACTTAATTCCGTCGAAATAGTAAACAATGAATACGTACTTTAACTCTTGCCGTTCCTCTTTAGACATTGGTTTATTGTCTGTACAGCTACACGATGGCAATAACAAAATAAACACTGCAATGACTAGAATGTGACGAACAAAACAAAACCGAACCCAAACCATTTTAGGACCGAATGCCGTAAAAGTATTGTTTAAAATAGCAGCAATGATTGTCAAGAAAATCGTTTAAAATCCCGAAACGATAAAAACATATTGCGTGTCAACGTTATCTGTCAAAACGTCTATTTACATGTATTGCTGTACAGTATACTTATGTGTGTCCTAGATACTTTTAAATCACATTCCGTACGGCAACTAAATTCATTTAATGATGGATTAACTAATAATTTAAACCAAATATTTATTAAACGATGATTAAAAGTCCATTTTTGTAGGTGGAGTCTACTACCAATCACAAACTTACACCTTCAATAACAAGAATAAGGACAAAACAGCTGATCACTGCGTTTTTTTAACAATATTTATCATATTGAAATAGATACATACACTTTTTATTATTGCATACACAATTTTATATTCACTTGTTTTTATAGTTTTATAATCAATATACACAATTCTGTACAAATTGAATGAGTATTTTAAATTATAAAATTGTAAATTCGTATATACAAAAAACGCACCTACGTAATTTTCATTCTAATTTTATTTGCCATAATCTTAAATTCGCCTAATAATAACTTTTGCCTACACATACACTATAGTAATAGTTTAATTCTCCTAAAAGTAACTTTACCTAATTATATTATGCGTAAACAAATTTAGATTTTAATTATTTTATTGTTTAACTAAGCTAAAAGTCGATCGGAATTAAAAATAATATAGTCGGGTAACTAAACAAAAAACGGGTGAAATAAGGAATACAGCGCATGCGCAGAACCATTTTCCAAATAACTAACCACTAGAAAGTTGAAAGTTGGCCAACTTATTTCGTTAGTGGCTAATAGTTAATTATAATGGATGTTGTATGAACAACTACATTGATTTCTTATATTTCAACGTATAATGGTTCGAGGCGTGTATAAACCTCCCATATAGCACAGAATGCATTAAAGACGTAATAAAGACGTTTAATAGATGTAATATGTTAAGATGTCGTCTATTGGACGTTCTTATTACGTCTTTAAGGCATTCTGTGCTATATGGGAGGTTTATACACACTACGAACCATTATATGTTGAAATATAAGAAATCAATGTAGTTGTTTATACAACTTCCATAATAATTAACTATTAGCCACTAACGAAATAAGATGGCCAACTCTCAACTTTCTAGTGGTTACTTATTTGGAAAATGGTTCTGCGCATGCGCCGATTGTACTTATTTTACCCGTTTATTTTGTCAGATCAAAAAAGGGAAAATAATAAAATTATAATAAACAGAATAATATCGAACTCAAACTGTCCCAACGCAGTTATAAATTCAAAAACATAAGTTCATAACATACAGAATCATTGTCAGCCATGGGTGCCAAATTTTTGTTATTCCATGTGCCCAATACATTTACTACTAAAAACACCGGCAAAATAATTGCGATTATAACAAATCTATTAATTTTGAAATAAATTAAGCTTAAAATATAAACAATTAACTAATTACATTCATAAGTAGGGTTTTCAGGCCCTTGGGCACCCATGTGTTCGGCGCCCATGGCTGTTATCCATTTCTAAAAATTATCTGCGCATGTGCCATTGTTAGTGGATAATGTGTAATGATTCGTGGTTAGTAGCGGGTATAAACCTAAGACGTATCCCGAATTTGGATCACATTTATTTCGTGTCTAATTGACTTTAAACAGCTAAAATAATATTATTTCGATAGTATTAGCGATTATAAACCATTTTACTGCTAATTTATCCTCAAAATTATTTTCAAGTTCGAGAAATTCGATATTTTATTCGTTACAGCGGTTAAGGATTGTTCACAGCGAATCATTTAGTAATTAGGCTTAGAAAATTACAAATAATAATCTAGTTTGTATTATGACAAGCAATGTTAACATTCCAAGCAACATAATTTATGATAAATTTTGTTGCTGTGAACGTTAACCTTGTATGTCATACAACAAACTAAAATTATAATTTATAATTTGTAAGCTTAATTACTGATTGTTTCGCTGTGAACAATCCTTTACAGTGGGCCAATTTCGGAATAAAACTACTAGTTTAATATAAATATTTAATTAATTTATAATAAAGGCCTATATTTATTTAGTAGAAAATTTGCATGCTTGTTTTGTTATCAACCATAAAAAAATAGTTTGCCAATAATTGATATCAGTTTTTAATTAATTTCGTAAATAATATAAATTAATACGAAATAAAACTGTATGTATTCAAGGGAAATTCGATGAATTAGTCGATTCACGAATGCAGTTAGGGCAAAATGCACTTAAGGAAAATGATGCGTTCCTTTTTATTTCATTACTTTCTTAATGTAGAAAACAGCTGTGTTATGTCAAATTTAGTAATAAAATCAACAAATGCATTTTAAGCAATTAAAAAACACTTGAGTCAATATAACTTTTATATATGCATAGAAAAACTATGCGTATAATAATTTTATCCTTATCTTTATTTATTTTGTGATGGATATGCCGATTTAATATAAAACGTGCATACGAAATATGCACAAGTAATGGGAGGTTATTCGACACAAATACTATTCAAATTTGCCACTTACGCAATGCATCTGTGGGCATTTTCCGGTTTTACATTTGTGATATGTTTTTTACTTTACTATTTATACGGTGGTTTACTAGCATTCTTTCTACTTTTATTCGCGGCTACAGGTAAAAAAATATACATCGAAAATTACGTTCGAACACAATAGAGCATTTGTTTTTGAAGGCATCTTATACAATGCGGAAGATAAGTTATTGTATCATCCCGAGTTACCGAGTCATTCCAGAGTGTTTGTGCCGATTCCATCCATGTACGGGTTACCCTACGAAAATGTGCATGTCCGCACCAGCGACGGGACAATGCTGCATATGTTTCTGATCAAACAAGCGGCCGAACGAATGCGTTCATCGCCCACAATTGTGTTCTTGCACGGCAACGCCGGCAATATGGGCCATCGGCTGCAAAACGTGCTCGGTTTATACAACCATTTGTGTTGTAATATTTTAATGTTAGAATATAGAGGTTATGGGCTCTCTGAGGGGAACCCCACCGAGGACGGCCTGTATACGGACGCATGTACTTGCTTAGATTATTTAAGCTCTCGCAATGATATAAATCATTCAGAAATTATAGTGTTTGGTAGATCTTTAGGTACAATTTTAATATAATAACCGTTTTGTGCTGTTGTTAATAACCGTTTTGTGGTGTTTGTAGGTGGCGCAGTTGCAATTGACTTAGCATGTAGACCAGAATACGCTAGTAAAATTTGGTGTTTAATTGTTGAGAATACATTTACTAGTATACCTGAAATGGCGAAAGTGCTACTAAGTTGGCGTATGCTACAGTATCTGCCATTGATATTTTACAAAAACAAAGTAAGTTTACCTATACGCTCGATTACAGGGTCACTTTAAGTTAGCTGATCTTGAAGTTCGTTTGACGCTCACACCAGATATTCAAATCGCTTGTGCTGCCATCTGTAATATATTCTTGAATTGGCAACAATTCACGCTTTCAAAATAATGTTTATTTGCGGTTATGCTATATTTTGATGAATTGATTTTGTATTTATTCTATAATATATAAATAAATTTGTGCCACAATATCACATATTAACAAATTTGATACAGAATAGTGAATCGAAATCGAAAACATAGGAATGTACTTGTACTGTGCTTTTTTTTAAATATGCAAATATTATCCCCAGAAGTAAAGCCAAAACTTGTTAAAAAATTTAAACTGCGTCGACTAAGTATAATTTAATTGTTTAAATACATTTAGTATAACACTAATTTAATGTTCAATGTAGTCACGGATTTTTAGCTCGCCGTACGAAGTACGAAAGACGCTAAAGCATTCGGTCGTGTATCAAAAAGTGTTTGTCTCGTCGCACTAATAATTTTAAGATATTTTATGTCTACAAGATTTTTACTTTCTTTTACGAAGTAATAAGTAAGTCTTGTAATCATAAAAACATTTGAACTCTAGATTTCAACGGATATACACGTTCCCTGAATCGAATGTGACTATTTTCGGAATGACGTGTCTGTCTGTGTGTCTGTTTGTGCTCTAGGGCCAAAACTGTCGAACGAAAAATTATGAAACTTCAAACTTAAGACTTGTATATATGCCTTAGATGTGCACCTCCTATTTTTGAAATGAATATTCAAACCGGAAGTGCGCATGTTTACTCTATGCATTTTTTGTTCTATCTCCAATATCACTAGAACGGCTACACTTACGGCAAATATAGTTATGTTCATAATGAAAGATATTAATATTTCGCACAACTTTTGTTTGAAACATTTCTTCAAAGAATGTACCAGTTGCGAGAAAAATGCTACGAAACATTATAAATATGTTGTTTACGCGTTGCCATGGATTCGCATGTAGCTTATAAAATCGGATCATCTGCGCCTTTGATAGGAAAACAAAATAGACTCAATTAGATAAATGACATTTCAGGATATTTCTGTAGAGTATTGGTTAGTTTGACTGCTTGTTTTGGTTATATATATATATCTAGAGAATACTGCGTAAAAGAAAGTTGAGTGCAGACCACTCCAGATATTTTAATGCAGATATCATAAAAATTGGCATATTTAATTTATTAAATAAAGGATTGTTCACAGCGAAACAACCAGTATTTACGCTTAGAAATTATAAGTATAAATTCCAGTTTGTTGTATGACATACAAAGTTAACGTTCACAGCAACAAAATGTATCATACATTGTGTTAATTTTGTTGCTTGGAATGCTAACATTGCTTGTCATAATACAAACTAGATTGTTATTTATAATTTTCTAATCTTAATTACTGATTGTTTCGCAGTGCACAATCCTTAAGTGTTAAATTAAATTTTTAAATTCTTAACAAGTTTTGTCTTAACACTTGCAAATGTTTAATAAAGCATGTAAATTCCTATGTTTTCGACTTCGATTCCCATAGATAAACGCATTAAATTGTATTTCCATGGTTATATTTGAAGTTGGCAACGAACACCACGTAACTGCACTGTAAGACACAAATCTCTGTCTTCAAGACAGACGTATTTGAAGTCAGGTCATGCGTATACACACTTGCACTTCAAGATAGGCTCACTTTAACCACCTATCTAAAAGTCTTGGTGTAAATAGGGCATTAGTGATGACGTAGATATTGTAGATGGCCTTGGTAGGTAATATCGAAACAAATAAAAAATACACATGCATAAAGTTTGTTTAGATATTACACCAAGGTCTATTAGATACGTGACGTCACACTAATAGCGCATATTGAGAATTCTCCCGATTTATTAATGAATATGATTTGTTCAAAGTTCCTGTCAGTGTACAAAATAGCATCGTTATCTAAACCGACTTTGTTCATATCCGGTTTATCGGACACGTTAGTCCCGCCACGGATGATGGTGGAACTGCACACGCGGTGCGGCAGTGAGCGGAAACAGTTGCTGCAGCTTGCAGCCGGAACGCACAACGAAACCTGGACGTTGCAGGGTTATTACCATGCCATCAACGTATTTTTACAAAACTGTAAAATCCAACAAGCTGCTGCAACCGCGGTAGACAATGCACCATTGGTGCAATCGACAAAAAGCAAAGTTCATAACGTGTGAGATGATATGCACGTTATTTTCTTCTAGTGTGATCAATATTACATAATTCTGTCCAACTCTATTACTATTTATTTCCTACGCGTAGACATTTATAAGTTTTAGTCAAAATAATTTTAATCTTTTTTATGAAATGCTTATTTATTTTTATTCAATTCTACCAAATGTATAAATATTTTCAGTCAACTACAAGTGTCTTAAAATCATTCAAATAGATGGTAGTTAGTGGAATTTGTCTACAAATTTGGTTGAAAATTGTGTTGTAAATTTGTACATTGTGAACAAAGCTTTACTTTAAAACGAGTTCAGTGTGTTTCCTCATGTCTAGTGTAAAAAATCAAATAAATTGTTTTATAGATAAACAAATTATAATTGTATTACTTTTACATTCGAATGTATAGAAAGTAAGGGTAGGCTCACACACACACATATATATATATATATATATATATATATATATATATATATATATATATATATATATATACGAGGGCTGTCCGACAAGTACTTAGCCTCACCGGCCTATGGCGCCACTGTCGCAAGAGACAACCTATTGTGTAGTACTTTATCTTATCCCTTCCAAAAACAAGAATCGAATCACCGACCGATATTGTTCTTTTTCCATTTTTCTAAAAACTGCGGATTCTCCCGCTTTCACACGCGGTCAAAACAAAACTACGAGTCCGATTCGGCTGAAATTTTAACAGTAGCCGTCTTAAGATAATGTACTACACAATAGGTTATGTCTCTTGCGACAGTGGCGCCATAGGCCGGTGAGGCTAAGTACTTGTCGGACAGCCCTCGTATTTATTTATATATATATATATATATATATATATATATATATATATATATATATATATATATATATAATTACTTTTGTCGGGGTACCGACCAATGGTCTATTTAAGGCGGCAACATTTTAAGGTGGAGAAGTAAGAAATCAATCATTGTTTTTTTTTCTGTTGGGGTAAACATGAGATTATCCAACTATCGTGTGAAATACCCAGAAAGTATTAAATTTAATATTGAAATTTAGTTTTTCTTTTCGGTACATGTAATTCTCCGGGTTTTACCTAAATTTACAGCGAAACATACCTGTAGGGATAAGTTGAAACAAAAGTCGGCGTTGGAGCGCGTCAGGGATTAAATTCTCCCCAGACAAATATTTCTAGGAATATAATTTGGGGTCACAAAATAAAACAAAAATAAGTTTTTTAATATTAAAATAATTACGTACGTTCGATCTAAAATCAAAAGATTTTACTTGTTTTTAAAAAAATTGCTAGTAAATATAAAATTGTGAAGAGTTTGATACATTTAAAATCACAAACTCTCCCTCAAAATCTCATTGCAATGTACTATTAAAATGAAATATTCATACTCTTGTAAAACAACGAACATTTACTCGTATTAATTATTTCAATGCCTTAGAGAAAAATAAACAATTGGAAAAAAGACATAATAGATCATTAAAACAATAGAGTAACGTAACAGAAAACAAAATTTCAAAAAATAAAAAATAAATTGTTAAATAATAAATAATCTTTGAAATGTAAAATAAAATTACATTCGAAAATACCCATTTATGGATTATATTGTACCTAATTTAATAGTAAATTTGTAAAGTAAGATTTGTTCGGCGACAATGCAAGTTTTAAAAAATATATAATTTGTGTGCATGTATTAACAGTTGGTTCATTTTGATAGATGATGGATAATTTAATCAAAATATTTTAAATAAAAATGTGTGTAATTCATTCAACTAAACATTTTAAATATCAAGGTACCTAATTATTAATCGAAATCATAAGAAAATTATAATATATTCGCCAAGTAATTATGAAAATAGCGATTTGCCTATGTATAGTAATGTACTATACATACTTCGCGCCAACGTTGGGTCACGCGACGCGTCATAACTCGGCCAGCCAATAGCGTAACACTTGCCAGCTTGAGACAAACTACATCTATAGCCATTGGATACATGTCCAACGCTCCAACCAATTGCGATCTTCCTTATTTTCGAAGGGGGGGTGATATGTATAAAAGTAGATGTTAAACACATATATGTATTAGTTGACCACTGTTTATCATGAAAGGTACAATTAGGAACGGCATGGAACGATCGGTAACCTTTTATTATAATTTATTTTGTACTATTTTTGATGATGATTTATTTTCTAGTATTTTTGCGGCTACCAATTGATTGGTGCAGACAATATTGTACGATTTTGCAATATAATTTTAAAACTTCAACCTACGAAGACCGGTAATTTATTAGACAGTTAGTTAATTCATAATATAATATATTATTATTATAGAACATGGTTGTGCACAAATCGGCATTTCGACATCAGGGCAAAACATAAGGAGTTTAACAAATAGGATTTTACGCCATAAATCACGTATTGGCGCTAAGGTTCTGATTTGCATCGGCACCAACGATGTCATCAATGTAAGTGTTTTAAGGCCATCTAGTTCGAAGTAATGCCGCTCCGCTCTCGGCTATTTTAGATGGTGGCGCCGCTACCATCGACTACGATTGTTTAAGAAATCATGCGCACAGTATTAGAAATTAGTTATTTTTACGCTATAATCACAGATATTCCATCGAATAATGATTGTTTATTGAATATAAAGGCATTACGGACACATTGTTACACTTTTGGTCAATGTTATTACATAAAACTACTCAAAACCTATCATGATTAAACAAACCTCGATTACGCAAAAACCTACCAACTAATCTTTATAAAAAAAAAATCAGTGCATTCATAATTGCATAAATAATGCCTGGTGAAAATGTTAATTTTTTTGTACTTACAGTTTCGGAGATAAAAAATGAAAACTATAATAAATGACCTATTTTGGAGGTTTTTATTTTTTATCTCTGAAACTGTAAGTACAAAAAAAATCACATTTTTACCAGGCATTATTTATGCAATTACGAATACACTGATTTTTTTTATAAAGATTGGTGGGGTAGTTTTTTTTTTTTTGAGCTTAATTAATATTTTGTTATACAGCTTACGCCAATTAGTAAAGTTAAAATTCAACTGCGCTGCCTTAGGAAGGCCCTGCGGGGTAAAGAAATTGTGTTTTTAACCGTTCCGCCATTGTTGAAATATTGGGGTGACCCGGAACGGATGTTAAAAACTGGCCAATATAATGATGCAATAAAAAAACTTCAAGGTATTATCAATCGTACATTTATGCAATTCCTTCATTGACAAAACTTTATTTTGCAGGAGACTCAGTCTATGTATTAGATTTGTATGAATTTATGATAAACAGCAGTGGAACGCCAAGGGAGGAGTTATATGAAAGGTATTATTTAATAAATATATAAATTCGACCATTGCTACATATATGTATGTTTTAGATACTACAAAAGGCCGTTTCACCTTCGACATTTGCCTGAACGAGAAGACTTAATCCGTTTCAATAAAATGGGTATGATGGAGATAGCTCAATGGTTGCAAGAAAAATTACGTAAATTTTTATAATTCTAAATATTAACTGTATAACTTATTTGTTATTTATTTTTTAGCTATGTAATCCTGGTTATCAAATTTGGATTAGAACAAATAAAGCTATTAACATGGATAATACAATTGCAAAAATAGCGTAATTGTATTATAAATGAAATTAGCTTCACAGCAGATCCAAAATCAACTTTGTTATTGTATATGAAACGTAACGAGTTAGTTTTGCATTCGCTGTACCCAGAACAACAACGCTGCAGAATAAACAAATTAAATAAATCTGTTTCATTATTTTTTATTTCAACTTTTATGCCTTCTACCTTATTTAATAGCTTAAATTACATAATTTACGAAAACATATCGCTTTTATAAAATAACCACTCAGAGCAACAAATAAATAAATTCATTACTTTTAAATTAAACATTGTGCACATCTCCTATTTTTGAAAAGAATTCTTTTCAAAAATAGGAGGTGCACAATGTTTAATGAACAAAAAATGCATAGGGTAAACATGCACTTACAGTTAATTAATTAATATTCAAACTGTATACATTTTTTGTTCTATCTCCAATATCACTAGAACGGCTGCACTTACGGCAAAAATCTCCTATTTTTGAAATGAATATTCAAACTGGAAGTGCGCATGTTTACTCTATGCATTTTTTGTTCTATCTCCAATATCACTAGAACGGCTGCACTTACGGCAAAAATAGTTATGTTCATAATGAAAGATATTAATATTTCGCACAACTTTTGTTTGAAACATTTCTTCAAAAAATGTACCAGTTGCGAGAAAAATGCTACGAAACATTATAAATATGTTGTTTACGCGTTGCCATGGATTCGCATGTAGCTTATAAAATCGGATCATCTGCTATTTTGGCAGGAATACAAAATAGACTCAATTAGATAAATGATATTTCAGGATATTTCTGTAGAGTATTGGTTAGTTTGATAGCTGGTTTTGGTTATATATATATATATATATATATATATATATATATATATATATATATATATATATATATATATATATATATATATATCTAGTGAAAACTGCGTAAAAGAAAGTCGAGTGCAGGTCACTCCAGATATTTTAATTATATATATATATATAGGCGTAAATCTATATCTAGTGAAAACTGCGTAAAGGTCGAGTGCAGGCCACTCCAGATATTTTTAAGATATTTGATTGAATTCAGAGATTTTGTTAAAAATTACATCAATAATCCTAACTTTTTGCACTAAATTCAATTAAATAACTTAAAGAACCATTTGTGTCTTTAAGGATTGTTCACAGCTAAAAATTAGTAATTAAGCTTAGAAAATTACAAATAATAATCTAGTTTGTTGTATGACATACAAGGTTAACGTTCACAGCAACAAAATATATCATTAAATGTCTTCCTTGGAATGTTAACATTGCTTGTCATAATACAAACTAGATTATTATTTGTAATTTTCTACGCTTAATTACTAATTGTTTCGCTGTGAACAATCCTTTACGTTTTATATTATATTAAATTATATGTTGAATTATGTTCATAGTTATGCATAGATAATACACTAACAAAATGTATCATACATTGTGTTAATTTTGTTGCTTGGAATGCTAGCATTGCTTGTCATAATACAAACTACAGTGTTATTTGTAATTTTCTAAGCTTAATTACTAATTGTTTCGCTGTGAACAATCCTTTAAACATTTCAAGCAACAAAATTAACCCAATGTGTGATTAATTTTGTTGCTGTAAACGTTAAAGACGTGTTTAGAGCGAACCAATTAATAATTAATAGCTTAAAGAATTAGTAATTATAAGTAATCATTCCAGTTTGTTGTATGACATACAAGGTTAACGTTCACAGCAACAAAATTTATCATAAATTGTGTTGCTTGGAATGTTAACATTGGTTGTCAATTATTAACAAACTAGATTATTATTTGTAATTTTCGAAGCTTAATTATGAATTGTTTCGGTGTGAACAATCCTTTACTTTCTGAATATTGTCTGTTGCCAACTTCAAGCTACTCAATGACCTTAACATCCGTCAAAAAATTTCAACGTAACCAAAGAATCCTTTCACATGTCATCTGCCATGGCTGATGCAACCGAAACAAAAGTAATGGAAAATGACGGTGACGCGCCGCCTGAAAAATCAGCAAAACAACTCGAAAAGGAAGCAAAGAAACAAGCGAAATTAGATAAATTAAAACAAAAGCAAGTGAAACTCAGTATTCAGCCAAAAAAGGAAAACACGGAGGTACACTCGTCCCATATGTCTTTAAATCCTTCCGGTTTTCATCCGTATTATTGTAGAAAAAGGACAAAAAAAAAGATAAAGAGCCTAAAGAAAGTGCCGTTTATACTGTCGAGACAAAACCGGGCGATAAAAAAGATATAACATGTTCGATGCCAGATGCGTACAGCCCAAAATATGTGGAAGCCGCTTGGTACAGTTGGTGGGAAAAACAAGGGTTTTTTAAACCAGAATATGGGGTAATTTATTTTTTCTTTATTAATATAAATATTAAAATTAATTTTCGATTAATTACAGAGAAAATGTGTATCGGAACCAAATCCGAAAGGGACATTTATGATGGTTATTCCTCCTCCAAATGTAACTGGATCTTTGCATTTAGGTCATGCTTTAACTAATTCAATTGAAGATGCAATTACAAGATGGTAGGTCCATATATACAGTGTAATGCCATCTATTGCTGGCTAGATTGACTAAGCCAGCAATAAATGGCATTACAATCACCTTTATTGTTCGCTACTTGTTCTCGCTGATTCTATCCAAACGGCGAGCTGAACGCATAGGTTGTACCTAAGCTTGTTTATATCAATACCCGTATTATTAACTCGTACGGGGATTGATTAACTAAGCCAGCAATAGATGGCATTACAATCACCTTTATTGTTCGCTACTTGTTTTCGCTGATTCTATCCAATCGGCGAGCTGAACGCATAGGTTGTACCTAAGCTTGTTTATATCAATACCCGTATTATGAACTCATACGGTGATTGTAATACCATCTATTGCTGACTAGATTCACTAAGCCAGCAATAAATGGCATTACAATCACCTTTATTGTTATACTCGATACTTGTTTTCGCTGATTCTATCCAAACGGCGAGCTGAACGCATATGTTGTACCTAAGCTTGTTTATATCAATACCCGTATTATTAATTCGTACGGTGATTGTAATGCCATCTATTACTGGCTAGATTAACTAACCTAGCTAGCAATAGATGGCATTACAATCATCTTTATTGTTAAGCTACTTGTTTTCGCTGATTCTATCCAAACGGCGAGCTGAACGCATAGGTTGTACCTAAGCTTGTTTATATCAATACCCGTATTATTAACTCGTACGGTGATTGTAAATCTATCTATTGCTGGCTAGATTAACTAACCTATCCAGCAATAGATGGCATTACAATCACCTTCATTGTTATACTCGATACTTGTTTTCGCTGATTCTATCCAAACGGCGAGCTGAACGCATAGGTTGTACCTAAGCTTGTTTATATCAATACCCGTATTATTAACTCCTACGGTGATTGTAATGCCATCTATTGCTGGCTAGATTAACTAACCTAGACAGCAATAGATGGCATTACAATCACCTTTATTGTTAAGCTCGCTACTTGTTTTCGCTGATTCTATCCAAACGGCGAGCTGAACGCATAGGTTGTACCTTAGCTTGTTTATATCACAATACCCGTATTATTAACTAATTAGAGCTATTGCATTTGGTAGTGTGTCTGTAATATTGGTGGAGTTAAAAACTGTTTGCATAGTAATTCGTTTTACTAACACAAAATGTATATATCTTATATACTTGGATATATATAACTTTTATAAGGATAATTTTTTTGTAACTCATGCCGTTTCCGAGATATTGAAACAGTAGAAGGAATAAACTGATATTTCCATTTTTAGGCATCGCATGAAAGGAAAAACTACTTTATGGAATCCCGGTTGTGATCATGCTGGTATTGCTACTCAAGTTGTTGTTGAGAAAAAATTATTGCGTGAAGAAGGAAAAACTAGACATGATGTAGGGAGAGAAGAATTTATTAAGAAAGTGTGGAATTGGAGAAATGAGTAAGTTTGTATTTTCATTATATTTCTTACATTGGATTATTTTATTTATTTAAATCAAAACTTATCTTTACGATCTTAAGAAATAATTTCAAAGTGTTATTAAATATTTGATTAGTTTGGTCCATATTTCATGCCATTTTTAGTCTGATATAAAGTATTAATGAGTTATAGATAATAAATTTTAAAATACTTATACACTTAAAATCCCTTTTAATTTACTGCAAAACTCGCTAAAACATAATTCTATATAGAAAAGGGGATCGAATCTACTTGCAACTCCGCAAACTCGGTTCCTCTTTCGATTGGGATCGAGCTTGTTTTACAATGGACCCAAAACTATGCAACGCGGTCAGTGAAGCGTTTATTCGTTTACACGAAACTGGCTACATATACCGTAACAACCGCCTTGTAAATTGGTCATGCTCCTTAAAGTCTGCAATCTCCGATATCGAAGTTGATAAAGTTGAACTGCCCGGTCGAACTTTCTTATCGATACCAGGTTACACAGAAAAAGTAGAATTCGGTGTTCTAGTGTCGTTCGCTTATCAGGTTGAGGGGTCGGATGAGAAATTGGTAGTTGCAACTACCAGAGTGGAGACAATGTTGGGTGATACTGCAGTTGCGGTTCATCCGGAGGATGAACGATACAAGCATCTGCATGGCAAGTTTGTCATTCATCCGTTTTGTGATCGGAAATTGCCGATATTGTGTGATGAGTTTGTTGAGCGGGAGTTTGGAACCGGGGCCGTTAAAATTACGCCGGCTCATGATCCGAACGATTATGAAGTTGGCAAACGGCATGATTTACCATTTATTACCATTTTTGATGATAATGGGTTCATCATTGGGGATTACGGCAAATTTACGGTAAGTGTCTACGAGATATTTGAGGAATAGGATTTTCTCTAGTCGCAATGGATTTTTAAGTGATAGCGCTGCAATTGAACATAATTTTATATTATAGGGTATGAAACGTTTTCAATGTAGAAAGGAAATCACCGCTGCATTGAAGGAGAAAAATCTTTATGTTGAAACGAAAAACAATCCTATGGTTGTACCGATTTGTAGCCGATCTAAAGATATTGTTGAGCCACTGATCAAACCACAGTGGTACGTAAAATGTGATGATATGGCCAAAAAGGCAACCGAAGCTGTAACATCGGGCGAGTTGAAGATCATACCCGAACAACACAACAAAACGTGGTTCCATTGGATGGATGGTATTCGAGATTGGTGCATTTCTAGACAACTTTGGTGGGGACATAGAATTCCAGCCTATTTTGTGACTATCAACGATAGTTCTGTGCCAGCGGGAAGTGTAAGTTTGCTTTTTACTTTCTTTTACAGAGTAATAAGTAAGTATTGTAATCATAAAATCATTCGAACTCAAGATTTCAACGGATATACACGTTTTGACCTTACTTGAATCGAATGTGACTATTTTCGGAATGACGTCTGCCTGTGTGTGTGTGTGTCTGTGAACGCTCTAGAGCCAAAACTGTCGGAACGAAAAATTATGAAACTTCAAAATTAAGACTTGTATATGCCCTAGTTGTGCACCTCCTATTTTTGAAAAGAATATTCAAACCGGAAGTGCATGTTTATTCTATGCATTTTTTGTTTTATATCCAATATCACTAGAACGGCTCTTGCTGCTTTTTGCATAACTCGAATAGCATAGAAGTTATAGAAAAACTGAATCATATAAAAGTTAAATATATTAACATTTCTAGCAACTGTTTGAAAAGTTTTTTGTAAATGTTATATTATATTTTATTTCCTTATAGTCCTGATTCAATAAAACATTTTTTTTTGTTTCAATGCTGCTTATATTTATAGGCGGTAAGTTGTTTAAATCGTTTATTGACATTGCAATTTTTTTGTTGTAAGTTTGTCTCTAAAATTAGTAAAAATATTATCTTCAGGAAACCGATAATGAATATTGGATATCGGGTCGTACACAAGAAGAAGCATTAGAAAAAGCTGCGAAGAAATTCAACGTAGACAAATCAAAAATTTCACTAAGACAAGATGAAGATGTCCTGGATACTTGGTTTTCATCCGGTCTGTTTCCATTTTCAATTTTCGGCTGGCCCGAAAATACTGAAGATCTGCAAGTGTTCTATCCAGGAACACTTCTGGAAACTGGACACGATATCCTGTTCTTCTGGGTGGCCAGGATGGTGTTCTTCGGGCAGACATTGCTTGGAAAACTGCCATTCAAGTAAGTTCAAAAAAACTATTAAACTTTAAATATAAGGAACCCTTCTATTTTTGAACGCATTATTTTAAACGGAAGTAGTTGTTTACTGTATTTAAAAAGATCCCATTTTAACGTGTGATCGTCTTCAGGGAAATCTACTTGCATCCGATCATTCGTGATGCTCATGGTCGCAAAATGAGCAAATCTTTAGGCAACGTCATCGATCCAATGGATGTCATAAACGGCATCCTTTTAGAAGATCTTCACTTGCAACTGTACGATAGCAACCTCGATCCAAAGGAAATCGACAAGGCGAAAGAAGGCCAGCGGCAAGATTATCCAAAAGGCATCCCTGAATGTGGCACGGACGCGCTCCGATTTGCTTTGTGTGCTATGTGCCAAGGCCGGGATCTGAATCTAGATATCCTGCGGGTTCAAGGATACAGACATTTCTGTAATAAACTATGGAACGCTACTAAGTTCGCCCTTACATATCTTGGCAACGGTTTCAAGGCTACGATCACTGATGGCGCGTTAATTGGAAATGAGACTCAAATTGATTTATGGATTTTAAATAGACTGGCAGTTATGGTTGATGAGTGTAATAAAGGCTTTGAGAGTTACGATTTTCCATTGGTAACTGGGGCTTGTTACAACTTCTGGCTCTATGATCTGTGCGATGTTTATTTGGTAAGTTTTGATTTTCGTTTTTTTTTTTTTATATTTCTTAAGGTATCTAGCTCGATTAACTAACGTACCCGGTATTACAGTTATGGTTTAAACTCCAGTTTTGGTTTAAGTGCAATATTATGTTTTTAGTACCCATTGAATAAAATTGGTACTCAAATATCATAACTATAAAAACGTAAGGATCTCAACTGTAATAATGGGCCTAAAGGATTTTTAATGCAATCGATGTGTATTTGTATCTAGAAAACCCAGTTTTTTACTTTCTTTTTAAGTAAGTATTATAATCATGAAAAATTTCGACGGATATACATGTTTTGACCTTCCCTGAATCGATTGTGACTATTTTCGGAATTACGTCTGTCTGTCTGTGTGTCTGTGAACGCTCTAGGGTCAAAACTGTCGAACGAAAAGATATGAAACTTCAAACTTAAGACTTGTATATGCCCTAGATGTGCACCTCCTATTTTTGAAAAGAATATTCAAACCGGAAGTGCATGTTTACTCTATGCATTTTTTGTTCTATCTCCAATATCACTAGAACGGCTACACTTACGGCAAATATAGTTATATTCATAATGATAGATATTAATATTTCGCACAACTTTTGTTTGAAACATTACTTCAAAAAATGTACCAGTTGCGAGAAAAATGCTACGAAACATTATAAATATGTTGTTTACGCGTTGCCATGGATTCGCATGTAGCTTATAAAATCGGATCATCTGCTATTTTGACAGGAAAACAAAATAAACTCAATTAGATAAATGATATTTCACGATATTTCTGTAGAGTATTGGTTAGTTTGATAGGTTGTTTTGGTTATATATCTATATCTAGTGAAAACTGCGTAAATGAAAGTCGAGTGCAGGCCACTCCAGATATTTTAATTATTATATATAGACGTATATCTATATCTAGTGAAAACTGCGTTATCTATAATTTTGACAGGAAAACAAAATAGACCCAATTAGATAAATGACATTTCAGGATATTTCTGTAGAGTATTGGTTAGTTTGATATCTGGTTTTGGGTGTATATATATATATATATATATATATATATATATATATATATATATATATATATATATATATCTAGGGAAAACTGCGTAAAAGAAAGTCGAGTGCAGGCCACTCCAGATATCTTAATTACATAAACATAAAAACATTTATTATAGTACATTCGATATGGCATTTTTTCTTTAGGAATATTTAAAACCAGTCTTCCAATCTGATGATGCAGCTGCGATCTCAACAGCTCAAGTAACATTGTACCGGTGTCTCGAAATCGGTTTGAAATGTTTATCTCCATTTATGCCGTTCATAACTGAAGAATTGTACCAGCGACTACCTCGTTCAGATACTACAACCATTCCTAGTATTTGTGTAGCACCGTATCCCGAACTAGAACACTGCCCTTGGAAGAATGAGACCATCGAACAAGAAGTTGTGTTTGTTCAGAAAATCGCCAAAGCTATCCGGTCTGCAAGATCCGACTACAATCTTCTCAATAAAATTAAAACAGAAGGTATACACATACATAACTGTAAACATAAAAAATGTTACACACCCGATTGAATACTATAGCTCTTTTGCACAGCATTGTGCGAGGAGCCTAATTTGATCATTCAATCTAATAATCAATTTTGTTTCTTTTCTTACAGCGTATTTATTCGCAAGCGACGACTTTTTGCAAAAGTACGGCCCGGCCCTTTGTACTTTGGCTTACTGTTCGAAGATTGAATTCAATCAAAAAGCGCCAATAGGCTGCGCGATTTTAACTATTTCCGATAAATGCGAAGTACATTTATTACTGAAAGGCTTCATTGAGCCTGCAAAAGAAATGGAGAAAATCGAGAAGAAACAAGAACAGCTTATAGACACCAAATCAAAACTCGAACAGGCAATGACGGCCGCCGATTACACAACAAAAGTGCCCGAAAATATCCGAGAAGCAAACGATGTTAAGTTGTCACAAACTAACACTGAATTAGAGCGAATAGTTAAAGCAATTGAAACACTCAAATTAATGGAATAATTTGCCAATAGTATTGGTGTTATTTATTGTTAACTATGGTGGTGTTTGTATATTTATAATTTATTTAAAATGCACTTTTAACTTGTTAATTTTTTACTGCCGTAGTTAGCTCAAGCTGTTTACTTTATACACATTTAATTGTACTTTCACAGAAGCTAAATAAAAACAAAGCTTACTTTCAAAATTATACGCTTTCTAGGTATAAATTATTTTCAGATACTTAGGATTGATGCGTCAGTTATTGCCCTGAAACCAATAATGTTTTCATTGCAATACTATTTCGCGGTGCGAAACCAAAGTTTATTAATTATTTTCGATATTTTAACGGAAATACACCTTTTAACCATCTGACTATTTTCGAGATGACATCTGTGTATGTGTTTGTGTGCGTGTGTGAAAGCTCTAGAGCCAAAACTTTAAACTTAAGGTTTTTGTATCTAGCCCAGGTGTGCATTTCCTATTATTGAAAACGATTTCTTAACTGGAAGTAACAGTTTACTCTTGCGAATCTTTCAATATCTCTGGTATATTAAAATTTCTAGCAACTTTTGTTTGAAATTTCTTCAGAAAAATGTTCCATTTACTGAAAAAGCGCCTTTAAAATGATTATTTTATATTTACGTTTATCCAGTTACAATATATATATATATATATTATATATATATATATATATATATATATATATATATATATATATATATATATATATATATATATATATATATATATATATTTTGTTTCATAGATAACATAGGGTGAATTTAAAACAAAATAAAGCATTATAAATACAGAATAAGGACAAGAAAGTCGAGTGAAATATTTTTACTTTCTTGGACAAAGTCTAAATGAAAATATGTATTGTAACTATGCAAAATTTCAACGGAAATACACGTTTTGTCTTTCTTGACTTGATATCTCCTATTTTTGAGATATCTGTGTGTGTGTCATTAGTGCAAAAATAATTGAAGATATAATTATTAAACTTTAAATTTAAAGTTTATATGTAACCTCGAAGAATACTGCCTATTTTTGAAAATAAAATTTAATAAGGTAGTTAAAGTTAACTCTTGCTTCTTTTCCTATTTTGAAAACGGCACGAGTTAGAGAAAATGTGATAGATATAAAAGTCAAAGATATTAAAATGTACTATAACTTTTGTTTGAAACGTTTTCTCAAGAAGCGTACCATTTTCTAGAAAATCGCTTTTGAAATAAATAAAAAATATAAATATTTTAATTTGACTTCACATTGATTTACTTTATTATCGAGAATATATATGTATATATATATTTAAAATTTATTTTACGTTGTGTCATTTGAATTAAATTATATTTCCTTTAATCTACATCAGTTAATTGTTCACATGCGAACTTCCACCCAAAGGGTTACTTTATTTCTGGAGTCATTACCAAAAGTGCCGAAGATATTAGATATTTATATTGATTTTTAAGTTAAATCATTTATTTGAAATTAATACAGTGTATATTTTTATCTGGGAGTTTAACAATAATAAAAAACATTCTTATCTCATAGTATCATTTTCCGTCACGGATTTGTCATAGCTTTAATGATGGTCATGTTTGTGTTCATCTGATTTAGGTCCTTCTTGCGGCTTCTGTACTGGGCGAGGCGGAGCCGGGACAGTTCTGTATCATAAAGTAACAGATAAAGCTTTAGTAAAATTCCAAATGCCACATGCCTATTATATTCAGATTCGCGATTTGGAACTGTTCGTTTGTCGTGCATTGCCTGCTCAGTTCAAGATTTGTCTCTATGATCTGAGCAAGAAATGCAGGAGAAACGAATAAATTTATAGTCTCATTCTAATTTTTTTTAATTAGTACAGTAGATGAGCTCTGTTCGAAGACAGTATAGCAAATAAATATGTGTAGTTTACCTTTCGTTTGAATCGCGGACCTGTCGACCAGTGGGTACTGGTTCGCGAACCAATAACGGTAAGGGTACCGCTGGATTACCAACTGGTTGAATGTGAACGGAAGACGGTTGTGTACCAGCTACTTTTTCATTGGAATGCTCTTGTTTCTCTTCTGTGGCTCTAGCTGTTCTCTGATGGGTTTGATCTGCTGGTTTAGGCTAGCATAAAAAAGTATTATTGATTATACTGGAAAGCTATAAATTATATTATATATATATATATATATATATATTATGTATAATTTTAATTGAAAAATAAGAACGCTTGTTTTGTAATTTATAATATTTGTTAGAAATATAAGCAAATCTTATTCTGATATTAATATAACTTTATTAAAAATTGCAAATAAATTACACAATTCAGAAAATCAAAAATCAAAGATACTATATCTGTGGACTCACATTTACAGGTTGTCTCAGCACTGCTGGAGCTGCTTGCGCTGGGTGCGGGTGCGCTTGATCGTCGTCATGAGATTTGCCTTCATGATCTGCGGATCTTTTTTGTTTTGGTGATGTTTGTGCACCATGCTGATAATTAGACAAACATAACTACTTATAAAAAAATCTGAAGTGCCTTTCACTCGACTTTCTTAAACTTAGTTTTCACTTTATTGTGCTTAACATTAAATTGCTAATTTAAAATTAACAATAGTCAGCTTACCACAAGTGCACCTGATAGCGGTTGTGATTGCAAAGGAACTCTATGCAGATCAGGAGAATGATCATGTTCATCTTGGAGTTTCGGTTCATTAGGAGTATCCCTGGCTACTCGTTGCTGTTGATAGCTAATATTTTTGAGAGGTGCCTGAGTATCCCTGGCTACTCGGCCCTGTTGCCCAGCTGCGAGATGATGGCTATCATGCTCTTTTGATTCCTTCGATTCTTTTGATTCCTCTGAAGATGATCTATCATGATGGCTAGGATCATGAGATCCTGATGGTGCTGGAGCGTCTCTGGTTTTGCGGTCCTGTTGGTGATGGTTCTTGTCGTCTTCTTTCGATTCCTTTGAAGACAACGAACCTATGTGACCAACGCTTGGTGGTGCTGGTGAGGATGATGGAGCACAATTCAGTGCGCCAAATACGGCGAAGATCAATACTGCTTGTAATAACTAAGACATTTTTAATTTATAGTTAGTCACATTGAAAGTTCTAATTTTGCCTAATATATAAAACCTATTTAGGTACACTCATGGGCATATGCCCATATCATATACAGTACACAATCCACTCAGATGTTATAATAATAATGTAATCATTTAGCGGGTGGTTATTGTTCATGAAACAATTTTGTAATTGTATTATTATGTTATTACAATTTATTAAATTGCCAGACAAGGGATTAAGTTTTCACCTTTTAGAGAATACGCAAAGTGGGTAATACAAAAAAAATAATTGACAATGATGTAAATATTTATCACCTAGGGTGAAGTCCCACAAATAGCTAACTTGTACGCACATTACAAAGTACAATTAATATAAACAATGGGTAAATGTGTAAACAATAATTAGGAAGATTTAATTTTTTTAAATAATAATATAATCGCGATTCAAGTTTTAGACACTGATGAAGGTTTAGTCCCAATAATATTACAGCATTACCCAGGTGCTTCTTAAGACTACACCCCCGATTCTCCATTAATATTGTACTATAATAATGACTAGGTCGAAATGAGCATAAAAATAATTTTCAAAACCAAAATTATGTAATTAACACGTCGAAATACTAATATATATTTGTTTCAAATGTAAATATATTTAAAATAGAAATATATATAATATAATATAATATATATATATATATATATATATATATATATATATATATATATATATATATATATATATATATATATATATATATATAATTCAATAATAAATATACCACTGGTTCATTTTTAATAAAACATTAATTACTAACGTTTTTACTATAACACTGTTCAATTATGTTTTTAGTATATTGTTAAAACCAAATACGTTATAAATATATGAATTTATATTGTAGTTTTATAAAATAATATTTCACTGCAGTAAATAATAGATATACATATAACAATTGTAAGATATATAATACTAGGTACTTACAAGATGTGCCATTTTCACAACTATGCCTGTCTTCGGCGAAGAACTTCTTTATATATCTGTTGCGATCAACAATTGAGCGTCACAACTATATGTTAATTATTTCTTTTTAAATAAACAATTAATCAGGACCGTACTTACCTCTATTTTACCATTGTAAAAGATTTTGTAAAAATTTAATATCCTTATTTGATGTATCACTATTTCATTAAATAGTGATACATCAAATAAGGATATTAAATTTTTACAAAATCTTTTCATTAGTGTACGTGAGTTCAAGACAGTGTTTGGTCGTGTGTCTGTAATATGCTCGGATTGAGAGAAAAAAATAATTAACAAATAGTTCTTGTATTTTCGCCCTGAATCCAAATATATATATATATATATATATATATATATATATATATATATATATATATATATATATATATATCTCATATACTTGGATGTATGTATCTCGCTTGGTCGGTCGTAAAACCTGATTTTGTGACCGCAACTCCTCTGAAGGTATCGGGGCGATTTTAATGAAAATTGATATACATATAAGTTCTACGTCCGTGAAGTGCCCGTTGCATTTTAAATCCATACGTCTGGAGTAATAGGGTCCCTAAATACTGCCTTTAGTCAACTTTTATTTTTTCTACTAAAAATTCTAAGATATTTTATATCGATAAAGGTTTTCCAAACTGGTGCTTGCACCATTGATTGTTTTTTAAACAAAATATTTTGAAATTGTTCGTCCAAAATTATTTTTATAACGCTTAAAAAACAATATTCTTTTTTAGTTTCTTATAATATGAATCTATTAGATATTGATTTATTTATTATGTTATTTATATTTTACTTTAATTCCCTTGTTTTCTATGTTTATATTATGTTATGTATTAGTCATATTATTATTAATTGTTTTAGCAAAAAAGGTTTCTCATATTATTTTCTTTTTATTGTAAATTACTATAAAATTAAAAAAAAAACGAAATTATACATTGTTTATAGTCGAAATACTAAGACAACGGACTTGCTTCATCGACCTGTAATGAACTGATAAAAATCAAATGATTCACTAGCTTAAAATAAAATATACGAATCAAAAATAATGAAATACACAAGTTATATTAAAATGTCTAGTAAGTTTTTCCGAAAAACGTACCATTTACTAAAAAATCGCCTTTGAAAATGGTTATTTTATATTTACGTTACCCTAGTTGATTGATTTTATTTCATAATTATCGTAGAGTTAATTAAAACATAATTATAAATGCAGATAGTGTACGAATAGGAAAGTCGAGTGAAGGCTTCTCCAGATTTATTTTTAATTGTTTGACCAGTTGATATTTTTACTGAGCCGCTCCTGGATTTTGTGGCACCCTAGGTGCACATCGGCGCATTAGCTATACCTGAAGGTCGTGTTCATGGCGTCCACGGCGTAGAGATCAACGTTGGATGATGTGTCATACCTCACTGGTGTTAAATAATTGTGCTAACTAACACTAGCGCGCCAATCGAATGAAAATTCACGCATACAATTAACAACGGCACTCAAATTAACAACTGTCCGACCTTACATTAAGTCACATTGAAAAATTGCTATATATATACATTATTGTTTACAAAATGTCTCACCGCAATTTTCAAATAAACATCTTTTCAATTATATTCTGAATTTCCCATAGCAATTTTTTAATCGTTTTTTAATTTATTTACAAAAATTGAAGTACGTACACTAAACTATCTTATACTTAAAAATGTATAATCAACGACTATTTTATAATATTATCCCTTTAGAAGATAATGTTTCATTTATGGTTGGATATGGTTTATAGCTCGCCGTACAGAATGTACAAAAGCGCTGTAGTGATCGGTCGTGTGTCTGTAACATACTCGGATCGAAAAAGAATCCTAACAGAAAGTTCTTGTATTTTTACCCTGAAACCAAATATATATAACTCATATACTTGGATCAATGTATCTCGCTTTGTGACCGCAACTCCTCTGAAGGTACCAGGCCGATTTTAATGAAATTTGATGTACGTATAATTTAAACGCCCGTGAAGTTCCTGCCGCATTTTAAATCCAATTGTCAGTACAGGTCTGGAGTTATAGGGCCTCAAAATTTGGAACCCTCCTAAATACTGCCCTTAGTCACCTATTAATTTTTTTAGTATTGTCTACTAAAGATTCTAACATTTTTTATGTCTTTAAAGTTTTTTCAAATTGTGAGCCTATAGGCAGTTGCTTGAAATGTCAATATCTACTTTTCTCTAACTCGTATTATTTTCGAGATATGCAAAAAAATGCAAGAATAAACTTATACATCCGGTTAAGATATTATTTTCAAAAAAAGGTGCACACCCGGGTACTAATACAAGTCTTAAGTTTAAAGTTTTATAGTTTTTCCTTCTACAGTTTTGGATTTAGAGCGTTCACACATACGTCATCTCCAAAATAGTCAGATTCGATTCGTGTATTTCCGTTAAAATTTGTCATGATTGCAACACTTCCATTTAGACTTCGTCCAAGAAAGTAAATATAAACATTATTCTAAGCAACCAATTCTCACTGAAATTGTGAACCTGTATTTTACAGAGCTCCAGTGTTTTAGATTATTCTATAATAATTACATCGCAAAAAAATTATTTATTTTATCAAATCCATCTCAAGTTCTGAGAAAAAAAGATCATTTATACAAATCTCAAGGAATAAATTAACCGTTTTAGTAAAAACCACAGAGACATAAACAACATGTTTACTTGTCATCTATTTTTCCTTAGTTACATAAAATCGCGCATATTAAAATTAAAAAAAAAAAACAAAATAATTGGAAATAATAAAAAATATAAGAAACAAACGATTTAATCATTGCAAGCAATAAGCAAGTACGTAAACTGTTATTTATTCACACATAATTGAGGTGAACCATCGAATCTCTTTAATCGCATTACAATTAACTTGTGATTATGATACATGAATAATGAATGCAAATAAAAATAGATATATACGTTATTCATCTTTACATCTATGACCATGTAATATAAAAGAAACATTTCGTTACGGTATTTATTATAATCGTTATATAATTTGATTGTTCTAAGAATAAACGAGTATTCTTGTATATAAATGCAAGGATTTGTGTAAAATAGTTAGTCGTTATACTCATTTTGTAGATAGACTAAAATTTATTTTATGTTTACTTTTACAATCATTCAATCTATGTTTATATGAATTTATGTATTTTGTGAAAGGGCATTTAGTTACATAGGAAATATGGTGCAAAATAATAATACAGTCTTTTCTTTTTATATTTCTTTAATACACATTGTTTGCAATTAAATGTATTTACAATAACAGACAGATCGCACTATTCCGTGATCAGATTTTTATTTTCATTCTTTTTAAAATACGAATCATAATAAATAACAAATCATAATTAATATAAATAATCTATATTAACATTATAATTATTGATTTTTTTGCACCTCGAAAACGTCACAATAATAATTCGGTAGTATGTACTCAAACTGAGACAAAATGGAGGCTAATTTTATTTTTTTAATGTAGGCGAGTGCAGACCAATGGTGCAGCATTGAAGAGAACAACTTGCAAATTTTTCGTTTTTTAACTTCTTATTATTTATGTTTTTTTTTATTTTTGTTAGAAACAAATACTACTTTAAAAGTAACTCACACAAAATTATCAACCAAGCGGTCATAGATATTTTAATTTAATTTTCCAGGATTGTAATCAGGTGTTTTTGGTATTGTCTCGTATGCCCTTGGGAAAACAGATTTGGTGGTTACTGTTTTACAGTTGATAACCACGACAAAAACTGTTTATAGTTTTATCAATTGATATGTAAACACTGTTTCAGAATATGCAAATATATTGCACTTTTTACTCTCACATCAAACATTTTTCAATGGTTTCTAATTTTAAATGATTAACAATCATTTTTTTCTATTCTATATATAAAAAGGAAATATATTTTTGACGAATATATAATTTTAATAGTTAAGAAAAATATATATTTTTTTGCACCTGCAAAATTAGAACACAAATTGAATCATTTATTATGAATTATTGTTATATTTAGCTGCAAATAAAAATATAAGTACTCAACTACTATTAAGGGGCTCGTTTGTATTGTTTGTCATAAAACAAACTGAATTATTGTGTAATTTCTAATCGTGATTACAAATTGGGTAGCTGTGAAAGCGTAAAAGTACTTCAATACTCGCCATAATATATGACCTTCTTTAGAATAATAGAAACCATTGAAAAATAGCCTAAAGTTCTAATTTTCCATGAAACAAACTACCGTAGAATAAAAAGATTATTTAAAATTGAAAACATACCGTCACAGCTCCACGTTTGAAAAAGGCAAAAAGCCTACGTCTATTTTAATAAAATACCTCTACGTAGATATTGTCCATTAGAATGTCACAGTGCTGATTTTATATACTAAAAACGAACATTTCATTTTCATTTTTTCTTTGAGCTGCACATTTTGTCGAATGTTTTCGAACATTACGTATAAAAGTTTCAGACATGTTGATACAATTTTATAAAAATTAACGACACTATTCATGCAAATCTAGTTTGAAATACTTTTAACTAACGAAATTTCGAGCTGTGACGTCCAAATTTAGTTTACGTTAAAAGATATACGTTTATATTTCATTCGAAATCCATATTTTTGAGATTTGATTTTGTAGAAAATAGATAACCGGCGGTTACGTGGTCGCAATTACGGAACGTACATTTACAACCGCCATTACATGTGTTGTAAAACTCAAATAGTTAATTATACCTATAATTTTGTATCAAAATATTGAAAATGGCGATGATTTGCAAATTCAAATATATAAATTAATTTCTGAATGAAATATAAACGTATAGTCAATTTAACCAGAGGTTGGAACCAAATTCATTGCTAATAATAAATAATTTAAAAGTCGAATATTCAAAAACGCAATCACAATTAATAAAAATGAATATAATTAGGTTTTTTTTTAGAAACGACAAAATTTAATTGTGCCAATACTAACTAAGTGAAAAAAATAACAAAAATACGTTACGAATTTAAAAAGTTTATATGCAAAATACTGCCCTGTCTATTCTCAAATTAACAGTTTTCAATTCATTTCATATAAGTTAAAAACATAATTGTAAATAATATTATCACTTTTTAACAATTACCTAAAAAAAAAAGAAACACACAAAATTATAATATAACATATTCACAATATTAATAAAGGTTCACATCTGCTAAAACAAAAAAAAAAAAACGTCATTTTTCCGAATAAGGTAAATAAAAAATAATAAATAAACAATAGTTTTCTGGGCATATCTAACAGATGCAACGATTTCTTTCTGTGTTTAAAATAAACCTTATATAGTGCTTTTACACTTATGTACAAATTCTCTCAACGAAATTGAGCGTTTGCTTATAATTAAGCCAAAACTCAGGGAAAAAATAAGACAAGCGGTAAATTTTTATTTTTGAACACACTGCACTAAAAACAACACGATTTTTTTTAAAGCCATTCGCTGTTTAAGGGGATTAGAGATAGAGAGAAATATAGAGAAACAGTGACGAGAGAGTTGTTTTGGTGGTAGTTGAAGAGAGACAGTAATCATTTTATGTTAAAATAACCGGGTGGGATGTGGGTAAAATGGTTTTGTTTTGTTGTTTTATTTTTTAGTAGGCGTACCGCGTTGAGTTAACCCTTCGAAACGTTTAAATGTGTAGTTTATGAACACCCAGTCTTTATATATCACATCACCATCTTGTGGCAGAGGGGCGGCGGCTAGAACGAAAGAAAATGCGATGAGCAACCCACAAGACACATTCAATCACATATATTGACAACACACCTTGTTTAAAATTAAGAAAAAATATATATTTTTAATTTTCTGTAGTCAATTAATACGGTAACTCAAAATATGTGCACTAGCACTAATTACAACTACATCTTAACATGCTTAAAATAGTCTTTTATAATAATTTATTATAATAAAAAATAATAAAAATCAGCACATTATTAATTTTTATAAAAGAATTATCATGAAATTGTTAACACAATGTTTCCAGTTCTTGTCTCGATAAACTTGATTCTTTTTAATTCAAAACTAATACCAAATACCAATTGGGTTACTAATAAAAATATTAAATAAATAAATAAAAAATGTGAAAAACTCACGTATCTCGAGTTTGACGTCGGGGAAGTCGTCGAAGTTGGACGTGTCATCAATAGAGCGGACTTCGACAGGTATTGCTGCAGGTCGTTCCCGGATGTGTTCCCAGTCGACGCCCCGGAAGAACGGTGCAAGTTTCAGCTCGTCCATACCGCGCTGCGAGCCCAGGCGTCTATCACACTCACAACAGAATTTAGTGATTGTGTCCTTAGCCTCCTCGCTGATCGGCACTTCCGGCGGGAATATTAACGTCTCCCGCCACGTCATCACTTTGCGGTATGTGTCCTAGAAAGGATAACAAAAGTGAGATTATTGCATACAAGTGTTAAGTTAAGAGTAAATAAGATTAAATTTACAAAAATGTCTATGTACAAATAAAAAATATTAGATATTTTTGTTTTAGTTTCGAACAACCATCTTGTTTTATCATTTTATTGTGTGTTCAATTGGGCTTATAGTATTCAAGACCCATGCACTAGACACACAAAGCGCATGCGTAGCAAATCTAAACAGGATAGTTAATACACTAGACAGGAAAACCACTGAAAGTTAAACGAATTAAGGAATTATGATTAGATTTGTTGAAATTTTAACCACCAATGATGTATTAAATATGAATGAATATCTTAAATATAATTTGTGCTAGAAATATTATATCAATCGATATTAGTCTATAAAAACGGCACTGGTTATATTATTGTATTTATAATGATACTAAACTAACTACTAGTAAATTTGATTTAGAAATAAATAGAATGTTATCTCATTTAACTCAATACTATAAGGAATACAGAAAAATATTAACGAAATAAATTATGATATCCATGTCAATGTTATATAATAAGGAATAATTGAATAAAAACACACTTGATTGGTTTCAAAATTCATTTAATGTAACTTAATACGTATTTCGGCTTTTACACCATCGGCCAGAAGTGTCGGAAAGAAGTAAACTGCAAGGTATATATATATACACACAAATAAATATAACAGGTATAAAGGTAATAAGCTAAAATTAACTTAATTCTAGAATAACCTAAAGGATTGTTCATATCGAAACAATTAGAAATTAAGCATAGAAAATTACAAATAATAATCTAGTTTGTATTATGACAAGCAATGTTAACATTCCAAGCAACACAATGTATGATAAATTTTGTTGCTGTGAATGTTAACCTTGTATGTCATACAACAAACTAGAATTATTACTTATAATTTCTAATTTTTTAGCTGTGAACAATCAGGGTTAAGGAATTAAGTTAATTTTAGTCTATAACTTTTATACCTGTTATATTTATTTGTGTGTATATATGCCTTGCAGTTTACTTCTTTCCGACACTTCTGGCCGATGGTGTAAAAGCCGAAATACGTATTAAGTTACATTAAATTAATTTTGAAACCAACCAAGTGTGTGTTTTTATTCAATTATTCCTTATTAAATAATCATGTTTCAACAAGTGCCTACAGCTCATACATTTAATCTTAAGTCAATGTTATAGTTTATGTAAATGTGTACTTTAAAATTTTAATTTTAATTTTAATGTGCGCAACTCCGTCCGTAATTAATAAAAAACCTCAATTTTTCATACTTCATAGATTGGCAGATTAAATAAATGTATGTATAACCGTGGAATTAATGGATTCTGTGTCAGTCTATAAGGAGAATCTGTAATATTTTGAAAAAGCTGTAGTTCTCTAATGGATACATATTTTAGTATTATTAATTACACATATCATGTATTATCATTGATATATCTTATAGAATCAGTTTATAAATGATTTGCAATTTAATTAAAATATATTTTAAACAGATTGTACTTATAGATGTATAAATTCAATCAGAATTGCACCATAAATCATATTTTAAAGACTATTTTTAGCCTATTCGCTTATACTACAAGGTATGTATGGATTCTTTTTGTATTTTTTAAATATATCATATTTACACAGACCAATCTGAGATTTAAACCAGGGAACGACTGGAAAGCGCATTGCCTATACTCAAGTGATGACAATTGAAAGGTTGAACAGTGAACCGTCGGGTACCTTCGGTCCTTTGATTAAACACGATCTGATTTTTTCTTCGATTTATTTGTTAGATCTCCGAGCCAACACATTGAGCAATGAATCGATAGATACTTAACCATGTTTATCAAATTAAAACGAAAAATAAAAATAAATAAAACGAAAGTTCTACGCTCGACAGTTAAACTGGCACCAGACATCAGCTGCAAATGCGCTTTCCAGTTTATTTATTTATTATATATATATATATATATATATATATATATATATATATATATATATATATATATATATATATATATATATATATATCAACTGGTATGTGTGTGTGTGTGTGTTATGTGTTACCTTACATGCAACGTCATACAATATCCCACCAAACTAGCATGACAAAAAACTACATCACTCACACAAAAAGGTTCAATCGGTAAGAAGATAATATGTTAGGGCAGCTTACCAGGCAAAGCCCCAACTAGAAAAAAAAGATAACATTGCTTTAAACTTATATAAAAAGATATTTTAAAGCAATTTTAATTTTAAATCATAAAATATGCAAATTCGATTTTAAATATTGTAAGAAGAACAAATTTGATTCGAAATTATTCGTAAAGTGATTTAAAGCGAAGCTGCCTATATTTGGCACTAAAATTACATTCGACTAGCAGTTTACATATTATGATGATTGTTGTGTATTTCGTAATTCGGAGGTTTTTGTGTTTAGTTACATTATTTACGTTTATATAATATTTATAATAGTTTTGTTTCGGTTAATCGCGAAATATTGACTGAAATTAGTTTATATATGTTGTTCACATTTGTTTTTTATATTTAAAGCCCGTTTTAGACATATATTTGATGAAAAATTGGATATCAAATTTGTTGTAAATTATGTTGGAACTAAAAACCGTTAAATCTCTATCATAATTTTGTACACAATCTGAATTGTAATGGAAATTCTTGTTTTATAATTAAAACTATATTTATAGTATTAAAAATGTATTTATGTGCAAAAACACAAATATAACATCTAAAATTGACTGTAAATATTTAAAAAAAAAAAATGGTGGCCATACGCGGTAATTTTACAAATTGATCGTGGTGCCGTTTAACCTCCTGTGTTAAATCACTTTACGAAAAGGAAAATATAAAAATGTTATCAATATATATTTTATATTATTATGTAAATATGTTGTGTAATTTTTGAACATAACTAACAATTTACATCCACAGCAAAATAAAACATTGTCATCGGTCAAATTAGAAACAAAAATGGTGGCAACAAACTTTTAAACAGATTAGTTCATTATAATGACACCAGTGCTAGATCCCATTGTATAATCCACGAATAAAAAAAATAAATAAAATGAAAGCATGCCTTTAATATCTAATATCTAAACATTAAATTTAAAATTGTTTGCCATGTTTCAAGCAGAAATATATACCTGTGGATTTTCACTACAAAACGGTGGATAACCGATGAGCATTTCATACATGATGACACCCAATGACCACCAATCGCACGCGGGCCCATATCCGGTTTGTAGGAACACTTCCGGTGCGATATAGTCAGGCGTACCAACTGTACTGTATGCTAACGCTCTTCGGTTTTTCTTCCAGCTCTCTGCTCGTCGTTTACTGTCCATTGGCGATGAAGATGTTACAACTGTATACAAAATTAGAATTCATTCTTTTTATTCTCATACACATAACATAAAAGTAGTGTAATCATGAAAAACTATAGATTTCTACGGAAATACACATTCTGAGATTTTACATTAGTCAAATCATAGACTAAATAATATTGTGGATTTTGTTGAATCCGAATGTTTCTAAATCAAAATGTATAATAGTTCAAAAGAATATTGGCTGTTGATTATAAAAAAGGGTTTGTTTCTCACGAAATGCAGTCAATTATTTATGTAATTAGTGTTAAAAGTATCATTATAATTTTTAGAATGCTCCTACCGCCACGAAAAAATTAAATCACTTTTATCACTAGTTACATTTACTATTTTTTCAACGACCGCTGGACAGAATACGAAAAAATATTATTTCATATTTAATCTATATATCTTAAAATCGAAAATAAAAAAGATTGCCACGATGCCAACATTTACAATGCAATTTATATGAGAGCTGCCAAGAAGTGAACACTTCGTTTATAATATATATACATATATATATATATACATATATATATATATATATACATATATATATATACATATATATATATATATACATATATATATATACATATATATATATACATATATATATATATACATATATATATATACATATATATATATACATATATATATATACATATATATATATACATATATCTATATCTAGTGAAAATTGCGTAAAAGAAAGTTGAGTGCAGGCCACTTCAGATATTTTTCAATTTATTCGTCAATTTTCTGTCAATAATAATTTCAACCAATAAATAATTAGTTATTTACTTGTTTATTTACATGAACAATTGAAAATTGTTTAATTGTAAAACTAATCACTTTTAACACTATTTCCCTTAATGTAATTGAGAATGAATTGAGCGAACTTCAAGTTGTGAGCAAGTCAAATAAAAGGGATATATGATAAGTTCAATACAGATGAATAAAACACGTGAAGTGTGGAAGGATAGAGTTGAATGAAGAAACATTGTGAAGGCTTGGAAAGGATTTACTACCGTATTTGTGGAAAGTTATTTTTATGTGTGTGTGAAATCGATTAGGAATATTTCTAACAATGAAATAAGTCCAAATTGAGTTGGTGACGACATTTAGTAAATAATTGGCACCAGATAAAGCTCATATAACTTGAAATACTGTTTCTTATATTTTTAGATAGTTACAAATTATATATCTTATTCTGTCCAAAAGATTTTAAGTTGGGGCGACGAAAATACCAGTTAAAAAATGAATAAAACCAAAACGTGTAAGTCCTATATTTCGTTTCAATAAACAAAAGAAGAAATCAAATTAGTCATAGTTACATTAAGATAAAAATAAAAGTGGTTCACCTACAAAACTTACTAAAGTCGGACGGTTTCGCTTGACTCAGATCTCTATAAAATTCCGTCCGATGAGATTTCTTCAACCCCGTGCACAGCCCAAAATCCGACAACTTCAAGTGCCCTCTCGCGTCCAGCAGCAAATTATCCGGCTTAATATCACGATGAATAAAACCGAGCTTGTGTATCGAGTCAATCGCTAGCGCCGTTTCGGCAATATAAAACTGTGTACATTCCTCGGAAAGCGTATCTTTTTTCATAAGCAACGTCATCATATCACCGCCAGGTAAAAACTCCATAATAAGATACAAATTAATTGGATCTTGAAAACTATAATACATTTTCACAACCCATTGGTGGTCTGCCTCAACGAGTACGTCCCGTTCGGCTCGGACGTGTGCAACTTGTTCCTTTTCGAGCATGTCTGCTTTTCGTAAGATTTTCATGGCGTACACGTGGCCGGTGTCCTTTTTCTGTACAAGTCGCACTTCACCGAAAGCGCCCCGTCCGATGACCTTCAGTGGTTCGAAGTCTTCGACACCGAGGCGCGATCGTTTCAGCCGCAGGAATTCCGTTTCTTTTTGCGCATGTTGCATACGTTTCTCTTGTTTTTGCGCTTCGGTAAGACTGTCATCTTTCAGGGATTCTTCTAATTTTGCTAACCTGGAAACAATAATTAGGTTGTAGTTATTAGTTAAAAAGTGGTATTAGCAGGATTACACTATTTAATTCTAAAGCCACTAGGTTAAATCTTGAACATCACGTGCCCAAATCATATACAAAACACAGTCCACTCCACACAGAAGCATCTGTCTCAAGTAAATGTAGATGGATACACCATATAAATAAAGCATTTCCCTTACACGGTGGCCAGATTTTTGTACTTTCGTAGTTTTCTCTATAAGTTTATAAGTTTTCATCTTTATCATAATCTACTTTATTAGTTACACAACTCAATATGCAACTGTCGGCATTTTGATGTATATTTTAAAATCAAATAATAAATATGAAATTATCTGTGATGTGAGGGATTATAAATAAATTTACTGCTTAGAAACACATAAACCAAACGTTCTACACTAACGTTCATACACACAAACACATGTATCTGTGTGTTTATGTTTATATATATATATATATATATATATATATATATATATATATATATATATATATATATATATATAATTCACTCATCTTGACCATTCAACATGAAAGATGTCGTATTTGACACTTAGGCCGTGTTTTAATTAGTAATTTAGTACCCTAATACACCAGGTGATCTGTGTACAATGTGCATTGAACAAATTTAGTACACTAAAATCCTTAAAACGTCGAAATTAATGAATGTCTTTAAAATAAACGATTGCAATTTTACTAAAATCAACTTTATATGTATTAAGGTAGTTCTTTTCATGTCTTATAGATACAGGTAGTAGTGTAGGTGCAGAATTTGGGCAGTTCACATATTGATTGACCTTGATTACAAATGTTCAAGGTCTAGATCAGTAGTGGGCAACCTGCGGCCCACATTCTGATCTATTTCTCTTCGCATACGAGTCGAAGAACTGAATTTAACAATTCTAATTGTTCTAACGCAAATAGTGAATTTATTATATTTCGAAAACACATCGCATTTTTAGAAATTTTTATGTTTCAACGTGACACCTCTAAAATATTCGATTCTGTTCAGAACTTATTTCTTGGACAGAATATAACGAAAACGCATACAAAATTTTAAGCGTAGAAACGAAGCTACTACAAATTAAACCATTAACGGTGAATTTTATTAACTTAATTCAGACCCGGAATTATAAACAATTTAATATGCTATTAAAATTTATTTCATCATTAAAATTAATAACGTTCAATCAAAATGACATTTCTTATAGAGAAATAATTATTTAAAATCATTTTATGTATAAATTTAGTTGCTAAGTACATTTTAATGAAATATCCCTCAGACAAATATATACAAATAAATTACTGAATTTCTCGAGATTTCAACGGATATACACGTTTTGATCATCCCTGAATCGAAATGACGTCTGTGTGCCTGTGAACGCTCTAGAGCCGAAACTGTCGAACGTAAAATTATGAAACTTCAAACTTAAGACTTGTATATGCCCTAGATGTGCACCTCCTATTTTTGAAAAGAATATTCAAATCGGAAGTGCGCATGTTTACTCTATGCATTTTTTGTTCGATCTCCAATATCACTAGAACGGCTACACTTACGGCAAAAATAGTTATGTTCATAATGAAAGATATTAATATTTTGCACAACTTTTGTTTGAAACATTACTTCAAAAAATGTACCAGTTGCGAGAAAAATGCTACGAAACATTATAAATATGTTGTTTACGCGTTGCCATGGATTCGCATGTAGCTTATAAAATCGGATCATCTGCTATTTTGACAGGAAAACAAAATAGACTCCAATTAGATTAATGACATTTCAGGATATTTCTGTAGAGTATTGGTTAGTTTGATAGCTGGTTTTGGTTATATATATATATATATATATATATATATATATATATATATATATATAGTGAAAACTGCGTAAAAGAAAGTCGAGTACAGGCCACTCCAGATATTTTATATTGTCATGGAAATACATATATAAGAATGTTTCTTATAGTTATATATTACTATCTTTCATTATGAATATTACAATTTTTGCCGTAAGTGTAGCCGTTCTAGTGATATTGGAGATAGAACAAAAAATGTATAGAGTAAACATGCACTACCGGTTTGAATATTCTTTTCAAAAATAGGAGGTGCACATCTAGGGTATATACAAGTCTTAAGTTTGAAGTTTCATAATATTTCGTTCGACAGTTTTGGCCCTAGAGCGTTCACAGACACACACACACAGACGTCATTCCGAAAATAGTCACATTCGATTCAGGGAAGGTCAAAACATGTATATCCGTTGAAATTTCGAGTTCGAAATTTTTCATGATTACAATACTTACTTATTACTCTGTAAAAGAAAGTAAAAACTCAAATATCTTATTTACGTTGCCATAGTGATAGCTACACTTGTGACAAATTTTATTAGTTTTAAATCGGATCAATCATGAATTACATCATTTGTTTCTTGTTTATTGAAAACAAACAAGCATTACATTGACAGTTAACTGTATGAATTATTATTTAAAATATTGATTTCTTATTAGAATAAATTGTATCAGGTAAATTTTATTTAATCCGTATTAAAAATGAGAAGAAAATAGTGAATACATGCGTCAGTGTACAAAATATGAACAGGCTTCCACGTAAAAAAGTAGGGTTATGTTATGAAATATGTCAGTAAAAACGTTTCAAACTGTATTTTCTATATAATAATAGAATTGAAACTAACTTTTAACAAAAAAATATTTACCGTCAAGAGTTTTAGGAATAATTGAGTGATATTTACCTTTGTTTCCGTTCGATGTGTTGGGCTATTAGATTACTGTAATAATTTTCTAGGGTGACTTTTGCTTTGGTGGCCTTATCTAACGTATGGCCACTAAAGCGAATTGTGTTTTCCGTGGCCGTCATATCTAAGACCCCTGCAACAAACAAAACAAACGTAGCATTAGCAAAATATTACACTTAAGACACACACTAGTACAACGTACGATAAAAATAATATACAATCAATTAAAGAAACTCATGTATAAATAAAAATTATCATATATAACCTTTAAGCTTGATATGTAGGTCACATGAGTACACAGATAAATTCATATTTTACAAAAGGAAATTATCAACTACACTAAAAATGCATTTTTATTTATAGTTTTCATATTATTTTTAACTTTTAACCACGAACGTATAAATCACTTGACAGAAGCAAAACACATGTTCGTACACAAACAACTAATATACGCCATTTTGAAACTGTAGCTACGTCAACTATTAAACCTAGTTTACAAAGCTAAAATACCCGAAGATGTTTTTATATTGACAATAACCTAATGATTTTCTTTTTATGGTTTCTCAATGTGCTTTTAATTACATTTAAGTTGTTTATTTTAACGATACAATGCAATAAATCGACAGTTCACTTGCGAAAATCACCTATTTCATTACCATGTATCACCATTTTGTAACATGCAATTAGGATTTCATTATCACATCATTAGAACATAAATGATGATAAAGTAACATGAAATTATGCTTCGTCCTTGAAAATATATATATCATTCGGTAAATAAGACAATCAAATAAATGATGATAGTAATGATTTGAAAATTAGGGAGCAGTTTAATGTCACCATTGTTTAAAATCATTTCGAGTTATGTTACAACATTTGTTCACGTTTTATGGCTTGATAAGTAGGCCATGTAAAATATAATTAATATTTAAGGTTATGTTCAGTTCGGTACTTTCTTCAATTCCACTGTTTATCTACTATATTGTTATATGGAGTTTTATATTAAATAAACATTCGTTTTTATTGTCTCATTACTAGTGGAATTGAATACATAATTTTCAATTCAACAAATATTTCAATAATGCACAAGCCCAAATCATATACAATTAATTGATTTCTAAACACAATTCAAATGAATTGATACATTTTTGATAATTACAAGCCTTTTAGGTAAATTTGTTTTATAAGGAATTAAAACCTATTTACTTATAAATCTTTTATAATTCAATAAGAATTGAAACCTTTTTAAATATAACAAACCTTGTATGTGATTTTTTACTATAAATCAATAATCAAAAGGAATTAATATCAAATTTAAATTTAATTTAATTTTTTTTTTTTGCAAAATGTGAATTGAAACCTTTTTAAAAATTATAAATTTTGATGACTTGATGGCTTTTTGAGGGTTTTGAAGCCTTTGATTAATTGTAGTCATATATATATGGAGGTTAATAGTCGCTCGCTCGCTCGTAAGACCAAATTTGTGCCCTCTACTCATTTTCTGAAGGTACCGAAGCGATTTAAACCAAAACATATTCTTTGGTACAAAATTATAACTTAATTATTATATAACTACAAGATTTCTCTATATTTTTAACTAAAAGGCCATAAAAAAATATAAAAATTATAATTTTAATTTCTAAAATACGCACTAATTCTATTTTTTTTTAATATTAAAATAATCTACAAGATATTGTAAGACTTTTTACACGAATAACATTTTTTCCAATTGTGAACCCAAGGGCCACAATAATTAAAAACAATTATTTTTAAATTTTATACTTTATGCGCAAGCGCGGAGTGGGAGAGAGGAGTCCGCTGCTCGCAAGCATATATTTCCTATTAGGCGAGCTAAAGGCATAGGTGCCTGTACCTAATTTGTTCTATTAAAATTGTTGTTACAAATTATATATTTACTACAATTTTATTAATATTACAATAGCAATTTTTTTTTTAATATTAATATAATTAGAGTTATTTAGATCTGCACTAAACGTAACTTTAGATGCAAATAACATTAATATAATAGACCTTGTTGAGGTTCATATTTATTAACAATAAGAAAATTAAAAGATGATACAACAATTAAATATTTAATAAGTGTAATTAGTCCGTTAAACGAAATTTAAAACAATTCTCACTGATTATTGTATTGTTTAACGGTTTCAATACGGTTCGCTGAACACATATGAACTTGTACAAAATCCCAAGTCACATATATTGTGCATTGCACATTCTTGCTCACAAAACAATCGTACAAAATGTATTTCCTGTGTTTTGTGAAACATACAATTACTTTATTACTGTACACATTTAAGAGAAAAACATAAAATAGGATCCGTTTTTGGTTTGTTTATATTTTTTTCACACAAGACAAAAAAATAGCACGCGTGTCTGGTTGAAAAGGTCGCCATATGTCGGCAACTATTCAACTTATATTCGTATGTAATGGGAAACCTTTGCTGAGTCATGCCATTTTATGAAGCATTGCATTAAAACGGTTTTGACGCGTAAAACGCATTTTACTTTAATTTTTATGACTCTCATGGTAAAATTAAAGTAGTAATAATAAAAACTACGTATAATTCGGGCACTCCACATTTTATTAAATTAGCGTAATAGATGAACCCCTTAATACCCTGCAACCAACTTTACAGATTTGTATCCTGGGTTAGTCTATTCATTAGGCGTACGTTTCTGACCTTTCTATAACATTTTACTGAAAGTTCAAGTGCATTGAATCATCATAGGTGTGTCTTATATTATTTGTGTCTAAATCGGGTATAACGTAGCAATTATTTAATATTAGTCATTTAAAAGGTAATACTTTGTCTACATAACGTGTTATCTGCATTTTTAATGAAATGCATATCCTAATGGATGATGGGATAGCGTGACGTTTTAGCATTTGCAATTTTTTTTATTCATTTTGAAGTTAGGAACTTATTCTTGGAAACTGGGAACAGTTTTTCCGATCGATTTTAATAAAATGCAAATTTTTAATTAACTGATGTAAAGTGGAATTTTTAATCAAGTTTTTACATCAAGCGTTTTATTAAAAGTACAAAAATTAAATTACTAGCAACGTTAGGTTTTTACGTAACTAAAACTAAAGTTTGTTAACGTCTGTTTGTCGCACTTATTGAGTTATTTATTAAAAATAAAATGTATTCGTTATATTTGAAAAGTATAGCTTAAAAACTAGTAGTGAATATTGACATTGGAAAAATGTGATTGAAAATATTTTTTTTCCTAATTTTGAACTGACTTCAGTTGCAAAACGACTTACACTAGTAATATAAAATTTCCGGAAATTTTGAAATACGTTTCATTCTAAAGAAAAAGCGATTCTCATTTCTAGAAACATTTGCAAGTTTTTTCGTTAAAATTTACTTAAACTTAAGCTCAGGTACGCACCTATGCGTCCAGCTCGTCTTATAAGTAAGATATACGATGCGAGCAGCGCTGTTTAATTATTATAGCCTTTCGGTTATAATTTGAAAATATGTTATAGATATAAAAAGTCTTACATTTTTTTCTAGATTATTTTGATATATAAAAAATAATAATTTAGTGCATATTCAAAAAAATATATATATAATTTTTAATAATTTTTTATAGCCTTTGGGTTAACAATATGAAAAATTATTATAGACATAAAATATCTTAGAATTCTTAGTAGAATTTTTGGATGTTTTAATTATTTTTATAAGGGCAGTATTAAGGGGGGCTCAACATTTTGGGGCCCTATAACTCGGGAAGTATACGGGGGATTGGATTTAAACTGCGAGCGGATTCAAATGGGATGCCAAATAATATGTGTACCAAATTTGGTGTGAATCGCTCCGGTACCTTCAGAGGAAATTAACGTTTTGAGCTTTTTTGATATGACCTCTGTGAGCATTAAAGAACTATTAAAGATACAATTTTATGAATTCAATGAAACTTTAAATATAACGTTTGTATGTTTCCCGGAATTATTTTCTTTTAAACAATCATATAATATATAGATAAAATACAATCGTGTTTGTAATTTATGATAAATCATTTTGTTTTATTTATATCACAAACTATTGGTAATATAGAAAGAGATAGTATCATTAAATTGTCTTTTTACAGACCGCAATGATTATCAAGATAATGAAAATAATAATATGTTAATTTACATTTATTTATTAATATCGTTGTTCGCTGAATTCTATTTTTGTTAAAAGTTTTACTATTCCCTTGGGTCAAATATTTACGCTGAACCTGTCCTTTGGGGCCTTAAACAAACATCAGCAAATAATTTAAAGTTACTTATATTTCCGTGAAATAGCAAATCAAATGAAACAGTAACACATAACCTAAAGCAATTATTGTCCAATTACCTTAAGTATAATAAAATATTGTATAGGCGTGTCAGAAAGCAATCAAAGAATCATATATACGATCATCTTAAAACTATAGCTACTGTTTATAAACTATATAATGGACTGAAACGATGTATTTGCTAATAAATATTACCGGAAAACACAAGTGCCAGAAGCAATGCCGATGCCGTTGTCGGTGATCCAAGTTGACGAAGATTACTATGCAATACGAGCCATATTTGCAACTGTACAATGTTCTATTTTCCTAACTACGGCTTTTGCTTCTTATATTTTATTCATGAATGTATGTCAAATGATTAAATAACGCGCAATTACACATTTAAATAGTGCGATCGCACCCGCATCTAGCAATATTATTGCAAAATTGGTCGGTACTTCCAGTGCTTTCATTTTAAAACACTTTTTAAGGCTATCATTTATCATTTGCTACACATATTATTTGCCATCCCATTTGATATCGTTCGCAGTTTAAGGGGTAATACGCAGGCAGGAGGCCGAATATAAGCGTTTTTTCAAGAATTTTTCTCAAACAAACGGTCAAACTAACCAATACTCTACAGGAATACTCTGAAATGTCAATTTTGTTTTCCTGGCAAAAACGGGCGCAGATAATAATTATTATTATTAAGTGATAACAAAATCTTTTGCTGACCAATATAAAATGAAAATTCAAATTAAATTACTATAAATTAATAATAACTGGATAATTATACCAATTTATAATGGATCTGTATTTGAAGTACTTATCGTATTCACTCTTAAACTGTCAAACTCCACAGTAAAACTATGACATTGTTATTTAATTATGTTAGCAAATATATAATATAAATTGATTCTATAATAATTTACCTGATACAATGTATTCTAATAAGAAATCAATATTTTAAATAATAATTCATACCGTTAACTGTCAATGTAATGCTTGTTTGTTTTCAATAAACAAGAAACAAATGATGAAACTCATGGTTGATCCGATTTAAAAATACTAAAATTTGTCACAAGTGTAGGTATCACTATGGCAACGTAAATAAGATATTTGAGTTTTTTCGTAGCAGTTTTCTCATAACTGGTACAAATTATGAAGAAACTTTTCAAACAAAAGTTGTGCGAAATATTATTATCTTTCATCTTCTAGTATAAATATTCTTTTCAAAAATAGTAGATGTACATCCAGGGCATCTTAAGTTTGAAGTTTCATAATTTTTCGTTCGACAGTTTTGGCTCTAGAGCGTTCACAGACATACACACACACACAGACGTCATTCCGAAAACTCTTCTGTACTTCGTAGAATGAGTAAAACGTGTTTGATTCCGATAATGTTACAGAAAATACTATATCACTTTTATACATTACTGTACAGCGACCTAAAAAGATAATAATAATGAATATTTTGTGTATAATTTACTACGGCTACCGTAATCATGAATAAAGCATAAAAGCAGGAAATGATAAAATACATTGAATTTGTTGTTTGGTAAACAGCATCCATTTAGAAATAATAACTTACTTAAATGTGAGTGTTGTAGTGAAAAATGCGCAAATACAGCACAAGTACCAACACCTAAATGATTGAATATTAAATTTGCATATTACGTGTACAGCGCTCACGGGCACGGCCAATATAACGCGCTGTCAATCATTTAATTTATGCAAATTACCCGTCAATATCTAATGTTTTACTTGCGGCAGATATATTATTTAAATAATTACTCACACTTCATATACTAACATATACACCATATATGTACTACAAACATAAACTGTGACACACATATTCCTGAATACACATTTGTTGCATTTCACGGTTTTATATAGCCGTATTAACAAAATGCTAAACTATCATAACTAGGTTAATCCGTGGGCATTATGTACCCATATCATATACAAAATACAGTCCACTTCTGACCGAACCATCTGTAGTTAATAATAATTTAACAAGTGGCGATTTTTAGCTCGTCGTACAGTAAGTACAAAAGAGCTATAGTGATTGGTCGTGTGTCTGTAACATGCTCGGATCGAAAAAAAATCTTAACAAAAAGTTCTTGTATTTTCGCCCTGAATCCAAAAATATATATAACTCATATACTTGGATGTATGTATCTCGCTCGCTCGCTCGCTCGCTCGGTCGGTCCGTCGTAAGACCTGAGTTTGTGACCGTAACTCGTCTGAAGGTACCGGGCCGATTTTGATGAAATTTGGTATACATATAATTTCCATGCCCGTGATGTTCCCGTCGCATTTTAAATCCAATCGTCTGTACAGGACCGGCGTTACAGGCCCCCAAAATTTGGAACCCCCCTAAATACTGCCCTTAGTCAACTTATAAAAATTTTAGAATTTTCTACTCAACATTCTAAGATATTTTATGTGATTAAAGTTTTTTCAAATTGTGAGCCCATAGGCTTAAAAAAAATAATATAAATATATTTTGAAGTATATCAGACATCGATCGCCATCTGTTAGTAAAATGAAGAAGTTATATTTATGTGACAGTAATTTGTTTGGTTATATTTTCCAATGTATAAACCATTTGCTTCTGTGTTTTAATTAATAAAATTAGGAAATGTTCATCAAATAATTATCAATATCCTTGGCAAATCACGAAACGAACGATATTAACGTTACCCATGTGGATGTGTGCAATTTTAAATGTGGGGTTTTTGGAAATTAAAACTGTTATGGTATAGGAATAAATAAATGTCGGGATCATAATTGGTTAGATTGGTTCAATGGGCTATGTGAGTATAATGTCGATGATTAAGAATTATATACGTAAACTTAGAAATTTATTAATTTCATATTAAATGCCGATGAAATATCATAACAACAATAAATTTTGTACTATAATAATTGCTATCTCTTTTAGTTTTGTATTTATTGATGTGACCGCGCTCGCCGGAACGGCGAGCTGATAGCACTGGCGCTAGCGCCAGTTCTTGTTCATGTAATTTATTTATGATTAAATTCGTAGAAGAATAATTAAATATATATATATATATATATATATATATATATATATATATATATATATATATATATATATATATATTTTTTTAAATTCGATTGGCCCTATACTTCCAGAGTTAGGCTATTGATTGAACAGGAAGCATTGGTGCTAGCATAATCTTAGTTTAAAGTATACGGTATCGTAGATAGAAAAGTACGATTACCAACGATTATATTGTTTGACAAACGATTTGTTAATATTACGCAACTTTGGAGATATGATTTCGCGATTTATAAGATCGACATGAGCATTGAAATTTTGCAATTTTGCATAGATCAGGAGAGCGTATAATTTGGTAACAAAAAACTCTTATGAAGTAATCTGGTCGTTCCAATTTTGCTGAGATGAATATTGTAATTCATTCTAATGAGAATGAAAAACAGGGCGGTACTAATATATATATATATATATATATATATATATATATCTTGTTGTACTGCATATTTAAATTATTTATCATACAGAGAGAGAGAGAGAGAATATGCCACCGAAATTTTAATAATTTAAATGTTGGCATTCATTAATACTCTTACTTAATACTGCGATTATCATAATCTAATTTAGTACAACAAATTAATTATCTAGTAAATTGTACGTATTTAGGAGAACTTAAAGAAAGAAAATAAAGATATATTACAAAATCAAATTGTAAACAGACTATTTAAAAAAAAAAAAACATTTTTAAATACTCATTAAACTTTTTTTTTTAATATATCAATTAAATCTTCGAGTCATAAGATTTTTATATACGTTTTCTCAGTTTGTGCCATAACAAAAATGTATTTAACGATAAATTATTAAAATTTTGTTCAGTAGTGGCACTGTGACCAGTGCAATTCACATTTGCAATTGTTGTAATCAATTCTGTATTCTCCCATTATGGTAATTTATGCTTTTATGTCTACAAAAATCAGTAGTTACAAATAGGGTTTCTTTATTAACAACTTGGTAATTAAAAAAATGTTTTATTCATTAAAAAAAATGCAAATAGAGCATTGATGCCTGTACCTACGTGCCGTTTATGAGATAATGAAAAAGTCGTAATGGAAAGGGTAAAAGATGAAGTATCAATGTTTGCTATAAAAATATATAATTTGAAATCTCTGGAAGTTTCTTTGAATATTAGAGAAATTCCAACATTTCTAGATTTATAGAATGCATAAGTTTGATTGCTACTTTTAACTTGTCACAATTAACTTTAAACAGAGCCTTAAACAATGAAAATTATTGCTTCTTATAACTATAATATGTGTGGAATATATATATTGTAATTTCTAATTTATACAGGTAATTGAAATTGATTACTTACGGGTTTTACGCGAGGAAAAATTAAAACTAAACATTTCGAAATCACATATCACTGAATCAACTTATTCACTTAAATACTAAAACTAAAATATCACAATTTTTGTTGTGGAAAGTAAAAATGTGCAAAACTGCTAAATTGTGTGTAAGCACTAAAGCAAATGATTGAAGCATTATCGCTGATAAGAACAAACTAGAAAATGATAAAAAAGTGTGTGTCTATCCTTGTTTTCTTTTTTATATTCCATCTATCTATCGAATTAGTGTTCTAAACCCAATATAGGAGCGTATCTGATAAGAAAATCGATACATTTGCTATTTATCGAATGTACGTACTTTTAAAATTTTTGAAATTTCACCATAAATATATTGGGATGATGCAAGAGTCGTTTCTAATTCTTTTATATATATATATATATATATATATATATATATATATATATATATATATATATATATATATATAAATATTTTTTAAAGCCTTTATTTTCAGAAATATGAAATTTCAAAAGTATTCCCGTCAAGGATTTATGACATCATACTTTCCTAGTGTCTTGAATGTGTAGTTTAGGACATTGCAAGTAGATAATGGGGTAATTTTATTACTAGATGTTGGCGCACCATTGCTGTTTTGTTTACTGATCTGTTATTTGACACTTCTAATACGCTATGCGCATGCGTAGGTGTATATTTTAAATTTAAAAATAATTTTATACAACTATTATGGGTTTTGGGTTAATAATTTGAAAAAAATGTATGTGTATATATTTAGCTCGCCGTACGAAGTACCGAAGAAACTAAAGCAATCAATCGTGTGTCTGTAGCATTCTCGGATCAAAAGAATGCATTGACAAAAAGTGTTTATCTCGTCACCCTGAATCCAAAAATATATATAACTGGATGTTAGTTGTCGCTCGTAAGACCAAATTTGTGCCCTCTACTCCTCTGAAGGTACCGGAGTGATTCACACCAAATTTGGTACACATATTATTTGGCATCCCATTTGAATCTGCTCGCAGTTTAAATCCAATCGCCCGTATACTTCCCGAGTTATAGGGCCTTAAAATTTAGAGCCCCCCTTAACACTGCTCTTATAAAAATAATTGAAACACTCAAAAATTCTACTAAAAATTCTAAGATATTTTATCTCTACAAGATTTTTTCATATTGTTAACTCAAAGCCCGAAAAAAATTATTAAATATTATAATTTTGAATTTTAAAATATGTATACCAAATCCGATACTTTTGAAGTATGAATTTTGGTCGAGCGAGCGAGCAAAAACTAAACTCCGTCCTGTTGATGCAAAATCGACTACCAAATTCAATAAAAAACTATAAATAAAAATGCATTTTAAATTTAAATATTTTAAACATACAATCTTTCATTCTGACCTCATAAAACACAATAAATAAAAATATAAGAATACACAGTAGTAAAGCAAAAAAAGGCAGTGTACGCAACGGTGATTTAGTGCACTAAATTGATAACGAGTCGCCAACAAAACGCCGTTGGTTCTGCGTATGCCCGCGTCTTCAGCGAGTACGCTGTCGCTATCTGCCTGAATTGAAGTATGTAACGAAGTACGTGTTGTTGCTTGAATACAGAAAACGGTTACACTTACACACATTCACCATATAAATAATCCGGTGGCTAACAGTAAAATTGTGTAACATTTATTATGCCAATGTACATTCACTCATCACTATTCCTCATTTCTAGCAAATAAGATAAGCAACGATTATCACTGTTGTATGCACTAGCGATATATTTTATTCTAGTGTTTGTACAGTGTAAACTATTGGTTTTGTTTACCTTTCGATAATAAAAGTAGTTTAGTTAATTTTATTGCTAAGATTTAGCTTCAATTGCATTATAAGTTTGCGAAGAGTAAATCTTTGAATAAGCGAAAAAATAAGCATAGACACTAAAGTTTTCAATAAATAAGCATTAAAAAAAAATCTGGCTTGGCCTCGACTTTTGTATACGTAATTTTACCAATACAATAAAAAACAAACCTAGATAGAACGCACCTACGCGTCTAGGTCGCCTTATAAGTAATATATGCGATGCGAGCAGTGTTTAATTATTATAGCCTTTTGGTAAAACAATTTGAAAAAATGTTATAGATATAAAAAGTCTTACAATTAATTGTAGATTATTTTGATATATAAAAAAAAATCCTTTAGTGCATATTTAAATAAATATATATATAATTTTTAATAATTTTTTATGGTCTTTGGGTTAACAATATGAAAAAATCTTATACACATAAAATTTCTTAGAATTATTAGTAGAATTTTTGGGTACTATAATTATTTTTATAAAAGCAGTATTATTGCATACATTAAAATTCAAAATTATAATATTTAATAATTTTTTATGGCCTTTTGGTTAACAATATGAAAAAATCATGTAGACATAAAATATCTTAGAATTATTAGTAGAATTTTTGGGTACTATAACTATTTTTATAAGAGCAGTATTATTGCATATATTAAAATTCAAAATTATAATATTTAATAATATTTTATGGCCATTGGGTTAACAATATGAAAAAATCTTGTAGACATAACATATCTTAGAATTATTAATAGAATTTTTGGGTGTTTAAATTATTTTTATAAGAGCAGTATTAAGGGGGGTTGCAAATTTTGGGGCCCTATAACTCGGGAAATATACGAGCGATTGGATTTAAACTGTGAACGGATTCAAATAGGATGTCAAATAATATATGTAGCAAATTTGGTTCAAATCGCTCCGGTACCTTCAGAGGAGTAGAAAGCACAAATTTGGTCGAGCGAGCCACGACTAACATTCAGGGCGGTACCTTCAAAGAAGTACAGGACAAAATAATTAAAACACCCACAATTTCAACAAGAAATTATAAGATATTTTATATCTATAAGATTTTTGCATATTAATAACTCAAAGGTCGTAAAAAGTTATTAAAAATAATTTTTAAATATGCATATTTATGATTATATTAAAATAATCTACAATGAATTGTACGACTTTTTATATCTATAACATTTTTTCAAATTGTTAACCAAAAGGCCATAATAATAATAATAAAAATGTATATATATATATATATATTTGAAAAGTTCGCTGTTCGCATATATTACTTATAAGGCGAGCTAGACGCATAGGTGGACATAAGCTTGTTTATTTATAAGTAAAAAAACACCTAATTTCCTTAATTACAATATATATATATATGGATTTTGTTTTAAAGTAACCATAGGGTGAATTTTAAACAAAATAATGCATTATTATAAATACAGATAAGGAAAAGCGACAAAAAGCTGAATGGAGGCCACTCCAGTTGTTTTTTTAATGAAACGTTTCGAACTTGAACATATTGAATGTTACCCTTTTGACATTTTAATATGATTAGAGTAACTATTCCATGATTAAACGCAACAGGTGTATAAAATAAACTTCAATTAAACCCATTATAAATTTTTAATCCATGAACTTTTGACATTAACCCGACGTTATACCGAGGTTAAATTACTGTGAATTAATTTATAAATCAAAAAATAAATATTTCAAAGCGAATTAAATGCTTTAACAACCAGTGGCATCACAACAAAAATATTAGAAGGGACATTTCAAAGAAAACAAGTGCTTCTTTCAATCCCATTCACGCCAACACTACCAATAAAACAAGCTTCCAATCTCAATAACATCTTATCCTTACTTCAAATGAGCAAATAAATTATATCTATCTCAACTGCTGAATAGGTTAGACAGAGAAGCTACACTGAACTATAAATGTGTAAAAAAGAGAGGTGTGTACCAATGACGTCAGGGTAATTTAACAGCTGTTCAATCAAACACTGGCGCATGCGCAATGTCGATTTACTTTCTGCCTCGACAAATCGATAGCGTAAAGCAAATATCGAAAATAACAGATCAGCAGATTGAAACACGCGTATACAACAATTATTTTTATATTGTGGAAAGGGGAACTTGTTTCAATGTCAACCAATCAGATACACGCAATTTATGGCTGCGGTTTATTTTGTTGACAATTCAATTATTGCTTCATTGAATTGTCAATTTATTATCGGAATTACATTTAGACTGTATCCGGTTTTAATTTATTAAACTTTTTTATATTAATAGTAGAACGTTGCAAAAAAACATTTCTTTGTTTATTCAGTGAGTTCAATGAATGGTTCAGGGTTCTGTTAAATATTATTTTTATATTATAACCAAATATAAATAATAAATAAATAGCATCACGATTTTTCTTCACTACTGTTTTACCAAAGAGTTCGGTTGTGTGTCTGTAGCTATAACATTGTCAGAATCAACAAAACTTAAATTAAATTTACGTCTTCCTGACTCCTAAAATAACGATTTATGTAACTTATATGGAATATGTTGCTCGCTAATAAATTCAAATATTGTAGTTCCATTTCCTATGAAGTTGCCAGGACGATTTTATCCAAATACCCACTTAGTTCTCGTCGCATTTTAAATCCAATAATCCTTAATCTTTTGAAAAACGGACGGAATATAAAACAGATTTACTGTAATATTAGATAAGATATTTTTAATATGTATACATTTTTTTTTGCAAAATGAACAAAACAATATATTTTTTTTAATATTTAATACAAACAATTGGTCAAATTGTTTATTCTCCGCCAATCAGATTTATTCACATGCTTGGTTTATCTATTTAAAAATCAGTTATTATATACAGGTTTTCTTCAGTAAACAAACAAATTTAAGTGCCCAGTACTCGACTTTCTTATACTTTTCACTACATAGTTTTATTGGGTATTAATTCACTCAATCATTACCATAAAACAATATCAATATATGGAGTAACTTCTTTTCAGCAAATGGTACATTTTTCGAAAAAACTTTTCAATCAATAGATTTTCTATAGCGTTTTTCTCATAACTGGTACATTTTTTAAAGAAACTTATCAAACAAAAATTGTGCGAAATATTAATATCTTTCATTATGAACATTACTATTTTTGCCATAAATGCAACCGTTCTAGTGATATTGGCGATAGAATAAAAAATGCATAGAATAAACATTCATTTTCGGTTTGAATATTCTTTTCAATAATAGGTGCACATCTAGACCATATACAAGTTTTAATTTTACGTTGGACAGTTTACGGCTTTAGAGCGGTAACAAACATACACATACAACGCACACACGCACAGGTGTCACTCGAAAAATAGCCACATTCGCTTCAGGGAAGGTGAAAACGTGTATATCCGTTGAAATCTCGAGTTAGATTTTTTTGGTGATCCCAATATTTATTTAGTACTTCGTAAAAGACAGTAAAAGGAGGTTTTCTATCCCGGCATATGCACACACACAGACATAATCATTTAGTCAAAATAAATTAATGGACCCTCAAAATACTTCACAATACTTTCATTTATATTACGTTTAAGAAGTAAAAACCAATGGCTTTAAAAAATGAACCCCTAATTTGTATTTCATAGATTATAAGCTTGCTGAAAAGCGATCTAAAGGCATTTATAATCAATTATATTTACAATATCTGAGTTAATTTCGTGTCAATGATTTGAATTGAAACTATTTATTGATAAAATGGGTTCTTTTTAATATTCATATTGCTGACCATGTTATGGGAATTGCAAAGTTTGCTAGATTATAATATATATATTTATTATACGTGGATTTCCGTTTGACACCAAAAGTAAAATGAACTGTGTGTCATGTAATTTTTAGGCCATTCTCTTGACAATGTACGGCCATTAGTCTCATTGTTAAATGTGCCTGTGTGTGCATGTGTGTGTGGGTATGTTTTCAATCTAGATTGAACGCTTTGTACTTTGTATGCATATGTGTGCGCGTTACTCACGCATGTATGGGTAAATTGTGACGTCGGCAAGTGCCCGGCGTCAGTCAGCTGTTCAGTACGACCCAACCCACCACTGAAGAGCGTAGGAGCGTTTTCTCGCAATTTTATTAACGTTTTTATTTATTATTTTTTATTTAAACTGGTCCTAATTTTTATATCTTCGCAAATTTGTTTTAAATTTTAATTCAACAAGAAATTTATTTTTAAGTGACATAATTTTAATCTAAATTGGTCTTACGAGCGACAAGTAACATCCAAGTATATGAGTTATATATATTTTTGGAATCAGGGTGACGAGACAAACACCTTTTGTTAAGGAAATTTTTTGATCGGTACTTCGTAGGGGGTGTTAAAAATATATTTAAAGTAAAGTTGCTAGATATTTTAAATTCTTTGTTTATGTTTCCCTTTTTCTCTATCTTGGTGTGGCTTTTAGATATGCAAAAAGCAACAAGAGTAAAGCATTACTTTCGGTTAAGATATAGATTTAAAAAATAATTCTAGAAATAGACCATTTCAATTCAGGGATGATCAAAATGTGCATTTCCGTTACCATTTCGGTGTCATGATTACAATACTTCCTTATATACATGCGTATAAGAAAGTAAAAAGGATTTTAAAGTATAAATAAAATAAAGTAATCATTAAATAATATGTAGATTTATGGTAACAATTGTTTGTAAACTACTTAACTTAAATAATAATAATATAAGATTTATGTAAAGTTGAAATGTATAATATTATATTTTATTATTCATATTGTTAAATAAATGTATTTGTTCACAATAACAACAAACAATAGCATATTTGAATGGGTCGTTAACAGTATAATCAGGGATCAGGTGTGCCAACCAAACAAATAACATTTGCTAAATAAATAATGGAAAAAATACTTAAAGAATCCAGTGAAAGTCAATTAAAACTTTCATAATTTAATTATTATTAGATGAGCAACGGAAATGTACATAGAATATTACATAAAAACATTTGACATAAACATAAAGACAGGCTTTAAAAAATCAGCTGGGAAATTAGCGCTAAACTTTCAAAAAAAAAAAAATTCAATTGAAAACGAAAGTGAATACACTCCTATATTTAGGTTATATTTTGATGAAAACTCGTATAAAAAAAATCTTAAATAAGAAAGCTGATTTAATAGTTAATTTTTGACAAATAGATTGTTAAGTACATTAGAAATACTTTCTATTGGAATTCGGGGAGTTTATACATTAAATTACGGTGGAAATATTGAATAATTCAAGACTACAAAATGCGGTACTAGAAATATCAATTCATGAAAACAGAAGTACCATAAATTTCTACACAAATTCGGAGGTAATACTTTCGCCATTCGCCATTAGATGGATAAGTACTTTCATGTAATGAATGCAATCTCGGAATTTCCATATATAGTTCGCTATAGCACAAAAGAACAATTGTATTTGTTTGTTGTTTTCTAAACCGTTAAAGAATTATAAACATATATATTTACCTAAAAAATGACATATTCAGTAATTACTTTCGTGGACGAATCTAACAGGAAGTATTGTAATCATTATAAATTTCAAACTCGAGATTTTAACGGAAATACACGTTTTGGCCATCCCTGAATCGAAATAATGTCCGTATGTGTATGGTTAATGTGTATGGTTGTAGAAAAAAATGTCCGCTTTTTGATTGAATATATTTCAAATAAATAGAAAATTTAAATATCGTAATTATTTTTGTAATAATTAATATTTTATATATATATGTATATATTTATGAAGTGTATAGGTGCATATTATAATTATGTGAGTTACGTTAATTTTTCGCTGGTTCTAATTAGTAAACCGCGCTCAAGGTCTCATTATGGCGCACACGATGCTCGTTAGAGCTAAGTGTTCAAAAATATCCCAAGTAGACGCAATAGAGATCAGACATGTATAGTTCTAAAATTAAAGACATCTAAAATTACTTGAAATATTTTATTTTCATCTTTCGAATGAAATATTGGCTGGTATTTTGACCTCTGACAGGTGCAGAACTAAAATTATCTTAACATATTCTAATGTATGTCTGTCAAACAGAATATTTCACATTATCTGATTGGGAAAGATTTTAAATGTTTTCTAACTTATCTCGAAGATTATCGATGACACAATTCATTTATACGTATACTAAATATAAATCAAATTCAGACATTATTGGCCCAATCACAATAAATACAATACTAAAAGCGATATTCAAGTATCTCTAATATTCAAATTATTGTTTTATACAATAATTTATTAACGAGTCTTTAAATTTGGTTTATGTTGTCTTGAATGTTTAATGACATTTCTTCGGTTTTTAATATGAATTAAATAAATGTCTAAGTTTACGTATATAATTCTAAATCATCGACGTTATACTCACAGAGCCGGCTGAACCAATCCAACCAATTATGATCCCGAGATTTCTTTATTCCTGTACCATAACAGTATTAATTTCCAAAACCCCACATTTAAAATTGCACACATGAGTAACGTTAATATCGTTCGTTTCGTAATTAGACAAGGATATTGAAAATAATTTGATGAACATTTCCTAATTTTATTAAATAAATCACAGAAGCAAATAGTTTATATATTGGAAAATATAACCAAATTTAGAAGGTGTTCAATGTCTGATTTACTTCAAAATATGTTTTTATTATAATTTTTAAGCCTATGGTTGCTCACAATTTGAAAAAACTTTCATGACAAACTATCTTAGAATTTTTAGTAGAAAATTCTAAAAAATTTAAAAGTTGACTAAGGGCAATATTTAGGAGGGTTCCATATTTTGGGGCCCTATAACTCTGGATCTATACTGACGATTGGATTTAAAAATCACTGTAAGGATCGCTAACAACTCACGTTTGTTGGATGTATTTGACGCGACTGTTTATTATGTTATTATGGGCGTGCACATTTGTTTACAACACATTCCGGTATCATGAAATCTTTTGAATAGTGAGTGAAACATGACTTTTATTTGAGTTGTTTGATTATTTTTCCGTTAGACTGTGAGAAATTAATCTCGATCCCGAATACAGTAATAATGTAACAACCAAATTGAAACATAAATGTGCTTAAATAATAAAAAGCTCGGTATCGCGTGTTTCATGTTAAAAGCTCCGCAATATATTCTCAAGGGCGTTAATTTGTAAGTTGGTATAGCAGGCCCTATATACAAAGGACAAAGGGTCGATAAATAGGTAACGCCGAAAAGCTGATTTAAACATGAAAGCTCCTTGATTAATAATGGAGCAACTTAACGTTGTTAGGTTTATTTTCGGTTTAAATACCACCAGGCACGCATAACTGCATTGCTTAAACCAAATATTATACTACTTCAAAATCGGTTATACGAATGGAAATTGCAAAGAAATTAGATTTGAAGTGAATTATGTGTTTTATGAATTAATTGGTAATAATAAAAATACAAATTAATTAATTTTAAATGCGATTTTCCAGTAAATGTTTTATAATTTCATTATGGATTATGATTTTGTTCGAAGTTCACTTGGCGGAAACAGCACAAGCTTTGTTAAAATGTAGGAAACAAATTACGAAAAGTTTAAAAGAAATCTTTTCAGATTGCTATAATAATTAAAAATTATTTTATTTTAATTTAAAACTAAACTTGTGCGCATGCGCTAGAAGTGACTACTGACACTGATAGCATTTACTTCTTGAAGGCGTAGGTGCCCTGTACTTATGCATGATTGATTCTGAGAACTTTACAGACGCACGACCTTACACTATAGCTTTAACATGGTCGATATATTTATGCTATAAAGTCTAATTTAAATATTTATAAGTTTGAAAACTTATTAATGCTATACTTAATCATGAACTTGACTTTATGAAAAAATAATGATTGCTTTTATGAATTTTTATGTCTCGTGCGTAATAGTGTTATTTGGTCACGCTACATTTGGCAATGTTTCATGTTATTTTGTCGGAAATATACTACAGGTACAATGGTACTTTCAAGGTCATATTTATTACACATATGTGTGAAAATCTCGTGACAAATGAAATCTTGAAATTTGTGGAATATTACAACAGATTCTTTTTTCTATTTTCATATTGCGTAACATATTTTGTAATAATAGTTTTGTAATAATGAATTATTCAAATTTTGTGAATTTTAGAAACTTTATAATACATAATAAACAATATTTAGTTTGACCTCGCAAAGTTATCTTATTTATAAATATACAAGCATAGGTACCTATGCCTTTAGCTTGCTGATTAAATGGAAAATGCGCAGAGCGTACGCGTATTTAATATAATTTTAAATTTAAATCATTTTTTTTTTATTATTATGGCCCCTGAAAAAATATAATTGATATAAAAATACTTGAAGATTATTTCGATATACAAACAGATTTTTTTTTAAAATAATTATTTATGACATTTAGGTTCACAAGAAATTTCGTAGACAAAAGAATACCCCAGAATATGTGTAGCAAATTTGGTTCAAATCGCCCTTGTATCTTCAGAGATATAGAGGTTACAAATTTGGTTTTACGAGTGACGACTAACATCGAATAATAAAATATTCAGGGCACGAAACAAGATCTTTAATGTAATATTTTTTTGATTCTGAGAATGTTACGGACATGGCTAAATACTATAGGTCTTCTATACGTAATGCATGAAAAGCTAAAAATATTCGTGTACGTAAAAAATTGCTCATAAGCAAAGCCACAATTTATAGTTCCATTAGAACTACGTATAAGAAAGTAAAAATAACTTAAAACAAAATTCGTGAGAACTCAATAAAGAAAATAATTTCCCAATTAACCATTTAGGCAATTTTGTTTTTATACTTGATTATAAAACAAGAACCCAAATACATTTTTAATACTGCTGGTAATCATTATCAAAGATCATGTATATACGACGATAAAAACAATTCATGGGAATAATTGTATATTTGCAATAATGTCATTTGTTGTATTGTTTCATTAACATTATATGATAATTTTGAAAATACATCAACTTAAATGAACACATTTACAACCTTGTCCTGAATGTCTGTCTGTTCTGTGTCGACGTAGAATAAACATTTTCCTGCAATAAATGGTGGTTTATTATTTTCTTGTACACATTTAATTGTAAAAATATTGCGAAAAAAAAAAACCTCGCCTTTTCCTCTGCTTAATGATTACACTCCTAATTAAATCATTACGGTACTGTAATTATTAGTTAGATATACTTATAGAAATAGGAAATACCTACTTGCATATGATGACATATTTTTATATTTATATTTTTAATGGACACTTATACAGAGTGCAATTTCGTAAGCGACGCCATTGCCGCTTTTTATGACTAAAACGCTTACAAGTGACGAAAAACAAATATAATAAAAATGTATACGCGTTAGTATTTCCTATAAAAACAACAGTTATTTATTTACTTCTTCTAAAACGAGTGCAAAAATTCAGCTCACTTTAAAAATAAGTTACTAATATAGTAAGACGAACGGGATTAATCTAGTAAAAGTAAACCTAAACTAATAGTTTGGATTCCGTTTTGATTAAAGGCATACGTACATACAATATATATATATATATATATATATATATATATATATATATATATATATATATATATATATATATATATATATATATATATATATATAAAATATATACTCACCCAGATATATGTGTTTGTGTAAACGTATGCGTAGAACGCTTTATTTATGTTTCTATAGTTACTACCAGTGGCAGGGCCAGGCCTATTTACAGTAGCAGTACTGGTTGTTAATATACCATATATAAAAACCAATGCCACGTTCCTAAACGTCAACATAATTATTAAATGTCAAAATAAATGTATAGTGAAATAAGTAGTGATTACAAAAATATAAGCAGTATCTAAAGTATAATATATATTGTTTATGAATTGTGAGTAGTAGTCAACTTCACATATTTATTATTTATCTTTAGAATAAACGTCAAAATGTTGACAGTTTGTTGCATATTGTTGTGTAAATAATAATACTTAAAAGGTATCTTTTTATGAACTTATGAAGATAATCCTAAAACCTGTCCACCAGGAAAAACCGTGCAAGGGAAATGCTATATTTATATGGTGTATCCATGATACGGGCGACATTTACAAATATATATATATATATATATATATATATATATATATATATATATATATATATATATATATATATATATATATATATATATAATCGTCATTCGGCAAATTATTGAATAAGATGAATCAGTGAAAAGTGGACTGTATTCTGTATATGATATGGACACATATTCAAATAGAAAATAGAAGCAATAAGTAAATTTATAATCCTGATTATTTAATAAATAAAATAATATTGTTGTGTTTGGCGCATTAACTTTGAAAATACAAGATATATATATGAAATTAAATCGTACTTATTAAAATATTAACCTTATTATTATATCGTTGAAGATTGGTCTGTATATGATATAGGCACATGGTTCTAACGGGTTAACCTAGTTTTAAAGATTTATATATTTGTGTTCAACTGTTTGAAAGGTAGAGCGTCAACACACGCACCTACCGACATATTTGCGAAAATAGTTTTAAACAATTTAGGGGAGCTAAAACCTTGAATTCCCATTAAAATCTTGAGTTCGAGTAGCAGAGTGATCGTGTAGAACCGCCATTACAAAATAAAGTGCTAACACACCGTAATATATAGAAACAAGTCAGGGAAGCTTAAAACGCGTATTTCCGTTGAATTCTCATTCTAAAATATTACGTCCAAGAATAAAAAAAAATACAAAAAAAAAACTAAAAGCTAAAAAGAAAAATCAAGTGACCGAGTCGTTCCTGACCTCCGCCTCCCTGAAAAGGAGTGAAACTTGACCCAGTTCTCGACTCCCCCACGATTTTGGAGACATTGATTGGCGCATAGTGTGAGCTGACCTTTCACCTCACAACCCTCGGCAGTAGAAACGGCTGCTATACTTGAATTTATTAAATAGCAAGCACAGCACAGATGAGACAATGAAGAGACGAGCATCATCTCTTCTTACTTTAGGTACGCAAAAACAAACTTCAAGATGAATATGTTTTCTTACGTTTGTTGCAAATGAAAAACAAAAACCTTATAAAAGACGAGCGTTGCCAAAGAAATTCAATTCGTTGAGAAAAGCGACATTGAAAGTTTTACGAAAGAAAATATGCTAAATAAGATAAAATTCGGAAAGTTTTTAACTTATACATAAGTTTTTTGTTTCCGTTGAAGAGAAAATGTTTTGCTTCCTTAACCTTTAACCATGACTACAAATCGAGAAAAAAATGTTAACCATTTTTCTATCAAATATGAAGTATATTCCGGTCCGCTTTGAGTTATTTCTATAGAGGGCACTACCATTCAATCTGATAATTAATAAAAACCATAATTACAGCCAATACCGGTGGACATAAAAATATGTTTTGAATTTAAGATTTGTATATTCTTGGAAAGGATACCCCCTTAATACTGCCCTTACAAAAATAATTAAAACATCCAAAAATTCTACTAATATTTCTAAGATATTTTATACCTACAAGATTTTTTCATATTGTTAACCCAAAGGCCATAAAAAATATTAATTTTAATTTTGAATTTAAAAATATGGACAAAAATATTCTTTCAAATTGTTAACCAAAAGGCTATAATAATTAAAAACCGCTGCTCGCATCGCATATATTACTTATAAGGAGAGCTGGACGCATAGGTGCGTTGTACCTAGCCTTGTTTGTTTGCGAATTGCAATATATTTATTTTTATAGTATTTAAAATACAAATTTAATATTAATATATAAAATAACAATGCATTTTAATACTTGCATTATATTATTGTTGTTGAAAATAAATCATTATTATAAATATATATAGTAAAAGTACAAGTCGAGTGAGTGCCACTCCAGATAATATTTAATAAATATTGTAACATTCTTGTTCCTTTCATGTCAATAAACTCTTAAATTGAATATTAAATTCTAAATTTAAACTATAGTTTTTATAACAAAAAAAATGATCGTTTTTCGAAAACCATGAATAGATTTATTTAGAAGTTAATTTTAGGTCAAACCAAAAGACAATAGATAAAAATTAGATGAGCAACTCTGAAATTCCGCGTAAGCAAGTTGCAATGATGCGGTTATGATAATACATAAACAGGAAGATTTAATATAAACAATGATATTCTTAAAATAACGCGAATAAACCGCATAGAACATTTCTTAATATAATTGTGCGGTCAATACACATTTTGGTCACTTGTTATAAATGGATCATTAATCATATTTACAACAGAGCACAAATAGGACGATATTTGTCAATTATAAAAAATATTAATTAACCCACAATAGCTAATAATACTTTTACTATCTTATCTAAATGGTATAAGAAAGAATTGTAAACTTGGACTTTTTCAAACGCCAGATTTTAATCGAATCTGATTTTTCAAAGACGATTTCTCACTTAATGATACATTTTACAAAAGAACTTGTCAAATACAAGTTGCTAGCAATTTCAATATCTTTAACTTCTATAAGAGTCGATTTTTCTCTAACTCGTGTTGTTTTCGAGATAAAATTGCAAGAGTAAATATTTACTTCCAGTTATAAAATATTTTTTTTCAAAAATTAGAGGTTTCTTTTCGTGATATATAAGATTCATAATTTTACTTTTAACAGATTTGGCACTAGAGCGTTCACACATACACACACACATACATCTAAACTTCATGCAAAAACAGTCAAATTCGATTCAAGGATATTCAAAACGTGTATTTCCTTATATTCACTCGTATAAACGGTTCTTTTAGTGCTAAAGGCAATCTTTAGAAAGAATCGTTTAAGAATTCCTGCTCTAAAAATTTAATCATACCGTTACATTCGCATATCCAATTACAGAGCTCCACTGTAAATAATTTATTTAGAAGGCCAGGAAAAAAATGAATCACACAGATTTAGGTATATAGCACAAGACATTCATATACAACCGTATTTAAAGATTCAAAAGTGTATTAACTCAGCAAAATTCGCGCGCGCATTAATGATATTTGGCAGCACGCACTGCAGTAGAAACACCGCGCGACAGGACACGGGCTACTCGTTCACCGCTAAAATCTAACACCGCCAAACATCTGTCAAAGCGGGCAGCGGGCCCCGTGCCCCGGATGCTGGGCACCAGTGACGCAAGCGCATTACGTCATATCCGTATGCGCCGAAAGCGTACATTCAAGAACTCATGACTAGGGGGTGTGTTCTTGGCAACAAGGAAATTGTTCTCTGCATGACCTTGACTCACTTCCTGCAGTATTCAGAGCAAAACAGCATATAGGTTGTTATTTAAGGGAGGGAAAATGGTATAACCCGCACGTTTTCAAGACGCACGATGGGAACAAGAGTAAGAGGAGATGGATTGCGGCAAGTGATTGATCGATTATTTGCGAAAGCCCGAATGACAGCTTATTGAGATGAATTTGTGGAAATGAAATTGTTGGGGGAAAACATATTTTGGAGATTGCGAGTTTTATGGTCTATTTCTGGCGATGAACTTCCGACTTACTCAACAGAAGATAATTGGTTTCAAGAACTTTCGAGATATTAGATCTTTGGTAATAATATTCCAATTTCAGTTATAGCTTTAGCTTTGCGTATGCACAGTAAAAATTAGATTCGATATGTACAACGCACCGATGCGTCCGGCTTGCCTTATATTCGTTTCCTACTTCATGATTGGCATTAAAATTGAAACATAATTATTTTTACTTATTATGGCGTATGGGTTCACAATTTGAAAAAAATGTTAAAAAATTTCATTCTTTGATAATGTAGTACAGCGAGCTAATAATATAGGGAATAGTTATGCCAACCATTGCTGGCTAGTTTAGTTAATCTATCCAGCACTATATATTATCTTTTATCATTTTTTAGGGTTTTTGTGCTTAAAATCTGAAAATATGTATAAATTTTCTAGATATAAAAAGTCTTGGAGATTATATTGATTATTAGTGCATATATCAAATTTCAAAATTATAATATTTAATAATTATTTATGGCCTTTGGGTTAACAATATGAAAAAATCTTATAAACATAAAATATCTTAGAACTTTTAGTAGCATTTTTGAGTGTTTTAATTATTTTTATAAGGGCAGTATAAAGGGGGGCTCCAAATTTTAGGGCCTTATAATTCTGGAAGTATACGGGCGATTTTTCGGTCTCATTCGTCAATACGAGAATTGCAATATTTCTCGTTTCGTAATTTCGAAACGAGACTAAAAATAACCATTTCTCACTAGTAGAAGTAATTAATAAATCAATAGCTGTGAAAAATAAATCATTATACTATTACATATACATAATACAACACTTTTACCATAAATGGGGTGGCAGACCCCAAAGCTTTTCAAGCATTAATAATCAAGAGTAACGTCAACAATAAATAAACTTTTAGAAGTATGAATATTCCAATAATCATTAAGAAATTATTATAAATATATAATTAAAACTAACTGTTCTTGGCAAATAAAACTAATCTAGTCAGTATAATTGTGTACATGATTTTAATCTATAAAAATGGTTACTCAGATATGCTAGATACACATAACGAACAAAACGTGTAATCTTAAAACAAGACTCGTTCGTAAATCGAGACAACCTATAATGAAGAAATCGCTTGCCACTTGGCTGGTATATTCGGTGTTTAAGTTATATTCTACCTCCTTCAGTTGGATACCAATATATGGATACAAACAAAATACATAAATATATTGATACCGAACGAAATTGTATTTGAGTGCAGAGCATATTGAACGTACTTAGAAAAAAAAGCTGTTCCCACGTTAATATTCCAACAGTCTGTATACAACGGAACAGTGCAACGAAACGTTATTGATTTTCACAAAAACAGACGTAGCAAAGGAACATGTAATCCATCAAAGTGTGCCTTGCATTAATAAAAAGTTCGTGACCTTCAAAAGTCAACAAAATTGAAAAGAACAAAGGAAATAATACAAAGAAAAACTACCTGCAAAAACAACAGATTTATAATGAAGTGAAGTTGTGTGGTGTTTCATAAAATGTATTGAAGCTCAATTATTTGTTTTATTAACAGGAGTTGCGGCATATTATATTATTGTAATGTATTCTTCTGTGTTCTTTTGTAAAACAAGTTGGAGTGACCTTCACTCGACTTTCTTATACTGTCACTATCTATATATAATATTGTATTGTATTTTGAATTTAATCTACAATTGCAAACATAAATATATTGCGTGAATATTGTGCGAATTGTGAGAAACAGTAAGTTTATTTATAGTCACTGTAAGCGTTCACACATCACAGATAACTTCACTTCATCTATTATTTAATTTTTGAATAAACGTCAAAATGCCGACAGTTTGTTGCATATCGAGTTGTGTATATAATAAAGTGGATTATATTAAATATATATATATATATATATATATATATATATATATATATATATATATATATATTTTTAAAAGGGCCGAAGAATTCTTTTTTAATATATATTGGATTCTGGGTCATCAAATGCCAAAATTACAAATAATAAAAAAAAAAAAAACGTTTGCTTATAAAGAATGTGTTACTCATAAATTTTTATTTATATTAATCATAGATTGGGGGCGGCCCAATTCGCCTCTGTTCCATTATTTATCACCAAGACATTTTTCAACGATGGAAATAATTTATTAATCAATACCGTGTTTTTCATTACGGCTGAAATATGTATGCGATAATAAGAGCATTCAATATTCCATTTTACGGAATTACTATCCATATTTATAAATTATAACTAATATTTTACAGACGGGGCCGGTATTGGTTACTGAAATATTTCTTTTAAATTATTGATATTTTAAACTGGTATTAAAAATTGCATTATATTCAAGCATTGGTTCGTGTTTTAATATCCAAATATATATTTCTTTTCATACGACATTTAAAATTCAAAATTATAATATTTAATAATTTTTTATGTCGTTTGAGATAACAATATGAAAAATCTTTAAGATATAACATATCTTATAATTTGTAGTAGAATTCTTGGGTGTTTTAATTATTTGGTCAAACTGTCGATGATGGGCCTCACGTCCAAAATGGATGAAACTTTGTGGAAAAATCCGCAAAAAAATTAGGATTATGGGAAAAATAATCGCATGTGGGGGGCTCTAAATTTTGGGGCCTTATAACTCGGGAAGTATAGGGGCGATTGGATTTAAACTGCGAACGGATTCAAATGGGATGCCAAATAATATGTGTAGCAACTTTGGTGTAAATCGCTCCGGTACCTTCAGAGGAGTAGAGGCCACAAATTTGGTCTTACAAGCGAGCGACGACTAACATCCAAGTATATAAGTTATATATTTTTTTTGGATTCAGGGCGACGAGACAAACACTTTTTGTTAATGGCATTTTTTGATCCGAGAATGCTACAGACACACGACCGAATGTTTTAGCTTCTTCGGTACGTCGTACGGCAAACTAAAAATGGCTAATTTGGACAAAATACGTTGAATAACGTACGTCGAAGAGTTTATCGGCTGCACAGAAGTATCGCCCCGTAATATAAATAAATAAGAACTGCTCTTAAATGACTTTAAATCATTCCACATAATCAACTACCCGTAATGAAAAATGCAATAGTTTTGCTTTTCGCCACAGAAACATATTGTTAATTAAATATTCCAATACATTATGCTAGTAAGATGTATACTTACAGTTAATTTGAGAAAAATGTGCACAATAAATATTTTATTTGAACTAAGGGAGGAAGACACTATCTTAGCACAACATTAAGTACAGGGTTAAATTTAGGAATTTGTGGAAGCCGGATCTGTGTAGCACGTGTATCAATTTAATCGCGAACATTTATACAAACAGAACTGAACAGGCACAAAGTGACGGTTTTGTGTTTATCCGCGTTCCAGCCACCAGCACCAGCCAGCAGCCACCAGCCACCAGCATCACCTATCTCGGCTTTGCAGGCTATAAAAATGTCGTAAAAACATTGGCAACTGTCCAATCATACAGCGTCCAGGGCCAGACGCCTTCGACATCAATATTAGCGACGTCGATCAGGGAATTATTCTTTTTACGGACCTAAAGGTTTGTTCGTTTGAACTGCACGAAGCACGAACATGTTCGAAGTTGCACCTAATATATTTAAATAGCATTCATAATTCTTTTGGGATAGAAAATATATTCAATCATTTATTCGTTATCTAAAGAAACTGGGGTGGCCCTCACTCGACATACTTATACATAGTTTTCACTATATATTTAAAGTTGCACCAAATGTATTTAAATGGCATTCATAACTCTTTTGTAAATATATATAGACATTTTCAAAAATATAGTCAATTTCACAATACACTTTTTATTCATTATCTAAAAAAACTGAGGTGGCCCTCGACTTGCTTATACTTAGTTTTTATTATTCAGGGCTTACCAAATTTGTGCCCTATATTCCTCTGAAGGTACCAGAGCGATTTACACCAAATTTGGTACACATATTATTTGGCATCCCATTTTAATCTGCCCGCAGTTTAAATCCAATCGCCCGCATACTTCCCGAGTTATAGGGCCCCAAAATTTGGAGCCCCCGTTAATACTGCCCTTATAAAAATAATTAAAACACTCAAAAATTCTAAGATATTTTATGTCTGCAAGATTTTTCATATTGTTAACCCAAATGTTATAATTATGAATTTAAAAATATGCACTAAACTTTTTATTGATAACCAAAAGGCCATAATAATTAAAAACCGTTGCTCTCATAGCATATATTACTTATAAGGCGAGCTGGACGCATAGGTGTGTTGTACCTGTGCCTAACCAAAATATATAGATATTGTTCAAATTTAAAAATTCAAAATTATAATTTTTTGTGGCCAAATATGCAGAAATCTTGTAGACATAAAATATCTTAGAATATTGTGTAGAAAATTTGGGTGTTTTAATTATTTTTCTAAGGGTAGTATTAAGGGGGGCTCCAAATTTTGGGGCCCTATAACTCGGGAAGTATACGGGCGATTGGATTTAAACTGAGAACGAATTCAAATGGGATACTAAATAATATGTGTAGCAAATTTGGTGTAAATCGGTCCGGTACCTTCAGAGGAGTAGAAAGCACAAATTTGGTCGAGCGAGCGACGACTAACATCCAAGTATATAAGTTATATATATATATATTTGGATTCAGGGCGACTAGACAAACATTTTTTGTTAATAAATTTGTTTGATCCGTGAATGTTACAGATACACGACCTAAAAATTAATTTCTGTCGAGATTGACCATCTGCTGTAAGCATTGCTGCAAGCATCAATGTTTGTGTAATATACTTATTTAACTGTACCAGGAAAGCCGGAATCATAAATTTGATTTTACAGTCGCGAATAATAAAATAACTTATTATTAACGATACATATTTAATTAACGCACGGCGCTGGATTGAAATATAGGACAAACGGTCGGTTTCATCATAAAATATCCCGTTGGTTTCGTTTTACTGTTTTCACAGAAATTGGATAAAAAATACTTTCACAAATATATTGTTAATAGGTATACGTGACCATTTCAAATCAATCTGGTTAACAGTGACCGGTTATGATATTCTAATTAATGAAATAAAAAAATAAAAACATTTAACAGTGGACTTTCTTGTATGTGTAATCAAAGAAAATGTAATATTTATATAATTTTATTTTCATTTAAATGCTATATGCACATTATTAAATTTGTAATATCCAAAGTTTGTTTAATCGAGATTTTCTTGAACTTTAATTAGACCTTGTCCAAGAAAGTAAATACAAACAAATTTGATTAATATTGTGGAGATATCGATTGACCAATTTCCCACATTAAACTTTTATAACTAATTTTGTCTATATGGGAAATTGAAATCTGTTCAATTGTATACTATATAAGTAAAGCACTTTTTACACCTTTGCAGTTGGCTCCAAGGTCAAGATATAATGCTGTGCTGGTTATTTATTATGTTAAAAGGTCAGACTACATCGATCGATTACTTCGGTAAACAATGCAAGGCGCTAGTTTAATCGTTTTGCATGTGCCCTACTATCTTAAAGACGGCGGGTGTATAATTATCGATTGTTGTTTACGATATTAATTAGATATACGTGTAAGTAGATTTAATTGAAATTGTTGCTTCAACTGATTGATGTGTTCTATTATTATCGAAACAAGTTATAGCTTAGAACAGCTACAGCTATAAACTATTTATTTTAAAAAGCTGAAGTAACCCTCACTCGACTTTCTTGTCCTTTCACTTATAGTTTTTTATTTGTGATAATATTATTTTCTTTTATATATTACGTATAAGAAAGTGAAGGCCAATGCTGCCTTTGCCAATTATGCACCTATGTGTGTTTTTCTTATTTATGATTTTGGGAAAATCCAGATTTATGTATATTTTTCCTTATTCCTTCCTAGAACTCCCCAATCTTGGGCATTGGAATTCGGTAATAATGGACTTCGAGGGTTCATTTTATGTGAATCTGAATTATTCCAAAAACCGTACGTATTTATTACACTTTTCATTATACCTGGGACTCATTAAATTAGTCCATTTTAGGTAAATTACGCGCAATAATTAATTAATATTAATATATATTAGTATTATTAATAGAAATGCTTATATTTCAGGAGTTAATCTCTAATCGTGTTAAAATTTATAAATTTTAGATTAATAATATTTAATATTCACAATCAATATTTTATAGAATTTTATTCGGTTTATTTATCTCAGGGCTTATATACTTTTATATAAGAATAATAATGTTACTATGTAATACATTTAACAATGTATTTATTATGAAAATGTATAAACTATTATACAATAATAATAAATTTTATTATGTAATGCATTACTAGGTTAACCCGTGTACACTATATGCCCATATCATATACAGAATACAGTCTACTGCTTACCGATCCATCTGTCTAATCGGAAAATTTGACGAGTGGCAATTATTCATGCAATTATTTTGTAAATGAAGAACTAATCATGGATAAATTATATGAATAATGCATTTCGCTTATACAGTTTATCCTTCTGCTTTGTGGATACGTTTTTATATATTCGTTTTCTCCGTAAGTCTATAAAAAGATACCTTTCCATCTATATTACAATCTACTTTATTATTTACACAACTGGATATGCAACAAACTGTCGGCATTTAGACGTTTATTCAAATATCAACAATATATGTTAAATTATCTGTGGTGGGAACGCTGATAGTGATTATATATAAACGTACTGCTCCTCACAATTCTCACACACAATATATATATATATATATATATATATATATATATATATATATATATATATATATATATATATATATATATATATATATATATATATATATATATATAAACTTAGGTACTGCTTCTATTTTGGATTCACACAATATGTATTTTGACATTAACTAATTATGTTTACGTTCAAGAACCATTTGCTTTTTTAAGACAACCAGTGCCGCCACTGTAAATAACGCCTGGCCCCGCCACTGGTACCAACCATAGAAATATATAGAAAGCGTTCTACACACACTCACATTGATACATTCACATACATCTGGGTATATATATATATATATATATATATATATATATATATATATATATATATATATATATATATATATATATATATATATATATATATATATATATATATATTCACATTCGGTATTTTTATATTCGAATAGAAGTTTCATCGAATATCTACAGCACTAATACCAAGTGAACTTTATATTTCGTTTACTCTAAGGACAGGTGTTGAACACTTAAGTCGTTTAAAAGATAGTTCCTTAAAACAACAGAATATATTAAAAATTAATTTTAATAAATTACAAAACTATAAATAACATAACCTAGTTCCAGGTTCAAAATATTTAACATATTTGTATGAAAAACATAAATTTACTTTTTTTTAATATATATATATATATAATTTAAATTCTTTGCACGCGCCAGATCAACATCTGCTTACTATTATTTACATTAAAAAAACCTGTTTTTTATTTGTAACTTGTAACGTCTTCCGCTAAATGTGAACATCCATATGAGAAATAAATACGTGCAATAAATACGACAATAACGAACAAGGAAAATTATGAACAATTGCGGAAAAACAGAGAAAATGGTTCTCATGTATTAAAACAAAAGAAATATGCTGAGAAATTTCCAATGAATCAAAGTTTCAAAGCAAAGGTCGTGAGAAATAGACAACAAAACAATGTTTTTCTAATTCATATTTTATTCTCGGTTTCAAGAATAAATAATATATTGTATTAGCAGATCACTAATTATGGCTATAACCAAGAATATCCGCCATTCCTGCATAACCTCATAACCATTGCAGGGGAAAACTTCGTAGTTTACAATTTCATTTTCATAGCTCGGGGTTTTCTCGTAAAGATACAAAGTTATGAATAATGTTCAGTAGCAAAAGTAGATATCCGGTATCTTATATGTTTGATATGGAAACGTGTTTGAATTTCAAATGCATATTACTTACAAATGGTACACTTTTTGAGAAAACTTTTTAAATCTATTACATCGTTCATTTTGAATTTAACTATTTTTAATTTCATGGACGAATTGGTGAATTTACAACAAAATAAAGCATTATTATAAAAACAGATAGTGAAAGGACAAGAAAATTGAGTGTAGGCCACTCCAGTTTATTCTTTACATACTCTTTATACTTTCTTGTTGCTACGTGTCTGAAAAGGTAAAAATAGAAGCTTGCTTCGCAAGCTTGCATTTTATCTTGAAACATTGAAAGTGTAAAATTAAAAAAAAAGAAATTATAAGTTCATCTTCTATAAATACGGAAGGAAAAGAATGTTCACCTACTTGCTCATTTTTATGCTAACAGTTCATAGAAGATAAAGAGAGTATGTATGAACGTAAAATAATGTAAATTGCAGCAGAAATGCAACGACCTAGTTATATCAATAGAAATAGACTTACATTTACGAACAACCGTGTAGCTTCGTTCATTGCAAACAGGACCGCATTCAATCGTAAAGTATCCTTAAAAAAGAATTGGCTCTTACCTGTAACAAAAAGAGAACAATGGTTAAAATAATTTTTTTTAAAACTATTTTAGGAGCATAAATGAAAATAATTTGTAGATAATAAAATTTGACCTAAAAATAAAAATTGTAGACCTCCAGTACATAAACCAATATTATTTATGGTTTTAGGATATTAACAATAGCTAGTTATGCAACTAGTTGCGAAAAGAATGTCTCTTACGGGATGCAAAAATATGCAAATTAAATTTAATCCCCTTGCATATCTGTGGCAACAAAAATAAGAAATATAATATTTTCCGTAGCAGTTTTCTCGTAACTGGTACATTTTTTAAAGAAACTTTTCAAACAAAAGTTGTGCAAAATATTAATATCTTTCATTATGAACATAACTATTTTTGCTGTAAGTGTAGCCGCTCTAGTGATATTGGAGAAAAAACAAGAATAAGAAAAATAAGATTTTCCGTAGCAGTTTTCTCGTAACTGGTACATTTTTTAAAGAAACTTTTCAAACAAAAGTTGTACAAAATATTAATATCTTTCATTATGAACGTAACTATTTTTGCTGGAAGTGTAGTCGTTCTAGTGATATTGGAAAAAAAAACAGAATAAGAAAAATAAGGTTTTCCGTAGCAGTGTTCTCGTAACTGGTACATTTTTTAAAGAAACTTTCAAACAAAAGTTGTGCGAAATATTAATATCTTTCATTATGAACATAACTATTTTTGCTATAAGTGTAGCCGTTCTAGTGATATTAGAGAAAAAACAAGAATAAGAAAAATAAGATTTTCCGTATCAGTTTTCTCGTAACTGGTACATTTTTTAAAGAAACTTTTCAAACAAAAGTTGTGCAAAATATTAATATCTTTCATTATGCAAGTAACTATTTTTTCCATAAGTGTAGCCGTTTTAGTGATAATTAGAAAAAAGACAAAAAATGCATAGATGCACTTTCGGTTTGAATTTTTTTTTTCAAAAATAAATAGTGAAATAACTAGACCATATACAAGTCTAAAGTTTGAAGATTCACAATTTTACGTTCGACAGTTTTGGCTCTAGAACGTTCACAGACACACAGACGTCATATTCAATTCAGGGAGAGTAAAAACGTGTATTTTCGTTGAAAATTTTCATTATTACTTATTACCGCGTATAATTTCAGAGTATTACTGTGTACTTTGCCAGTTTGTTTGGGATATATATATATATATATATATATATATATATATATATATATATATATATATATATATATATATTTCTAATGAAAATTACGTAAAAGAAAGTCGAGTGCAGGCCACTTAAAATATTTAATAATACGATATAAGATATTTAAGTGAAATAGTAACATTAAAAAAAACATTTCTTAATATATATGTATTGTTTAAAACATAATGCAAATATAGCTATTTTATGTCCACATAGTAAATAATACTTAGACACAAACCACAATTTGCATACCGTCTCCTAGATAAAGAAAACATCAACAGCCTTGATCCAAAAATCCTTGAGTTAGAACAGAACATAAAAATAATAATACAAGTGAAAATATAGATATAGATAACACACAATATTTTATTAGTATTAAAATTTTCCCTGTGAAAACCGTGTAAAATCGCCTACACAATTAACTATACGTAATAAATAATAACAATGTGTGTTACATAATACCATACACATTAGATCGGGTGGTGGTAATTTATATGGTCAAGTTGGCAACAAAATTGGTTTTAATACAAGGGTCATTATAGATGCTGTTATGATTATGGGTAATTTGATGCTTGGCTTAAATCATATTGTGTGCTCTATGAAATGATGCCAAAGGATGAAAACGTTTTGTTTTATTTTATTTTCATGCGTGTTTTCTAGAAAATTATTCAGATTCCGGATAAGAAATGCTTTGTGATTTTTAGCCCATCGAACATGTTTCAAAAATAAGTTTTCGTACAGCATAAGCTGTAGAGCGTTCACACACACGCACAAACGTCGTTGAGAAAATAGTCAAATTAAGACCCACAAAACGGATATTTATATTAAAATTTCGTAGTCGATTGCGATTACTATACTTTCTTTTGTATATTACGTTTAGGAAAGTAAAAATGTATACATTTTTTTAACAGAGGTTCAAAACTTTAACTATCGTTCAGTACCAAATTGTACTGACTTTTCTATCAGTTTATCGTGTCTCCAAAATAACAACAAGACTAATAAATAAAACATTTAATTTGAAATTCATAAGAATTAGCTCGAAAAAAATATAATGCGACCGTCCCTGCAAATTGGTCCGTCATTTCCGGTTAAAGAAGCTCGCTACACCGGAACTAGCAGAATTACACACACGCCATCTGCGATCTAAGGGACACAGCGCGTACAGCACCGAGCCCAAAGGTTCCGGTTCATCGAAACCGTTTCATTTCGTGACCGGGTCAAAGTGCACTGGTTTGGAAATAAGGTCACCGATTGGTACTAGGTACACCCTACACTCCTCCCACACCATATCTCTGCCCAATCATGATTGCATAATTACCTACATTTCCGTAAATAAATAACGGCTAAACATACCTTTGGAAATATGAATTATTTATAAACGAATATTCGAGACTGTTAGAACAAAGAAATTTTAATTCTAATAACGGGGCATAAGAAAATCCGTGGCCACATTGATTTTTGATGAAACTGGCATATTTAATTTATTGAATAAGTGTTACACTTTGTCTGTAAAATGTAATGGGCGGATAATATTTGCATATTTAAAAAGAATAAATCCTATGTTCTCGATTTCGATTAACCCTACTGTATATTTTATTTATATATAAAACTACGTATAAGGACTAAGGGTGCATTTATAATAGAATTTCTCCACGTCAAGTTAAATAGCTATCTTTATCTAGCGCACACTAAACTTGGTGGAAGTAGGACAGGTTGCCCATATTGGTGTATTAGATAAAGATAACCAATACTTACTCGGAAACTTGACGTGAAACAAGGCTATTATAAACAGTCCTAACTTGAAACCTACCACAACTGAATTGATCATCGTTCAATCAAATACCATTCAGATTGTAACTCCATATATTGACTTTACAACAAGATTAATAAACATATATCAACTATCAAATTACAAATTATCAATATAACAGCAGCCAGTAATATAAATATTACGTCTACGTGAATTAAACAAGATAATACATCTTATCACCAATATTTATTAGTAAAATAATAATTACATTTTCGTGTTGTCTTCCGCTAAACTAGTATTAAAACTTATACAAATAAAACATATGTTTTCTATACTTTTAATTTGCCAGACATAGCAAGTGCGTCATATTACCGTGTTACTATTATCTTGACGTTTTTCGTAGGAACTAAAAGATAAGCACAACATATGACAAAAGATATATTATTACGATTATTTGACCACCTGACTAGCATTACTATAATTTATGTTGTTTTCAATGTTGATATTCATTGTTTAAAACAATTACGTAATGAAGAAAGTTTTTATTTTAAATCGTTATTTTGCGGAAAGTAAAAGTGTTATAAGTTTAATGAATTTACTTATTTTTCATTCATTAATGCATTAACATAATTGAATTACATAACTATAAAAAAATTACATATTTAGAACAATCATTGCTGTATTCGTACCGGTCGAAAAATAAAATGCAAAATTGATTATTATTTTCTGATATTAATGGAAAAATTATTTTGAATTCTAAGATACTAGGGTCATCCGTGGGCACCGTGTGCCCTTATGGTATACAGAACAAAGGTCAGTTTTAACGGGTGGCGAATTCTTTTGTAATTTAATAATAAGTACACGGTTTTCCTTCAGTTTGTATCGTTTTACAGATAACTAACCAACACAAATTTAAATATTAATAATTTTAAATATATTTGCCAGCCAATCATTCTAAGATATAGAAATAATAATAACACATTTCGCACGTCACACTATAACCTTTTTTCTTTTCTTTAAAATAATTTGTAGAGTAACGGTAATGCCCATGTCACCGTCGACATCAAAGTATGGCTCTATTTTGATCGATGAGAATGAGGAATGTATGCATCACATACGATATAGAAATATATTCAATTGACGTAAGTAAATTCAACAATTATGTACATTATTAGCCTATATTTTATGCAAATATTTTGTTGAAGGACTGGACTATGGCTCTTGGCATTGTAATTATAATAGAACACAATATAAAAAATATGAATGATGATTAACCGATTGCCAATGTCAAAGAATAAAAAAATAAAATGTATATTTTAATCATTATTGCAAATTAAGAGTGATAGAGTGAAGTTACTAAAAAATTCATTGTTGACAGTGTGGACACATTTTCATTATGGTACGTTACTTCGAAGTAATGCCACTCCGCTCTGGGCTATTTCTGATGGCGGCGCCATCCATCAATTTGAATATTAATGTAACCAGTATTAGAAATATGCTATGTTTACGCTACAATCAAAGATATTCTATCGAATAATGACTGTTTATTGAATAAAAAGTTATTTCGCGCAAATTCGTGCACATTTGGTCAAAGTAATATTTGTTAATTCTATTAAACTCAAACCCTATTATAATGAAACAAAGATAAATTGGTTCTAGTAATTAAAGAAAATACGTAATTGCATAATAAAATATCTGATATTTTCATTTCCTGTTGAATACACAGTTTCGAAGATAAAAAATTATAGCAATAAAAAGGGCCTATTTCGGACATTTTTAATAAAATGTCTGATATTTTCTTTTTCTTTTTGAATAAACAATTTCGAAGATAAAAATTAAAATAATAAAAAAGGGCCTATTTTGCACATTTTTAATAAAATGTCTGATATTTTCTTTTTCTTTTTGAATACACAGTTTCAAAGATATAAAATTAAAACAATAAAAAATGCCTATTTCGGACATTTTTAATGCCTATCTCCGAAACTGTACATTCTATAACAAATTACCAGGTATTTTCTGAATGTAATTACGTATCAGCTGAATTTTTTGTTTGTTTTCCAGTTTGATGTTTGGCTTTAAGAATAAATGACATATTTTGTGTTTCGTGGGATAGTAAAATGCACATATACATAAAAATAAAATGCGAAGAGAACAATAGCTTTATGTAATTTTAAAAGAAAATCTAGAAAGTAAGCCGCAGTACTGTGAAAAATAGGTACTTTTCTGTATTATAATAATAATTTTGCAATTAAAAATAATATATTTATTAAATTATTATATCAAACAATTGTATGAATTATAACTATAACGTTTTATCAGATTGTAAACCCAAACCACAGAAATATATACGAGGGCTGTCCGACATGTACTTAGCCTCACCGGCGTATGGCGCCACTGTCGCTAGAGACATAACCTATTGTGTAGTACATTATCTTAGACGGCTACTGTTAAAATTTCAGCCGAATCGGACTCGTAGATCAAATAATCCTTGTACATGCACATCAATTTTGCGAGTGGGGACATTAGAATGCAGACTATATATTATGTATATATAATATGATTGTTTTGTTTTGATCACGAAGCAATTGATGTTATTGTAATTGCTTAGAGCAGTTGCTGATGACAGTGAACGTGTCGACAGTACACTTATCTAAATCATACAATAATAATGATAATAGATCTAGTTGATTTGCTAAAGTGCTGTGCTTGTTCGAGGAACTAACGTTTTAGAATAACTTAATTCAATAATAGAGATTTGACGTCAACATCCATTTATTATTGATCAAGTGCAACATTGTTGATGATAATGATTATCATTAAATGGAGATTTACTATCTTCAAAACAAACTGTCCAACTTTGTTTTTAATTAGAACTCAACGTGCTTTTCTTGCAAAACAAATAATAAAGATTATATCAAACGTGTTAGAAGAATTATATAAAACAAGGTCTCAAGGTGAGAGATCTTTGAACGATTTAACTACGAGTTCAATTAGAGATAAGGGTTTTTTTTTGCTCGTTCATAAGACCTGCATTTGCGACCAAATCTCTGAAGGTATTAAAACGATATTAATTCAATTTGGTACACATTTTCGGAATCAGTAACGAATTTTAGTGAAAACATTTTTTACGTTCGAAAACGTTTACAATACGTGTCTATTTTGATATGTTTTACGATTTGTGTTTCACGTAACTTAATCTCATTCGTATAATTTATTCCATATATGCAGACTTAATTCTAATACCATATTTCTGAAAAGGTTAACCTTTTTAAGACCTATGATTATATTAAATAAATATGCTAATCTAACTGTCGTTTCGCCTAGCTGAACAATTTAACTACCAACGTTTTTCACATGTAAAAAATACTAGTTATATATTCATTTAATATATAGGTCAACCACTTTCTTTCTAGGATCAACAAAATTGTATTATTGTCACAGATCAAGATAAAATATTTTTTTGTTTCGAATTCACAATTGTTATTATTAAAAACTTTCTTTTGAAGTCCGGAATACGAGAAAAGTCTTTGTTATGTAATTATTGTAACTGAAGATAAATAATTAAGATGTTAAACCATTGTTTTGAATTATCAAAACATTTTTATAATATATAATATTAATTTTGTTTATATTTGTTTTTACTTTCTACTAAACATGAAACTATAAAATTAAATTAAAAAAATTCTACGGGTAAAGAGAGTTCTAAAAAAAATTAGTGCATATTTTAAAATTCAAAACTATAATTTTTAATATTATTTTATGACCAATATCAAAAAATCTTGTAGACATAAAAAAACAACAGATTATTTTGTTAAATTTCTGGAATGTTCTAATAATTATTATGACAGTAAATTTGAACATTTTTAACAGAATTTTCAAGCGAATCTCTTTTAAAGCCTCTCTGTAAGAAAACGCTAGGTTCTGCGCGTAACTTTTCAATCAACTTTTAAATATATAAATTTGTGAAAGTCCTTTTTGCGATGAACTTCTAACTCATTGCAATACACATATATAGTGAAAGTTGTGTGCACGTTAATTATGTAATACCTACCTGTATTATTGTTTGACATAAAATATGAACAAAATAACATTAAAATGCCAGCTTTTAGTTCCACTTTATTGTTTAGATCACATTTCACATTAATGTATCGTAAATATTGATTCTGTATTCCTATTATTTTTTTGCGTAAATGTAAAAGGTTATTTTGTAAATTGGTACCGTTTACAAGTTCCTGTTTACGTAATAACGTGTCTGATATGACATTGACGTTAAAAGGATTTTGGAACGATACAATGAATCGTTGTTTAAACATTGATTTTTGATTTGCCATTTCACAGTTAATAACGTAAAAAAAATAGTTTTCATTTTAGATTGCACTGCAGATTTTTTGTACTAAGGAAATAGTGAACGGTTGTGTGTCTGTAACATTCTCGGATCATCAACAAAAAGATGTCTCATATAAAAAAATTAAAATAATAATTTTTAAATTATAAATATTGTAGCGATCGCAGCTATTGTTGCAATCAAGCAATAACAATGTCATTATTATCTTTTAAATTTTATCTCTTAATAATCCAGTGGTTATAAATAGGTTTTTTCATTAAACATCAGTGGTTAAAAAAATGTTTTCTATGTAAATATAAACAAGATTAGGTTCAGGCACCTATGCCTTCAGCTCGCGTTTGTATTTAAAAATAATTACATTTAATTATTTTTATAAAGGAAATGCATTATTTATATAATTTATCCATCATTAGTTCTTCATTTACAAAAACAAGCACCTATTTATCCAGTTATATGCCATCTATTGCTGGCTAGATTAACTAAATTACACTACATTATTTTTAACATTTTTTAGTGTTTTTGCTTTTAAAATCTAAAAATATGCAAAAATGTTATAGATATAAGAAGTCTCACAATTATTCGTGGATTTTTTTGATAAACTAAAAAGGAAGATTTGTGCAAATTTTTAAAATATTATAATTTTGAATACTTGTTTAAGGCCTTTGGGTTACCATTATGAAGAAATCTTGTAGACATAAAATATCTTAGAATATTGTGTAGAATTTTTGGGTGTTATAATTATTTTTATAAGAGCAGTATTAAGGGGGGTTACAAATTTTGGGCCCATATAACTCCAGAAGTGTACGGGCGATTGAATTTAAACTGCGAGCGGATTCAAACGGGATGCCAAATAATATGTGTAGCAAATTTGGTGTGAATCGCTCCGGTAGCTTCAGAGGAGTGAAGGGCACAAATTTGGTCTTACGAATGAACGACGACTAACATACAAGCACATGAGTTTTATATATTTTTGGATTCAGGGCGACGAGACACACTTTTCTTTAATTCGAGAATGCTACAGACACATGACCGATTGCTTTATAGCTTTTCTGTGCTTTGTGCGTCGAGCTAAAAAATTTAACATCCACTGAATAGATAATAGGGTGGGATAAAGGTGTTACTGTTTGCACCTATGTTTGTTTCATTACTCATATGCCTAGTTATTTATTGATAAGTTGATAAGGGTAGAACAATGTTTGGTTTTTATTCAAAATTTTCTTAAGTGACAGTTGGATAAGGGTTCATTGGTGACTATGTATCGTATTAAAATGCAAATAGGGGTAATTCAACGACCTGAAAATAGGTCACTAAAATCATACCTCAGTTGAAATTGTAAATTTTGTATTTCTACTTGTTTTAGAGTTATTTTTGACCGAGGGGAAAAGGCTGTAAGAGGTTGAGACTCTCTTGAGAGCCACAAGTGAGGAAAGATATTTTTATGATAGTATACTGTTAAAACAGTTATTTTCTGAAGTCGGTGCAATTGTATGTTTTACACATAAAGCTATGAGTGTATCAAGCGAATTGGAACCGATCCGGTGCTGTACTAATGGCAATCCATTATGTATGTGCACCGATTTTTACCTTTCTTCCTATATAGTAAAACAACAAACAACTGACTCTACTTTTTCCTATTATTTGTTCTGTTGCAATGCGATGCAATGTAATTCCATTTTCTAGAAACTATTGTCATGTCATGGCATGTCCAACATTTTGAGCTTCAATTGTTGTAGAACAAATGAGCGATTCGTTTTCAAAGTTTTCTAATTGATGATACTTATATGCTGATTTCTAAAGATTAATGATCAACAGAAAAATAGAAAATCTGCAGTGGCCTACACTGAACTTCCTAGTACGTAGATATAAAATAACTATTTGCAAAGGCGATCTTCTAAATGGTACTTTAAAAAAACCATTAAAACAAAAGTTCCAGACATCTCGAGAATAGTCAGATTCGATTCAGGGATAATCAAAACGCGTATTTCCGTTAAAATATAATTTAAATTGCTTACACTTCGTCCAAGTAAGTAAAAAGTAATTATAAACCAAATTAAAATATGAATATTTCTAAATTCATCCATTCCAAACTTAGTAAATACTATTTACATAAATTTATCTTAGTGTACAAAATCTGTGCATAGTTTCGAATACACCTTAGCAAGGTGAACAAGATACTAAAATTTAATTTGTAGAAAAAATCTCATCTTAAATTTCGAGTGTTGGTTGAGTAATTTGTATAAAAATTAGGTGATGGAATATCAATGAAATTGATTAATTAATTAATTAATATTATCATCCCACTTCATCCTATTAGTAAATATAGTAAAAATTATCTGAAGTGCAGTACTCGACTTTCTTGAACGTTTTATATTGCTTCACATTGTTTTCAAATCGATGCTGCGACAATTATATATATATAAACACCCAGTTGTATATTCGATATATTTCGAATATTTTAACTTTTAATTAATACCATAATTTGAAGAAAAAACTATTTTAATCCGTACACCTGTTGAAGCACCACACGGTAGAGTTAGAAATTGAAAACTATGAACTGTTTTCAATTAATAGAACTAATCACAGGTGAGGTAAGGGAAAAGGGTATGTTTTGGCGGAAGAATTATTCTCATTACAGTCAGGAAATTATAAAATATCCTGCCATTTAATTGAGTATTTCCATAGCCTAGCGCAGTGACAGATATCGACAAAACAAAGATCAGAAAAAGCGTTAATACGTGCGTGTAAGATTTGTATATCCGCATAATAGATTTTTTTTATGTTTAAAACTGAAAAACATTTAACAACAATCTCAAAAATAATACGTTTTAATTTTTACTGTAAACATAAAAATATTGAACTTCACAATATAACAAAAACAAAAGTACTTTCTTAACAGATATATATAGTATATTGATTATTTTCACGATTCGGTGACGGTCAAAACGTGTGTTTCCGTTAAAATCTCGAGTTCGAATATTTTCATGATTATATACATACGTATAAGAAAGTAAAAACAGTATTTTGCTATATTACATATATTATATAAAAAATGCTAATCAAATTATTTAAGTTATAGAGATCTTGATATTGTAAAACAATTATTTGAACGTAATATCTTTAATTGAATTTTAAATATAAGAAATATTCAATGTAAACTTGGTTCGATTTCGGATTTTAACAGAGAATTTGCAATCAATATTACACGATTATAACTGGTAGTTCACTCAGTATTTCCATCTGAGGTTGTCTATGTTGTTAATGTATGTCTTTGGTTACATATAAATATCAAATTACCGAATCTACCGTCGTAATTGGATAAAAACGCTATATTTGTTATAAACGTAAAAATACATCGTTCAATTTACTGTAACTTTGTTGTCATAAAGTAAAACGATAACAAATATTTAATCATGCGAAAATAAAAATAGTCCAGTGATAAAAACTAAGTAAAATAAATTTTCTTAAGTGACATTTTGCATGTAACACAAACCGACTATTATTATTTTGTAGCATAATGTTGAAAATAAATTTTGCGTGCAACCTACAAACATACAAACAAAATTATTATAATTTTCTACGAATTTTCTTTAGTTTGTGGCTAGGATTTTTTCTGACATAACCTCAATATTAATCTATACTAGTATTATCCATTAATGTATTTTTGTTGTTTAATTTAAACGATTTGTAATTGCTTTCTAAGAAAAATATTCATTCATGGTTGATGTGATTTTGTTTATATTATGTTTAAAATGAAACATGTACTAACATTAAAATAAAATCTGTAGTGGTCGGCACTCAACTATCTTTTACGCAGTTTTCACTAGATATATATATATATATATATATATATATAGATATATATATATATATATATATATATATATATATATATATATATATATATATATCCAAAACCTGCTGTCAAACTAACCAATACTCTACAGAAAAATTCTGAAATGTCATTTATATTATAGAGTCTTTTGTTTTCCTGACAAAAAAGCAGATGATCCGATTTTATAAGCTACATGCGAATCCATAGCAACGCGTAAACAACATATTTATAATGTTTCGTAGCATTTTCTCGCAACTGGTACATTTTTTGAAGAAATGTTTCAAACAAAAGTTGTGCGAAATATTAATATCTTTCATTATGAACATAACTATATTTGCCGTAAGTATAGCCGTTCTAGTGATATTGGAGATAGAACAAAAAATGTATAGAGTAAACATGCACACTTCCGGTTTGAATATTCTTTTCAAAAACAGGAGGTGCACATCTAGGGCATATACAAGGCTTAAGTTTGACGTTTCATAATTTTTCGTTCGACAGTTTTGGTTCTAGAGCATTTACAGACACACACAGACAGACAGACGTCATTCCGAAAATAGTCACATTCGGTTCAGAAAAGGTCAAAACGTGTATTTACGTTGCAATCTCGAGTTCTAAATTTTTCATGATTTCAATACTTACTTATTACACTGTAAAAGAAAGTAAAAAATCTCTAAAATACTTAAATTCTGCCACAGTAAAAATCGAACAATTATTGTTGATTAATATTTAAATGACATTCACGGCATATTTGACTTTACTGCTTAAATAAATATACATTTATTTATACAGAAAAGATTTTAAATTTGCCTTATTTTAAAAAGTGTCCAAGACGTCCCCCGAAAACTAGAAATATTCCTCCATGTGGCAACACTGGTACCTACAGCAATCGAAATAATAAAATATGTATTCACCATTATGAGTAAACCGTGGCCGATGACCCGCAGCAGGTCTTCTCCGCGCGGCACAGTTCCCCGCTGCGGATGCCGCAGACTTGGAGGCGGCCGCAGCCGTCTGAGGCCCGAGGCGAGACAACCACCGGAGGAACCGACAAGCAGTGGTCACCCTGCATTCAGGCACTGCACCGCCCGACCCTGGGGGCGGCAGCACTGAACTATCTGACCCTGGCAATGGGCCATAACGCGAGTACGGCGACATTCTCAAATTTTATTTTCTTCTATTTGAAAACACACACTACACTTACGATTTATTTCATATTGTTTTACCTTTACACAAGATCACAGATTTAATATTCATACCAGTTTTCACTTGTTATATATTCATTTACCACCGAATATAAAATAAATAATTGTTTTGTTATTTTTAACAAGTTCTAAGATGTTTACACAAGGTTTTACACCTTTTAAACTCTTGGTAGTTATTTTTATATTGAACAATAAGTAATATTTACGAATTTAATATGTCTATTTTTAATATTTGGAACTCGTTTTTACTAAAGGTACGTTTTATATCACAAAAAACGAAACTCCCGTTTCAGAAGAATAAAAATATAGTGTTAGAAATTTCCAATTCCAAGATAGGTTTATAAATTATATCTAATCTTTACTCGTTATCAACTAAATATCTCGATAACTTTTTTATGGTAATCCCCTATTATTAACAGCTGACTAACAAAATGACGTCAAATGTATTAATTAATATTATTAAAATTTGAAACACGAATTACTTAATAACAATTATTTTTTGGTAAATTTTTAAATGATCACATTTAATTATCACAGAATAATCTACGTACTAGATTTATTATTTTAATATATATATATATATATATATTTGAAGCACAATCGTTACGGTCCTGGTAATGTACAAATGCCAACATTAATGTCCTTCACTGATTGTCAAAGTATATGTTATGAAATATCATTTTTTGCGTAAAATAATATGCTTATTTATGTCAAATTTTTGTTTTAAACAATTATTTCGCACAATTATAAATAAAAGTTGATGATTTATTTCAATATGTTAATTAAACATTTTAAAATTATTTAGTTCAATGCTAAGCAAATTTTTTGCATACACCAGTCCCAACCAGTTTGAAATGTTTTATTTATATTTTTTAAACTAGCTGGTTTGAAATACCACAAGTTATTTAACCCACAATTCCAAAATACCCAATTTATAATTTAAATCCCAAAAGATAAAAGATAACAAATATCACAATTCCCCAAACTTTCGCTGAAACTGTATAATTCAACACAATATATTAAAATTGTCACTTAAAGTTTATGCCACCTTCAAATTTAACTCGGTTTTCCTTCAAATTAGAATACAGATTTAATAAATATATTCACTTGTTTTAAAAACTCGCCAACTTCGAAGATAAAATTGTCTTAAATTTCTGGGAAAGGTCACTGAATTTTTAAAACTTTGCCAATTTATTATAACTTTAGAATCTTTTAAATTCAATTATTAACTTTGCCAATTTCTGCTGTATACGAACAATTGTCACAGGATTACTAAAAACATCACTTAATTTTAGTAACTATTCCACAGATTTATAAACCAATACCATTGGTTAAATATTTAATGTCCACAATGTCGAAAACTCCAAATATTTAGGCAAATATCACATGGACTAGTTCTTCTAGGAATAATTTCCGGTGAAGGAAAACCGCAAATTAGTCCAAATTTTACTACAGTAAATAGTTAGAACTAATACTTAAGAAGTCTAAAGTTCTGGATAAACACTTTTTTACGTCCTAGACACAATTTCAGTAAAAAAACTAGCAAGAATTTAGTTCTGAAGTCACTTTCAGTCAGTTTTCAACCAGTAATAATTTCCTGACAACTATCACTTGGACTTGTAATCCGTCTAGACCAGATTTTATACTGGAACAAATCCAAAAAAGTTTGTCAAGAAACACTTCAGTTACAACACTGACAAATGTGAAAATTTCTGGACGTAATAGTCAAACCATTTGTTGAACAATCACTGGGGTACGAAAATTCGCCGACTAAACCAAGATCACTAAATCAGACAATTTCGCGATAGCAGGCATGTGCCCAGGGCCCCGTGCCGGCATGGGGCACCACCGGGTGTCAAAATCCATAAGGCCCATACGTGTATATAAATAAAAGGTAGTAAGTTTTTCGCCATACGATTCTATCGAGTTGCGGAACTGTACTGAATTGTGGTGACTGCCATGAAAGTCGATCTCCCCCACCTTGCGCCGCCTCTGTACCCCGTCCACGACGCACGACTATGCCGTGTCAAACGGTAACCTGGCTGTAAGCTGTACCCCACCCGTTTGCAACCACTGAGCGCTCAGCTGTGGACAACCTGCTTCTGCATGTGTTGGTGAGTGCACTTTGTCAAGGTGTATGCCATCATGTGTGTAAATGTAATGAACTATATCAGCGCCACTATGCACGTTGTTGATTTATAAACTAAATTATTGTTCCATTAGCGGTACTAACGGATGTTTAGCGTCTTCCTTACTACCATCACTAGTCTTAAAACTGTTTTGTTACCCTCTAAACAACTGTATATTTAATATAAAATTACTTACATGTAAAGGATTGTTCACAGCGAAACAATCAGTAATTAAGCTTAGAAATTATAAGTAATAATTCCCGTTTGTTCTATGACATACAAAGTTAACGTTCACAGCAACAAAATTTATCATACATTGTGTTAATTTTGTTGCTTGAAATGTTAGCATTGCTTGTCGTAATACAAACTAGATTATTATTTGCAATTATCTAATCTTAATTTCTATTTGGTTCGCCTTAATATTAGCATGATTTAATTTTTTACTTACATTTATTTTGACACATACAGTTAAGGATTGTTCACAGCGAATCATTTAGTAATTAGGCTTAGAAAATTACAAATAATAATCTAGTTTGTATTATGACAAGCAATGTTAACATTCCAAGCAACACAATTTATGATAAATTTTGTTGCTGTGAACGTTAACCTTGTATGCCCATACAACAAACTGGAATTATTACTTATAATTTCTAAGCTTAATTACTAATTCTTTAGCTGTGAACAATCCTTTAAAGTTAACATTTTTTTTTTTAATATTTCAACTGCAATTATTTTTTTAGGGAATGGTCCAGTTTAGGAGAAAATTTTTGAATTAAAAGTTGTTTAAAATTAGAATATCTTGAATTTTTATATCTATAACTTTTTCTGTAAATGCAGCCATTGTCAAGATAGTTAAAAAATAACACGAGTCAGCGAGTCCTCGTTAATTCTGCCCTTTATACAAAAAAATACCCCAAAAGTCTACATTAAATTCTAAGATATATTATATATATATATACATTTTTTTTCATATTGTAAACCCAAAGACCATAAAAAAATAAGATTTGGTACGCGTACAACGCACCAATGCGTAGAGCTCGCCTTGGCAGTGGTTTTTAATTATTATGGCCTTTTGGTTAACAATTTGAAATAATGTTATTGATATAAAAAGTCTTACAATTCTTTGCTTATAAAATTCATAATTATATTTAATAATTTTTTTCGGGCTTTAGGTTAACAATATGAAAAAATCTTGTAGACATAAAATATCTTAGAATTTGTGGTACAATATTTGAGTGTTTTAATTATTTTATAAGGGCAGTATTAAGGGGGGTTCCAAATTTTGGGGCCCTATAACTCGGGAAGTATACGGGCGATTGGATATAAACTGCGAGCGGATTCAAATGGGATGCCAAATAATATGTGTACCAAATTTGGTGTGAATCGCTCGGGTACCTTCAGAGGTGTAAAGGGCACAAATTTGGTCTTACGAACGAGCGACGACTAACATCCAAGTATATGAGTTATATATATATTTGGATTCAGGGCGACGAGACAAACACTTTTTCTTAATGAAATTTTTTGATCCGAGAATGCTACAGACACACAACATAATGCTTTAGTTTCTTCGGTACTTCGTACGACAATTATTTTTAAATATAAAATATTTAAAAAAGTATAATTGTTTACAATTGTTATCGGCTTGCTATTTACCGTATTAAAATGGCTTGTTAATATTTTACTATTAAATAACTACTAGTTTTCCGTAAACATTATATTTTATTACATTAAATAACATAGCAAGTTCATTCATCAGTAGAATATAAATTTGATTCGAATAAAAAAAGGAATGTTAGATTTATGAGAATTCATTGTTAAATGTTAGAAATACTTGTTAAGTGTTGAATTTAAAAAACTTAATTAAAATTTCATCACATCATTGTCTGACGTCAGTTGAACAAGAATTATTTTACTTTTACTCACTATTAATAACATTTATTAATATCATTAATCAGTAGTATAACCACAGTAATTATTTATTATATGAAAGTTCTATGCAACGTTAAATAAATTAATAGCAAAATAAATAATAAACAACTGAAAATTAATAACATTCACTAAATTAACATATCTTATCTAAAGATTTATTTATATTTAGGGCAAATAAATATTAGTTATCTTATAAACTTAGTTACTAGCTAGATATATTATTAGCTGATAACAACAATATATAAAAATATATATTAAAAAAAAACTGAAGTGGACTTTCTTGTACTTTCATTATCTATATTAATAATTATGCTATATTTAGTTTTAAACACATCCCGAAAAAATCAAATTCGATTCAAAAATGGTTAAAACGCGTATTTTCGTAAAAATCCCGTAATTTAGTAAAATGAAAACATATATTTTATTCCAATATTTAATCGGTGAGAACGTACATGTCACTATTAAATACTGATCTGAATCCAAACAATATCGGATTTAAATTGAGTACAGATTACATTTGTAACTGTTATTTTATAAATCGATTTAACAATAGGTAATCTGTAAGCTCTATTCTATAATTAAACACGCCTATCAATAATTGCTTAATGTACCAAATTATACAAATTTTATTAGCTTTTCGAAATTAGTATTTGTTTAAGTTAATTGTACATGAAACGTTGTAACATAGAAACATCTGACGTTAAGTTCTGTTTATAATTGCCTTGTTTCACGTCAAGTTTCCGAGTAAAATTGGTTATCTTTATCTAACGCACCAATATAGACAACCTTTCTTACTTCCACCAAGTTTAGTGTGCAAGCAGGATGGTTGTCATTCGTGTGCGCTAACTTGCCGTGGAGAAATTCTATTATAAATGCACCCTTACAACCTTTACATGTTTTGATTTGCGGTTCTGTGAAACAATAATATTGTAAACAATACAGAGCAAATCAAAACATGTAAAACAAAGGTAACATCTTACGTATATACGGTGACAACTCCACGTGGAATGTAATTAACGAATCATTTTAAATATAGTTGTCCATAAAATGAAATGGTTATAAACAAAAAGTTAAAAAATTGTGTGAAATTAGCATATAATGAAAATGTATCTTCTAGACAAAATCTGGAATATTTTAAACTATTGTTTTGCAAAATTATAGTTGCTAATGTACGATTTGAATTTCTAGAACATGCTTTGACGTTTAAATCCATGCATATATTTGGAATGAATAAACAAGTATGGTAAAAGAATACACAATTTACTTAGAAACAAGCATAGGTACAACGCACCTATGCGTTTAGCTCGTCTTATAAGAAATATGTGGTGCAAGCAGCGGACTTTCAATAATTGTTTATGGCCTTTGGGTTGACAATATGAAAAAATCTTGTAGACATAAAATACCTTAGAATTTTTAGTAGAATTTTTGAGTGTTTTAATTATTTTTATAAAGGCAGTATTAAGGGGGGCTCCAAATTTTGGGGCCCTATAACTCGGGAAATATACGGGCGATTGGATTTAAACTGCGAGCGGATTCAAATGGGATACCAAGTAATATGTCTAGCAAATTTGGTTCAAATCACTTGGGTACCTTCAGAGGAGTAAAGGGCACAAATTTGGTTTTACGAGAGGATGACTATCATCCAGTTATATATATTTTTGGATTCAGGGTAGGCAAACACTTTCTGTTAATGAAATTTTTTGATTCGAGAATGCTACAGACACACAATCGAATGCTATAGCTTCTTCATTTTCAATTTTCTGCTCGACTTACTATTTATTAAATTTACCACATCTGTTATAGCTAGTAAAATGTATTATGAGTTAAAATAAATGGTTCTTACAGTAATAGGCAAAATCTTGCATATTTATATATATTTATTATACGTAAAATTACGAACTTTATGCTTGAAAAATTAAACATGTTACTCCTGCTAATAATTTTGCATATAATATTAGTTAATGGTATATTTTGCCCTTGGAATATTATCTATAAATGTTATGAATAAGTTTATTGTGTACATAATTAATTTATGCATTTGAATTTGAACAAGAAAAGGTCTTATACTTATTTTAATTTAAATATATTAATTATGTAAATACATAATTACTTAAAACCGAATTATTATTTATTTTATTGAAATATTGAGAACAGAAATACTACAAATACAAATTGCAAAGATAAATTCTGTCAAAGATAAAATAAAATCAGTCGATTTATTTTTACTTTATCGGAAATGCACGTTTTGAATTTCCTTAAATTGACTATTTTTGAAATGGTGTTTGTGTGTGTGTCTGTGAACGCTATATCATAATTTCCGAATTCTAGTTTTATAATAAAACAATATAAATATAGCAGAAATTATCAATAAATCTTATTCTTTGATTAGACACAAGAAAGTATTTTAGAAACTAAATGTTAAATCTTAGCTTCCGCACATATGTCCAATGCGTATACCTAGAATGACACAATAGCCATTTAGAAATTTTATGATTTTTGTTGTAAATTAGTTACAGCATAGTTGTATGAATGGAAATTGCACTATCCACTGAGCCAAAATTCAGGTATGTCCAACCAAAGTTGTAAATTGGCTCGAAATACGAACTGACTTCTAAGAAAAATTGTTCTGCCTGCACTTTGAGTTTATAAATATAAAAGGATCTTTTATACGTTCGATATTATTTTTGTATGAAGCTTTGAGGTCCGTTCTTCTTTTACACTCTTTTTGAACTCGTCTGTAGACACTTTTACAAACAGTTGTATTGTATTTGTATGTCTACAAAGGATCTTTATATATTTTTTAAACAAAACAAAATCTGCATTGTTAACATTTCTACTTTCTTGAACATGTAATCAAAGGCATAATAAATGAATATTTCATGCTATAGTTTTATTTTTTACAAATAGAGAGAGAAAGCGCGTGTGTTTATCTCTGTGTCTGTGTATGAAGCGTTCACGTTGACTATTTTCGGCATGAACACAGTATATATATTATTTTTGCCGTAATAAAAGTACGCCACATCCATTTAGAATTGATCGAACTACCAAATGGGAAAAGTTGAAAAAGACGTAGGAAGTAAATCTTGTATTTAACCTTCAATTTTTTACTTTTCTTTGGACAAATATTTGGTGTAATTTGCCAAATAACAATTGAATGTGAAATATATTAACTGTAACACAAATAACGTCACACATTTTGGCTATCATTCAGGTATTTGCTATGGCTTCATTCATACGACTCATTTGAACACAGACGACATAACTACGACAGAACATTTACGTAAACACGCTTTCAAATACGCACAAATGTTTATTTGTACGTATATATTTTTATTTCATAGAATTATTAAGACATTTTTCTTCCTGTCGAAGAAATATGCCAAAATTTAAATCCACATAGTCGTATTTTTACTTTCTAGCACTGGCGCCGGATCTCACAGACACTTGTGTCTAATTCAGTACAGTTTACATATATCGCCGGTCCCTAAGAGAAAAGTTAATATTCACGCCGAAATTTAATAAAATCCTTCCTACCGAAATGCGTTCTAATTCACGAATTCAGTTCATAAGGTTCTTATGAAGTGAATTCATGTTACAGATACACGACCTCCTTTGTACTTCGTACGGCGAGTTAAAATCCCCGGTGAGCTGAAAGCATTGGTGCCGGGATCTATGTTAGTATTTATATGTTTAGATAATATAATAAGTAGACCCATCAATATTGTCAAATAAATACATAATTCACATATATAAATATTATCAAACATTAATAAATCATTTATTATCAATAAAAAACATATTTTTAATATTCATCGCATAATTTATTATATTTATGCCTCTACACAATATAAATATATGATTTATTTTAAATGTAAAATTGTTTACTACTGAGAATAGATAATTCAAAATATATACGTATGCAAATACGAAAAAAAAAAAAAAAAATTGTAGCGAAACTATAAATGCGTATTGTTATTGTCCAACGAATTTTATATGCGTAAAAGGCCTTAACCTTGTTGTTATAAATGCCAAAAAACATTCTAGTCAAAAATACGTCATTATAAAATGTAAACAAAAACAAACAGATGTTTATAAATATTATAAACTTATAGTTTACAAGCTGCAAAATAAATTTGCATTCAAATAACATATACACAGGTGTTTTCCAATTTTCAACAATTAAGTGAACCGAATACAAGCATAGGTGCACCAATGAATCCACCGCCCTTTGCTGCTGATCCAATTATCAAACAAGGATTGTTCACAGCGAAACAATTAGTAATTAAACTTAGATAATTACAAATAATAATCTAGTTTGTATTATGACAAGCAATGTTAGCATTCCAAGCAACACAATTAATGATAAATGTTGTTGCTGTGAACGTTAACCTTGTATGTCATACAACAAACTGGAATTATTACTTATAATTTCCAAGCTTAATTACTAATTCTTTAGCTGTGAACAATCCTTAACACTTAAGGATTGTTCACAGCAATACAATCAGTAATTAAACTTAAAAATTATAAGTAATAATTCCAGTTTGTTGTATGATATACAAAGTTAACGTTCACAGCAACAAAACTTGTTATACATTGTGTTAATTTTGTTGCTGTGAATGCTATCATTGCTTGTCATAATACAAACTAGATTATTTTTTGTAATTTTCTAAGCTTAATCATTAATTGTTTCGCTATGAACAATCCTTTATAGTTTTATTCGCGATTTTAACGGAAATACACGTTTTGACCATCTATGAATCGTTTCTGACTATTATCAAAATGATGTCTGTGTGTGTGTCTGTCTGTCTATAACAAAAACTGCTTATGTTACAATACGCATGTGGCAAGCCTTTGTATAAAGGAAACAACATTTTAAACAATACATGTTTTTTTTTTTTTTGTCTGAAATCTTCATATTACAGTAGATACGAATTATTAAAGTTTGGGCCTTATAGGCCTATGACGGTACTACGCCTATATGCTTATTTGGAGTGGGGGAAATTACCATTAAGTTGGTAATAAATTTTAGTAATAAGTTGATTCAGCAACGCTGTTATCTAACCTCTATTAGTCTTATGTTCTTTATAATATGCATGTGGCAGGCCATTTTATTAATTATTTGAAATAGAACAAACAGACATTCACAGAGGTTGTCTCGAAAATAGTCAATATGCACGCAAAAAAATAAAAATTATCAAAATTATAATAAATAATAAATAAATAATGATTGAGTTTGTTTCTAAAGTCCTGAATATTTCCAAACCGAATGTCCCTGACTGTACACACAACTAAAGTGTTGAAAATGGGCGATCCATTTACTACTACTAATTTAATGATTATTATTCTGTTTTATTAAACGGTAACCAATAGCAACGGACACTTGCAGGAGAATTAATCACAGTGACGTCATCGAGTTCAATCATAGTTAACCCTTTGACACACATGAGCAGTTCGGTATGGTTTGCTCCACGTGTTTAAATATAGGCATGAGTTTCGATCAATGAAACTTGCCTGCAATACAGCGGTGAGTGGCGCGTTGCTCATACATCAACAATGCAGGCGCCAATTATTTATTACACTCACCGATTCTACAAATGATAAACTTCTACTGCATTATATCACAGTATATGTATTTTTAGTTCTTAGCTGAATATTTTTAAACTTATATTATTATTGGTTGGTATATATTTTATCGGAGAGCATTCCAAGTGGCACAATGTCGACGTTACAGCTGTAACGAATTTTGATTGGCTGTAATTCAACGGTGTTGACGTGCCTAATGTTGAAATCGATGACGGCCGTACATTTTTGTACGTGCTTGACGGACGTTACCGACTCGTAAACCTTCTGCGCATGCTCCGTATGCATTATTATACATTGCCAAACAATCAAATGTCATTTGCAAATTACGGTAATTTAATCCCATTACAAATTAAAACTTTCAAATTTATAATATTGTTGCAAATGTATTAAAAGACTGGCATATTTGCAATTAATCATTATGTGTCTATTACGTTTTATCTCTTCATAATTTAGTGGTTATAAATAGGTTTAAAATGAAGTATTGTAACCACGAAAATATCAAACTCGAGATTTTAATAAAAATATACGGTTTTTTTTTTGCTCATAGGATTATTTAAACATATAAGCGACAAATAGCAACATAACTCAGATATTTAAGATTTTCCGTAGCAGTTTTCTCGTAACTTGTACATTTTTTGAAGAAACTATTCAAACAAAAGTTGTGCAAAATGTTAATATCTTTCATTATGAACATAACTATTTTTGCCATAAGTGCAGCCGTTTTAGTTATATTGGAATTATGACCCAAAAAAAAAAAATGCGTAGAGTAAACATGTTGTTTCGGTTAGAGTATTCTTTTCAAAAATAGGGGGTGCACATTTAAACCATTATACAAGTCTTAAGTATGAAGTTTAACAATTTTACGTTCCACTGTTTTAGCTCAGAGAGTTATTCCGAAAAGATTCAGGAGAGGTCTTCTACCTTGAGAATGAAAAATGAAGTTATTTTTTATTACAAAAGGAATCAATATATCGTTTTGAAATTTTTCAGGTGTATTTATTCACACTTTAAGAGTACAAAAATATTTATTTTGAATTTTTATATTGGTTTATTTGGTCGCACGGATTTTTTCAAAAAAACATTAAAAAAATGACGGTTTACAGGATTACGGCCGTCTGGAACATTTAAATAAAAAAGGCAAATTATTAACTGTTAAAGTCGCTATAGTCCGGATTAAAAGGAACTTTTTCATCAAAATATAACATAATGGCGGTCATTTAAAAAAAAAAACATTTTTAGGTCGGTAAATCGACCGCCATTTTGTTATATTTCGATGAGAAAAAGTTTCTTCTGGTCCAGGCTATAGCGACTTAATAATTTGCCTGTTTCTCAGATGTTGCAGACGCCTGAAATAATGTAAACCGTCATTTTTTTGGTGTATTTTTGAAAAAATTCGTGTGCCCAAAAAAACCAATGTAATAATTAAAAAAAAATATGTTTGTACTCTTAAAGTGTGAGTAAATAAACCTGCAAAATTTCAAAACGATATCTTGATTCCTTTTGTAAGAAAAAATTGTTTAAAAAAAATTAATCTCAAGGTAGACAGACCCCTTAAAACATCCAATATATAACACGACGAGTTATAGACATTGGTGCCTGTACCTAAGCTTATTTGATTCTAAGAATGTTACAGACCCACGAGTTCATTTGTATTACTGTACGACAAGTTATATCAGAAATCGGAATAAAAAGATTATAGTTGCTGTTATTTTGAAAACGAAACAAATGGCTAATAACATAAAATTATAATTTCAACTAGAAAAGAGGCACAGACACATAGGAAAAAAAAAATGTAAAACGACTGATGGCATGCTATGGCATGGTAGATAATTCTTTAATTCCATAATTCTCACACACGATTGGATTTTTACCGTGCAAGCAATGTGGTGTAACGGTTCCGGAAAATGTCTCGGGACAATTCCATTCCATTCCGTGTTGTCTATGTCTGTCGGCTCTTGGTTATGTTCCGGTGTACACTCAGCGTACTCGGCCGTGGCAAAAAAGAACAATGGCAAACGGGAACAACCATAATACCACTTCACGCACAAAACAATAGGAGACACATTATGTTTGCACTATGACGTCACAGAAGATACACAGATTAACTTTTCTGCATTTTTGCTGATTTATAACTGTTCTATTTGTCTTTGTTTTTTCTTTTTTTTTTTTTTTTTGAGGAAGTAGGTTAACTAAATATTTAGATAAAATTATACTCACTTAAATCATATATGAAGAGTTTGAAGTTAAATAAAATTAATTACGAATAAGAAACATAAATCAAATAAAAGACAATTCTGTAATTAAATATGCCTAATTATAAACGTATTAAAATGTATCAGTACAGTGAACGTGCTTACAGACATATCTTTTGATGTTTGTACCTAGGACAACATAGCACATGGCATCATCAAAACCCGGAAATCAAAAGTGTAACATTTGTTGTGTATTTCCGGAGTGAATAAGTACTGCAGGATTTTCGCAGCGACGATACGCTCTCTCAACTATAAAAGTTCATGTCATTCATTCGTTGTGTTCCGGACTAATTATACGCTTGCACGCTCGTACAACTACCCTATAACTCTAGCACATGCTACTAAATACTATGAATTTAATAATTGGGCGCACTTCTTGCACTAAGCAACACTTAAAACCATTATATTTGAACAATGAAACGTTAAAATCAACGTATAACAAAACTTAAAGATTGTTCACAGTTAAAGAATTAGTAATTAAGCTTAGCAATCATAAAGAATTGTTCACAGCGAATCATTTAATAATTAGGCTTAGAAATTACAAATAATAATCTAGTTTGTATTATGATAAGCAATGTTAACAATCTAAGCAACAAAATTAACACAATTTATGATAAATTTTGTTGCTGTGAACGTTAACCTTGCATGTCATACAACAAACTGGAATTATTACTTATAATTTCTAAGCTTAATTACTAATTCTTTAGCTGTGAACAATCCTTTACACTATCTAATTGAATAACGTATGTTATATAAAGTAAATGGTACAATTTCAAAGTATATTTTTGGGGAAAAATACGTATTTGAAAGTCGAGTGCAGGTCAGTAAACATTTATTTTCAAAATAATGTAAATAAACTTCATCTAGTCATTTTACTGCTATGTAGTTATGAGTATATATTTTCTTTGGCTCATCCTACACACCAATTTACACTTTTTGTCCAGTCACATTATAGTCGTACCTGCAATTGCTACTCCTGACATAAAAAATGTAAATATAACTACAATAGTGAACAGTAAAGTACATTTTGTTTTTGTTCGTTTTCCTTAGTGTACACAAATGCAGTCTTATAATTATTCCACTTTGTCCTACAAACAGAATTGTATATAAATGCCAACAGAATATTTTTATAATTATTTCGTGTCAGCATTTTATGGGGGTTTTTGTTCGGTATCATTCGGTGCAATTACATTCTTTGTAATTATGATTTCTATATTATATTTCTATTAGTTTTCATATTGCATTTTTTCTCCATGATCAATTATTTAAATCAGTCGTACGAAACTTAATGTACACTTTTTATGTAGAAATACATTCGGTGCATTCGACCTGCGAACATTCGCTATAACGAACGTCAGGTGTTAAGTTTTATGTTTTATAATTTTAGCATCAATCATTTTTGCTGTAGAGCAATCACACATACACAGACATAATTTCTAAAATAATCAGAAATGATTCTGAGATGGACGAAATCTCGAGTTCGAAATATATATTTTAGTATAAGAAAGTTAAATATACGAGCAAATATTGCACATTGCATTAAATTTCTAGTAATAATTCATTTTAATATTATCTTTTTTGTCATAAAACAATTATTTAAATATGCAGGTCTTACAAAACATGCTGTATTATATACGCACTTTTTTGTGCTTTAATGAAAATTCAAGTCAGTGCAGCACTGGATTACACAAGGTGTATTTTGTGCGGTCTGCGGTATATCCGTTTCCTGTGATAACGTCACATGTGTTACAGCATTTTGGTCCGCTATAAACATGGTTTCTTTATGAGCTCTGATAACATTATTTTGAACACTCCACAGAATTTTCTGTTTATGTAAATTTAACATTCTCCTCATTTATTTTATAGTTTTACATAAAGTAAAAACAATGGTTGATAAACCCGACTTTGAGTTCCCTTATACTTCCAGAGTTCCAGGTTACTAAAAAAGAGGTCCTCCATATTATTGATTTTGAATTTATATATATATATATATATATAAAAACCTATCTATATAAATTATTGTTTTATTGTGTTTTAATTACATGCTAGATTGCCATAAAATAATATTAGTCTGTATATGAAATGTAAATGTAGAATAGATATTTTCAAAGGCGAATTCTCAGTAAATGATACATTTTTCAAAAAAAGTTTTCCAATAAAAGTTCCTAAAAATATTAATATCTTTAACTTTTATCAGATTCACTTTTTCTCTAACTCGTGTGGTTTTCGAGATATGCAAAATAAACTTCCGGTTATACCACCTGTTTATAACTCGTTCACTGTCTAGCAACGATAAATATCTATTAGTTAATTTGGATTTCATTCAAACAATAGTTTGTATATTTTTAAATAATATAAATGCAAATAAAGGTAGAACATTTTTTTGGTCATAACGTTTCGAAATTATGCAATAATTTACCAAAAGGAATAAAAACAAAAACCAAACTTTAAAAATAAATTAAAATTATATATTATAGAAAAAGTTATTGTTGATTAATTTATATATTACTTTAGAACACTTATTATCTATGTTTTACTGTACTGTTTATATTGTTATTATCTTTTGTACTATTTATAAAATTATTATTACTAATTGTTTTTGTAAATAAGATGTTTCCAATTTTAGGTTCATATTTAAAAAAACTGGATTAGCCTGCACTCGACTTCCTTTTACGTAGTTTTCCCTAGATATATATACTCTGAAATATCATTTATCTAATTGAGTCTATTTTCCTGTCAAAATATTGTCAAGCGCAGATGATCCGCTTTATTAAACTACAGGTCATCTATGGCAACATAAACAAGAGATATAAGATTTTTCATAGCAGTTTTCTCGTAACTGGTATATTTTTTGAAGAAACATTTCAAACAAAAGTTGTACAAAATATTAATATCTTTCATTATGAACGTAACTATTTTTTCCATAAATGCAACCGTTCTAGTGATATTGGAGATAGAATAAAAAATGCATAGAGAATACACAAGCACTTCTGGTTTGAATAATCCTTACAAAAATAGAAATTGCACAGCTAGGGCATATACAAGTCTTAGGTTTGAAGTATCATAATTTTACGTTCGACTGTTTTGGCTCTAGAGCGTTCACAGACACACACACACAGACAGACAGTATTCAGCATCAATGCAGGGCTCAAAACATGTATTTCCCTTAATATATCGAGTGCGATGACAGACAGACACACACACACACACACACACAAGAAAGTAAAAATTAAGCATACAATACAATATCTACAATATGGCATATTTTTTTACAACGAAATTTTATAATTGTAGCTGGAAAAGTGGAAAACTTCAAGAAATATCTATTTACCATTTTACAACTACAATTATAAAATGTTATTGTACAAAAATATGCTATATTGTAGATATTGTACGGTTGTACACGGCACGTTTTACGAAAAATATGTATATAAAGCTTAATAAGTCAGAAATTAATAGATATTTGTTGTTACTGGACTGAAAACGAGACAAAAACCAGTGTAACTTCATAAGATATTATTTTCAAATATAGGAGATTCCTTTTCTCTAGACACACACAGAAACACGCATTCATAGATGGTTAAAATAGGTATTTCTGTTAAAACCTCGCGTTCGAATTATTTCATGATTACAATATTTCCTTATATCGGTCGAAGAAACGTAACAACTGCATTATAAGTCCATCAACAATTTTACCGAATAACCTAGAAACTGTGTGAAACTAACGTTAAGTTTAATAAATTCATTAGTTTCATAATTACACCTATAGTTCCCAGTCGAGTTATCAACTAGAACAATAAAATCTTTGACAATGAAATAAACAATGTCCACTTAGGCACGTGATGCGTCATTTGAAATAATAACTAAAACCGCAGAAGTGGCGTAAGGAGGGGGGCATGCAAATGGCCCGCGGTGTACTCATAAAGCATAACTTGTTCACCTCCAAAAATCTGTTTAATTTTGCGTTTAGAAATAACAATTGTTTGTTCTAACAACACATAAAATTGTGCTATTTTTGTAATAAAAAAAAACAAGTCGAGAGTTATTAAAAGATGAAAAAATAATGGTGGTATTTGATCCATGACTAAAGTTTTTGCTATACGCGAAATTGAGGGCACCGATAGGGTAATGTATTTTTAATGAAACATAGGATCAGATAACTTGATATTTCTTTCTATTAACTCATTATTACTGCAAAATAAATACAGGCAGATAAGCGAAAGATTGATGGCAGAGAAGGTGTTATGTTACATACGAAATGGTACATTATTTAAAGAAACTTATCAAACAAAAAAAAACAACAATATTTCATTTCTAGAATTTTATTACGAATAAAACACTCGTAATAGACTATTAATCGTATAATAGAGCAATTTATTTGTTAACGCTCGCCGAATTCAAAATGGTCAGCGAACATAAAAGATACTTTTGTTTTATTTCGGCTACTTCCTGTACACGTGCTAAAAATGAGTTTCCATGCAGTAAGCACAGACACTAGTATTATTTAGATATCACAAAAAATGCTAGTTCGGTCTCATTTAAATAAACCACCAAAATTGAAATCAGCCGCGCGAAACATAGGATTACTTTTCAACAAAAAAAATAAAATGTAATGTCATTTCACAACATTTAGTTTTTACTTTCTTATACGAATATATATAAGGAAGTATTGTAATCAAACAATATGAAAATGAAATTATTTTTATTAGGGGGCCCATATTTTGGGGCCCTGTAACTCGAGAAGTATACGGGCGATTGGATTTAAACTGCGAACGGATTCAAATGGGATGCCAAATAATATGTGTACCAAATTTGGTGTGAATCGCTCCGGTACCTTCAGAGGAGTAGAGGGAACAAATTTGGTCTTACGAGCGACGACTCACATCCAGTTATATATATTTTTGGATTCAGGGCGAAGACAAACACTTTTTTTTAATGACATTTTTTGATTCGAGAATGTTACAGACGTACGTCCGAATGCTTTAGCTTCCTTGGTACTTCGTACGACGAGCTAAAAATTAAAATGGACACCCAATATGTAAGGTGAACAAAAAACTACCTAAATTTGAAATACTAAAATTTTGTAATGTTTAATTTTGCTATACCTAATAATAAATGTATGATGCGGTAACAAATATAAGTGATGTAATTTATTCTCTGTGTACCTATGTATTGCGAAAGCCATGAACAATCGTGACCAATTATTCTATGTACTCTCTCTTGTTTACTCATACTCATACAACTAATTCTCCATCAACACAAACCACTCCACTCTACTCTACTCTATTCTATTCTACTCCACAACACTCGCTCACTTGTATTACGAAATAATAGAACAAAACATATTGTCATTTTAATGTTCCTGGTTTGATGACAACTTTTGTGTTTCGATATGGTTTTGTCCTAAACAAATTGGACACACTGGCTACGTTTACACCGAAAACTTGTTTACCTGTGAACAATACTTAAATTTCATAAATTCATAAATACCAAATTTAAACCATGGTTAAACAAATCAAAACAAGCATAAGTACATGCACCAATGCCTTCAACTAGCCGGATAATCAATTTGATGGAATAATATTTAAACAAGCTTAGGTATAACGCACCTATGCGTCCAGTTCACCTTATAAGTAATGCGAGCAGCGTTTCTTTTTTTAAATGTTATAGAAATAAAAGTCTTGCGATTTTTTGTAGATTAGTTCAATTAAAAACAAGATTCGGTACGTACAACTTACAGATGCGTCCAGCTCGCCTTTGGCGAACAATTTAAATAAATGTTATATTTATATAAAGTCTTACAATTTTTTTAGAATAATTAAAATAATCCAAAAAAATTTAGTGCATATTTTAAAATTGAACATTGTAATATTTAATAATTTTTTATGGCTCTTGGGTTAACAATATGAAAAAATCTTGTAGATATAAAATATTTTAGAATTATTAGTAGAATATTTAGGTGTTTTAATTATTTTTATAAGGGCAGTATTAAAGGGGGCTTCACATTTTGAGGCCCTATAACTCGGAAAGTATACGGGCGATTGGATTTAAACTGCGAACAGATTCAAATGGGATACCAAATAATATGTGTGGCAAATTTGGTTCAAATCGTTTCGGTACCTTCAGAGGAGTAGAGGGCACAAATTTGGTCTTATATAAATAAAAGAATAGTGCATATTTTAAAATTAGTTTTTTATATTTTTTTATGGCCTTTGGGTTAATAATATCAAAAAATCTTCTAGACGTATAATATCTTGGAATTATTAGTAGAATTTTTGGGTGATTTCATTATTTTGATAAGTGCAGTATTAAGGCGGGCTCCAAATTTTGAGGCCCAATAGCTCGGGCGATTGAATTAAAACTGCGAACAGATTCAAATGGGATACGAAATAATATGTGTAGCAAATTTGGTTTAAATCGCTTCGGTACCTTCAGAGGAGTAGTAGAGGGCAAAATTTAATTACTGATTTTTGAAGAGATAATCGAAACATATGTACGAATTGGCGAGCATAAAACAATTAAAAACAATGAAAGCAATAATTGTTTTGTTGAATATTTTAAATATGCTAATTTTAAATTACTACAGCTCGATGTATAAACAATTTGATAGAATTATAAACAATTTAATATGTCATTAAAATTTACTTAGTAACTACATTAAAACATAAAATGACAGAAATGTCATTTTGATTTAATATTGTTTATTTTAACGAAGGAATACATTTTAACGAAGGAATAATAAATTGTTTATAATACCGGCCCTAAAATGATTTAAAAAAAACCCTGCCTGTGTAAACGTAGCCAGTGAATTTGTTTTACTATAGCAGTTGAATAGACCATTTTGTGGATAACCGTAATATTTCATTCAATTTGACAGTGATAAAATTTAACGCTAAAGTTGCTCTGCTGACGGTAGAAATACGGTTTCTCTGGTGTATCAAAATTTTCTGGTTAATTTAGCAAATAGCAGCGATCCTAAACACTTGTTTACACTCGATGAAACAAATGCTTTCATTTGGATCGTTTTATTTGTATATTTTTCATTCAGTCATTCATTCATCACTCAGCAGTTTTCATTTATGGTGTGTGTGTGTTTACAGTTGTTGATTTTTCAACAAGTTTTCACTCTGACTGTAACGAGCGCAAATATTTTCTTATTGGATGAATTGCAATATCAGTAATGAACGATCGTGGACTTGGGAATAAAGACGTCATTTGTTGAACTTGCATGATGAAATTGTCGACGTATATTTATATAGTTTGTTTGTATTTGAATTAAGGTTTTAAGTGGATACTTATAAATGTTATTGAAATGATTATGTAATACCGTAAGAAAGTCATATGGTTTGATTTGATTTGGCTAGTGATTTTCTAAGAGGATTTCTTGCTTCATTTCTTATAAATTATATTTATTATTAATATATTTAAAAACCTGGAGTGTCCTTAACTCGATTTGCTCATACGTAATATTTTAAAAGTAGGCAATTTCCTTATAAATTATATTTAGTATTAATATATTTATAAACCTGGAGTGTCCTTAACTCGATTTTCTCATACGTAATATTTTAAAAGTAGGTAATTTCCTTATAAATTATATTTAGTATTAATATATTTATAAACCTGGAGTGTTCTTAACTCGATTTTCTCATACGTAATATTTAAAAAGTAGGTAATTTACTATGAATATATTTAAAAAACCTGGAGTGTCCTTAACTCGACTCATACGTAGTATTCATTATAAATAATATATATATATAACCATCTTTCGGATCTTATCTTAATTTCAAACAAACTTAGATATAACCTATGCATCCAGCTCGCCTTATAAATATAATATAAGCGATGCGAGTACCGCATATTTTAAAATTAAAAATTATAATATTTAATAATTTTTTATGGCCTTTGAGTGAACAATATGAAAAAATCTTGTAGATATAACATATCTTAGAATTATTAGTAGCATTTTTGGGTGTTTTAATTATTTTTGTAAGGGCAGTATTAAGGGGGGCTTTTAATTTTGGGGCCCTATAACTCGGAATGTATACGGGGAATTGGATTTAAACTGCGAACGGATTCAAATAGGATGCCAAATAAAAAGTGTAGCAAATTTGGTGTGAATCGCATTGGTGCGTTTTACGCATGCATTATACATAGCGGATAAGAGAATAAGAAAAGAAACTGGAGTGGTGAATTACAAAAGCTGCATTCACAGCGAGCCAATTAGTAATTAAGATTTGACATTATAAATAATAATTTAATTTGTATTATGACGAGCAATTCTAGCATTCACAGCAACAAAATTAATACATTAATTATGCATTTGGTTGCTGTGAACGCAGCTTTTATCATAAAACTGAATAATTAATTGTAATTTCTTATCTTAATTACTAATTGGCTAACTGTGAATGGACCTTAATTCAGTTTGTTTTTTGACAAATAATACTAGCTATTCACAAGAACAAAGTTAATGCATTAATTATATATTTTGTTGCTGTGCACGATAGCATTGTTTGTTTTAAAATGAACATAATAACTAATTGTAATTTCTAACATTAATTACTAATTTGTTCGTTATAAATAGCCCTTTAAGGATTGTTCACGGCGAAACAATTAGTAATTAAACTTAGATAATTACAAATAATAATCTAGTTTGTATTATGACAAGCAATGTAAGCATTCCAAGCAACACAATTTATGATAAATTTTGTTGCTGTGAACGTTAACCTTGTATGTCATACTACAAACTGAAATTATTATTTATAATTTCTAAGCTTAATTACTGATTGTTTCGCTGTGAACAATCCTTTACAGTTTATAATATTCAACATTTTGGAGAATTCCCAATTCGTTGATGTTATCGGCACTGTTTTACAGAAGTGACACATAATTCCTAAATATTACTCACAATTTTCGGGTTAATAAATCAATTCAGCTAATACTTATCTCCCCTTCGCTTAGCGCACATTAAAATGAAGTCTATTAATATGTATGTGGGTGGCCTTTATATTTTTCTCTAGCCTATTTCCTCACTTATAGATTCTATCTCATTCTGGTTTGGATTACGTGTTTAATAATACACACTCATGTTACATTTAGCATGTAATACACTTATGGTATATTCGAGACGCTCGACGCACCGGGAAACGAAATGGTTTAACGGGCGCTAAGAATATTAAACATTTGAGTCATGTTCATAACTTCATAGTAGCTACCGCCATAACTGCCTAGTGCACTGGCGACATACAATCGACAATTTTGAACATAAGATTGAAAATATCGACTTGTTTATTTGAACGCTGCTATTGTTCTAGTCATTTATCATATTTTATTTAGTTCACGTGTTAACACGAACTATGCTTTGAAATATGCATTTTCTAACGTTAGCTATGGCGAAACGAATACATAATTATTTTGTTATTGAATTATTATTAGAATTAGGTTAACCCGTAGGGCACCATGTGCCCATATCATATAAATAATACAACCACTCTCCATTCCATCTGTCTATTTCAATAATTTATCTATCCAAATTTAAAGTAAATTGAACGAGTAGATCTTTAGAGAAACCTATTTTGAAAAAGGATAATTCAATCAGAAGTGCATGTTTGCTCGTGTTAAGTTTTGAATATTTTGAAAACGACATGATTAAGAGAATTTTTCAGCATACTTTGTTCTTTTTGCCTACTTTAGGTTAATTGTAATGATTGCTAAGTTTGTAAATTGACTGTATTTATCTGAATATCAAACTGTCAACTATTTGTACTCTATATTAAAGTAGTTTGCTTCTCAGTGGCGAACTGAGAATGTAGAAAAATGTCTCTATTTTAAAATCCTTTAAGTTTATAAGACTCGAAAGTACAAACAACTTTTCAGATACAGTATTATAGATAATTAATTAATTATATATATTTATTAGTAAATTAATTAATGGTTGAATAAAACACGCATGTATTAGGTTGGACAGTTACGCGACATCAATACAAATATGTAAACGTATTTATAAGGCTGGTTTGAATCCGCGAGGCACGAGTTCAGGTCAACTCGCAAATAAACAAATTGAAATGTGCACCTTCCACACTTGGCGTTAGTAGGCGAAATTTCACTTGTTTACAAATAAGCAAATACACATCGACTAACGGTAACTTGAATTACACTTATCTAGATTGCTTTATTATTTACTGTTTCAAATTATTGTAAGTATACTTTAGTCGATATCTTATTCCAGAAATTCGATAAATCTGTAATAAATGATTTAAAAGAAATTAACGGTTCTTATTTTCAAGGTTGTGGTCGACTGGGGTCGATAAAGTTCTTTTAACCTTATACTTCAACCTTCATCATTCATGCATGCACTAGCATCTAAATTATTCACCACCACTCCACGTGTTGGCAATTTTCTATGACAAATATTTAATTTTATACTTTTCGAATCATACTACTTTCTTAACTAAAGTCTAAATGGAAGTATTTTAATCATGAAAAATTTCAAACCCGGAAATACACGTTTTGTCAACTGTCTAATTGACTAATTTGACGGGAGGTAATTTTTCATGTACATTCTTTGTAAATGTAGACCTGTGGCAAGCAGGAAATATTGGTGCTTACATTGTTGTTGTATCGTAAAATTTTCTTAGAGATTATAAAATCTATGTAAACTTTAGAATTAAATGTCAATTGTATTTGCGAATTAGTCCTTTATTTGACATATTAGTCACTATTTAATGAATGATTCCAAGGCCGTGTACTTACAATATAAAACGTGTTTATTTTACTGTTTATTAGTTCCGTGTCATTTAATATATTTTCCACTATAAAAAGTATGTTTACTCACTGTTGTAAATTCTACGACAAATATTAAAAAATATTATACTATTCATAATCGAGAATATTGTTGGTGGCTTTGATAAATCCCGTAAGACAACTGATGTTTGTTGGTTATATTAGCCACGAGTGTGTATTATGTTATTATGGACGTACAAAATTGTTCCGGCAAACAACATTATGCTATCTATATTTCTTAGATGCATTTGAAAATATTCAACTCAACTATTAATGTAAAATTAATATTGTCCATCGCTTAGATTTTAAACAATATTTGTATTTACAACGTTAAGTAAATAGTATTAAAAAAATTAATTGGACCATTTCAAAATTGTTTGCTATAGAAATGATTTCAATGTGAATATAGGTTAATGTGGTTAGTACTTCGTGACTTAAATATAAATATTTTTGCAAACTTTACGATGTTGAAATCATGTTCAAGTACTCAGATGCAATATCGCAAATATGAAGTCATGTGAAGAGTACCAAACCAAATAGTTCAAAAATTATCCACCCTAGCTAGTGGCAAAACATGACATTTTAACAAATTCTTTGTACTATCTTAAACGAATGTATGTAAGAAAGTATTATAATGATATGTGTATGCGTGTGTGTGTGTGTGTGTGAGTGTGATTGCTCTATAGTCTACAGAAAAAACTGTTGATTAAATAATTTTTGAAAACAATATCTTTGACGGAAAGAATGTTTTGTTTTTGTTACTTTTTCAATATCTCGAAATGGGCATGAGTTAGAGAAAAAAGTATCAAATAAAAGATAAAGCTATTAAAATTTGTAACAACTTCTCTTAACAAAGTTTTTTCTAAAAATGTACCAATTACTGAAAAACGCTTTATAATATAAACATGTTATAATTGTTTTGTTTTTGTTAATATCTCGAAAAGGGCATGAGTTAGAGAAAAAAGTATCGAATAAAAGATAAAGCTATTAAAATTTGTAACAACTTTTCTTAACAAAGTTTTCTCTAAAAATGTACCAATTACTGGAAAACCCTTTATAATATAACCATGTTATATTTAATTTTCCTTAGTTACAATACATATTAACATTATTTAATAGCAATCGTAGAATGAATTTAAAACAAAATAAAGCAATATGCAAATCGAGTGAAGGTTACTTCAGTTAATTATAAGAATATTATACAACCAATTTTATTCAAATAAAATTAATGTTTTAATCCAAGCAACCATAATATAAATTGATACAGATATGAGCTCAAATTATATCCATTATGTTATAAACTATAACTATTAATTTTAGACCATCTCCCCCTTCTCAATTATTAGGCACATAAAACAAATAACTATTAATTAACACTAATTGAAATCTGTATTATATTTGAAGGACATGAAAATCATGATTGTAACATGGATATTAATAATATATGAACTAACATTTTATTACCCACTGATGTTTAAAAAAAAAAAAAAAAAAAAAAAAATATATATATATATATATATATATATATATATATATATATATATATATATATATATATATATATATATATATATATATATATATATGTAACCACCATTGAAGAGATAAAATAACAAGACAATAGTGACATTGTTATTGATTGCAACAAAAACCAGACAACGCGTTACAATAACTTAAATATCATTTTTTAATATTCTTTTCAGCCTTATATAAATATAAAAACTAGTATAATTTTTGAAGATTCTTTAAATATAATAAACAAAACTATACATTTTAGAAAAAAATATTGGAAAAGACGTCTTATTCTTCACAGTTTCTTTATTAAAATTAAGTACGACCGGTAATTTCTTCACGATTTGAAATTATGAATATTTAAAATTTCAAAATTATAATTTTTTATACGAATACCGAGAAGGCACAAATGTATACATATTTATTGCTTATACCAAATATCCAGTGTAGGGCACTGAGGATTATTTATTTTCACACTGATTATTTCTTTGTAAATTGATTTATGATAATCCGTTCTTTTAATAACACTATATTTATTTAATAGCTTTATTAAAAGCAGCATATGGTTGACGAGAAGGTTTATTTTGTGTTTTGTAGCGAAGTAATAGAACTAAAGGCTAGTTTACACGGCACATAAATAAAAAATATAACAGGAATAGTCAGCAAACAATTCTACATACAGTACAATATTTGTATGGTGTAATTGAGGCTTCGTAGTATGGTTCAAACTAAATAATAGGATAGCAAATATACCGTTATAAGACCATAATTTAATAACAATCAGAGTCAGAGTCAGAGAATGATGATTTTATGAAATAACTGGTCTTTGGTCTTACGATAATACATAAATATGCTTTCTAGATGAGCATAAAGAGAACTCAAATCATTTGTGAATATTAGTTTAACGAAGTGTTAATTTACGTCTATAGATATTTATATTTCATTGTAATTTATATGAATGAATAATTAGGATTTATAAAGAAATAATTATAAATTCAATCGACATTAACAAATAAATTTCAGATTAGCCCACTTTTTTGCTAGTCGTAAGGTTCCACAAATGAGTCGTGTGTCTGTAATCGAACTTAAAATTCTTTTGCCAACGTAACATGTTTTGATTGGTCGTTCTGAGAACCAATGGCCTTGAGAACCATAGACAATCAATCAAAACATGTTACGACGGCAACAGCTAAAAGGTTTTGCGTTAGAAACATTCCATGAGGCATTAGCTTTAGCCCTTTTTACCTTTCAGTGTAAATTATGTGAAAATCTGTGCGGGAACCCACATAACCTTTTTCTATGATATATTGACAATACAGAAAAGTGCAATATCAAATGTAGAGAGCAATTTAAAGTACGACGACCTCAAAGTCATAAAGCTAAGAAATAAAATGGTATCGATCAAACATGCATAAGTCTGCGTACATTCAAATAGATTGGAGCAATAAAAGCAACGATTGTCTCTGGTTTTACAGGCTACAAACATGGCAAAGCGAATCTTCTAGAAGCACGCATTTATTTGAAATATTTCGGCACTTTATTCTAAACATTCAAATTGATTCATATCACATACTGCATACTAATGCCTCCACGGAATATCTAACCGAATAGAATCTATTTTTAAAAATAACAAAAAGTTTCACTATTTTCTTATTATTGATTTTCACTATATACATATATGTAATATAGCTTTATTGTGTTTTAAACTCATTCTACAATTACCATGAAACAATATCAATATGTCTGGTAAGTAGGAAAACGTAAATGTAATGTGGCTATTTGCAAATGAGCCGTACGAAGTACCAAAGAAGCTTTAGCATTCGGCCGTGTGACTGTAGCATTCTCGGATCAAAAAATGTCCTTAACAAAAAGTGTTTGTCTTGTCGCCCTGAATCCAAAAATATATATATATAACTTATATACTTGGGTGTTAGTCGTCGCTCGCTCGACCAAATTTGTGCTTTCTACTCCTCTGAAGGTACCGGAGCGACTTACACCAAATTTGCTACACATATTATTTGGCATCCCACTTGGATCCACTCGCAGTTTAAATCCAATCGCCCGTATACTTCCCGAGTTATAGGGCCCCAAAATTTGGAGCCCCCCTTAATACTGCCCTTATAAATATAATCTAAACACCCAAAAATTCTACTAATAATTCTATGATATTTTATATCTAGAATATTTATTCTATTGTTAACCCAAAGCTCAAAAAAAAATGATTAAATATTATAATTTTGAATTTTTAAATATGCACTATTTTATTTTAATATATTAATGTATTAAAATAATCTACATCTATTTTTAGCTCGCCGTACGTAGTACCGAAGAAGCTTAAGCATTCGGTTGTGTGTCTGTAGCATTATCGGATCAAAAAATTTCATTTAGAAAAAGTGCACAATAATTAATTATTTAAATTTTGTATATTTGTTTTTGTGCCTATACTATATTTTTAATATGTATTGCACACAAGCCACGTACGAAGTGCTGAAGAGCGTGTGTCTGTAACATCCTCGGATCAAAAAATGTCCTTAAAACAAGCACCTATGCGTCCAGCTCGCCTTATAAGCAATATATGTAATGCGAGCAGGGTTTTTAATTATTATGGCCTTTTGGTTAACATTTTAAATTAATGTTATTGACATAAAAAGTCTTACAATTTTTTGTAAATTATTTTAATATATACATATAACAAGATTAGATACGTGTAAAACGCATCAATGCGTAGAGCTCGCCTTTAGGCGTTGAGAGCAGTGGTTTTTAATTATTATGGCCTTTTCGTTAACAATTTGAAAAAATATTATAGATATAAAAAATAGATGTAGATTATATTAATTAATTAATATATTAAAATAAAATAGTGCATATTTTAAAATTCAAAATTATAATATTTAATACATTTTTTTTGAGCTTTGGGTTAACAAATGTCGAACATTAATTTTAATTTTCAAATCGACAGCTACATTTAATAATTTAAATAAAAATTTACAAAAAGAAAAAAAAATTAACTCTTGGTTCCATCCGGGATCGAACCGGAGACCTTCTGCGTGTAAAGCAGACGTGATAACCGCTACACTATGGAACCAATACATAAAATACACATATATGATACGTATTTGAAACTAAACATAATTTTAAAAGATTTTACAGGTACACTTTTATGTAATTTAATATTTTCTCAACACACAAACACTAAAATGGAGATATAAGTCTACTATATCATCGCTATATTATTGATAAAGAGTTTAAAATATGATTTGGCAATATTTTTGATGAATTTACCACAATCAAAATAATCGAATCTAAGTAACCAATCGAATTGTAAGTAATCTATCGAAATAGCAATTAATCAGTGTGAAACCGTAAAAATTGTGATTATATAACGTGAAACTTATTGCAACATTTATCGAAAAAGCTAAAAATAAAAAGCTTGCACAGTTCAGAACACAAAACCGTTTATGACGCAGTCTTAAATATAAATCTATACGTAGTTATTCTTAAAATAATCACCAGATTAGAACTAATTTCGAGCAAAACAAATACACGGTCTATTAACACTATTCGCTTCATCAAATGTGTTGAAGGTTTTTACATTTAACGTCCAAGATCAGGCGATAAATACACTTTTTGCTTATCAATAAAAATCCTTGAATCTATCGAAAATATTACATTTCCTATGGTTTCTAATTGTACCAAAATATGAATTACTTCAAGCACTTTTAATACGTATTAGTAGGATAGCACTTTTAACACGTATTAGTAGGATAGCAGTTTTAATAATCCAAAAATGTGCCGTTTACGTTCCAAATTATTTATTAACAAATGTATATTGTCATTATAAACAATAATTTAACTTCGAGCCACAATTTGCAATCTATATTTTTGTTTCCATTCAATTTACAATATACTTTCTTGTATAATCATGAAAAATTTAGAACGGATATACACGTTTTGCACCTTCCTGAATTGCATGTGACTATTTTTATAAAAATAACTAAATGCGATCGGTAACTGGTAAAACAAAAAAAGTGTTCCTAATTTAGAAACAATTGATCTTTATCGCTTCCTACACATGTCACATATATATATATATATTTACTTTATTGACTTTACTTATCTATATTATCTGAACATTGAACAAACAAACAAACAAGTATATGTATAGCAGCAGTATGGTGTTGGTTCCTACCTTGTTGTTGAAGTGGGGCAACGCAGTACACGCGTATTTCCGTCTATTTCCGGGTTGACAAAAAGCCCCATTCAGGGCCGGACTAGCCTAGGATTGAATTTACAGCACACCTGCACAAACAAATTACTATCAAAATGTCACCTCATTTCTAATTTTAAGAAAAAATCCTAAAGATAAACAAGCACCAATCCCTTTAGCATGAATTATTTTATTTATATAGATTTATTAACTACTGACGTTTAAAAATAAATAATATAATTGTTATCGATTGATTGCAACAAATAGATATAACAGTTACGTCTACAACGTAGGTTAACAAGATTTGGTACGCGTAGAACGCACCAATGCGTATAACTCGCCTTTAGGTAACATATACGTTGCGAGCAGTGGTTTTTAATTATTATGGTCTTTTGGTAAACAATTTGTTATAGATATAAAAAGTCTTACAATTCTTTGTAGATTATATTGATTAAAAAATATTATAGTGCATATTTTAAAATTCAAAATTATAATATTTAATAATTTTTTTCGGGCTTGCGGTTAACAATATGAAAAAATCTTGTAGGTATAAAATATCTTAGAATTATTAGTGGAATTTTTGAGTGTTTTAATTATTTTTATAAGGACAGTATTAAGGTGGGCTTGAAATTTTGGGGCCCTATAACTCGGGAAGTATACGGGCGATTGGATTTAAACTGCTAACAGATTCAAATGGGATGTTAAATAATATGTGTAGCAATTTTGTTTCAAATCGCTCCGGTACCTTCAGAGGAGTAGAAAGCACAAATTTGGTCGAGCGACGACTAACATCCAGTTATATATATCTTTGAAACCAGGACGACGAGACACTTTTTGTTAATGAAATTTTTTGATTCGAGAATGCTACAGACACACGACCGAATGCATAAGCTTCTTCGGTACTTCGTACTACTGAATTTTGAAGCGATTAAATATTATAAATAATATAACATTGTTATTAATTGCAACAATAGTTTTCTTATTCATTCTTGCAATTACAAGAATACGCCCCAGTTTGTATTTTTATAAATAAAACGTTCTACACATACATTCACATATACGCACAATGACAAACAGACATAATTGTGTTATGGTTAATAGTGCATTAACCATAACACAATTATGTCTGTTTGTCATTGTGCGTATATGTGAATGTATGTGTAGAACGTTTTATTTATAAAACAGGAGTGCCTGAGGCCGTAGGAACATATAAACTAATCAAAAACAAGATTAGGTACAGGCACCTATGCCTGCAGCTCGCCTTATAAGCTATATATGCAATACGAGGAGCGGACTCCCATCTGCCACACTTTAAATTTAAAAATAATTGTTTTTTATTATTATGAAAAAAATATATATACATAACAAGTAGTTTTATATATATTTTTTTAATTATTTACTAAAGAGCCATAAAAATTAAAAACATTTTCTATTTAACTTAAAATGCGCGCGCATCACATATATTACTTAGAAGGCGACCTGAACGCATAGGTGCGTTTTACCTAAGCTTGTTGTTAAGGATATTTATTCGTTAACTTTGTTTACCAACGAATAAATATCCTTATAGAAAATACATATTTTATATCTGCGCTATTTTAAATTCAGCAATTATATAATTCAGAAATAGGTATAATATAACTGTAACCGTCTAAAACGTGGATTAAAAATGAATATTATATGTATGTATGTATGTACATAAGTAGCACCTGAGCAACAATGTAAGTCTTGAAATTGTAATGTAATTATAAAAGAAAATCTAGTTACCATATGCGATAACCTTGCACTTCAATTATTTTTTGCGACAAGGTCAAAATTGTTTCTTTTTTTTGTTGAAAACATGTGACAATCTAACGTAACACAACACTATTATTAGGTGGCTAGCTACGTATATTTTAACTCCAAAAACCGTACTTCCTTTACGTTCATTAATTTTAATTGTTTTACAGTTCAAGAACCCAATTTTTATAATGAACATCCTTTGTTAATTAGTTTCAAAAATCATACATTCAACATTGCCAGCCACACACCAAAAATATATATGTGGATTATATGCTAATATTGCTCTCTAAATACTAAACCTGTTTCAATTCAAATAAAATATGAAAATATAATAAAATATTAAGATGCTTATTTACTTTGCAAAATTATCCCAGTTGTTTATATATTAGTTATAATTAAAAATATGTTTAAATAAAAGAATGTTTCGCCATTTTTATAATCACCAAATTAGATTAACCAGTGGGGACTACATGCCCATATCATATACATTCACCGTTCCATCTGTCTATTTCAATAATTTGACGGGTGGCGATTTTTCGTATAGTTCATAGGATACACCATATAAATAAAGCATTTTCCTACTACTCATCGATATTTATAATAATATAATTACACAGATTTATCTGTCTATGCTAATCTAGTTTTCTATCCGTAACACCATATATAACTAATTTGCAATTTATTGTAAGCAAACGTTAAACAATTGTATCATTTGGTATCTAATTTTGAAATGAATTGACGCTACGATTATTATGAAACAATTTTGTAAATGTAAGCATAGATGCAACATAAATTAAGTGTAATTATGAAATGATTTTGAATATGTATTCACCATGGATATAAATGCACAAAATTTTGTAAATATCAATGTTTACTTCTAGAATTAATTTAAATTAAAAAAACGAGTTTTAAATGGTTGTCTTATTTTAAAAATCGATTTCTTTTTAGAAAAATCAATATTTTTAAAATTGTGCCAATTTAAATCTGCAATATTTTTTTTTACTGTTTTTTTTTTTAATCGGCATTGTATATATATTTTTAAATATTTTTAAAATTGTGCTAATTTAAATCTGTAATATTTATTTCATAACTTTTTTTAAATTAAAAAACAGTTATATATGTATATATATTTTAAAATATTTTTAAAATTGTGCTAATTTAAATCTGCAATATTTGTTTCATAATTTTCTTTTTTTAAAAACAGCAATGTATATATATATTTTGAAACATTTTTAAAATTGTGCTAATTTATATCTGCAATATTTATTTCCTTTTTTTCTTATTTTAAAAACAGCTATGTATATATATATATATATATATATATATATATATATATATATATATATATATATATATATATATATATATTTTTAAATATTTTTAAAATTGTGCAATATTTATTTAATAATATTCTTTTTTAAAAAACAGCAATGTATATATATTTAAAATATTTTTAAAATTGTGTTAATTTAAATCTGCAATATTTATTTCATAACTTAAAAAAAAAACGATTCATCGTATACATATCTCTAAAGGATTGTTCACAGCTAAAGAATTAGTAATTAAGCTTAGAAATTATAAGTAATATTTCCAGTTTGTTGTATGACATACAAAGTTAACGTTCACAGCAACAAAATTATCATAAATTGTGTTGCTTGGAATGTTATGATTGCTTGTCATAATACAAACTAGATTATTATTTGTAATTTTCTAAGCTTAATTACTAATTGTTTCGCTGTGAACAATCCTTAATACAGCATAAATAGGCATTATTATGAAACAATTTTGTAAATATATAACATGAAAGCAATTTATAAATGTAGTAACCATGGATACAACATATAAATAAACCGTTCTGGATATATAATCGCACAAATATCTCGGTATTTATTTCATACCATCAAAGAGAATAAATTATATAATTTATTATCTTTGTAATAACAAAAATCAAATAAACCTAATCTATTGTTGTTTTATTACCGTGTTTTACCAACAAAAGCAAGCAAATAAAAAAAAAACTTGATACCTTGATACCTTAATTAAAAGAATTTAGTATTGTTCAAAATAGACCTGGAAATAATAATCGAATTCGTGCAAAATCGAATCATATTTATGTAATTTTCGTATTTGTACCTAATTACTACTACTTTAGGTAAATATTGAATTTTTGTCGAATTAATAGTCTATGATGAATATTTTTAAAATAAACAGTGAATTATCCTAATCGCAAAATCAGTTAAAAATGCAAAACATCATTAAAATAATTCGTTTAAAACGATTTTTCGAATTGTAACCGAACTAAAATGATCGAATTATTTTCTTCGTTCGGTTTGTAATTATAAAAGTAATTAAATTCATAGAATTTGGCAAGAATTAAATATATATATAAGTAAAATGAATGCATTTAAAACAAAATAAAGCAATATTACATTAAATAGATATTGGAAGTGTAAGAGAGTCTAGTGACGCCACTCCAGTTTTTTTTTTTAAATTATTATTTAAGTTAACACAGTAAATAATTACCTGAAATGAAATAAAAATGGGAAAAAGGGATAAATGTAAATATTATTATGAATATCAAGATTCACAAAAAGCACAACAAAGTTTTCAATTTTGTTGTTCTTTGACTCATTTGAGCCCAAGTAAGCTTAAAATACCATTAATTTAAACAAAATATATTTTTAAATGTAGAAAACAAAAAAATTAGTGATGAGAAATTGTTTTTACAATACCTTTTGTATTGTATGAATTAGGTATGTATTTATTCAGTGTAAACAACCTCACAATGTCTCATCACACTACTATATATATAACCTAATACATATCGCAAAGAAACAAAACACGGTTTTAAACTGGTAAAATGTAAAATTCGGAAAAGGGAACAGGTATAAAAGCAACAGCAATCAGCTGGCTTATAAGTACACCACACTGCCAAGATACAAAAACATCTTACCTTATTCAGAGAAACAATGTCAATTCTTCACCAATCTGTCAGTAAAAATTATCACATTTATCACACTGTAACCATCACCCGATGACTGAACACAAAAGATTTACCAGAAATTCATACACACACACAAGAGTACAATTACCCACAAGAATCTACGGTGTTCCAAGTCAACGATTCACGTTCTTTTTTTCTTTATTTTTTGCGCGAAAACTCTAATGTTTATTCGAAATTTAAACAAATTTTAACAATCATTGCACTATTTCACGAAAACTGGGGCGAATTTCATAATTATTACGTTCGAATTTTGCGTCATTTTTAACGAAATTGTTGGATTTGTGGACAGAATCTGCGAATGTGATATATTGACTGAAGCTGCACTCACGCCACACAACTGCGGTGGAAATCGATGGAACTTCGTATTTGCCAAATATATTCAGTAGTTTAAAATTGTTGCAACAGAGGGCAGCACATATTTGAATAAAGGCGCGCTCACAATAAACACCTTATATTTAAAACGTAGCACTTAAATATTAAGCTAAATTAATTAAATTTGATTTATTATGTTAAATTACTCGATTTTGAGCGAAAATAGCAAAATATTAATATTAAATAGTTAGGCTAGTTCACCACAACTGTCACTCTATTATCTTGCATGTTTCCATAACATCAACAAGTCTTTTTATTTATTATATACGGCATAAATAATTCAAATTCCTTAATTGTGTTAAATAAATATCTAATTTAAGTTTTTAAATAAAAAAGTGCAAAACGTAACCCCATTTTATTGCGTAAAATGGACAACATACTATCAAAGAACGACAACGATAGTTATTTATCCGATGATCTCAAATCGGATAATAAATACGACGTCAATACTTCGCAATCCGATTCCGATAATATGATGGACGATGATGATGATTCTCGCGATGCTGCACTTGCAATCGAAGAAAATCTACTAAAAGAATCTGAAGCTCATGCAGATATACCCGAAAAAACGGTGAAATTCTCAGATAAAATTGATTTTGTTAAGCGGGAAATTAAAGACGAATTTTCGTTAGACCGGGAAATTATGTTACCCGAAATGTCAACATCAAAGCTTATGGCGCAAATTGAGCATCGGGATAAGAAAAAGGAATCGAAAAGTCGGAAAGAACTTGAAGAAGAGGAACGCGAGAAAATGCAGTACGTGTTTTGCAAATATTTACACCGAATGGTGCACTTGGGGTGTGCAACACCCCAGACACTTTTTGTTGTAATTTATAGAAAATGTGACTAAATTCCTGGAAGTCTCTTAAATAATGCAGTTCTTAGCTCGCGGTACGAAGTACCGAAAAAGCTAAAGCATTCGGTCGTGTGTCTGTAGCATTCTCGAATCATAAAAGTGTTTGTCTCGTCGCCCTGATTCCAAAAATATATATATAACTTGTTATGTTAGTCTTCGCTCGCTCGGCCAAATTTGTGCTTTCTACTCCTCTGAAGGTACCGGAGCGATTTACACCAAATTTGATACATATATTATTTGGTATCCCATTTGAATCCGTTCGCAGTTTAAATCTAATCGCCCGTATACTTCCCGAGTTATAGGGCCCCAAAATTTGGAGCCCCCCTTAATACTGCTCTTATAAAAATAATTAAAACGCCCAAAAATTCTACTACAAATTCTAAGATATTTTATGTCTACAATATTTTTGCATATTGTTAACTCAAAGGCCGAAAAAAATTAAATATAATTTTGAATTTAAAAATGCTGAAAAAAATGTTTTTATCAAAATAATCTACAAGAAATATTTTATTTTTATATCTATAACATATTTTCAAATTGTTAACCAATCTAATGGCCGTATACTTCCCGAGTTATAGGGCCCCAAAATTTGGAGCCCCCCTTAATACTGCCTTTATAAAAATAATTATAACGCCCAAAAATTCTACTACAAATTCTAAGATATTTTATGTCTACAATATTTTTACATATCGTTAACCCAAAGGCCATAAATAATTATTAAATATTATAATTTTGAATTTTAAAATGCAGAAAAAATTGTTTTTTGTCAAAATAATCTACTAAAAATTATAAGACTTTTTAAATCTATAACATATTTTCAAATTGTTAACCAAAAGGCTCATAATAATTAAAAATCGCTGTTTGCATCGCATATATGGCGAGCTAGACGCATTGGTGCGTTGTATCTACCGAATTTTGTTTCGAAATAATTTTTTGAAATATGTTATGATGCATAATAACTACTAGGAGTAATAATAACATATTTTTAAATAATATTAATTAAAATAAAAGTAGAAAAAAAATCGTCATGTTACGAAATTATTCAATGATTTACCTAAAAAAATAAAAAATACACTAACTTTAAAAATAAATTAAAATTATATGGGAAATTATTAAGGAAAATGTAATTTAGTTATTATTGTTGATTTATATTTTGCTTTAGTACTCTTATTTTCTATGTTTATATTGTTTTTATTATGTTTTAAAATATTTGTAATATTATTATTATTTATTTTCGAAATAAGAAGTTTTCTCATACAATTAATATTAATAATTGGTACTTTATATAAAAAAAAAAAAAGCAAACGACATTTCCTATTTATACTTTTGTATTTATGAAACAAATTGTTAATAATAATATAAATGTAATCTGTTGTTAGAGTACTTGTTTCCAACTTCACGGAGGAGCAGTTGGATAGATATGAAATGTATCGCAGATCGGCGTTTCCGAAAGCGGCGGTGAAACGGTTGATGCAAACTATTACCGGATGTTCGGTTTCGCAAAATGTTGTTATTGCAATGTCTGGAATTGCTAAAGTTTTCGTGGGAGAAGTTGTCGAAGAAGGTAAATATAGTCGTTGGTACGATGGGTCTATTAAAATAAGGCTTCATTTTGAACATATCAATGTGAATCTTAATAAAACTGAAGTGGCCTTCACTTGACTTTCTTGTACTTTACTATAAAGTCTAGCTCTGCCACTGGTTATTCATTTGATTCAATGACAAAAACGAATCAAATGAATACATGTAATGTGATGGAAGTAATATGTTCATTAAATAATCCATTTAAATACAAAATAGAAGCAGTATGTTAACTTATTATCTTGATTTTTGAATCCACCTTTTACTTAGTTATTGTGCCCTTAATACTAATCTGGGATTTATTAACAATATTGTAAATTTGTTGATGATTTAGCTTTAGATGTAATGGATGAACAGTCTGATAATGGTCCAGTGCAGCCGAAACATTTAAGAGAAGCAGTCCGAAGAATGCGCCACCATAATTCTATACCAAATGGCAGAAATCATAAATCATTTTTTAAATTGTAATTCTATTAATAATGTTTAAGTTTTTTTTTTTTTTTTGTAAGATAGTATATTATTTTGTATAATTTTTTCATAATAAAAATATTTGTAGGTAAATCAACTTGTTTTCTTTTAATAAAAAAGATTAAAAGTACTTTAACCTTATATCCGGTTGAAACAATTATTTTAAAATTAATTCGATTTAAATGGAATGATTATAATTTATGAAAACGTTTATTTCATTTTAAAACCATTATTATAAGTGCTTTTGTTTGATAAAATAAATAAATGGTTATTCGCCGCGGGACTGTTTCAAATCATAGAATTAGGCAAAATTATTTATATATTTGTCTTTAAATTTAATTTGTATAAAGGAGCTTTAGTGTTCGATCGTATTTGTAACAGCGAATTCAACATAAATTCGGTTTTAACTGGACGTATCTCCTCTGAAGGTCCCGGGCCGATTTTAATGAAATTTGATACACATATAACTTTTATGCCCATTAAGTTACTGTCGCATTTTAAATCCAATCCTCTGTACAGGTCCGGAGTTATAGGGCCTCAAAATGTGGACCCTGAAAATTCTATTAAAATATTTAAGATATTTTATATCTACAAAATTCCTAAAAATGCATGATATTACACATGCATCTATGTGTGTATATACATAAGTTGAAATAACTAACTAAAAATAGCTTAGAACTAAAGGGAAAAAATGCAAACATGTGTTATCACAAAAAATGGTCTATTCGAGACATTTGTAAACAAAAACGTGTAATACGGAATGAAATTTAACGCGATACAATTATAAATACGTATTGATGATAAAACAAAGGCAAGCAATCCAGTGGTTTTCCGTGATTGTATAAGCATATAAATCATAATTTTATGATTTTTGGTGTCGGCCGTGTTTTTATCTGTGTGCCTACGCAGGGCCATTCTCGCTCTCGCATTATCAGTGGTTGTTATAAGAGATCATAGTATGGGGCAACGACCACTCTAACTAAGCGTTGGTTTATTATCTCTCGAATGCGAGATGAGTTTGTTCGAAACGCATACGATGCACACTAGTCTTGGTTGAACCGTCTGCTGCACGGATACAATAAGACACTAATTTAAAATTTCGTATCATTTTTAATTTAGTGTCGCTGTTTGTATGTTTGTGTATGTGCAACGACAAAAGATACAAATATGAGTAATAAAATGTTTATGGTTTTCATTGCGGTTCTATTGTTAAGTAAGTTACATTTTATTATTTATGAATGATTCGGGAATTTGTATTTCCCGAGAATTCTCAGGAAATGCAAGATAATTTCTAACTATATTAATTTATGGTTACTATTGTTTTAAATTAAAAAAAAAATGATGTGCTTATCGCTGTAATAATGTATATTAGCATATAGAGTAGTAAAATTTCATTCGTATTTAATAATAGGTATATATATCCCAAAATAATATATTGCAAACATTTATTAATTAGGCTTAGAAAATTACAAATAATAATCTAGTTTGTATTATGACAAGCAATGTTAACATTCCAAGCAACAAAATTAACACAATGTATGATAAATTTTGTTACTGTGAACGTTAGCATTGTATGTCATACAACAAACTGGAATTATTACTTATAATTTCTAAGCTTAATTACTGATTGTTCCGCTGTGAACAATCCTTATCTTTATACATTATATAACATAAGTTAAGTAAGTTAACTAAATATCAATTCCTACAAATGCAATTAAAAATTAGAAATAAAAAATAACAATTAATATTTGGATTGATTTAAACAAGCCTATATACGCGGCACCGATGCCTTCAGCTCGCCTTTTTAGTAATACTCCACGCGTGAAAATATTAAAATAATAGTTTTTAATTATTATGGCCCATTGCACAATTTAAAAAAATATACATATATATATATATATATATACATAATCTTACAATTATTTCTAAATTTTTCAATAAATCATAACACGTTTTATATCAATACCGATTTTTCAGATTGGCAGGAATATAATTAATTAAATTAAATAATAATACTGACATTTTAAATGTTGTTGATTGATTGAGTTATTCGGATGTTTTAGAACAATAAATAATATGAATTCTACATAAAGCTGCGAACGAAATTGTCACATTCTGTATTAAAATGAAGACAATAATTAAACACGTAAGAAATTCATGATGAAAAGGTGTGTCCTCGACTTAAATACTAGCTGAAATTTATTATATACGCCATAAAATTATTTGGGAGTAGTAAATTAGAGCAATGGATTAGACATTCGAAGTTTATAGCGTTTAAACGCTATATTGTTTAGTGTCCAATTTACTATTCCCAAATAATTTTATGGCATATATAGTAAGTTCTAGTTAGTATTTAAGTCGAGAAATACCTTGCCACCATATTAATATAGAATGTGTCAAGACGATTTCAACCGCAGCCATAAATAAAAAATCCATCAAATAGAATATATGGAGAGCTAAAAGCTTTGGTGCCTGCACCTATGCTTGTTTCAAATTAAATTCCCCAAATTTAAGCTATATTCTACCAAAGTAGCAGAGCACAAAATTAATATTATACATATATTCGTATTCAAAAACGAAATGTCTATTTATTATTTTTTAAATCTCAAAGGGCTCTAATATTGGTATGAGAGCCATGATGCAAAATTTGATAATCCCGCAATGCAAAGTAGACAGATATAACTATAAAATGTATAAATATACCGCATGTAATATAAATTATTTCGTTTGAATAATTCCTATCAACATATCACACATTTTTTATACCGGATAGTTTGTTTATAAATACAAAATAATCACAAATACATAATCTTACTAACACAGTAAAGAATACTGTTTGAATAAAAGTTATCAAAACCGTTCTACTAGACCTCAAAACCGATCTTTGACAGTTCGTTAAATAAATATAAAAACTTGATATGAAATTAAAATCATTCCAGACGAGGAAGGCGACGTATCTGAAAAGGTTGGTCCAAAATGTTATTGCTCAATGTTTTCAAATTTTCGTAAAAAATCAAGTTAACAAGCAACTCTAATCAATCGTCGATAAGAACATGCAATTTAATATTTTGTGTTATCTATTTATGAACTACATAATTCATGTTATATTTAGACAGATCTTGAACAAATATTGGTATCACTTTGCAATAGATAGAATATACTTCAATATTTACGGAAGTTGATTTACATTTCCTATCGAAGAGAATGGTTTGAAACGTTAAAACCGTTTTCAAATTACAAATGATTTAAATTTATTTTGTTTTCCCTAATCTGAGTGAAGATGCTTGCCCTGGAACCGCTGCAAGCGGGGTATAGTTGAGAGGCGTCCACCAATGTAACATATATATAACACTATAGTTGCCTGCCAACTATAGTGTTACTCCTCATGAGGAGTCCAACGTTTCGCTGCGTGATATGGTGGAGACTGAGTTTCACTAGCTTTCAACTCTTTCTTCCGATACCATGCAGATCACATGGTGGAGGCAAACTTCTTGCAGATTCACATCACTAGTTAGTGTGGAGACCTCTGGTAGATTCTCATATTCACACAGGAAGTCTGTGTGGAGCGGGATCAGACCTATGCACTAGTTGCTTAGGCTGTGATGTTTGTGTTCAGTAAAATACTGTATTCTATTTCATTATCCTGATAAAAATGGCTTCATCATTATTACTATATTAAATCATCGCTAGTCAGATTTCTCACAGAGGGTAAACTCCACCCGTATTCTAATTTCAGGCTCAACATAAATGTTCTGACCAGGGGATTCCGTTTAGAAATGTTTACTTATATAATTGGTATTATTAAAATAAAGTCTCATACAGAAAAGTTTATATATCAACAATAATCCTTAACATTTGGAAATACTGGTAGTAACCATGGATACAATAATTAATAAAATGTTCCGGGCTCATACATATGTACACCCATACATCTGTGTTCATAAATTAACTTGTTCCGTGCTACCAAACACTAATTTAATATGTTTAGTTCGAATATATATTTTTTACACTATTATTATATACTTTATGAACGAAATTTGAATATTTTCCAGGTATACAGTACACACAAGGGTGCGATATGGACCAAACTCGGCCTGGTTGTCGAATACAAAACCGGGTTTGTTCATGCGGATTCGGTTGCAAATCGGAGTATCGTTATCCGACATTGAAAGATTGTCAAGATGCATTAAGAGGTAATATCATTAATTTAATAATTATATAACCATACTTGGACGATAATATAATACTAAAAGCAAGCTTTAAAACCCAACCAGATTTACTGGTTTTTTCTACTAGTTAGTTGCTGTTTAATAATTAGGAACTAATTGAATTGAGTCCATTTGGTACGATTTTTAATTGACTAATAAGTTACATGCTGGCAAAGACAGATTTATGATCCAATAGAGTCTTGTAGCTCAATAATTGATTAGGATTAGATATAATTGTAACAATACCAGTACAACGCATTCTACACATATGTACATTCATATATACACACACATTTGGTTTGTAAATATATGATTTATTTTTGTAGGAAAACGAACGGATATGTGTTTCAATAACCCGTGTATGAATGCTGGTTCCTGTATACAAATCTCCCAAAGACCGGGCTACCGATGTCGATGCGATGGAACTGGATATTACGGCCTTCGATGTCACCAAAGTATGAATACATTTTTGTCCTGAAATAAATATATGCAAATGTTTTGCATATATGAATATTATTGTATTGGTTTTATTTGCAGTGTGTCCGCAACCAAGTCAATATTCTCGTGGCGTATACCCTTATGAATGTATTGTGATTTGATCCAAAACCAAAGTGTTCTTATTTAGATTATTTTAGTGATTAGGATTTTTGTTACCATTGTCAAAATGTCATTTTTTAAGTACCATGTAAATAAAGTGGATATTTTATATGTTTGGTGTAGTTTACTTCATTATGCAAACAAAATTGAAATCGTAGCTGTTAAACTAGTTAAAACTGTACATTGTTTTTGTTAATTTTTAGATAAAGCTTCTTGCTTATACAATAGAACATAATTAGAGAATAAGTTTGCTGTTGCAATATTTTCAATTAGCTTTTAGTTATAAATAAACGATCAACAATCAACGTTAATTTGGTAGATTTTTAATTTTTACGACCAGATTGGCGTAAATCAGACATATTTAAAAATTAACAAGAAAAACAATCGACGTCTTAACGTTCCTTTCTTAAGAGATTACACCTATTTATACCTCGTTCTCTGTCTAGCAACGGTAAATATATTAATTACTGTCATTAAGCTTTATATAAATAATTTCGTAAAACGTGCCGTCTAGAACCATACAATATGGAATATTATTTTACAACGAACTTAGATTATTGTACCTGTAAAATGCAAAATAACAAAAAGATATAAATCAGACATATTTAAAAATTAACAAGAAAAAATAACGTTCATTTCTTAAGAGATTACACCTATTTATATCTCGTTCTCTGTCTAGCAACGGTACCATTTAACATATATAAAAATTAAATTTCGTTGTAAAAATAATATGCCATATTGTAGAACCATAGTTCTAGACGAAATTATTTTCAAATATAGGAGATTGTTCCGGGCCCCATACAAGTCCTTAAGTTTGTAAATGTGGTTGATAAGAATTGCCTGCCACCCCAGTTATGGGGAAGTTTGTTTGTATAATGTACAAAAACTTACAATTGCTGGAAAAAAAGTTTTACAACATCTACAGGAAACCTACATCCATTATTAAAATCGGAAGCGCTCCGAACAGATAATAGAGTACGACAAGCGACTGATCGAATTATCACGTTATTTTCTAGAGTGATTTCATGCATTAAAGCGCTTTAATATGAATCTAAAGTAAGTAGAATGCATTAATTATTGTCAAACCAATAATTAAAAATTAAAGCCCACATTTCCAACTTTCATTTAATATATATATATATATATATATATATATATATATATATATATATATATATATATATATATATATATATATATATATATATTAAATGGGTTGTTCCCTGTAGTGCGACGTGCAATGTTTGGATGGAAGTATATTCAATCGGGAAAAATTATAGATTTCGGGTAAACTTTTTATACCTGATTTTATTACTTTCCGAAATGAAAACAAATTTACAAATAGAGGATAATCCACGTGTACATGACTAATTTTTGCAATTATTTCATCATCTTATGTTTTAATAATTCACTAGTTACGGACCTGCAGAAACAGTGCCCACACAGACACATGAGGGGCCGGAGGATTTGTTTTTAAGGGTAAAGGGGGACACATACACACAATAGTTTTATCATTTTTAAGACACCATTTAAGACTAAGCTTTTTTTTTTCTTCTGAAATAAAACGTACAAAATCATAAACGATTACTTGTTAAAAATGTGTAAAAAATATTGACAGCAAAATATCACTAAATTGTTCTGTTTTAGTTTCTCTTCTAACTCTATAATATATGAAAAAGCATATACATTATCATCAATATAGTTACTTTTTTGGGAGGAGTTGGCAAAACAAAATGTCACTAGTTAGTTTTGTTTTAACCAGTCAAAAAACCTATAGTTCTATCACAGAAGAACACTACAAAATACAGCGCATTTTATTTTTTTTTTATTTTGGGCCAGTTTTAAATAGACACAGCACTAAGGACTCTCGTCGTGTTTTACTAAAATTAGAGTCCAATTTTTTAAAAACGATTTAGGCACAAAACGTTTCATATTTTCATTTCTTGTTTGGTTTCTCTTGCATACTCTACGCCCATTTAAGCATTAAACTCATTACATTTAAACTAGTTTTTTGTTCAAAAATTTAAATTTTAAAAGCTCATTGTTACACATTCGTACGAAAAAAATAATTGATTCTTATTTTTAAAATAACATCGATTTTCTTACAACTGAATACCGATAAATAAGAACTTAATTTGAAATTGGCTTAACCCATTTCAATTAGAAAAACTGAACTTCTGTGTGTTATTGATACAATTCTGTATTGAGCTCAAATTATGCATTATGAAATATATTAAAAACATATTTTCCATAAAATATAAACGATTTTCCTATTTCATAATAACAACTTCCGCGAAATAAGTTTTTATTTTAAACAAAATGATATAATATAGTAAAAAAAATTAAGAAATTTTAACAAAATTCCCCCCTGTCATCTTGGGTGTATTTATGCAAATTCCCGTGCACACGAAAGTAATTACCGAGTTACTTAAAGTATTTTTGTAAGTCAGATCCAAATGACCCAAGCAACTCAAACATTATTTTTGACTGTTTTTAACCCATAGCGCCCAGAATCCTATTTTAAGGACATTTGTTGATCTTTAATTATAATGCTATTGATTATTAAAAATTAAATTAATAATATGTGCGTTAATGAGTTAAAATGGCCCCAGGTTTTATTTGCAATCAAAATTTTAAACATTTTGGGTCAAATTCACATTAATATTATTATAATCCTCCCGTATTCAAAGAAATTTAAAACTGCGTTTAAATTAAACCCCTTTTTAATACCATGGAAACATTTGGCGATCTTTTTTTTTTGTTTAAGTAAAAATCGATGCTATTTAAAAACAAGAATGTTTAGAATTAAATTCTTACTGTGGGGCACTGCAGTGGCAGACGTTTTCGCGTTAAGTTTTTTTTTTATACATTCTATGTTATACTTATACGAAAGTTTTCTCTAATATGACGCACAAACAATTTTTATCAATAATTAATAATCATTTTGTTTAAATCTTTTACGAATATAATAATGCGCAGTCTCTGTTTAAAGGTCGATTGGTTATAATTAATCCCTAAATTTCATCTTATTTAGCAGTTAAAACATAATTAATTAATTAGAATAATAATAGTAAACTTTTTTTTTTTCGGTTTTTGTCTTATTTTTACTTGGGTAATGATAATAATATTTCTAATAATAAATTCATTGTATTCACTTGTCAATGGATTATCATTTTTTTTTTTTGGTTTTTTCGGTTTTTGTAAGCGGTGTTTACAAGCGACAATAGTAGCAAGTTACACGATTTTAACGCGTTTTAGCTCAATAGAGTACTGCTAGCTGACGTCACATGTTCTCGCGCATGCGCATAGCATTTGTCACCTGATTAATAATAGTGATAATAGTGCTAGAGGTCGACGCTATATATATTTCGCTTGCGCATGCGTACTTGTACCCACTGAATTACTTGGTATAAATTCCCTGACTTTTCCAAGCAATACTTTGGATTTTCTATGTTCCACAAAGAAAATATTATAAAAATTAATAAAACAATAAAACACAATTCCATAATTTGCAAATAATAATAAAAAAAAACAACGTTTTCCCGTAATAATTGAATGGTTTTTAACCAACATTTAAATATCCTAATTCCAGATCAGTATTTTTATAGTAAAACATAATTAAAATCAATTTGAATACAAAAAATATCACTAGTTTCAAAACAAATACTAACTAATCAGTTGACAGAAATTTAATGCGCATGCGTTAAAAGGTTTAGACATAGGCGACAGCACTCAGTTTTAAAAGTTCCTGTTGATAAATCAACATGTATATAAACAATATCTACTACTAAATATTGGTGTGTAATGTTTTCTTTTTATATCCACTGGATATAAATAACTCCCATATTATTGGTTCAAAAACTTAAAAAAATGGGTGATTTTTCTTACTTAGTTTTATAACAACGATTTTCGTCAATTACATTTTTTAAAACTTTGTTTTAAAGATACATTTTTGATATTTTAAAACTTTTGGTACCAAGATTCGGGACTTCTGGTGGACATGTTTGCGTTTGCTAGTTTTACCTGTCGTTAGTTAGTTATGAACATCGTCGTCGCTTGGTGATGGTGTGTTTGGTGATTTATTAGTGGTAGTTATGTGTTGTTATTCGGGTATCGACCCGGCTAGTCTTGGTTTTCGAAGATCGTTGGTGAAGCCGGCGGTCCCGTCTGGACCCCGCGGTTGTCGTATTACAGTCAATTTGGGCCCTGTGTCATCCATCGATATGGTGCGTAAACGGCTGATCAGACGCTCGGGTCGGGCTTGTACGTCACTACACACACAAAAAAAGAAGATTTTTACAGATATAATTGATAACCGATACACATAATGTTTTATGTTAAATTTAATCCATTTCATGTTAAAATCGTACTGTATAAAGCTAAATCCCGACACCAATGGTTTGCGGATGATTTTTCATTAGCCAAAAATTTGAAATATATTTAAGTGGGAATTTATTTCATGTTTTTGTGGAATCCGCAAGATTTAAATTTCGAAGGCGGCCAATTAGAAATACTTCCTATATTTTGCGAAATTCACAAGAATTATAATCTTACTTTGTGAATTGTTAGAATATATATGTACGTATATATATATATATATATATATATATATATATATATATATATATATATATATATATAAATATATATATATAAATATATATATATATATATATATATATATATATATATATATATATATATATATATATATATATATATATAACCAAAACAAACAGTCAAACTAACCAAAACAAACAGTCAAACTAACCAAAACAAACAGTCAAACTAACCAAAACAAACAGTCAAACTAACCAAAACAAACAGTCAAACTAACCAAAACAAACAGTCAAACTAACCAAAACAAACAGTCAAACTAACCAAAACAAACAGTCAAACTAACCAAAACAAACAGTCAAACTAACCAATACTCTACAGAAATATTCTGAAATGTCATTTATCTAATTGAATCTATTTTGTTTTCCTGTCCAAATAGCAGATGATCCGATTTTATAAGCTACATGCGAATCCATGGCAACGTAAACATATTTATAATGTTTCGTAGCATTTTTATCGCAATTAGTACATTTTTTGAAGAAATGTTTCAAACAAAAATTGTGCGAAATATTAATATCTTTCATTATAAACATAACTATATTTGCCGTAAGTGTAGCCGTTCTAATGATATTGGAGAAAAAAATGTATAGAGTAAAGATGCACTTCCTGTTTGAATATTCTTTTAAAAAATAAGAGGTGCACATCTAAGGCATAAACAAGTCTTAAGTTTGAAGTTTCATAATTTTTCGTTCGACAGTTTTGGCCTTAGAGCGTTCACACACACACACACACATGTCATTCCGAAAATAGTCACATTCGATTCAGGGAAGGTCAAATCATGAATATCCGTTGAAATCTCGAGTTCGAAAATTTTCATGATTACAACTTACTACTACGTAAAAGAAAGTAAAAATACAATGAGAATAGATGATTGGTTTGGACAATAAGTTGTGAAGAATCGTGTATATTACAAAATAGAATTCCAATCACAATTAATTTAAAAATGGAGATTGCTGCCTTATAGAAGCTAGAAGTGCCTAAAATTTTGTATGGCGCAATAGCCCTTTAAAAATATCTTACCAGACTTTGGTGACGTTGCAAGCCGATGATTTTCCATTTCTTTGATTGGTAACCAATTCGAATTCGACCTGATCGCCCACTTGCAACACAACATTATCTTTCACCTCGGATATATGGAAAAACAGCTTTTTGCCCTCTTCGACTTCGTACGTTAAGAAACCGAATGGGCCTTTATATGCGTCAACTGTGGCTCGACGTTTTTTCCGAACTGCGACTATATTTGCAGCGCGACCTGCAGAATCAACCTGAAACACATTAAAAATCATGTAAAATATTGATGAATTAGAAGAGAGCAAGTATAACAAATGTTAGCGTGATTGAATGTTGCTAAATTAAAAACGATTAGTTCTCAAGTGATTATTATATATATATATATATATATATATATATATATATATATATATATATATATATATATATATATATATATATATATATATATATATATATATATATATATATATATATATATATATATATATATATATATATATAATAATCACTTGAGAACTTTATTTTTTATTATTTTTTATTATTGTTAAATAAATTCTAAACTTTTATATAATTTAAGGTAAATTTAGAAAAGTGGTTATATAGGCGATTGCAACTAGATCCCTTGCATATTGCCTAAATTATGAACCCCTCACAATCGAGTAATAAAAATGTATCTTATAATAGTTATGTTTAATATATTGTGATATAAAACTAATAACTGAATTAAGAATTTATTTGTGTCTTACTTGACGCTCAAACATTAATAATTAGTAATGTCCAAGTAACACGAAGACACAATTCTAAACGGCTGTCATTATTATTAAAAATAAGAATTCAGTTGTTACTCCAATTAACACATTAAATAATTTGAATCAATTCACTTGATAACTCATCATGTAAATCGGGCTTTAAGCTAAGCTTAATCTATATTTTTGACAGCAATGCGAATTTCCCAAAACAAAATTAAATTCTTTGTTTCCTAAGGTGACATTAAAATTTGAAACAGCGGTACAAATGGCCAATACGTATATTCGAAGAATAATTATATTTATATTCATTGATTACAAAACTTTGACTTTAAATGTTGATATTCATTGATACTGCGATTATCATGAAACAATTTATATTAACATATATATTTACTAATTTTTAAAACGATTTTCCAGTAAATGTTAAATGTTTTTATCACTATTTCCCTAAATCATGCGTTTTTGAAAGCATACAAAAGTAACAGGAGTAAACTTTACCACTGGTTTAATTTATTTATTATTTTTTTATGGAAGTTTTCGTTCCATACTTTAAAGTTTAACAATTGTATCTTCAACAGTTTTAGGTGTAGAGTGCTCACACACACACACAGGTCATTACAAAAATAGCCAATATCAATTTCGTAAATATCAAAACGTGAATATCCGTTAAAATCGCAACTCATCATATTAGACTTAATCCAGGAGAGTGAAAAGTAACGCTTACCTGCAATTGTACAGGATCGCTAACTTGAAGCAATTCTCGTTTGTTAGTAAGACCCATTATGCCAAATTCAAATTCCTTTTCTTCTTCCCCATCACTATTCGTCACTTTGATCAATCCAGAATATTCTTGTTGATCCGGATTGACTGAACGTAATGGTCGAGCTACAAAACCATCTAGTATCTCACCAGCAACTACTGGTAGTTCGATGGTTCCTTTCGATATAACGCGAACATTTTCTGCTGATGAACAACTCCCTGATGAACCTCTGGAACCTAGATTATACTCCACTTCTTGACCAAGCTCCAATGCGTTTGGATCACCCTCGAAATTACTAGAATTAAACAGGATTTTTGTTAAAGTTTTACCTAAAACAATAGCTCCGAAGCTAAATGAGAATTTATGGCATGAGTATTAATTTACCTAAAATGGAAGAACACTTCTCGATCATGTTCAACCGTTTCAATAAACCCAAACCCATCTTTAAGCGCAGCCACGAACCCTTGATGAATCGCTTGGTTTCCATTCGTACTTGTACGAGTTGCTTGTTGTAAAATCTGCACCTCCGTGGCTACAAGTTCTTTGGTACGTTTTACTTGGCATATATTGAATTCAACCTACACAAAACTATATTATAGAAACTATCCTAAAACCCCCGCAAAATCCACTAAATTACCTTATCACCCATTCGCGGCGTCGTACGAAGATCTTTTAAATAAAAAGCCACTGTCTTCTTCACCCCATCAACTTGGTAACTTATTGCTCCGGAATCTGTCGTGGTACCGTTGCCTGTCTCTGCAGCGGTGCCATTGCCATTGGTGGCTGTACCGTTCGGCTGGGTTTTCGTAGGACTTCGTTGAATCCAACCGTTCACTTCTTTGGTGACGACGCCCACCACACTGGCTTCCTGAAGCGTTTCGAATTTGACGGTGCTGGCCGGCAGCCGTTTCATTCGTATGGCACTCTGTCGATTGTTCGAAAACGAACTAGTTTGATCTTGCACGACGGTAAATTCGAACTCATCGTTGACGGAGATCTCGCGGTCGACGTCTAATACTTCGTTGAAATGGAAAAAGAGGCGCGCTTCACGTTCCACGCAACGCAGGAAACCGAAACCGTCCTTCAGCGACGCCACAATACCCTGCTCGCGTTTTTCACCTGGAACAATTAATCAACACAATAATTAAAAATAATAATGAAAAATTAATATGGTTTTGTTACCTGAGACAACAAAAGATTCCTCAAGTAGCGATATGTTCGTGGCTCTTTGTAGTTGATCCCGCCGATCAGTCGCGACCTTAAACTGTACCCAGTCGCCGTGTCTCAGCGTGAAGTCGCCCTTTTGATCTTTGTCCCCGAACGGCACCTCAACTTCCGAATGATCGGCGGCCCGGTACCGGATTCGTCCCGGCAATGGATCGCTTTGATGTCGTGCGTTCTGCCCACGGTCCAGCGGCTTCAACACTTGCCCCTTAACGATTTCAGTGCCGACATCCTCAAAAACGACTGTGCCAGCGGTCAGACGAGTGATGTTGCAAGCTACCTCTTTACCCTATTCAAAAGATAGTAAACATATATATTTTTAAGTTAAGTTAAAAATGCCACGTACATTTCTTGTTTGAATAATAAATTCGACATCGTCTCCCAAACGTAGTTCGTCTTTCATGCTTTTTGCTTCTGAGAAATGGAAAAAGATCTCTTTGACAACATCGGCACGTTCGATGAAACCGAAACTTTCCTTCATGGAACACACGACCCCTTGGTATTTCACTGGATGCGCTGGATTCTCCAGTCTGATATGGCAAGCACCCAAATTACCTCTAAAAAAATGCATTCAAGTATTAACGTAATCGTTTATATATTTGAATCTCACCGTTGATTTGTAGCGATCTGAAAGCTGACTTTATCCCCGGCCCGTAGAGTAACATTCCCTTCAACATCGTCCTTAGTGTACGGCAAGAAGAAACACTCGCCCCTGTTCTCATAGCTAATCCGACCCTGTGTATCGCCGCCAGAGCCGTCTGGCCGCAATTCCGTTGTCACATTACCAGTAACACGTTCCTCACTCAACACCACTTCCGGCGCAATCTTAGTCACTGTACTAGCAATCGGCTTTCCAGTGCGTCGATCATAAGTCATTTCAAATTCAACCGGATCACCAATCTTTAAATGTTCAATATTACCGCTAAACTGGCTAAAATGAAAAAATAGCCGTGCTTGCCGTTCGCAGCACTGAATGAAACCGTACGAATGTAGTAACTTTTCGATGATGCCCGTTTCCCTGGTGCCCAAATTGGCGGCGTTCGAATCGTAGCTACTTGAGTTACTATTGTTACCGTTTGTAAACACATTGTTTGATGACGGTGACGTCAGTGTATCACCGTTACTGCTGTTGAACATGTTTGAGTCCAGGGAGAATGTACCTAAATATAAAATACTTTTTAAAGTAATATTACTTGGTATGCTTAACAAGCACATCTATTTCGAAAATATAATGGGAAAAAATGTCACAACTATTCACAAATTAAATTTAAAATATGTGTACCTAAAAGAAAGAACTATATGCTTCTGAGTATTATAATTTTTAACAATGTTGTATAATTATTGTCTAGAATTAAACTTTATACTTTCTTATACGTAATGTATAAAATAAAGTACAGTGATACCTCGCCAATATATCTGTTCGAATTTACTATAGTCCGGATTCAAAAAAAACTGAATACTAATTGAGGAAAACAAAAATAAATTCTAAAAAATTATTTATTTATACATAATCTTATTTTTTTTTCTTTCATTATGTAGTCAAGACTCTTTTATTAGTGTTCGAATTTACTATAGTCCGGATTCAAAAAAAACTGAATACTAATTGAGGAAAACAAAAATAAATTCTAAAAAATTATTTATTTATACATAATCTTATTCTTTTTTCTTTCATTATGTAGTCAAGACTCTTTTATTAATGTTCGAATTTACTATAGTCCGGATTCAAAAAAAACTGAATACTAATTGAGGAAAACAAAAATAAATTCTAAAAAATTATTTATTTATACATAATCTTATTCTTTTTTCTTTCATTATGTAGTCAAGACTCTTTTATTACTGTTCGAATTTACTATAGTCCGGATTCAAAAAAAACTGAATACTAATTGAGGAAAACAAAAATAAATTCTAAAAAATTATTTATTTATACATAATCTTATTCTTTTTTCTTTCATTATGTAGTCAAGACTCTTTTATTACTGTTCGAATTTACTATAGTCCGGATTCAAAAAAAACTGAATACTAATTGAGGAAAACAAAAATAAATTCTAAAAAATTATTTATTTATACATAATCTTATTCTTTTTTCTTTCATTATGTAGTCAAGACTCTTTTATTAGTGCGGTTTATTTTTATGCGATATTTATGTTTTTTCTTCCATTAGTCCGGGATACTGGCGGAACCACCCGGATTATACGAGGTATTGCTGTATTGTGACAAATAAACTGAAATTTTAATTTTTACTATTTTCTTTTCAATGACGTGTGTTTGTGTTAGTGAACGCTCTACAGCCAATACAATTGAATATAAAAATATGATTCAATGTGTAAATTTGGAAACAGAAATGCTTTTTTTTTACGAATGTCTTCCTCAGGAAGATGTTCTTTTATTAGGAAGAATTAAAATAATTTTAAATAAAATGCTGCGTTCTTGATTTCAAAACCACACATTGCATTTAATATTTTAACAATAAAAATATGTTTTGAGTTTAAGATTTGTATATCCCCTATTTTTGAAAAAGGGGTTTCTACCGGAAGTGGAAAATTCTGTTGTCCGGGCCGGAGCAACATCAGATCCATTTATTGTGAAGCGAGCCCGTTACCAACTATTTACCAACATATTTTATTTATTTATAATCTTATATTTAACTTAGTAAAACCATTGCGGCGCATTTCGTATGTCGCCACTGAAAAGTAAGAGAAGAAAAAGTGTTGGTTGTATATATATATATATATACCTATTGGAAATCGGGCAGAAGTTCGCGTAGTAGTAGTCGCGGAATTTGAAGAAGATCCATAGGAAGATCCGTAGGTGTTGGTTGATGATGGCGACTTGTCCATCATGGTGGTAGTGTTGTAGTCGCCGCTGCTATACGAATTTGAGCGAAAATTGAATGATGTCTGTGGTGATTTACCGTTACTTGGTACTGTCATTGATTTAAAATCGAGTATGGTTGTTGACGAGTTGTCCTGATTCATGCTGGAAGGCGGCTGGAACGATTTCCACTGAGGATTGTTTGACATAGTCTTTTTTTAGCAATCTTTGTATTTCTTTGATTAAAACTAACACGATTTGTTTATATATATATGAGTCCTTTTTCTCAGTAGTTTGCAGGTAGTTTCTTTTAGAGTTATTTCACACACGCTTGTTCAAAAAATGATTATATATTTTATTCGAAAATAAAGATGGGGAACAAAAACAAAAAAACGTTCGGTCTCTCTTTCTCTCTTGGCTTGGCTTATGTAAGTGTAGCGAATATCACAGAATAGTTTAAATAACGTGGTATCCTGTTGTTGAATACCCTTTATAGCAGCAAAATCCAGTAGCTGTAACCACTACTCTTGTTGCTTCTAATATACGTCGTCGTTATTGTTGATCCTTGGTGGTTGGTGGTTGTTGTTGTTGTTGTTGTTGAGTTGTAGAATATTTGTCAATTTTTATCTATATCCGATTTGTAGATAGTTGATTAAGGGATGGTTCACAATAATTTCATGATGTGGCGAATGTTCAACATAACAAATGCAAATGCAAAACCCAATGATTTACAATACGTTTGGTATTCTCTCTTGTTTATATAATAAACGTACTGTACTCTATACCGTACGTAATTGTAAAAATAATAATTGAATATACAGAAAAATATAGAAGAAATGAAAGGATGAATATTACAATATTTATTTATTTTTATGGTTAATTGAAGAATATTTTGAAATGCGTACGATACAATCCACTTTTGTAGTCACACGAAATTTAACAAAAATCGAAAATGTGGGAAATAAAATCCTCAGATGTCCTCAATGCGTGCTGAGTGCGGATTGTGTTATGCTCATAATTTTTTTATTCATTTATATTTGATTATCTCATTCGTCAAAAAATTTGTCAGCAGTTGCGTTGATTTGTGGTTACTTTGAATTTCCTAATCTAACTGTACAGGTTTTCTAATCACACAAGCTGGAAAATAAACAAGAACAGACAATAAGCAATCAGTTTTATTATTCTTTCTCTGCACTCACACATGTATTAACCCTTTACTAATCATCATCAAATATTAAATATGTTATACTCTGGCTTTACATGTATAGTTGGTCATAATTTGACCGTGTAAAATACATGATCAAATACACATATTTCTATATGTAAACTTTTGATTGTGTCTTCCTACTTGTTTCGTATTTTTATTCATCATATTTTGTAAGAAAATATACAATGATGCAAATGTATTTATTTTGCTACTCTGCTGATAGCACAAAGACGCGTTCGTTAATCATACATTAAAGTCTGTTCCAAAATAAATTATTTTTCAATATCTGTTTAATATATTCTAATTTCTGGCCAAAAAAATCGCTTTAGAAAATAGCATATTACATTTAAGTTTAAGCACAAATATTGGTTTTGTTTCATCTTAGCATGAATTTAAAACAAAAATTAACGTTATGTTATATAGATAGTGGAAGTCGAGTGAAGACTACTCCAGTTTTCTTTTTCTCCTCACGACAAATAACAGTTATAACTACGAAACTGACAAATATTGCGCATGCTAACCTACTTATTAGTGAAATTAGTGCACAAATTTGGAGTTTACCAACTTTCGCGCTACAATTGCACTATTTCCATACGTGAAGGACATAATTGAGAATATATAGCAAGAGTTTTCCACTATATTAATTTTATGTAGTATCATCACCGATCTAACTAAATATAAATAATAAATAAATATTTGGCGCCAAATCCAATCAATATAGAATACATTACTCATATTTTATATTTACAAATACATTTATATGATATCTAAAAGACGTAGATAATCATTAGTATAATTGTTACTTCTCATTATTAAATTAATACGAATACATATTTAATTTTGAATTTTAAGCACAAAATGTGGTAATTTAAATAAATATTACTGCACTTTACTCCTAACTTTAGACTAACTATAAAATAGCGGATTCGCACTTTGGATAAAATATATTTAAACATTAAACTTTTCACTATAATATAATAAGTATGCACTTAAATTAAGGCATATTTAAAATTGAACTTTAAGTTAGGCAAGTTAAGGTTATCATATAACTGGAATATTTTTCTTAAAAGTGAAAAATAGTGAGCGAATTTTATTTCTTTATGTTCTGCCTTATTTGAAAATAAAATATATTTTCAGAAAGTGATTTATATTAATTTTCATGTATTTCTCTTTTTATTTCTCTCTTATACGAATGCATTTAATGATTTTTTTTTACTATTTTCGGGTGTGTGAACGCTCTGAGCCAAAACTATTTAAGGTAAAATTATGAAACATTCCTATTTTTGAAAACAATATCTTAACCGGAAGTAATAGTTTACTCTTGATATGTTTTCAATATCTCGAAAACGGCATAAGCATTAATCGAAACGAGATGTATGAATATACAAGCAATTTATTATTAAGCGATACATACATTCACTTAGGAAAAATCATTTGATGCCGGAACCTTCGGATCTGCGCTCTGGGGCTCTGTCATTAGATCTGGGTTCAAATCCCGGCGGTATCAAATGATTTTTCCTAAGTGAATGTATCTTTTAATGAGAAATAATGTACAACGAAATGTCTACTTTTGGATATAGTGTCTAATTATTCAAAAAATTTTAACTATATGTATAAGTCGAGAAATTTAATACTCTAATTTATAAAAATATTGTATTACAAATATGTATAATCGTGATATAGATATTTAATGTCTTATTTGTTGAATAAGTACATATTTACCAAATACTTAACTGAATGACAAATATAAAATACATTTAAAAAAACTGACTAGTAAAGGGTTATACATAATAAATGAGTATTACACAACTTAAGAAACTAGTAAAAACTATCAGAAAGTACAAGATGAAACACAAACTTTCTTTCATAGACCTTCAACATACAATTTTCTTTGTTTTCATGTGTTTAGCCTACAGTATTTCATCCCCAAGTAAAAAACAAAATCAAACGAAAATACTTACAATATCCAAAACAATTGATAATAACAATAACATAAGCACCAAAAATACCACCGAAATGTCTATTCATTATCCCCATGTATCCTAACCTATATTTTAAAACTGATTTTCTCACAGAGATAATTATATCTATATTTAGGCACACAATGTACTACTACTAAGAACAAAATTTTCTAAATGAATACTTATTTTATATATATATTGAAATTGTGGTGTCACATTTACAGGAATAAACACGCATTAAGATTACATTTCGTTTTTGTACACAAAGGATTTGAAATTAATCTCAAGTTACACGCTGTCAAAAACACTCGTTTTTACACGAGAATATCGAATCATTTCGAACACACAAAACATAAAATGCATGGAATGAAAATAAACATACAATGGAGTAAATACACAAAAATGTATCAAAACTTGGGCAATTAAGTAAAATTACGTGTTGAAAGCAACATCGTAAATAATAATAGCGAAATGTATTTAAAACTGCGTATTCATGCCATAAATATATTACAATTGTTTAACCCTAACAAAAACGACAATGTCATAAAATATTTCGAGCACATTTTCGGCCCTTGTACGCTATTTAGGAAAACAAGGTGGCAAAGCGAATGCAGAAAATTGTATAAATAAAGCGATTCGCATTGCCCAAGGAGTAGAAAACTAATAAGGGTTATAGATGCGTAAAAAAACTTTGACGTAAATCACTGAAGTGCGCGACCCGGCGAACTATGGGCATACATGCCGACACAGTGGACACCGAAATGAAGGTAAATTGTATATTGAAGTAGGTACACAGTGTTATTTATAGGTAAATATAAGTATTTTAACGGACTCACCACGACTTAGCACAGCACTGACGACATGCCGCCATGTTGAATGTCAACATCGAAATCTGTACAAAACAAATCTTCTTTTTCCTATTGGTCGCCGACGCATTTATTCAATAAATAATTAACCAATCAGGGCATAATGCGCAATAAGATCATCCTGTTTGAAAATATTTAATTATAATTTCTTTTTATTTGTATTCATTGGGATTAAAAGTTCTCACAACGTAATTTTGTTGGTCCGCATATTTACTAGTATAAACAAAATGTTTATTACCAGTAAATTAAAAAAAAAAAACTTTATACCTAATTAACTATAAATTAATAACTAATATAAATAAAACTAATAAATATACTATTATATAATAATAAAAACCAAAATAAGGGATGATTACACGAGAAAATAAGTTATTTTTTTAATTTTTACATTAGGCGTGAAGTTATAAACAAGAAAAATTACTACCATTACAACAGTACTAAAATTTATTTTTATTCTTTCATTCAACACGTTTATTACTCTGAAATTTCTGTTAACCCGTCCCATTAATGAAAAACCATAGGTTTATATACAATTAAGGGTAATTAGTTTATTTAAGCAAATGTTTAGCTTCAATCATTTTTATATTAAATTGCCTAGAATGACGAATGTCTAAATAAAATTAGCAAAATGACACTAGTGACAAGTATGTTGTGTGGGTTGCATTTGTGTGATGTCATATTTTGAATTCGTTATTCTAGATTTTGGGCAGGTTATTCTATTTTACAGAAGATTTTGAAAATGGACACTATATTCCATGAAAAAGTAAGTATTTTCATATTCAAATGTTATTATATAGTTTTGTAACTGTTCTAGTTTATTTGCTTAAAATGTTAGGTTAGTTTTGAACTAACTATTAATCATATAAACAAATATAGATGTAATTATATGTATAAATAGTATTTTTTTTTAGTATAATTAGGTTTTAATAATAACAGTTAGTTTTTTGTTTGATTAAAATGTTAGGTTATTTTGACCTATCTAATTTTTCCCACATAAATAAAGGCTTTGCCTTTTTTTTGTAACTACTTATGTACATATACCAATATATAATATAATAAACCTAACATATATATATATATATTTGGAAAATATTCATTAATTTTCCAAAATATAGATACATTGATTCGAATTCCAATGAAACTAGGACCGACTTATAATAGTTTAAAATTTCCATGCAAAAGGAATGTAATCTAAATATAAAATGATTAATTAGGTTAATTTATTTTATTTTTGTGTGTAACAATTTTGAAAATTATTCATTTATTAATCCTCAAAAAGCGTAGATTTATAAACAATGTGTGTGTGTGTGTGAACGCTCTAGGGCCAAAACTGTCGAACGTAAAATTATGAAACTTCCAACTTAAGACTTGTATACGCCCTCTTATTTTTGAAAAGAATATTCAAACCGGTAGTGCGCATGATTACTCTATACATTTTTTGTTCTATCTCCAATTACACTAGAACGGCTACACTTACGGCAAAAATAGTTATGTTCATAATGAAAGATATTAATATTTCGCACAGTTTTTGTTTGAAACATTTCTTCAAAAAATGTACCAGTTGCGAGAAAAATGCTACACGAAACATTATAAATATGTTGTTTACGCGTTGCCATGGATTCGCATGTAGCTTATAAAATCGGATCATCTGTTAATTTGACAGGAAAACAAAATAGACTCAATTAGATAAATGACATTTCAGGCTATTTCTGTAGAGTATTGGTTAGTTTGACCGCTTGTTTTAGTTATATATATCTAGTGAAAACTAAATAAAATGAAGTCGAGTGCAGGCCACTCCAGTTTTTTTTTTAAATACAATCGTATCTGTTTCTCGTTTCCCAAACTTTGCTAGGTATAAAGCATAACTGAAAAGTTCAATTTCAGACGTTAGGTACACAAATTTTTAACTTCATTGAAATTTCTTCAATTTGCGAAATACTTTTTCCACTATATGCAAATGTAGCATTATATTTTCTAAAGTAGATTAACTTCAACCTTTTCCTTTTCGAAGCCATTCACTCTTGGCCCAATTTTCGTTTTTTTTAAACATACGCAATTTATTCATTTTTAGTTATTTGATGTATTTTCTGTAGATAATAGGTAATAGTATTTCTAATATAAGGAATGACCATAGTAAAACGATTGCATAGGCCCTTGGTTAGGTGAATAACGAAAGCAGTAGTGTAATTGTATTTTGAGATATACACTCGTACCTCGCCTAGTGCACGGCATAAATTCAGAAATCCCCGCCTAGTGCACCGGCCGGTGCACTAGCAACGAGCTAGGATATTGATTATTTCCAAATAAGAGATAAGAGTTTAATGTTTGAATCGGTTCAACATGGACGTAAAAAATAGTTGTATTAAAATATAAATGAATGGCCACGTTAAAAACAAGGAGTTCCCATCATAACTATTCGTAAAACACGAAAGAAATGCTCGGAATACCGTTTGTAACATTGCGGTCGAAGGGGTCGCGTGACGCCGGTGTACTAGGCGAGGATTAGCTCGGGGGGTGCACTAGGCGAGGTACGAGTGTATATATATTTTAACTAAGTAAATCAGAAACAAAGCTACCTAAAAAACAATTATATGACATCTCAACCTGTTTGATTCCAGCAAGAGGGCAGTTTATGTGCGCAACACTGCTTGAACGCGCTGCTGCAAGGACCATACTTCACGCCAGTCGACCTAAGTCTTCTGGCGCAAATGATGGACGACGAAGAGAGATTATGTATGGCTGAATGCGGCGAAGAAAGTGAAGAATACCAACGATTTCTGCAACAACCATCCGGTAACATGGACGACAGCGGTTATTTTTCGGTTCAAGTAATTAGTAGCGCCTTAGAAGTATGGGGGTTAGATTTAGTGCCTTATACTAGTACCGAAGAACGCGCCCGCGAAGCATACACAAAACCATGCGCGATGAACGCTTACATTTGTCATTATAAAGATCACTGGTTTACTGTACGACGGTTGGGTAACCAGTGGTTTAATTTAAATTCACTTTTGACTAAACCTGAACTTATCTCCAATACTTACTTATCGTTATTTCTGGCGCAATTACTACAAGAAGGCTATTCGATATTTTTGGTCTGTGGCCAGTTGCCTGAGTGTGAAGCGGATGAAATATTACGGGTGACCCCAGCGGTCGCAGGGCCGAAAACACGTGTTATCCCGGTTGAGGTGGAGCGGCCAGATGGGGATGATTTGGAAAAAGCAATACAATTAAGTTTGAATGAATCTACGAGTGGAGCTGCAAAGAAACCGGCGAACGACGATGAGAATGAGCTGCAGAAAGCTGTTAGATTAAGTCTGCAAGCGTTCACTGATGACGAAGACGATGATGAAGAAGCACAATTGCGGAAAGCTATGGCCATGAGTTTAGAGTGCAAATCTGCGACTCCGTCTGCCCCCTCAACACCGGTCACTGATCACGAGGAACTTCGAAAACGACGCTTAGCGTTCCTTGAGCGAACCGCAATAAATGGAGAAGGATGCTCCACCAAAGCAGATGGCTTATAGTATAGATGTAACTTTTATTTATTCTTACATTCATTGTTATTATTTTTTTATACAATTTAATTAATAATAATATTCTAATTTTTTAATATGTTTATCGTCTTTTTTGTGGTGCAAAAATTCCATTCAATACCATGGTCATTGTAAATTATTAACATCTAATGAAATTTGTTGTCAACGGTGTGATTATTTAATAAATTGTTTTGTCTTATATGTTGGTTTTTATTGGGTGCGAATGCTTGAATGGTGTTCATTTAATTCTTTTTACTTTCTTATACGCATCAATAAGAAAGACTTGTAATCATATTTTTTGAACTCGGATATACACGTTTTAACCCTCGTCTGTGTGTGTCTGGACTCTCTAGAGCCAAAACTATCCAACATAATATTGTGAAACTTAAGACTTGTATCTGCCCTATTTTTGAAAAGAATATTCAAACCGGTAGTGCGCATGTTTACTCTATACATTTTTTGTTCTATCTCCAATATCACTAGAACGGCTACACTTACAGCAAATATAGTTATGTTCATAATGAAAGATATTAATATTTGGCACAACTTTTGTTTGAAACATTTCTTCAAGAAATGTACCAGTTGCGAGAAAAATGCTACGAAACATTATAAATATATTGTTTACGTTGCCATGGATTCGCATGTAGCTTATAAAATCGGATCATCTGCTATTTTGACAGGAAAACAAAATAGACCCAATTACATAAATGGCATTTCAGAATATTTCTGTAGTGCATTGGTTAGTTTTGATAGCTAGTACTTCAAAACCATTAAAAATTGGTATTGGTGTCATTTTCCACCCATTCATTTATATATATTTCTGTTGGATTATTATTTTATATTTTTATAATCAGTGAAAATTGCGTAAAAGTTGTGTGAAGGCCACCCCAGATATGTTTAGGAAGTAATAAGTAAGTCTTGTAATCATGAAAAATTTCGACTCGAGATTTCAACGGATATACACGTTCTGACCTTCCCTGAATCGAATGTGACTATTTTCGGAATGACGTCTGTCTGTGTGTGTGTGTGTCTGTGAACGTTCTAGGGCCAAAACTGTCGAACCGTAAAATTATGAAACTCAAACTTAAGACTTGTATATATGCCCTAGATGTGCACCTCCTATTTTTGAAAAGAATATTCAAACCGGTAGTGGATATTTACTCTATACATTTTTTGTTCTATCTCCAATTACACTAGAACGGCTACACTTACAGCAAATATAGTTATGTTCATAATGAAAGATATTAATATTTCGCTCAACTTTTGTTTGAAACATTTCTTCAAAAAATGTACCAGTTGCGAGAAAAATGCTACACGAAACATTATAAATATGTTGTTTACGCGTTGCTATGGATTCGCATGTAGCTTATAAAATCGGATCATCTGCTATTTTGACAGGAAAACAAAATAGACTCAATTAGATAAATGACATTTCAGGCTATTTCTGTAGAGTATTGGTTAGTTTAACTGCTTGTTTTAGTATTGTAATGACGGGGAAAACAATTAAAAAATAAAAACACATATTATGAGTTTTTTGCCCTGTCGTAGATACAGTTATCACCAGATAATAACATAATTTCAGGATATTTCTGTAGAGTACTGGTTAGTTTGACAGCAGGTTTTGGATATATATATATATATATATATATATATATATATATATATATATATATATATATATCTAGACTGCGTAAAATGAAGTCGAGTGCAGGCCACTTCAGATATTTGAAAAGAATATTCAAACCGGAAGTGCATACATTTTTTGTCCTTTCTCCAATATCACTAGAACCGCTGTACTTATAATTACTTATACCTAAACATTCAATTTGTTTTATGACAAATGATCCTCGTGCATACATTTTGTTGCTATGAATGCTAGCATTGTTCGTCATAAAGCAAACTGGATTATTATTTATAAATTCTAATTATTCGCTACTGAATACATTTACAAATATAATAATATATCGATGTTATTTGTTTTTTTATTAAATCGGAGTCAATGTACTTTGAATTTTTATTATTCAGATAATACCTTTTATTAAATTAAGTAATAATAATAATTTTATTTGTATACACTACAATTTACACAAGTAAAAAAGTAAACCGCCTAATTTGGTTCATAGATGGTGGGCGAACCGTGTAAAAGCCAACAAAATTGTTCTATTGTAATAAACACGTCAGATGATTTGTCATTCAAGTATATTTCATTGTTTTTGCATAAATAAAATAAGTGCATAACAAATCATTCAACAGTTAATGTTATAATGATTTATTATGAAGTGGAAAGGGAACTATAAAATCGGTTATTGAAAGTGCTGAGACCAGTTGTAACGGTAGTGTTGTTCGGGACACATCTCTACTACGGAGGCTCTTAGAATTACTCCGTTATTAATGAAGTATATTTTGATTTGAATTAAGTAACAACAATGTCACGTAACAATAAGATGATTATTTCTTTAATTACTTTGGTTTTTGTGAACTTCGCGAATGGTGCGGCTTTAAGTGTAGCTGAACAGAAGAAATATAAGCAGTTAATCGAAGGTCAGGGTCTTTATACAACGAACGACAATCTGGAGATTTTCACCGCGCAGAACTTCAAAAATAAATTATACGGGCAAAACAAAGCGTACTTGATCGAATTCTACAACAGCTGGTGTGGTTTCTGCCAGCGGTTCGCCCCATCATGGAAGGCCCTCGGATCCGATGTTCACAACTGGAAAGATATCGTTGAAATCGGGGTTCTCGACTGTTCCGACGACGATAACAGCCCGATATGTCGGGACTTTGAAATTCTGGGGTACCCTACATTACGATATTTCCACGAAAATTACGAGGAAGGCCCCAAAAAGCTTGGAGTCGATGTGAAGAAAGGGGAAGATGTGGATGCTCTTCGTCGCAATTTAGTGCAACAGCTGCTGAAAGAACAGACCGAAGGTCGCGGGACTAAATGGCCTGAGCTTACGGGGTACACTGAACCAAATTTGGATGATATATTTAAGGATGTGGACAAAAAAGTGAAATATGCGGTAGTAATCGTTGAGGAACACCCGAAATTTTCTGTCGAAGTTACTTTAGATTTACATAAAATACCGGATGTAGTAATACGATCTGTTAGTTCTAATAACACAGAATTTACAAAAATGTACGAAATTAGTTCTTATCCGAAATTATTGATAATTACGCGTGAGGGTCATTCAATTGAACATATAACTGAGGATGTTAATAGTAGGGATAATATTTTGAAAGTAATTAAGGATAATTTAACACCGAAAGGGGTTGTCCTAGTTGAGGAGAAAAAAGATACGATATTTAAAGGAAAATGGATTGAAAACGAAGTACCGGATATTGCAGCGCTCTTAGAGGCTAGAGAACGGCAAGCTTTGCGGACCAAAGTCAAACAAATGGGGGATGTAGTTTTTCAAATGGATCTCGAAACCGCATTGCGTTACTCCCTAAAAAACGAAATCGCAACAACGAAAACCATTACCAGTGAAAAGCTTCTCGCTTTGAAGAACTACTTAACCGTAGTTACGCAATATTTCCCATTTGGTACTAAAGGGAAAAACTTCTTTGAAGACCTCCAAACCGAAATCACCTCCTACGGAGAAACTGTGAAAGGAGAGGACATCGCCCGCTTTATTCAACCCATGGACAACGAAGACGAAGGCATATTCTCCTCACCGCCCCAATGGTTAGGCTGCAGTGGCAGTTCACTTAAACACCGTGGTTACCCATGCGGCATCTGGACTATGTTCCATTATTTAACTGTTAACGCCGCAGAACAAAATAAAAAGAAAGAAAATGCTAATCCGCGCGAGGTTTTAGAAGCGATGCTAGGATATATTAAACATTTCTTTGGTTGCGCCGATTGTAGCAAACATTTCCAAGAAATGGCCAAAAAGAATGACTTACATGGAGTATCTGAATTAAACTCAAGTATTATTTGGCTCTGGTTAGCGCACAACGAGGTAAATAAACGGTTGCATGGAGATCAAACCGAGGATCCGGAGCACCCGAAGATTCAGTTTCCGTCTGATCGCAATTGTGCCAAATGCAAAGACGGAGAGACGTGGAATTTGACGGAAGTGTTGCATTATTTGAGGCATATGTACAGTAGTATTAATATTAGATATTTGGGGTCGGATACTAAAGTGCTTCATGATGGTTTGGGTAGTAGCGGCCGCGCGAAACGAAGTGTGTCTTGGATGTTTATTAACAGGATGGATGTTAGTATGTGTTTTATGCTGTATTTAGCCTGTTTTGGTTTGCTTGTTTTAATTGTTCGAATGTTTTTACGTAAGGGGTATAGGAAAAAAATGTATGTTCATGATATACTTGGTAAAGTTTAAAATGAGTTGCAGACATCCAATAGCCTTAATCATTTTGGGGAAACCAATTTTCTTACCTGTGTTCGTCGCACTATTCGCCCTTTTCACAGGGTCACTTTAAGTTGGCTTATCTTGAAGTTCGTTTGACTTTCACACTAGATATTTAATACGCTGGTGCTGCCTTTTCTAATGAAATACTTATTCGTACGTTGGCAAGTTCTGTTCCGGTTATTGTTCCGAAAAAGAAAAACTGTTTTTTCATTATGCGGGTCAGCTCCGTGCTTTTAAAAATGTTTTTATTTGTATTGTACATTTATTATACCATTCTTTTTCTTGTTTAAACATTTACTTAATCGAAATAAACCGATTCTTTTTTCGGTTCAGTTCCGGTTCTCGTTCCGACAAAAATATCTGTTTTCTGGTTTTCGGTTCTGGTTCCGGTTCGAAGTCCTGATTTAATGGTTCATACTAAGACTTTAAGACCGGGTCACTTTAGGTTCGTTTCACGCTCACTTTAGATATTTTAATAGCTAATGCTGCCAGCTATAATAAAATATTTATTCTTAGGTTGGCACTGTATTGGTTTTCAAAATTACGTTTATTTGAGGATATTTCATATTAGGATTAATTGATTTTATTTTATTCTATAAAATTAAATTAAATATGGGTCATGATATCATATATTAGCAAATTTGGTACCTTCAAATACATAAATTAAATAAATACTTCAAGATAGGCGCACTTGAAGTTAAGTCATGAACAACACGTCAAGGGAGGCGCACTTTAACATCCTATCTTAAAGACCTGACGTAAAAAGGGCATCAGATTAAGTTAAATTCACACCATTAGAACACTCTGAATAAACGAACACGGTTTTAGACGTTCTAATGACCTTACAACGAACACGTCGATTAGTTTCCTTTCAAGAGTAAAAGGATTTGAAATAATCTGTCTAAATAACGATTCCTGTTATTTTTGAGCTAATAACATTCATTTGTAACGTCATTAGAATACTCAGAACGAACGAACGTGCTAATGACGTCACATCGAATGCGATTAGGACTCAAAACCAAAGAAAAATTGGTCTGTCTATCGCTACTGACTTCAATGCCATTTTGAGATAATAATAAATTACAAAATTTGGCACTAATTTATTATAAGTATTTAGACAAGATAAGGGAAAACAATTTAATTCATGATCTTGATTAATATAAGCTGCGTTCGGTGTTTCTAATTGATTTACTCTTATGTGCCCTTTTCGTTCGGATGTAGCATTTGAACACATGAAATAACCGAATGTAAAGGTCATAAGCTCTAAAGATTAGTAATCCGATTCGAATTACTTAACGAAAAGTCGAATGAAGAAAATGAAAGGAAATCGAAAAATATTGGTTTTTACGAAGTAAGGTTTAAGTTGTTATTCCTAATATATATTGAATATTATAAGGATTAAGAAAATTTGTATCAATTTGTAAATATATATATATATTTTTTTACATTTAATTCTACCAATATTTCAAATTTATTCCGAACAAAAAACTAATTTTAGTATATGAAACCTCTTAATCCGGGTCTGTTAAGTGATTTTGATAATGTAATCCATGTACGAATAATTTACAAATTCTTATCAAACTACAAACATAAATAACGATTATTTACAGTTTTCAAAAGTAAAAGCCATTTTCTACTGGACAACGAATATTTAAATTTTAAATTTAAGCTAAATTATTTTCTTATGTAAAATTATAAATGTTGTTTTATAGAAAAATAATAGTTTATACACACATTCCATGTAATTATATTACAAAATCTTCCGACTTTTGTCTTTATGTACATAATTCTGTGATATAAGTCGATTTGTATGTAAAAATAGGCATGTAACTGACTTTTGGGACATCACTTATTTTATTAATAACGGTGTATATTGTAATAGTATAAGACTGACGATTATGTAAATAATTTTTACTGTATATTGACTAAAACATTTTAAATTTTGCATTACTGGTTGATTAACTAAATATAGAATAATTTTATTAAAGCTTGACTGTTATATTATTACAAATCAGTTTATAGTTCTAAATAAAGGTTTGATTTTATATATATATGAAGCTATAAGTACTTTTACTGTTATAATATGTCAAAATATATATATTTCGGAAATAAAACATATCTATAAGCAAGTAACTATTATATTTGTGTTAATTATATACCAAAACTGGCTTAACACGTTAAGGCGTCTAACATACTCGGATCTAAAAATATTCTTAACAAAAAGTTCTTGTCTCGTCGCTTTGAATCCAAAAATCGTAATTTTAATTTTCAAAATTAGAAGGAAATACGTGTACACAAAACAGTTCAAGGTCATAGTAAATAGAAACAAAAACGTCGTCAAAAAAAAATAGTAAATCACCGTATTGACTAATAAAAAGATCGCACAGGTGTTTTAGTTTTAGGTAAGAATTAAATATCAATTTTATGTTAATTTTTATTATTTTTTGTCCATTTATTTTTGAACCAGCATCCATTTTTATCATTATACACAACAATAAATGCACAGAGGACAAACATGTTCCATCAAATACATTTAACGGTAAGGCATTTATGGAATTACTTTGGACTCTATATTCAAATAGAAGTATATATCAAACTACAGTATAATGGATACACAAAATAGATTTGCAATTTTCAGACTAGACTAATTTAGATCGAATATGTTTCCATTTAGTTTGGTTTTAATAGTGTATTATAAGATAGCTAATACAGTTTAACTTATTTACTATTCGCGATCGAGATTAATTGCTCGCTCTCTACCGGAGAAAAATGCAAACACAATCCACCCCGATTAGAAGCTATATTTGTGTGATGACAGTGCAAGTCAATCAATCTAACGCATATGTCGTTTTCACCACGATTTAAAAGATTTCATAATATTTTGTGTCTGCATGTGTTCTAAATTAATGTGCACGTCCATAATTACATAATTTACACATTCGCATCAAACATTAGACATTAGCCTGGTACAGTGACATCAACAATATTCTCAATTGCGAATAGAATAGTGAAAAAATTAGTTTTTTTTTGTACGTGCGAAAATTAAATAATTTTTATAAATATTCCGTATATTTTTATTAGTATTTATTTTTATTAAATTTTGTTCCCCAATTGCGACTTGCAGAATTAAAAAAAAAACACTTGTATATTTTTTCATTTTTGTCTAAAACCAAACTTCTAACTTTCGAAGCGATATTTTGAACAAAGCGATATATATATATATATATATATATATATATATATATATAATTTATAAATAAGAAATTTAGAATTAGTCATAAATATTAAATATATTTATTGTATTGTGGTCCTAATCTTCACAGGTGGATAAGTAAATTAGAAACTATTAATACAAAAGTGATTAAAATTGTAATCAGTAGCAGAATAGGTAAGTAGTAATTTATATTTTAATACTAGTCATAAAATCGTTGTTAACATTAAATAAAATTGCGAATTTTTGTATTTTACGTCAATCTACTCTGCGGGTAATTTCAATAGTATAGAATGATTTTCAAAATCACAACTGTACTGGGTCAGATTATTGTAAAAATGGTTAACGTACTTTTCTATTTATTGAGCAAAATAGTATATTATAATACAATAGAAAGTAACGTTTAGAAAAGAATATTTATTGTTTAACAGCACAATGAAGAACGTTAAAAAACGCGTATTTAGTGCCTTTAGAACGTTAACCAGTTTGATGTTTAATTCTAAGAGGATATCCCCGTATATGAATTTGAAGTGTTAAATAAATTAGTTCTTGGTATTAAATAACCCAAGAAAAAAAACAGAAACATATTCGTCTAATTTTACCATATATCTTCACAACAAGAATGTGTATCAGTTAATGATAGACAATTGTTGCTCAACTTATCTTTGGTGGTGGAGTATATGAGTCAAATATCAACAAATTATTATTTTATAATAACTAAATATCTAGACATTACCAGAACAACAATTTCCAGCAGAAACACATTTTATATAACACAATAATACAAGTATTGTTAGGACTGAAAATTTAATGTTAAAATAATGTATATACATATAAAAATAAAATATTTATTGAAAATAAAATAACATCATGCAAATAATAACATAATATAGATTCAGTAGCGTTACACATATATATTTTGTCTTTGTAGGTGCGGTATGATCAGAAACTGATAACTAGCGCTAATTGGAAGAATTATTTTCTAAAATTATTATAAAAATGTAGAAAATCTAGTTTTAGTTACATTTTTGACTCATCTACTATAAAAATTTGTTTAAAATTGGCAATACTGCAGAACACTCTTATAAGTAATATCATACAAGTAAATATCGTATAGAATATGAAACATATAACGCAGAGATTAGATTTTTCGAGAGAAATAGAAGAATAGGGGACATATTTATGTTGCGCCGTATTTATTATAATTTGTTTAAGCAGCATGGACAGACTGTAACAAAAGAAACACATATAGTATACAATATAACCGATAAGTATTTAGGAAACATATATATATATATATATATATATATATATATATATATATATATATATATATATATAAATGCGATGGCAGACAACCCTTAATAAAGTTAATAATAAGAAAATAAAAAAGTATTGTGATAAATAAACAAACTGATGAACCCCAGATAGTGGATATGTATAACAATCTTACTCTCAGTTGCACAATAATTAACAATTAATTACCCCACCGCTAGAAACCATAAAACTGTTCGGTTGTTCTGGCTGATGGACATTTATAAAAAAGTACAATATAACAAAGAACGATTGTTCAGATATTCCTGAATTCTATCACATCTAATTGAAAGAGTATCAAAGCGGTTTAAAAACCGAATAACAATGTCTGATTTTAACTGGAAATAATACATTTTTCATTATATTCACGGATAATTTAACAATGATAAAACCCATTATTCAACTCTAATATGTGTATCCGTTGTTATTATAGTGTCTGTTTTTACACATATTTTATTTGTCATTAAGCGAAAAAAAAAAGTTAATTCCATACTTGAATCTAATAATATCAATTGAACAACAAAACAAAATTATATATAGATTTATGAAAATTATTATAACATAAAAATACTGAGTTTAAGGACTAATGTAGTCAAGTAATTGATAAATGGTTAAAAAGTGAAAAATAATGTTCGTATCATACATAATAAATTTACGTTCATATTGCATTAATTTTTGATATATTGGCTAAAAATAAAATTCAAGGGTAAATAAAAGGGTCAGTTGGCATTAAAAGTTAATTTATATTTATTAGTTTTGATTAAAATTGAAATGAAACACTTAATTTCTTTTATATACAACTGTTTCAAAAAGCCTACTTTTTAGTTTCGAAACAACATTTATTGAATTCATTATGACACTAGGGCGTAAAAGTAACAATGATTTGAAGTAAACTACTACCAGGAAACGACCAAGATAATCTTAAACCTAATGTAAATGAATAAATACCGTATTGTTCGATCATCGTCATTGTTAGGAATGTTAAAATCTAGTGCATCATCTATAATAAAACATAAGAGTCGGAAAATTTATTCAGGATTCATAATTCTTATTAAATTTCAGTATATGTGGGAACATTGCATTTTTTTTTTGAGAATCACGCGTGTAAGGAATTAATTCAATAACTAATAAGCGATTTTTTTTTAAATTTTGTCGAATCTCTATGAAATATTTTGAGTTCGTGTTTAATATTTTAAAGATTTGGCCAAAATGTGATCTTGTAGATAGGAATCGATCGATAACTATTAACAACCAGGTTAACCCGTGGGCACCATGTGCCCGTATTCTGTTTATACTAGATTCTGTGTCATCAAATGTGAAAATTAGAAACAAAATTTGAAAAAAAAAATTACTGCATTGATTCGTAAGGTTTCATATAGAAAGCTAGATATATAGACAGATGGATCGGTGAAGAGTGAATTGTACTCTGTATATGATACGGGCACGTGGTGCCCGTGGGTTAACCTAATTTAATATAATTTTTCAATAAACTATGCTGAATTCAAGTACAAATCTACTGATATTACTCCAATAATTTAAATAAGCACAAATAAAATCATAAAATATTTAAAACCCAAAACGTTGGAATATAATTAATAAATAAATAAATCCTACTCAACAACATTAAACTCAGTATTTTTATTTTCTATGAAAATTGTATAAATGAACATGAACACGTGTTTGCGTAATAAAAAACTATTAAGCAATTCGTCTTGTGGATATAATCAGTCTTGTGTTAATTAATTTACAACACAAGACTGCTTTCCTGATTAAATCCACACAACGAATTATTTCAGGCGATTTTTTCAATATATTCAATAAAATAATTCTTACCTTAATAATATCCACACCAGTTAGGGTCTTCACTAATTCCGGTACTCTGGTGACGATGCTTAGAACTTCTCCGGTCAGTTTGGCGGCACCAATTTCACCAGTGCCACTTGACACCATGGTGATTTTCTTTGCTTGCGATAATGGAGCTGCTACTTCAGCGGCGACCTACATAATAAATATATCGAATAAGTTAAAATTGTTTTTCAAATTTAGTGAATTACAATAAAACAGTAAATATTGGAATATTATCCGTTTTAACCGTTTCAAACGGCCATTAAAGTCCTAAAGTCACTCACTTAAAGTGTTAGTAGAAAAACAAATTAAAATTTAAACTGAAATATAAAAGGTGATTTTTATTCAACTAGGTTACATGTAGTTACTTGATGTACATTGTTAGATGATACGTGATTTGTTTTTGAATAAAATGCGCCTGGTTACTTCTGTGGCAATTGTCAAATTTGGGCGCACATAATAGTTGCAAAATTTTATTTTATACACCTAGACCAATTATGTAATTCAATGCGTTGTAAATCCAATAAAAAAAGCTATTAGTTGCTGTATTTTACTTTCTTTTAGTCGGACGACTTCAATAGGAGTTTCAATGTATAATTATTTTAATTAATAATAAAATTCTCGTATTCCACCTTTAAATAAATTAAATTAGAAAACGCCTCAAAATTCTTCAAGCAAAAATATTGGTTATTATTTGCAAGAATCATATTGAAAATATCGCAAACAAATCATTAAATGATAATAAATATTGGCTAATGTTTAATATAACTTGCATACACAGAGCACATGCATAGCGAGTCTGATAAATGAATATCTTCCAAATGCAATTATGAAATATTAAAGAACAAATAACGCTTGATATATCAGTTTTTGGCGATTTCAAATTACCCGCCATTTCAAAAGCGGTTGAGAGTAGTATGGCGGCCTTCTATGTGTCACGCTAAGTTGATATCTAAGCTAATTCACTTATATATATATATATATATATATATATATATATATATATATATATATATATATATATATGTACGGGGGCTGTTCGACAAGTACTTAGCTTCACCGGCCTATGTCGCCACTGTCGCAAGAGACATAACCTATTGTGTAGTACATTATCTTAGACGGCTACTGTTAAAATTTCAGCCGAATCGGACTCGTAGTTTTGTTTTGAATAACACGAACAATTTTATTTAGGGAATCTAATCGGTTAAAAAATCTACAGGAGGACATTTTAATTAACTTCAATATTTCATTATTATTTGCGGTGTAAATAAACCTGTGAAAATGATAAAATTTGTATGTCCCCCAATTGATTCTAATTTATAAAAACCGTGTAGAGTTGTTTTTAAACTTAGTCTATCCAATTATATAATTCCAAAAACTGATGTATCTATGGTTATTTGCTCCACAAATAGAAATCCTTTTGTCGCAAAATCAAACGGTGCAATTTTGTCCCCTGATAGGTTATCAGGTCGATAAATCGACCTGATAACCTATAGCCACAACATGGAATTTTGAACCAAAAAAGCAGCAATTTTTAAAAATTGCCTGCAAAACAACAGCAACATAAATTATTAAATTTCAATGAAATTTTTTGAAATATGCATCCTGTTCAACGCTGCGTAGGCTAGTAAACAATAAAAAATGTTTTTATTGAAATATAAACCAATATTCAGCAAGACTGGAATTAAACGTCGTATTAGGTCAATAGATTGTCTCGTATAATCAAAAACGCTTATTTGTACAAAAATAGTTATTTTATTAGTTAACAAAGGTCAATCTGAGCATATTGACGTATCTGCAATTATATGATGCATACAACTGCATTTTATATCAAAGTAAAATGGAAAATTACTATACGATGTATCAACGCAATAAAAGACAACAAGATGAATAACTACAAATTTAATTCACGGGAATAACAGCTGTTAGCTCTTTTGTTATGTAAATATAACATAATTTAGTTTGTGATGATAAACAAATATATTAAATAAATAAAATGATTACGAATTGGTATTACCGATGTAAAATATACCCGCTAATTTGTAAGACTTCAAGGTGGTTAATATGTTTACATTAAGTGTAATAAAGGATTATTAATTATATTTTAAATTCATTCCTGAATCTAATGTGACTATTTTCGGAATGACGTCTGTGTGTGTGTGTCTGTGAACGCTCTAGGGCCAAAACTCGAATGAAAAATTATGAAACTTCAAACTTAAGACTTGTATGTGCACCTCCTATTTTTGAAAAGAATATTCAAACCGGTAGTGCATGTTTACTCTATACATTTTTTGTTCTATCTCCAATATCACTAGAACGGCTACACTTACGGCAAAAATAGTTATGTTCATAATGAAAGATATTCTTATTTCGCACAACTTTTGTTTGAAACATTGCTTCAAAAAATTTACCAGTTACGAGAAAAATGCTACGAAACATTATAAATATGTTGTTTACGTTGCCATGGATTCGCATGTAGCTTATAAAATCGAATAATCTGCTTTTTTTTTAGGAAAACAAAAGACTATTAGATAAATGACATTTCAAAATATTTCTGTAGAGTATTGGTTAGCTTGATAGCTGGTTTTGGTTATATATATATATATATATATATATATATATATATATATATATATATATATATATATATGTCTAGTAAAAACTGCGAAAAAGAAAGTCGAGTGCAGGCCACTCCAGATATTTTCTAATCGGTTTCAAAGAACAATGCGGGGGAAAAATTAAGGGATTGCTTGTTACTTTTTACATGACTATAGACAAACTTGCACATTTCGAACTTCCTTAAGTTAAATGTTTCCTTATGTCGAATTTTTGCGGGGGAGATTTGCGTATTCTGTATATCATGTATAAAATTATATCTCGAAATTATTTAGCCGTACTTTCGCTGTAATTACATTATTCATATTATATTATTTATTTGTATATATAGTTTATATATATATATATATATATATATATATATATATATATATATATACAAATAAATAACGGGGAAAACAATAAAACAATAAAAACACATATTATGAGTTTTTTGCCCGGTCGTAGATACAGTTATCACAAGATAATAACTTAATTCACTTGTTCGGTAAACAAACATTAAAATCACTGATACAAAAAAATTATTTGCAAGTAATAATTTACATAGATTAAATTTACATAACGTCTTCTATAGTGTGCGATATCATGAATTTGAAACTACAGTAAAATAAAATAATTTAAAAACATTTTGCTTTCTTATACTTATAATAACTAAAGTTTTTCATGTTCGTCTTTAAATTTCAAATTTTGCGAATGCATTTTCAAGCAATGAAAAATCTCCCGTAAACTAAAAATTCGTAATCCGCTGCTGAACAGAACTTTGCCAGAAGAAATATAATTTTGATTCGATATTGTTTATTTTAACTAACTTGTATTGTTTTTATTTGGCGTAGGGCATTAATCGTCAAAAACTGATATATTTAGCATTAGTTGCTTTAGAAATACAGCCTTTTCGACCCATAATTTAATAACTGTATTTTATTTATTTGTTTCAAATAGATTGAGTAAAATATACTTCCCATAATTTGTACGGCCGATAATATAGCAAAAAAATTTAACAATTTAATTTTGCTAAATAAGTAATAAATATACATACACATAACGACACGCCATTGTCCGCTATTCATAAAAATTGAGGTGGCAAAACTCGGCATCAGTTACACAAAGATTACGAAAAAATAATAAAAGAAATTAAAATGGAACGAACCTTTGGTAAAGTGTCCAAGAACATATCGATCATGGCAGCTTCCTTGTACTCCTTGAATGCTTCAGCCTTCTTCGCCATTTGTTCAGCTTCAGCTGTAGCTTTGGCCATGATTGCGTACGCTTCAGCATCACCCTTCAGTTTGATAGCCTCGGCTTCAGCCTCTGCTTCTAAAACGACACGATTTCGGTTGGCTTCAGCGAGTTTTTCAAGTTTATATTTCTCAGCTTCAGCTGGACGTCGAATGGTCGCTTCTAGTTCTTGTTCGCGACGCTGAATTTCCTACAAAACGACAAAAAAAAAACACACAATTACTAGATAATTATTAACTGTTACTGAATCTTTAGTAATTTTTACTAACCTGTTCCTGAACATTGATTTCTTGAGTACGTTCAACAACTTTAATCTGCATCTGTTCCTCCTTGATGCGTTGCTTTGTCTTGGCCGCTTGCAGCTCGTACGCAAGTTCAGCTTCAGCTTTTTTCGTTTGCACTTCGCAGTCGTACGCAGCTTTTTTCAGCTCGAAGTCGCGTTGAGCTTTCGCGATTTCGGTGTCGTTGAGGAATCGAGATGCCATTCGTTGTTCTTCGGCGATGGCTTCTTTGATCTGGGCGTCGCACCGAGCCTCAGCTTCACCAATTCGAGCGTCTCGTTTCACCTCTGCTGTACGCGCCATTCCCAAACTTTTCAAATATCCCTAATTTTGAAGAAAAAATTACATACTTATTGGTTTTATTATTAATTTTGTGCGACTAAGCGATTGAAAAATGTATGTTTGAAATTCTATATACGTATTCTTTTTAATAGTGTTGGAAATTAACCGATTCAATAAATCATATGCGCTTGTTGCAAGTATTGAAAATCTGTGCGCAAGTAAGCTAAAGTGAATTATGAAAATTGTCTAGCTTAAATATTTATGAACCAGTTATTAATATTTTAACTGAAAATATTATTTTGCTGTACTTATTTTCATAAATTTATATAAATATTTTGGCTAATCGTAACATAGTTTCTGTGCATTTATAACATACCTTAAATTTTTGTCCTTTCTGCAATTTTTAACCCAAAAATGTATTAAACAAACTAAACCATTTTGGAAATTCGCAACAAAAGAACGACAAAAGCGCGCGAAAATGATGAAAAAGCGCAACGTATATAATTGGGAACTAAATACATATGAAATAATTTTATTTTGATTATTCACCGGTTAATAACCGACTTCCAACACTACTTTATATTATATTTAGATCAATTTTAAATCCGGTTAAAAGAATACGACTAATATTAAGGCGCTATACTTGATTCATTCAAACTCAGACATATCCACTTTTGTATAAAATGTTTTCGACAGTTTCTATAATTTCCTGGACTCAAAAATTTCCACAAATGTCATTTGATACCATATTTTTCATAGAAGTTACACATTTTTTATTTTGCGCCCAACGCGTAAACGCTTTTCTCTAAACTACTTTAGGTGGACATGTCTGAGTCGTACACATTTTATATTTTATAAAAAGCGGTCAGCAGTATTATATAACTTAAGAAAATTAATTTAAATTGTGAATTAAAAGATGGATTTACAAGCAGGCAAAAAATTCGATTAAGCGATTAAAGTCGATTTTTCATATAAAAAATTGATCGATTTCAAATTTATAAGATAACGAAATATCAATAACTCGATTAAATATTTATTTCAATTCTTAGACAGTATTTTCGGATTTTACTCAAATTTTAAAATTGAATTAAAACCGAAAATATTAGCTTTAAAAAAATTGAATCGAATATATTGAGTTATTGATATATCGTTATCTGGAAAATTTGATCAATAGATTAAAAATAAAAAATCGATTTCAAAATTTGAAAATCTGGCAAGCCTAGTGTTAAAATACTTATTTCAAGTTTTGAAAGATGATACTTGATGAAATATGCGTTTTTTAAGCAATGTTTTTATTTTCTAACTTGATTATATAATATATATATATATATATATATATATATATATATATATATATATATATATATATATATATATATATATATAGAAATTATACAATCAAAAGTATAGCGTCTCAATAGTAAATTAAAGCATAATGGTTATTTTTAAAGCTGAATATTTTGATATTTTTTCAATTCTATATACAAAAGTTAAAATTAAATAATACACTTTTTAAAATGAATGTGAATAAATTTAAAACAGTGCATATTTATTTTAAATGTTTTAAAATCTAACCACACCATTAAAGCATTTGAATAAGCTGTGAAATCAGCAACAATTGTATCTTTAGGGACTACCTAACAAATTAAAAAATTCTAACTACATTCAAACTAGTTTACATATACAAAACAAAGCAACAAACAGTGTATTTTTACTTTCCTATACGTAGTCATATGAATTTAATGTAATCATGATTATTGGGAATGCTCCAAATTTTTTTTTATCAGTTCTACTAGTAGGAAGTAATGTAATGAACTGAAATATTTAATTATTTATTAGTGGTTCGAATGAAGAGTTGTTGAAATAAATATTCGTTAGATTCGAGAATTATATTTACTATCCAACACTTTAGAGAATTCCCAATTGCAGTTTTCATTGCGGTCGGAAGTATATTTCTAGGTATAAGAAAGTCGAGTGTAGGCCACTCCAGTTTATTTAACAATTAGTGCATGCGCAAACAGCAAAAACAAACGTTTTAGTACTTCTGGTTAACATACCTTGGCCCCCTTTTTGTAGCAAATAAAAACGAATTAAGATAACTTAGGGAGACAAAAATACTTGTTAGAAGAGTTTGATCAAACCTTTACCATACAGAATATTAAAAAGAATCATTCATAAATTTCATTTTCAGATTCACCACATATATATATATCGAATTTTAGTTTGCGTTTTGTACAACCCGGTTAGTATTTAAATATAACCATATTAAACTTACAACTGAAACAGTAACTTGACCTCGTCCAGAACTTACTACCTAAACACAATTATCAAAAAATGATTAGGTTATACATTAGTTATAGTTTCGCAAATTTGATAATTTTGTTTATAGAATTTATAAATTTGGTAGTTTCAATAAATTTTATCAAGAATTAATATTTTTGTATAGTAAAGTTGATTATTTAAAACTAGCACATAACATACATTTCAAATGTTTTCAAATTGATTTTTATGGTCATTAAAAATGGAATGGAATTGGTTTATTTTTGTTTTATAATATAGAATTCGTGCGTTAATTAAGTTAACTTAGCCAGTTCGAGGTACAATGACGCATGCGTGAGAAGCATAAACAAAACGAACATACTCGGCTAAGATCGGCCGTGTTCGACTGCTTTGTTGATAAAAATAATGTTTCTCTTATATATATATATATATATATATATATATATATATATATATATATATATATATATATCTTATGGGCGATACAATAAATTGTATTCATTATTTAAATTATACGGACTAATATCATTAATTGTTTAGGTACATGTTAAAAATAATTGAGATGACGTTTTTAAGGTGCTTTTAAATTCCCCCAAAACAATCTAATCCGATATTTCCAATATATTTATATCATCGATGTAATTTAGCATAAAGAAAATCTAGTAAAACACTTATTTTTTATCTTTCTTGCTCGGTGATAAAAATGAAAACTACCAAAATAGTTTCTATTTTTTATCTCCGAACATGAAAGATAAAAAAGATTGATATTTTTACCAGGCATTATTTATACAAATACGCAACGATAGCATTTATTTAAATTCCTTGAGTATGTTGCTTAAGCGAGCTTGAGGGTTTAACTTAAGTATTTATGTATTACTTAGTCTAAACTAGCTGATATTAGTTCTTAAGTTAAAAACAACACATGAATTTACGCTAAATAAATAATTATTATTAGTAAAGTGATTTTATGCCTGCTCCTTTTACGAAATAGTTGATTCATGTAGAATTCAATTCAATTCACGCAAACCTGACCTAGTAATTATTATTACTTACATAATTAGGATTACTGCCACCATTTTTATTATCTGTGCAACAGTTGATGTTTTTATGTTGAAATAAGAGAAGATTTAAACCATATTTCAATTTGTTTAAACATTCGAATGTAAATTAATAATTTAAAAGAATAAAATAAAAAAACTAGATAAATCTAGCCTACGAAAAGAAACAAATTTAGTATGCAAGTATATCAAAACTTACTTCCTCGTCTCGAATATCCTTGAGTGTGTAGGACACAACGGTGACGCCCATATTAACCAAATCCGAGCTAGCTACTTCAAACACTTGTTTACTGAACTTCTTACGGTCCTTATAGATTTCTTCCACCGTCATCGAACCCATAATCGCTCTTTGGTGCCCCTCCAACGTCACTAGCGCAATATGTTGAATTTCCGTCTCGGATTTACCGAGAAATTGCTCGCATGCAGCTAGTAACATCTCTTCGTTTTGACCCTGAATCTTTACCTTTATATATCGACAAATAAGAACTGTTTGATTTAAACCTTTTTAATTGTCTAAATAATAGTAGTTTCCAATATTCAGCGTATTTAATGTAAAACATTTTATAAATTGCAAACACATTTCAAACTGTGAAATTTAAACATAACATTAATATAGTTAATCCTCGGTTCACGAAGATCGTTCGTAAATCGAAACTACTTTCCCCATAAGAATGAATGTAAAATTGATTAATCCGTTCCTGGATCTCAAATGATTGCTTATTTAAAATTGTACTACAGTATTTTGTATTATTGACTGTATTTATTATTGTAACTACTAACTAGATAATGATTAAGCTTATTATAGCTATATTAAGTAAGGTACTAGTTTTATTATTACAGTTTTTAATACAAATTCTGAGTTAGATAGTATCATAGGTTTATACCATGAATTCTATCAAGTCGACTGAAAAGAATTGCTATGACCAGAGGTCTAAGTTGCTAAATTGACATATCGACTTTAATTCACATATTCAAGAATGTTCAAATTAACTATGTTGTAGTTAAAGCATAGAGTTAAAAAAAGTTTCAATACAATTTTTATAAAAAATTAGTTATAAGTGCATAATAAATTCTATTGTAAAACTTTACCACAATTCTCCATAAGGGACCAAAATTTTCTGAACAATTATTAAAATTTTGTTAAATTTTGGGGCCGGTTATAAAAATTCACTTTTGATTCCTATAATAGTGTTGCTGTGGTACATTTGTACCACATATGGTACTTTTTACTTTCTTTTACAGAGTAATAAGTAAGTATTGTAATCATGAAAGATTTCAACGGATATACATGTTTTGAGCTTCCCTGAATCGAATGTGACTATTTTCGGAGTGACGTCCGTCTGTCTGTATGTCTGTGAACGCTCTAGAGCCAAAACTGTCGAACGTAAAATTGTGAAATATTAAACTTAAGACTTGTATATGCCCTAGATGTGCACCTCCTATTTTTGAAAAGAATATTCAAACCAGAAGTGCGCATGTTTACTCTATACATTTTTTGTTCTATCTCCAATATCACTAGAACGGCTACACTTACGGCAAAAATAGTTATGTTCATAATGAAAGATATTAATATTTCGCACTACTTTTGTTTGAAACATTTCTTCAAAAAATGTACCAGTTATGAGATAACTGCTACGAAAAAACTCAAATATCTTATTTACGTTGCCATAGTGATATCTACACTTGTGACAAATTTTATTATTTTTAAATCGGATCAACCATGAGTTACATCATTTGTTTCTTGTTTATTGAAAACAAACAAGCATTACATTGACAGTTATCTGTATGAATTAATATTTAAAATATTGATTTCTTATTAGAATAAATTGTATCAGGTAAATTATTATAGAATCAATTTATATTATATATTTGCTAACATAATGAAATAACAATTTCAGAGTTTTACTGTGGAGTTTGACGGTTTAAGAGTGAATACGATAAGTGTTTGGGATATATATGTATATTAATATCTATCTATTGAAAACTACGTAAAAGAAAGTTGAGTGCAGGCCACTCCAGATATTTATTTACGTTTTTATTAAAATAAATGAGTTTTAATTATTGTATTGTTTTTTTAATAAAACAATTTAAAAGTGCGCGCCAATTAATTTTTAGTATCTTACGTTTACTCCTAAAAGTTGGTACTAAATAATTCACTGCTATAAATAGTTATGATGAAATATAGTGCACATTTTGAGTGTTTTTTGCTACTTTACTACGATATATATTATAATAAATTAAATTTTACTAATTAAAAAAAAAGACACGTATAGTGGTTTTACCTGAGCTATTCCTGTAACAGAAATTGGGACACCTTGGCTTGTGTAAACTGTCGGACTTTCCACTTGTAGTGTCATTGTATTCAAAGAAATTCTATATAATATAAAAAGTTAAAAAATTTAATTGCTAGAAAATTAAAAGAAAAACTAACCTCTGAACTTGTTGTATTGTTGGCCAAACAAATGCCCGTCCACCAGGGACAAGCAGTGGTTTTGAGTAACAACATCCTAAAATTAATTTAAATCAATTGTACAATTGTTTTCTAATTATTAAAACGCAAACATATTTGACAGATACGGTCACCGCCCATCTTACGTAAACTGTTTACTTTGAAAAACAACACATAAACTCGTGTTATTTATAAAAAAAAACTACATTATTGTAATCACTACATTCCATTCAATTAAGATTATAATAGATTTATTTACATTAGGAACCATTTTTGGTAACAGCATCTATTAGCATTTTAAGTTACCTGATACTACTAGAGCTTCGTTAGGGCCACAAGTGACGAATCCCCACGTCATTATATTAAAATAGCAAACAAAAATTATTAAACACACGATTTTTTCACTACACAAATCTACGAGAATCACCAAAAACACGAGTGAAGTTGACTAAAGTTCTGCTCTGCAGCGCCGATAGAATTTTTTTTTGTTGATGCTTGCGTTGTGCGCATGCGCGTTTATATGGCGTCAGTATAAATTGATTTGTCTCGAGCATCTTCGAATTGGAAGGCCACATTATGACCTGAGGGGGTTAATAATACTTAAAAAACAGATATTAACTCTTCAGATTTAAATAGAACCCAATTTATACATTTCATATTTCTATATAGCTTAACTTTTTTAATGAAATTTCGATTGTTTATATATAATTTTCTGTTTTAAATGTACTAATAAATTATCTGCAGTAAATCAAATGATTACAAAATTGTTATTATTTTAGTTAATAAATTATTTTTCCTGCTTATTTGGACTAAGAGTATTTTTAGCTCGCCGTACGTAGTACCGAAGAAGCTAAAGCATTTGGTCGTGTGTCTGTAGAATTCTCTGATCAAAAAATTTCATTAAGAAAAAGTGTTCGTCTCGTCGCCCTGATTCCGAAAATGTATATAACTTATATACTTGGATGTTAGTCGTCGCTCGCTCGCAAGACCAAATTTGTGCCCTCTACTCCTCTGAAGGTACCGAAGCGATTCACGCCAAATTTGGTACACATATTATTTGGCATCCCATTTGAATCCGCTCGCAGTTTAAATCCAATCGCCCGTATACTTCCCGAGTTATAGGGCCCCAAAATTTGGAGCCCCCTTTAATACTGCCCTTATAAAAATAATTGAAACACTTAAAAATTCTACTAAAAATTCTAAGATATTTTTTTTCTACAAGATTTTTTCATTTTGTTAACCCAAAGCCCGAAAAAAATTATTAAATATTATAATTTTGAATTTTAAAATATGCACTAAATTATTTTTTTATCAATATAATCTAAATTTGGTACACATATTATTTGGCATCCCATTTGAATCCGTTCGCAGTATAAATCCGATCGCCCGTATACTTCCCGAGTTATAGGGCCCCAAAATTTAGAGCCCCCCTTAATACTGCCCTTATAAAAATAATTGAAACACTTAAAAATTCTACTAAAAATTCTAAGATATTTTATATCTTCAAGATTTTTTCCTTTTGTTAATCCAAAGCCCGAAAAAAATTATTAAATATTATAATTTTGAATTTTAAAGTATGAACTAAAATTTTTTTTGTATCAATATAATCTAAAATTAAATGTAAGACTTTTTACACTTATAACATATTTTCAAATTGTTAACCAGGCCATAATAATTAAAAACCACTGCTCGCAACGCATATTTTACCTAAGGGCGAGCTCTACGCGTTCGTGCGTTTTACGCGTACCAAATCTTGTTAGAATTTAATTTAGGAATTGTTATAATATACTAGGTATATATATATATAAGGACCACTATTTGTATTGAACTGGAATAAATTCTACTGTTTTTCTTATAAATAAATTACGAAATAACTCGTAAAATAAACTAATTATGTAAGCAAATTTATACGTATCAAATTTGAATAATAATTCCTGCATGCATAACATAAATTTTACTATAACATGGAGTGTCGCTGTCGCATACAATTAATTTAAGATCTTATCAGATATTCGCAAATTATCTAGAATTTCCTTTAGGATATTCGATAATACTTGTTTTATTACGAAACTCGTAATGTATATTAGCGAAATATCGCTGTTTTGCAACTAATTTAGTCATTTGAAGTCATTTATTTGAATTTGTTACGATTGATTTCAATAATGCACAGTTGAAATATTAGAATGAAACAATTAATTATTAATTATAATTTTTAATAGACTATATTTATCTATATAACAATAGTATTTACAAATTTGAGAATAGTTACTTTTAAATATACAATCAAAAAATATAATTACAGAATTATCGATAATAAATAAATCACTATATGTATATTCTTCTTGGATTTCTGTTTAAAGCTGAGCGGGGGGTGGATGCCCCGACAGACCTAATCCTTTGCACGACACTGTTTGTACGATGGGGTCGTCTTCGGGCCCCTGCTCGTATGACCCCGTTCTCAGCAATTGGACTCTGTCATCTGACCCAGTTGTTGCTGTACTCGTTGCTCTATTTGCTGTAAAAACAGACCCCAAAAACAAACAAAACAAAAATCAATTAATACCATTATTAATACAGGGTATGCAACCTTGCATGACATACATGTATAACAGGTTGCATGTATATCAAAATATGTAAAATATAAGAAATTTAAATTAAATGAAAATGATAATTCATGTTTTAATTATACAAAGCGAAGGAAAACTGTAGTTTTATTTTGTTTCTACGCAGTAAGATAAACTACGTCATATTTTAAGAGGTGAAGATCAATAACATGAAAATAGATATCTCTGATTTACGTAAAATATACAACCAGAGCCGCATTTTCCCATAGACCATCGGGCGGTAAAATTTATATTTAACACATTAAAGGCTATTTGCAACGAATAAACTAAATATATAAGTTTTTAACGATTTAGTTATATATATTTGGATTAGACTAGATTTAAGGTGCGATACTTGTGTGTAGAAGATATATTCTCCGATACACGGTATACAACGTATTTCGTATTCTCCAATAGAAAATAGGTTGTATATTAATAAAAGAAACACAATCAATGTTTGAAAATAATATCTAACAGTTTAAAAAATCACATGTTTTGTTTATCATTTTTGAAATGAGCATTGATATGAATGGATATTCACATTGAATTATAGGCTGTGAACAGTGGTTCTTTGTGAACTTATTATGTATTATTTTATCATTATTGTTTTTCCATTCCAAATATACATTATATATATATATATGAATTATTCGTTAAAAAGTGATATATCGAGTATTGATTGGTCTAGAAATTTGGATAGTGGAGTTTGATCAAAAAATATTCTGAATCCCAATGAGCTAAATAAACTCGGAACGAGCTTTTAAAAAAGTGTGCCCTTAAATAAGAATTTTAAATGTGTAGCGCGGTTCAAAGATTGTGAAAAAGAAAATCGAACTAATCTCATCTTGTATACATTCGATGTATGTAAGGATGTTTTTGTTCGGTTTCCTTTTATCGACTGTGCGTATATCGTATAAAAGAAAATCAAATAATACGTAAGGAAAACGTGTACAAAAGAAAGAAAAAGCTACAAGGATTATTAGTGTCAACACCTGCGAGAACAACCTGAAATGTGAAAACCCTTAATAGTTAAAGCAGTATATCTAGATATGGTTAGTTACAAAGTCCGTCACCAGTTAGCGCCACACAAACAGTACCCCATTTTGTTTTGGCACTACTCTTACCCTTTGGATTTCTCGATTTCGATCGCATCTGGCCAGTAATTCAGTATCCGTCAAATGCGCCAAACTTTCCGACTTGATGATAGCGCTTTCTAGTTCCGGCGGTAGTTTTGGTATTTGCTTCTTTTTCCTCAATAGCGACATTACATTCCACGTACTCGCAGACGAGGACCGCCGCAACAAAGTTTTAGCGGACTCGTGCGGTAGTGTAGTCTCAATAAGCGACAAGTTGTTATTTTGTCGGTCAAGTTCGTTTTGAACGTCTAGCAAATCAGCACCATTGATTTTCACAACGGTTACTGATTTGCCAATTTGCTGTGATTGTCGTGGATATGTTGGATAGTTGTCTGGATAGGGTTTGGTATATTTGGTATTATCTGTGTTTTGGGGGAATAGAGATATGACTGCTGATGAGTTAGTATTTCGTATTTGAAATGATAATCGTCGACCTAAATCAGTCGAGCTGCCATCCACTGATGAAGACGTGGACCAATTTGGAGTTAATTTCCTGGTAGGGGAACTGTACCCGGAAGTACTTTGGGAGTTACTGCACTGTATCACCGAAACATCCTTACCGTGGACTGTTGTGGTTATCGGCTTTCCGTAACTATACATATCGGGCAGACACTCCGTGATCGGCGATGTTAATTCGCCGAGGGACCCAACTGCGCTGAGTGTCTTCTCGCTGCCGCTAGCGTCGCTGTGTCTCCATACAGCCAACGGGCGCTGTCCCTCCGACCTGCACGTCTCGGATGGCGTTTCCGCTGTATTAGGACTCTCTAAATCTTGAATCAACTGTAACGCTGCTTCAAGCTCCTTTGAGAATTCAGCATCACTACTTTTGAAGTCTTTCTGCGACTCAGACTTAGAAGATTCATGCCTACTACTATCAGATGTAGTCTGAGTGTCGCTTTGCGGTGACATTACTGTTGGATTCTTATCTTTCTTGTGTGTCAAGGCTTGCTCTAATTCCATCATAAGCGAGGCATATTGGACCGGGTCGTTGCGGGGACTAGTCATTTCTTTGCGGGTTGGGGACGTGGAAGCGTACACAGGCTCTTCTTTAACACTCAACGCGGTGTTGAGTCTTGAGCGGTAGACGGACTGCTCGGTTAGCTTCTCCAGACATTCATAGATGGGCGGGTTGTTGAGACTTATTTGTGATGAAGCCGCGGACAAAATGACGGGGGAAGGCGTTCGCGAGAAACTTTTCATGTAGCACAGTTTTCTATCACTATTACTAGTGCTTTCATCTGAAGCTTCTTCGATATGAACTACAGGATTGGCTATGATAATTGTCTCGTCTTTGGGTTGAGTTAAGTTGATACTAATGTTGTCGGTTGTTGAGGAGATATCTTTGCCATTGGCGATTACCGATGAATCGTCATCGGTTGGGGCAAGTTTCAGGTACGGTGAGACGGCATGGTTGGTCGAGTTTGAGTTGGAGTTTTCGGCTTCGAATACCCAACTTTGAGCGTACGCGTTGTAAGCGCTATTCGTCGGCTTTGGCTCTGAATTCGACTTTGGCTGGAACATGCAAATTAACAAACAAATAATGAGACATATATGGAAACTAATATTTGAACATGCGTATTATCAAAATCGATAGTAATGTGTTTCTTTTTTTACTATTCTATGGCTAAGTTCGGTATTGACATTTGGGAGCGCTCCGGGCGTGAAATAGAGTACAGTGTGACGTCATTGTTCAAGGCAACAGTGAAATGTTTTTTCTCATATTTTAAGACCGTTTACTTGTTTCTGTAAATTTTTAGATATGTTTGATTTATGCCAAATTGTACCTAAACATTCAAAATTTGCCAACTACATAGGATATTTTCCGAGTATCGATATTTACCCTGAAAAACAGTTGTTCGACGACGAACAGGAAACTAAAAGAGTAATTGAAAATATCAATACAAAAAATGCATCCACTAATTGTGTTCTACGAACAAATTGGCATACAACATACATATCTAAAAATTCATAAAAACAATTACATTGAAAGCTCTCATAAGCGGACAGTAACGATGCCGTTTTATCCGCTTAATGGAGATCCAAGCTTAATATAATGGTTTAATTTACATTTTTCTCAAACGGTGCCAGAAAAAATGTCCGTTTAATAAAGGGGTCTGCGTATTGGAGTGGATTAATGAGCTGTAAAATTTAGTCTTTCACGGTTTTCATATAGTTATTACTTTGATATTAATTGGTTAATACGCAAGAAAATGCGGTAAAATGAATTCTGCATCGAAAAATGTAAATCCGTCCATTGACAACTTTTACAACCATTCGTGAATTGCAATTTCAAGCGTTATGACATTCTATTGACGGATTTTCTACTCTGTATTTGCATTTTCATGCGATGAATGCGATTCCCGTTTGTGCAGTGAATTCGTGAAAAGGTCTATTCATATACGCAGAGCGTCTGCAACTGATTTTACTTTTCATTTCTTTTGTTTACAAACCGTACAGAACGCATTTCACTTTATGTGTGAGAATATAATTGTGTGTGTTTGAGGTTGTGATGATGTAAGTGGCTTACCCTGGGAATGATGTATTCTATGTCGGACACTTGTTCGTGAGAACCGCGTGCCTTTCGCGCCTTGGACCGCTGTGCAGACCTGGTGCCGTCGATCGAACAGAACGTAAACTGAGCGTCCAGGAATGATGCGAGCAAAATTATCGCGGCGGCTATCCCCGCTGTAACGCGCGCTAAAACAAAAGAGGTAATATTGCACAAGTTTTTTGATTTTAAATAATCAAGCGTCATTTATTTTACTCATAAGTATCATTTAAATTTATACATAAGGTAATTTGTAATTTTCTCAGACTATACATGCTTACAATAATATATTTTATGTATTATTATATAACTACTAGGGTCACCCGTGGGCACCATGTGCCCATATGGTACACAGAACATAGGTCAGTTTTGACTGATGGTGAATTTTCATGTAATTTAATAATAATAACACGGTTTTTCTTCATTTTGTATCGTTTGACTATAATAGTAATACAAATTTCCACATCGCAAATAATAATAAAGAAAAAATCGAGTTCTTTCTTTGAACGCTATTTTGTTCTTAGATCACTATGCTGAGATTAACTAATCGATCGCTTATCATGCACTGTGTAACATCCGATAAATTTAAACAAAATTTTGTTTAACATTGATTTTAACCTTGTATGGTGCATATGTGTTGTATCATTTAGACAGTTTCTATGATTGTATATAAAAAACAGGATTATAAATTTACTTACGATTGCTGTTTATTATTTGAATCGATTATTCTAATAATATGTATTACAAATCCTTTTTACACAACATTTTTAATGATTTGACATTTGATTCATAATTGTTTTTGAATTAAATAATCAGGCTAGATTCTGAATTTTGCAGTATTAAACTGCAGTTTTAAAAGTGATAATAATTAGTTATATGCTAAAATACAATGGATTGTGCCATCAAAAATAAAAGAATAAAATTGCCAACCAAACATGTTTCTAAATATGTTTGAATTATCTCTTCAAGATTTTATTTCTCTAATAATCAGAATTATAAATTTACTTACTTGCAGTTATTATAATTTGACGAACTATAAAATCTTACCGCAACTCATATTTTCAAAAATCACTGCTTCTTGGCCATTTTGAAGTGAAAAATATTAACTATGAATTAAAATAAATGTACAGAAACACGTATTTGCTAAAAATATATGCTAATTAGGCAATAATATGCACTTATTTCATATTATATACTTAAAAATTGTAATTATAGCATGCTACTCCCCTTAAACTTAAGATTAAACTTTGAATTGAAGATTTATCACACAAAAACCAATATTGACATTTCATTCTGACGTTTGATTCGTTTTTGTCTATTTCAAAGCAGACTGAACTTCAGAATCGTAGTGATTGTTTTATTTCAGTATAAACTATTTGATTATTTTTTATAACATTATTAACAGTCGCCATGGTGCAGTGACTAAGTGTCATGCCTTTCACCCTGGAGGTCGTGAGTTCGATCCCCGTCTATGCCAATCTGCATTTTTACAAAAAAAGCGTTCTACACATACACACTCACATACAAACATTTCTGGGTTATTATATTAATGATTTCCAATATGTTACTAACATTTTCAATCGTGTTAAGGATTTAAGAGGCCATAAGCGTAATTTATATTTAAGGGTGTTGGCGCTCACCCTAACAACTGGCCTAAAGTTCAAAGTATCCGTATCGTTTTGCTGTTAATTTAAGTTTGTGTTGGAGTTTAAACCCAATTAAGTTTTCTTTTTGTTTTCCTTTTTTTTCTAACCAATGACGTCATCCACCAAGAGCTAATCGGTGTAGATTTGCCGGATTTTTTTGGCATACTTCGTTACTGTTTTCAATTACCTACAAGCAAATCGGTTTACGAACGGTCTCCATTTTAGGACGTTTTGTTCATTTTGTGCATCTGCCATTTCCAAACTTGTACATTATATGTATTTAAAAAATATACAATGATCTCGTGGGCACCATGTGCCTATATCATATACGATATATAAAATATAGTCCACTCCTCAGCGATTTTATAAAAATAATACACAAAACATAAATGCATACATTTGTAAGTAAACGTTAAATAATTATTCAATTTTGTTTCAAATGTTGCGATTCAATAACGGTACGATTATAAAACAATTTTGTAAACGTAGTAACCATGGATACAACATATAAATAAAGCGTTCCGGATACACATATATATTGTAATATATGTATGGGATATGTAATAATAAAATCTATTGGCGACATTAAGAAATACTTTATGACTTTATGACCTTCGTTCGAATGTTCGCAGATTGAATTTTCGTAAACCGAGAGTTACCTGTATAGTTTATTCGTTATAACTATATCCGTGGTTTAGGAAATAAGTTACATAAATATCGTTACATCTATCAAATATTAGATGATGTCAAACAATCTTTCTCTATTTGCCTTTATCCTTACACACTTCATGCGCTTCATAAAGCTGTATTGCACCATTCAAACATGTCACTACGATCATTCAATTCATTCTCAACTATATTCATTCTTTATTTCGTGAGTGACTCAGCATTTTTACTAAATTTTCAATCTCGTTTTCACTTAGTAACCGACCGTAAATTCTTCGTCTTCCATACCCAACATTCATACCGTGGGCACTAATACACATAATCTTGCATCCCTAAAAATACTAGTATGTAGAGTACGAATTCGGTAATCCGAATACGTTTTAAAAGTGATAGTGATGACAATGAATTTGCACTTTCAACTAATATAAAACGCATTAAAATGATTGGAAATTTGGAAAATAGACGTATTCTTGTATAAATTATTTATAACAAATTTATAAAACAAATAATACTCGAGTTATTGATTATCCGGATTCAGATTACCGCGATTGCAAACATTCCGAAAAGACTCTGTATGCTGAAACTATACAATTTGCAGACATTCTTCTTTCAATCAATTTTAATCAAGTCTTCCAATGCTAGGAAACCTGTAATCTAAATACACAACAAATTCGCCCGTCGCCTTCGTAGTTAATCGCCGTTAATAACAACTCTCCACTCTTGCTTTTTAAGCTACATCACTTTTGATTCACATTCAATTCTCTTATTCAATCACAACTGCTCTTCTGTTTCACCAAACACCACATCAACTGCATACGATAATGCAGAAACAGTATTTATGGATATTTCAAATAGAAAATATAGATTTTGCTTTCTATGCTCTTTAAATTAAATCAAAAGCAGAAATAAAATGAACTATAATCATAATAAGTTGTCTCTGCTATTACATAATGTAAAATACATAAGTAACTGAATTGAATGTACCATAAGAACATGTTCATTAAAATAAAATTCATTCGAAAGTGGAAACAAACCTACTTTGAACAAAAATCCAGTTTTTTGAAGTCGATCGCAGAATTAAATGAATAGAAAATTAAAAATCAATTCGAAACTGACACCGTTACACTAAAATAAACTCTAGAGCAATCCAAAACGAATCCAACCAAGTTTAGGAATACACTGATGACTTTAGCATGACTGCCAAAAATCTTCCGCACCGAAATATTTCAAAACGAAAAACAAGAATGTGTTGTTGTCAGATTTTTTCCAAGTATTATATTCTCAAGGTCATTCTAACCTGTTATAACACATCTAACGTACACTTAATTGCAAATTATGTAAAGATATATATATATATAATCAATTAAATAGTAAAAGTTTTCGAAATATTCCGTAAAAATGCCAGTTTAAATATAATGAAAACAACATTTTTGGCGATTTAGGAAAGTAAATTATTGGGTACTGAGCTTAGGGGTAATTCCAAGCAAAATCGATTAAAGAATTATCGCAAAATCGCCGATTTAAAAATAAAATTTGGATAATTTACTCATTTTGACAAATAAACAAGTATAGGTTCAGCCACCAATACATATTTCTTTTCTTTATTTATCTATATATAACGCGTCTACCAAATTTGGTTAAATTCGGTCTGATACCATTAGACGAGATGTATTCACAAATTTGGGCCTATGAGCGACAAAAGCATTTTATATACGTTTTCGGAATCAGGAAGACGTAAACGATTTTAATTTGTAATTTTCTTTGTTAACCGTCGATATTACAGACATACGAATGAACACTAAAGCTCAAAGCAAAATATACAAAAAATTAATTATAAAATTTAGTTTCGAATTAAATTACAGTGTATTACAGATGAGATTATAAAATAAAGTATAATTTAAAATTACGTTGTGGTAAGCATTCGACATTGAACCCATTCGAAATTAATATTAATTAAAAAATAAAGTTCTTTTGGTTCATTAAAATAAAATTGCTATTATAAAAAAAAAAACTAAAATTTAAATATTAATATACGTTTTAGCGAGTTGTCAGCATCAATTTAAAATTAATAACGTTGTAATCCGGATCAATTTTTTTATATATATATAAAGATATAAAAAGAAAAAAAAAACTGGAGTGATCACTTGAATTTCTAGTCCTTTCACTATCTGTTTTTATAATAATGATTTATTTTGTTTTAAATTCACCCTACGATTGCTATAAATCAATAATAATACTTAGAGCAACGTAATTATTTTTACTATTTTCTAAAAAATATAGAGAGATTATGAATCCCTTCAGGAGATCCACTGACTATTTTCATGATTATGTCTAAGTGTGTATTATAGAAAGACACATTCTAAGCAAAAAAAAAAAAAAAAAATGCCACCTGGATAACATAGGACACTTACCGTTAGCTATCAGTGCCTTTACATGGCTTTTGTAGGAGACATTGGGCATCAGTTCGCCGGTAATGTAGAATGTCCACTCGGTGATGACGGCATTGATCGTGTTCATCAGCAGAATGGACACGGCGACGTATAGCAGTCGTTTTTGTCGTCTGGGGCTCGGGTCCCCGAAGCACGCGATCATACCGCCGCCTATGCCCGCAACTACATTCTGCAAACAACATTAAATATGTAGGAGTTAATTAAAAGTGTTAACGCTAACACGCGCATGCCAAATTTGCTTGATGAAATTTTTCTCGTTGAAAACAAACTTTTTATATTTTATGTAAACCTGGCGTTCTACACATACATTTACACATTCATACTGACAAAATTCAAGGTGCTTATATATATAATAACAATTGACAAATACTACGTTTTAAGTTTCATCTAATTATTTCCAGTAGAAAATAATTTCCAAATCTAAAATCTTTCGCAGCTTTACTAATCGCCTAAATATAATGAAAAGACCCCTGGGTCCGCTATTGCGCAGCGAAATGGTGCATTATACTATGATAACCAAGCAAATGTTTCTAATGATAATATTGTGGATCATATTTAATTAAATACAATTAAATATAGATTATAAGTCAGTAGGGTTTTTGCTCGTTGATGCTAAAGTTGATTGATGCCGATGTTTGACATTTCTTGTGCAGAGATGATCACGCAATCGTAACAGTTTTTCCGAGAAGGTATATAGAAAAACTTGTGTGCGTAGTATGGAAAGGTATTCCAAAATAAACAGGTTACGTAAATAAACCAGTGTATTAGTTTGTTTTTCTAGTATTATTTAATGGATTGCTGTTGTATCAATCAAATAAATAATTAAATATAACATATATGGTGCAGGTTTGGTGAAAGGTAGGCAACTATCTGTACTTTATAGTACTGTTGGTTGCTGCCTAAGTTCTACGAGGTTTTATTGGTTTCTCGTTTCGTAATTTGTATTGAGGTTTTATTTCTGCAATTCCCTGTTGTTATTTGACGGAATTACTACGAAATTTAAATATTAGTTCGTAATATGAATTCTCAGTAGAGTAGATATTTTATTATTAACTGGAAAAACCATTATTTTCATAAAATAGGAGACGTATATCAAATATAATATCAAATCATAATTTAGAATTTAAGAATAGACATTACAGGGTAAAACTATGTAATTAAACATGATTTTCAAATATTACGAACTCGAAATTTTAACGGAAATACATATTTCAATAATCCCTAAATTATTTTTGACTATCAGTTTGACTTCGAAATGATGTCTGTGTGTGTCTGTTTGCCTGTGATCGTTCTACAACAAAAATTGTTGATGATAAAATTATAAAACTTTAAACTTAAAACCTGTATTGTGCCCAGAAGAAAACCTCTTATTTTTGAAAGTATTAACTTAACCGGAATTAATTTTCAATATCCCGAAAACATAAGTTAGAGAAAACAAGATTTGGTACGCCTAAAACGCACCAATGCGTAGAACTCGCCTTTAGGTAAAATATACGATGCGAGCATCAGTTTTTGATTATTAGGACCTTTTGATTAACAATTTGAAAAAAATGATATAGATATAAAAAGTCTTACAATTTCTTTTTAGAATATTTTAGTGCATATTTTAAAATTCAAAATTATAATATTTAATAATTTTTTATGGCTTTTGGGTTAACAATATGAAAAAATCTTGTAGATATAAAATATCTTAGAATTTTTAGTACAATTTTTGGGTGTTTTAATTATTTTTATAAGGGCAGTATTAAGGAGGGCTCCAAAATTTGGGGCCCTATAACTCGGGAAGTATACGGGCGATTAGAATTAAACTGCGATCGGATTCAAATAGGATGCCAAATAATATGTGTACCAAATTTGGTGTGAATCGCTCCGGTACCTTCAGAGGAGTAGTGAGCACAAATTTGGTCTTACGAGCGAGCGACGACTAACATCCAAGTATATCAGTTATATATATTTTTGGATTCAGGGCAACGAGACAAATACTTTTTGTTGACATTTTTTGATCCGAGAATGTTACAGAATGCTTTAGTTTCTTCAATACTTCGTATGGCGTTTTGATTATTTTGCAATTCAACTGTTCCGATTTCTAAATAATTTTTTTAAGTGAAGAGTTTCTGCATGTAGACAATATGTAATATTTTCGCAATATTTAGGTGCCCAAAAAAAAAAGACAATACATCTCATTAAATAACTAGCATAGCGTAGATAGCGTTCACATTAAGTAAAGTGTGTGAAAGATTAAAAATCGAAAACTCTTTTGTTTATTAAACTGTTACGGCTTATACATTAGTCTTGCGTAATAATTTCAGCGTTCACAGGTGTAACAGACGTGTGTGCTTATTCATTACATTGACAGTGGCGTAACGGTATTACTTTTATATAAATTTGTAACGACTGTCTTGTATATATAACCAAAATATATTCAATTTATTATATGTCAAAATTGCAAACGAATACTTTTATTAAAATTTTCGGTCAATTGTTTTTGTGATCAGAATACTTCCTTTATACATTACGTATAAGTAAGTATCTTCTGGTTACGCCACTGTATATAGGTAAGGTAAACAATCACATATTCAGAAGATACACACATACACAGACACAAGAAACAGTTCACACACATTTCTAGTGATTTAGTGATCTATGGAACAATGCAATTGTTATGAATTCGAGATTTGCTGGAATGTGAGCTGAATGGTACAATAACAGAATTTATTTGCGAAATGTAGAAAACAAATAAATTTCGCTGTCTCTGATGTAATTTGTCACTGCATACGTGATCGAAGTACTTAAAAACATATCTGAATACATTTTCTCCACGTCAACATTTCAAATAGAATATTTTCAAACGTGATTTTAATTTTATTCTAGTTATAAAAATTAAATTTATTTTAAAATTTCAGAATTATCTTTTTAAAGAAAAATAGGTATAAATAGTCTTATAAATGTTTGAATAATATATATGTTTAGCTTACCGTACGAAGTACCGAAAACGCTACAGGTCGTGTGTCTGTAGCATTCTCGGATCAAAAAAATTATTAACAAAAAATGTTTGTCTCGTCCCCCTGAATCCAAAAATTTATATAACTTATATACTTGGATGTTAGTCGTCGCTCGCTCGTAAGACCAAATTTGTGCCCTCTACTCCTCTGAAGGTACCGGAGCGATTTACACCAAATTTGCTACACATATTATTTGGCATCCCATTTGAATCCGCTCGCAGTTTAAATTCAATCGCCCGTATACTTCCTGAGTTATAGGGCCCCAAAATTTAGAGCCCCCCTTAATACTGCCCTTATAAAAATAATCAAAGCACCTAAAAATTCTACTAAATATTCTAAGATATTTTATATCTATAAGATTTTTTCATATTGTTAACGCATAGGCCATAAGAAATGATTAAATATTACAATTTTGATTTTTTTTTATCAATATAATCTATAACAGATTTTAAGCACCAAAACCCTAAAAAATGATAAAAGATAATATAAAGTGCCATTGTTGGATAGATTAATTAATCTAGTAATCAATGGATGGCATTACAGTTCCCTATATTACTAAGCTTGCTAATTGCTTTTTCATAATATCAAATAATGACTATTTTTAACATTTTTTCAAATTGTGAACTCAGGCCATAATAATTAAAAACAATTATTTTTCAAAGTAGGAGGAAGACGTCCACTGCTCGCATTGCGAATCTTACCTAAGCGAGCTGAACGCATTGGTGCGTTCTACGTACCGAATCTTGTTTAAATTTACATTGTTAATTTAAAAAATATTATTTAACATAATATATCTTAGAATTATTCAATATTTCAATTGTTTTTCCTACGGGCAGTATTAAGGGGGCTTCAAATTTTGGGGCTCTATTACTCCGGACCTGTACAGAAAATTGGTGAGCATAATACATACATCCAAGTATATGAGTTATATATATTTTTGGATGCAGGGCGAAAAGAACATTTTTTGATCCAGCATGTTACAGACACACTAAAGCTGCCTTGTACTATCGTACAACGAGCTTAAAAACACAAGGTATACTGTGTACTCTCTATTACTGAATCCAACAACCCTGAGTGCAAAATATTTAAATCCGCGCAAAATGTATGCCATAATAAATAATAGTAAAACTTTTGAACCAAAATTCTTTGCACGCCTGTTCTGTCGGGTTTGTTGCAGGCACAAATTTATTTAAAATATCGCACTGCAGCCACTGTAAAACAGTCTAGTTGCGTGTTCTCTGGAGAAATTGTTTAACTTTGTTTACTGCGCCGCGTGCCGTATATATACCATTTGTTCCGAAGAGAGGGTTGCGTCTGCCAGTTTGATATTTCTTTTTTCTAGTAAAATACTTACACATCGGCATCCCGTGAAACTTTTAATGAAACCTGACACGTGCACAGAAAACAATACTGGACAAATAAATCTTGTTATACGCAGTCTCAACTTTTCGTTGATTTTCTTTTTTACCGCTTGCTTCTCTAAAACTTATTTGCTACCCTAGTCAATTTATAAAAGGATTAAAAAGATAAATTATTTATTTCTGAGGCATATATAATCCTCGGTTGGCCCTGATTTATTATGTTTTTTGTTTGTTTTGCTTTCTTGTACATAGTAAAAAAGAAAATAATGCAATCAAGTCAAATGTAGGCCATTACGTAATACGGAAATATACGAATTAATTATGTTAAAACGTAATGGATATTCAAGGAATAAGGGTGCATTTATAATAGAATTTCTCCACGGCAAGTTAAATAGCTATCTTTATCTAGTGCACACGAATGACAACCATCCTGCTTGCACACTAAACTTGGTTGTCCAATTTTTACGAGGAAATTTGACGTGAAACAAGGCAATTATAAACAGTCCTTAAGGGTTTACGATTATTTTTCAAAAATTTATATGTAAACCTTATTGAACAATTTGTATTTTTCTCTGTACAACAAAAACAAAGTTAGAATTTTCATTTGGCGATATCTCTTAACCTATTAGGTTTAGAGAGAAAAGTGTAAGTACAAAAATTGTTAAGAATTATTAATTTAATATAATGACTTCGAAATTGACCATTAATTTAAAACATGTATTGCGATTTTCAAGGTTAAAGGTTTTGTATTTATACCATCTGCAGTATTGGAATATGCCATCTCGAGATTAGCCTATATTTATTTTGTAAAGCTCAAAGCGTGTATTTCTGTGACGGCCATCAGAGGTAAATTCTAACCCCTCTTCCGGCTGGGGATCAAGATATATTTAGGTTATGTTATGTTGTACAAAAAAGAGACAGATGTCACGTAATACAATACAATAGTACGTCATTTCCAGAGCAAGCTTTTTCCTACATTCTAAACCGTATTATTTTCAATGTTTAATAAAGCTGCAGTGGCCTTAACTCGACTTTCCTATCCATCCACTATCTAGATAATTATATTAAAGTTTTATTTCGTTTTAAATTCATACTAGGAATACTTTGAATCAATATAAATTGTAACGTAAATGCAACAAGACTATTTTCAAAAGCAATTTTTTAGTAAATGGTACATTTTTCGAAAAAAAAAAACTTTTTAAACAAAATTTGCTAGTAATTATCGTGTCGTTTTTGAGATTTGAATAAAGTAACTAGAGTAAACCACTTCGTCCGGTTGAGATATTGTTTTCAAAAATACAAGGTTTTCATGCGGGCCCTATACACAAGTCTTAAGTATAAAGTTTCATAATTTGTCTACAATTGGCAGACAAACAGACACACAAATAGTTAACATACATAGAATATTTGTGTGATTGTATTTATATATATTAAATGATTTAATATTGTAGAAGGACCTTAATTATTAATTAATAATAATAATAAATACTTAACTCTTCCCATTATTTTACATAGACAATAATAATTGCATATAAGTTTTTAAGTAATATTCGTAATATAGTAAATTGAAAGTAAATAAAAAACAATTTCAAACACAGGTGAGAAAGCATTAATATCATTAGTAAAGTTTTCTGACGAAATACACATTTGTTTTTATGTTACAATATACTTGAAATTATTAAATTAAATACTGAGATAACTATAGAGTATAAAACATAAAATAAGCATACTTAATACTAATATAACAAGGCCTATTAAAGTTAAGAACCATTAAATGAAAGTAAATAAAGATATAACTTGCAAAAACTGACATAGAAATAATAATTAATTAATTTGTACTTGAACAAAATTCATGTTTAACCAATAATGAAAATATCCTGATTATTTCCAAAGTATTTAAGTATGGGTGAGGATAAGTTTGCTGATGATTTTACAGCACTGGTATATTGTATATAAGCTATTTAAAAAAATACGTAATGGAAAATCGAATGATGATTCATCAATAATGACAATAATACTATATTCGTGCCAAATTGATATAAATCAAATAACCAGTCCTTTTGCAAAGTCAAGGACAGGAAGGAAGTGATTATATTACATATAGGAAATAGCCGTGTGCCTAGATTTAGTACGCAATTGATCATTGCATTATAAAATTATGAATCAAGCACAGGCATGCGCAATCAAATGTTTACAAATCATTTTTCTCTTCTATATTGCCAATATAACATTACTCATTTTACAATAATAACTGTGCTCATGAAATAGAAATGCTTTATTTATTGCATTATATCCTTAGCGATAAATTGTCATGCTTCTTTTTATTATATTACATACATTTATCGCAATTAATTGATTAATAATTGTTATTATCCTTTCTATGTCATTGATTTCAGTAAATAAAAAACATAGGTGCACGCAAAATTGCCTTCAGCTCGTCATGTGTCGAGCTAAATGAAAAGAAAAAGCTAAAGTAGCATTCACTCGACTTTTTTGCTCTTTCACTATCTGTATTTATAATTCAATTAGACAGATGGATCGGTGAGTGAACTGTATTCTGTTTATGATATGGGCACATGGTACCCACGGGTTAACCTAGTTTATGTTAATGTTCAATTTCAAATAATAATCCAACAACACCAAAAAAACGAACTAAATATAAATTTTGTTGCTGTAACCGCATTGATTATCATAACACAAACTGGTTTATTAATTGTAATTTCTAATTACAAATTGGCTCATATTTAATATAATGTTGAAAAGATCGATTTGAATTATATATTCGTTGCGTGAATAGATGCAGGACAATACCATTGTTTTCTTCAGGATACAACCAATTATAATCCTGAAGAAGACAATGGTACAGTCGAAACTTCTATTATACGATTCAGCACAGCGGCCTGAAGGTATGTGTCCTTGCAATCTGCTCGTTTAAATCAAAGATTCAATTTAAGTCATTTTCTGCAAATTATATCTACAGTTGATTCCAATCTGCGCAAAATAATTTAATCAGACTTGATTATACATTTCTTTTAATCCTTAAAAACCGAAATCGATGCCATTTAAAATATTTTTAAAATTCAAATCAAAGGGAATTAGAAAGGGATTTAATACGTTTAGGAATTTAAATTAATTTAATTGAAACCTTTTTGATAATGAGGTCATTTAATTGATGAATTAAACAAAGGCTGCGAACCCTCAAAAAGTTTCCAAGCTCTCAAAAAGATTTCAAATCCTTCAAAAGACTTCAAGCCCTCAACAATTATAATTGTTAAAAAGGCTGATTTGTTTCAAACCACATTTCCAGTGTTGTAATTGATAAATGTCAAATATACTTTAAAGGCGTGTTCACAGCGAAGTAAATAGTAATTAAGATTAGAAAATTACAAATAATAATCGAGTTTGTATTATGAAATGCAATGCTAACATTCCAAGCAACAAAATTAACACAATGTATCTTAAATTTTGTTGCTGTGAACGTTAACCTTGTATGTCATACAACAAACTGGAATTATTATTTATAATTTCTAAGCTAAATTACTAATTCTTTAGATGTGAATAATTCTTAATTTCTTTTGATTGTTGATTTGAAATACGAAATCACAAGTCTTGTAATTGTTAAAAAGGCTTCAATTCCCTTTAAATTATAAAAGATTTGTAATTGATAAATAGGTCTTAATTCCTTTTGGTTCATAATACAAAATCACATAAAAGGTTTCAATTCCTTTGAATTATAACAGATTTGTAATTGGTAAAAAGGTTTTAATTCCTTTTGAATAATGAATTATAACACAAATTGACATAAAAGACTAGTAATTATCAAAAAGGCTTCAATTCGTTTAGAAATGTGTTTTAAAATCAATTAATTGTAGGTGATTTGAGTTTGTGTATTATTGAATAAGTTGAATTGTGAATTATGAATTTAATTCCACTAGTAATTGACTTTACCCAACTTTGTCTACATGTATGTTTGAGATATAGAAGCTATTTTATATTTAATGATCTCAACTACAAAAATCCGATTTATGGAAGTTGGAGTCTATTTATGATGTTGGATATATTTTACAATTATATTAAGGACTAAATTAGCGAGTTTCGTAATTGAGGCGATACTTAACATTAGCAGTAGAATTCAAATGTGTAAAGTTTCGTTTAATCATAATACCATATATTTGAATTAATTAGATATGCTGCGAACTTTGCAACCGCTGTGTTAAAATATAATAGTTGAATTGTAACAAACATACCCATGCTCCGGCCCACACGTTCGAACATAACTTGAGCTCCGGCAACGAGATGATTAGGAAAATTCCGGTAACAATTTGTACGGCGCCCGCGCATACGTACACCAGCGACCAGAGCACGGTGAGGCTCGTCCATAGGCGGCCATACGGCAAACACATATTTGTGACACTGCAGAAGCTGCCAGTCGGTCCTAGAAACAAACATTCACAAAATATTAGTTTCAAATACATTCTTCAGAAAAATAAAACATTAAAAAAAAAAACGACTTTCTTATACGTATAAACGAGCTAATAATTACAAGAAATTAGTTAGACCGGGAAGCGAATATTGGAAATTTCATATTTGCATGTTGAATTTGATGGTGACTGATATTCGTTTTCATGATTTCAAATCTCGAGCGATTTGACATTCTAGTGATTGATCTTCCACTCTTTGAATTTTCAGTATTTGCATTTTTATGCGATGAATACGTTCCCTTTCTACCCTATGACGTTTCATTTCTGTTATATACAAGATTGTTGTGATTTCACTCCAGTAAATAAAAAGTATAGTGCATAATTTAAAATTCAAGATTATAATATTTAATATTTTTTTATGGCCTTTGGGTTAGTAATATGAAAAAATCTTTTAGATATAAAATATCTTAGAATTATTATTAAAAAAATTTAGTGTTTTAATTATTTTTATAAGGGCAGTATTAAGGGGGCCTCCAAATTTTGGGGCCCTATAACTCGGGAAGTATACGGGCGATTGGATTTAAACTGCGAGCGAATTGAAATGAGATGCCAAATAATATGTGTACCAAATTTGGTGTCAATCGCTCCGGTACCTTCAGAGGAGTAGAAAGCACAAATTTGGTCTTACGAGCGAGCGACGACTAACATCCAAGTATATAAGTTATATACATTTTTGGATTTAGGGCGACGAAACAAACACTTTTTATTAATGAAATTTTTTGATCCGAGAATGCTACAGACACACGACCGAATGCTTTAGCTTCTTCGGTACTTCGTACGGCGAGCAAAAAAGATTCACCTTCTCGTGTCGTTTTCGAGATACTTAAAAATGTAGGAGTAAACAAGCACTTCCGTAAGGGTGTTCATACACATATACGGCATTAAGAAAATAGTCAAAAAGTCCCTTAAAACCGATATTTCCATTAAAATTTCAAGATTAATTCTTTTTGATTACATTAATTTCTTTTATATGTTACTTATAAGTAGGTAAAAATATTCTGTAACCTTTTCGTTCAACAAAGTTGCTAAAATAACAATAATGTGCAAAATCATAGTCATTATTTAATTATAAAGAAAACCATTATTTAATATATGACAATATAATTTTAGCTTCCCAGAATTCTCTGTATTAATTCAAGTAAAAAAACCAACACTGATTTTATTTCCCAAGTAAAACCACGTAAGTAAATAGATAATAATTATAAATGATGAACACATTTTGTAATAAAAAAAAAAAATAAACCCGCGGTTCATGGTCAAATATAAGATATTTAGCAGACACTGATAAAGAGTATATTTAACAATGTTTCTCAGAAAAAAATATAATGTTTTGGTAATAAAATAATTGTCAAATCATTAATGCATGTCTCATGTTTGTAGTTTGCCGTTAAGTATGCACAAAGGAACTTTAATATTCGATTATGCATCTGTAACAATCTCAAAATTCTTGGACGAAATCTAAAAGGAAGTAATCACAAAAAAAAGAGCTGGATATTTTTATGGAAATATGTGACGAGTATGTATGTATGTATGTGTGTGTGTGTGTATGAGTACAGCCAATAACGTTGAAGATAAAAATGTGATGTTTTGAATTTAAGATTTAAGATCTCAAGAATGCAAACCTCCTGTTTTTGAAAATATCTTTTAATTAGAAATAACGATTTGCTCGTGTCATTTTTTGCACATCTTGAAAAGAACACGTGTTCCAGAAAAATTAAATCTTATAAAAGTTAAAGACATAAAACATTTTATCTCTAACTGGTGTCGATTTCGAAATAGTAACTAAAAAAGTAAAATAAAATTTAACTTTTATTTTTAAACATAGATTTTCTTCTGGGCAACATACAGACTTTAAATTAAAGTTTAATCATTTTATTAGAACCAGATTTTTTTCTCGATTATAATTCATTCGTTTTGGACTCCGTCCAAGATAGCAAAAATAATTATTTTCCGCTATCAGTGACTATAGATTCACGGATATTGAAATATTTCTCTTTTAGTTATTTTATTCGAAAATAACAATATATTATTGTTGAAAAGTTGAAATAACATTATGATAAGAAATGAGACGGAAAGAAAAACAAATGCGATATTTCCACGAAATGTTAAAAAAGAAAACAAATTCCTTAAATGTATATATATTATGAAGCAACATCGAAGTTATTTATCTTCGTTGGTGTTTCTGACAGTTCTATTCAAAATATTTTGATATGCTTGTGATTTTAGAGGAATACAGACTTGCCTTTTCCATTAAAATTACGCTTTACAAATAACCATTATAAATGCTGTGCTACTGAAAGCGCCTCCATCACAAAAATGTTAAATAAATTGTTCTTTAAGGCAAAAAACATAATTCTGGTATATACACTGAGAAAAGGATATACTTTAATCAATTTAGGTTTACTACTATTAAATAAATTAATATTTGAATACAGCCAAATAAATGTAGAGTTATATTAATTACATATGCTATAATTGCTCCATATGTGATTCTTATAAAAGTAATTTATTTCGGAAGATTTTCCGACAAATGTACCATTTATTCTATTATGAATTCAAAAGAAAATAAAGCAATATTGTATAGATAGTGGAAGTCCAGTGAAGAACAGTTCAGTTTTTTTTTCTTTCATGTAAATTAGTGTCAGCGGCAATTTTTAGTATAGCATTATGCAACGCGTTTATATCAGTTCTTGTAAGAAATACACAGTAGGGAGACTGGTCAGAGCCAGTCGAAGGGATTACGTAGTACCTATTGGTAATGATATTTCTTTGTCAGTATAGTTTTGCTGTTCAATGAGAATGGTAGTGTTTTTGTGATTTGTGCCCTGTGCATCTGGTATGGAGAATATTAGCGGTGAGTCAAGTCTGTCTGATTATATATTTATATTATTGCAATCATATGTATAGGTAAATGGTGATAGCCATTTTCCTGAATGTACGTTATGTGTATGTCAAAATGTGTTATTGTCACCTATCCCTAACCTTTGTATCGGTGCTGGCCTGGAAACCGCTTTATGCGGGGGATAGTCGAGAATGCGCCCAGCGATGTAGCATATATATTTACCGGTATGTTGCCAGCGATGTAGCATATATATTTACCGGTATGTTGCCAGCGGTGCCTTTACCTGCCAACTTTAATGTCTATCCTCAGGACTGAGCCCAACGTATCGCTTCGTACCTCCGGGGAGATATGGTGGGGATTGAGTTTCACTCGACTTTCAACTCTTTCTCCCGATACCATGCGAATCTCATGGCGGAGGCAAGCTTCTTGTAGATTCACACTAGTTTGTGTGGAGCACAACGATTACCTTCGTACCTTCGAAGGGATATGGTGGAGACTGAGTTTTACTCTTTCTCACGATGCCGTAAGGTCCCGCGGCGGAGGCAAGCTACTCGTTGACGCACACAGCTAGTTGTGAGGAGAGATCCCTCTGGCATTTTCCCGTATTTCCCACAGCAAGTCTGTGGAGCGGGGCCAGGTTCTAGCAGACCTAAGCACTAGTTGCTTAGGCTGTGATGTTTCTTGTGCACAGTTAAATACTGTATTCTACCTCCTTATCCTGATACAAATGGCTTAATCATTATTGTTTTATTAGACCGTCGTCAGTCACTGCTAAATGACAGCCTTCTCACTGAGCGTCAGCTCAACTCGCATTCTATTTTCAGACTCAACATAGAGGCTCGTATCGGAGGTTTCCGTGGGCCGTCGCTTACAGTGTGTAATGTGTATATGCCCTTATGATTGGTGTTAATGAAATAAAGTGTCATACAGGAAGGTTCAGTGGTTAAATATCGTCGGTTACCATCCATCTACATACAACTTTAACAACAGGTAAAATAAACCCTTATATTAGAAGTTATGCATACGGAAAATGTACCTACACATCAAAGGACTAACCGTAATATTATATAAACAATAAATTACACTGTTTTATAAACCGGACAAGCATATGGAAACATTAGACCGACATCGGCAATGTAAACAGCATCATCAATTTAATAAATGAATGTTTTCATTGTACATGCATTTCCAGCATTATGCAATTTATAACTAGGTTTTGCAATCATATAAAATGTATTATGCCATTTTACCGACTATGATAGTAGGAGGAAGTATTACATATCGATAATTTTACGAGTAAAGTATCGACCATTTTATACTTCCACTTGGCAATTACCAAAGGTGATTTCTTAGTAAAACTATCGAAGAAATTTGTCATACAAAAGAAGAGATTTTAATATCTTAAACTTATATAGAAATCTCTTTAACTTATGCAGTTTTCAAGGTATTGAAAATATAAAAGTCTAATCAGAGATAATATCGAGACAATTACAAATTATAATTAAAAATCCAGTTGGTTTTATTACAAATAATATAACTAATGCGTTAATTGTGTTACTGTGAATGCTAGCATTGTATATCATAAATTAAACTAAATTATGATTTATAATCTAAATTACAAATGAATCTTTAGAATTGCACACTCATATACAAGTTTCATAATTTTGCCTTCAACAATTCCAAAAATAGTCAAATTCGATTTAAGGATGGCCATAACGTGTATTTCTGTTAAAACGAGCTAGAAATGTAGTCACAGTGAGCAGCAATTAGAAATAACAATTAATAATCCAGTTTGTTTTATGACAAGTAATTTGTTCACAGTAACGAATGTGTTAATTTTGTTGCTGTAAATGAAACTGAATTATTATTATTGTAATTTCTAATCTTAATCACTAATTGATTCGCTGTGAATGGACCTTGCACAATCATATACAAGTTATTAGTTTAAAGTTTCATAATTTGTACTTTAACAGTTTTGTCGTTAGTTGAAAAATAGTCTGATTAGATTCTGAGATTGCTATAACGTGTATTTCCGTTAATGTCTTGAGTTCGAAAATTCTCATGGTTATAATACTTCCTTATATACATTCGTATAATAAATAAAAATGCAGGTTCTATATACGAATTATTCGAGAAAAAAAAACATTATTATTTCGTATACAACAATTTTGTCTACGAAGGCTCAAGGCACTGATGGTGCCTGTGCTTGTTTAGTTAAACTATAAGATAATTTGATTGATTCCAAAATTTTAGTATTGTAAAAGAAATACTTCTCCCACACAATTACATAAAAAAATGCATATTTTTATGAAAATTGTAGAAAAACAACAGTAAAAACTGCCACAAACATAAGCATTGCCACTTTCCCATGCAATTTTAAGTTCCCATCGTTCCCAACATTGTAACATAAAATATTTTGCAGTCTTTTAAATTACATATTATAATCTGTTATTGTAAAGTCAGCCAAATGTTTTGCATGTGCATGTTTGCACAAAACTATACAAAAAGCCGGTATCACAGTGTCGAAATAACATTACTTATCAAGCGATTATTTTAATAAGGGAATGTTAAAGTGTATATTAAAGAAACAGTTGCATGTTTTTGCGGGCGTTATGAATATTGCAAGAAAATAACAAGCATTTCATTTTAGCACGGCGTAAGTAAAATTATTAAAATTTCTAACATCAATATATATTTTGGTTACTAGAGAAACGTAAATATAAAATAACCACATTCAAAGGTAATCATTTAGTAAACATTTTTCGTAAAAAAAAAACTAAACATTTCGAACTAGAAATTTTAATATCTTCAACTTTAATTAGAATCACTTTATCTGACAATAATGTTATTTCCAATATATTAAAAAAGTATCAAGAGAAAACCTTTATTTTCGGTTAAGATATTGTTCTCAAAACAAAACCGGGCTATAAAGTCTTAAACATAATGTTTCCTTCAACAGTTTTCGTCAAAGAGACTTCACACAGAACAGACACACAGACATAATTCCGAAAATAGTTAGATTCAATTCAGGGAAGGTTAAAATATGTATTTTTGTTAAAATCTCGAGTTAAAATTGCACGAAAGTAAAAATATTCTAAGGCCGTATTAAAGGGAGTTCTATCATTGGATTTAAAATGAGACGAAAACTTCTTGGGCACTAATAAGTATACCAAATTTGGCTTAAATCGTCCCGGTATCTTCAGAGGAACTGTGGAAACAAACTCAGGTCTTACGACCGACCGAGCGACCGGTTATATATATATTTTGAAATTAGAATGACGTGAAACGATTTAAGGATTGTTCCCAGCGAATTATTTAGTAATTAAGCTTAGAAAATTACAAATAATAATCTAGTTTGTATTATGACAAGCAATGTTAACATTCCAAGCAACACAATTTATGATAAATTTTGCTGCTGTGAACGTTAACCTTGTATGTCATACAACAAACTGAAATTATTACTAATAATTTCTAAGCTTAATTTCTAATTCTATAGCTGTGAACAATCCTTTATTTCGCAAGATTTTTATAAATTTGTTAAAACGAGTTAAAAAGTGATGCAGGTTGTGATTCGTGTAGGCGCCAGTTATTAATGCAATGGCCATTAATCAACTGTCCAATTGAGAATAAAAATGGGGCAAATATAATTTCTAGAAAAGTACATTAATTTGGAATGAGTTGTTTATTTATAAACCGTTTTACGAATCCCATAAACGATCCCTTATAGCCATAACCTATTAAAGTAAAAATCCATCAAACTGTCTAGCAACAGTTCTTAAATCTATATAGTATTCGTGTATACTAAAGTATACTAAAGTTGATGTATTCGCAGACACGTAGTCCCGTTGTCACCTGACAAACAGGTATGAGAAGGCACAGGTAGCACGGGTGGCACCTGGCACTGGCACTGGCACCTGACAAAGCATATAAAATATATAGTGTCAGACCTTCGGCGTTTGTTGCTTACGGCAAGGTCGCGACATTCAAACCAAACAGCTGTATTTTGTATTGTGTCTGCACTCTATAATAGTCGTCTTTAAAATATATTCGTCACATAACTGTTTTACAAGTTCAAGTTCTACACAGATAATTATTCATTCTTAAATTAATCGATTTTTAAGTGTCGATATTATATAATTCTTTATGTAGATCTCGTTGGCAAATTGCTACTTTTTCTTTTAACTGATTTAACCCACGGACACTATATGCCCTAATCATATACATAATACAATTCACTCTTCACCAATCCACATTTCAAAAATCGCACTCAAATAACTGTCGTCGCTACATATGTTTTAAATAGTCATCAACAAAACTGGATGAATGAAATTCTATGTTATAATATTATTACCTACATACATACATACATACATATATATATGATCATGTTTTAAGTGAGTTATAATTAACGGTAATTCTCTAGGTCAAATGAATTACTATTTAAAACAATTAAACTAGTTTAAAAATGTCACCGTTTCCATGTTTCTCATTCATGATATACTCACCAAGTATTTTTAACTATCAATTTAATAACTATAAAACGTTAAAAGAACACTAAATTAAATCAGGAAAAATAAAAATATATTAAAATAAATTCAATGACGCTTTTTTGTGAAAATAAAAATAAGTTGTTTACTTCCTCATATGCTAATTTTATTAGCACTATTAGCAACATACGAATAAAAATGAATAATATTACTAAACTTTACACTTAAATCTGTGCAAATTGAACAAAAACATTATAGTTTAAACTATATATTACAAATCGTTGCTATATTTCGAAACTGTTAAAAAAAAATTAGAAAACAAATATTGGTGCAAGCACCATTGCTTCCAGATCACCTGGATGGCTATAGATCTCGTCGAAAAATAGACATTTTAAATAATATTATTTAAATAATGATACGATGACAGCATTTTTATAACCATTAATTTTTGAAAAGATAATGTGCAATATCACTATCTCATTTATATTACAGAAGAATTTGAGCAAACGTGATTGGTGCAAATAAATATTTGTATGTAAGAAAAACATTAGTTGTTAGTTACATTATAAATCGCTTGTATTAGAAACTGAAGAATCTTTAGTAAAAAGATCGTTTTCTCATCTCATGCACCTATACCAGCGGCAACGGAAACAAGCTCTTTAAAACACCGGATGTTTCGGATAATCAGGTCTGTTGTTAAATCATACATGCTAATTGAAGCGAATCTTGAATTACCTTTATTACCTGTCTTTTACTGCATGCTTACATGTATACAAAATACAGATTCTTACAAATTAGCATACATAAACCCAATTTAAAATTATGAATTCACACATCACTTCACAAAATCAGAACTATCACAATATTATGCTTAGTAATATTAAAATAATCTGTTCTGTTCTACTCTAGACGATTTTATACGGATAATTAAGGAATATGTAATATATTTAAGAATATGTGCGGGTTTTCTTTCATCTTAATATATTGTATTTTTACTTTCTTGATCAGAATTTAAATGGAATTATTGTAATCATGAAAATTGCCGAGCTCCTGATTTTAACGGATATACACGTTTAGACCATCCTTGAATCGAATCTGTCTATTATCGCTATGACGTATGTGTCTGCGTGCCTACGTATGTGTCTACGTGTGTGTCTGTGTGTCTACGTGTGTTTCTGTGTGTGAACGCTCTAGAGGAAAAATTATGAAACTTTATACGTGTATATCCGTTTAAAGCATTCCTTTAACGTTGCTATATTCTACTTTCTTCGACGAATGTAAGTAAACATTGTAATCATGAAAATGTACGAACTTGAGATTGAAAATTCACGTTTTAACTATTTTGGAAATGACTTCTGTGAACGCTCTAGTGCTAACATTGTTGAAGGTAAAATTAAATACGGTAAAATCTTGAGTTTTTCATATGATTAGAATATTTCTTCTTATATTTCGTGGAAAAAATGAATGTGTAGAATGTATTTGTTATATGCGGGAGAAAAATATAGTTTGTTTGTTGCTTTATATTACAATAAATAATTATTATTTATTTAGGCGTTCAAAATATTTTTATTATCAGACCATTTATAAATATGTATTATATAAATATTTGTACACTTTTAATTCTATTTTAAACAATACAACAACAGAGCTGAATTAGTTTATTTTCCATAATTTGTTTATCAAGAAACAATAGTGTACCAAATCGGATAATGGAGTCCACTTGAACCAATATATTATATTTTAATTGAAAAAAAATAATATTATTTAGAAACGTGATTATTTGAGCAAATTCATGGTAACTTGAGGTAAACCACTCAAACAACATCACAGCTAAATGGACAATATATATATATATATAAAAAAAAAAAAAAATAGTGTACTCCACTCTACTTTTATTATACTTCCATTATATCTATTAATTGTGTTTTAAATACAAGTTAATATTACCATGAAATTAAATCAAAATGTGTGGTAACTAGGGAAACGTAAATATAATATCACTATTTTTTTTTTAAAGGCAACTTTTCAGTAAATGGTATATGTTTTGAACATATATTTCAAAGAATAATTTTTTCATCTCATACCATTTTCGAAATAAAAAATAGTAAGAGTTTTCCGTTACTTTTGGTTGATATATCCTTTTTAAAAATATAAGAGTTTCTTTCCTGGTATCAAAATATCATATTTTTATGTCACACAGACACACACGCTCAGACAAACACACAGATCTCATTGAGAAAATAGTAAAAATGAATTCAAGGCCCTTCAAAACGAATATTTCCAATATTACAGTACTTTTACTAAATGGCAGGTAAAGACTAAATAGTACGGATCTGTGTAAATATTTAATTGACGCCATATACAATTTCACATGCGTATATCAATTTATGTGGTTTGTTTAGTTATCATATATGATAAACATTTACACTATTACAATTATAAATGTTACACATATAGTTCGTCAGAACATTTTGTAAATAAATATCATTTACACTTAGAACAGACATAACAGGAAGTTTATTTTTTAATTCATAAAAAAATTCTGATAATCATAATTTTGATATTTAATACTACGAATTACTTTACCCAAGTCTAAATATATATTGCACCACATCCTAATTTAAATAATAACAAGCCCAGAGAGTAAAAGACTCGGGTTTAAATTCCGAGAGTTCCGGTTGAAAAATCTTGATTTAAAATATAATCAATGTCGGTGAAAAATAAATATAAATAAATAAACATTCATATATTTTCTAACTTGTACAATTTCCGAAAGAAAAAAGAGATGCAAAAATAGTAAAAGTAAACCTTTACTATACAGATTCAGATACTTCTTTCTATATATTCGAATAAGAAAGTAAATATAAAGTTTCATAATGTTATGTTCCACCAAATTTGCATTTTAGAGCGATCACACACAAAACACCTTCGCGAATGTAGCCAATATCAATTCAGGAAAGCTCAAAACGTATAAACTTTTACTACCAGTAGTTTTGATGTTGGAATATGAGGTTTTCTTCCGGACTACATACAAACTTTAAAGTTTCAACGGATTTTGAGATAAAATGTTGACAGAAACACATACAATCAAATTGTAAAATAACCGATATCAATTCAGAGAAGCTCAAAACGTGTATTTTCGTAACTACCCTCTAGTGTTGGAAAGTTTTCTAAAAACGTAATAAAATAGTAATGAATCTAAAGAGGTGAAGGTTATTTGCCCAAGTATATAAAATAAATAATAAAAAGCAACATTCCTGAATTGCAAATAAAGTAATTTTCATTAGAAAAACATCTAATGAAAGCGAATCGTAGTTTGTTTAGTTAAAAGCAGGTTGGATCGTTGGATGCAGTGAAAGGTGAGCACAAATAAATAAATGAATAAACGCACGCACGTTGCCATTACAACGAAAAGGTCGATGGAATGTTTGGAACAGCAAGTGGATTCATTATAAAGGCCAATCGTCCTCGATCCATATCATAACGTAATATAATATCGTTTCCAATTGACCAAATTAATCACACCTTGTGAACTAATTACAAAACATTGTCGATAATTAAGTGCCCGAGCATATTCGGTATTTGTTTGGTTGTTTTAATATTCTATCACGATTTTAATTACTAATTATTAGTATTATTCATTTACACAAATAAAGGAAAAACATAGTTTCTATCCATTTGTGTACAACCAAAAGAACCTGAATCTATTTTAACTATTTTTGAAAATGGTATAACTCGTAAACGACAGGATTTAAAAATAGTGAGTCCGGAGGTCCCAACGGTGGCCTGCCTGGTGTGTCTGGGGGTCCCAACGGTGACACCACGGATTAATGTGTTCTACAGTAGGTAGTCATCATGGTAGGAGTGAGGCGTATGTCGCCCATGAAGGCCTCTCATACGTAACCTTAACGCTTACGTATGAGGTTTGACTTGCGTAGGATGGTTAAGGGTTAAATATATGAGGTCCTTGGCATAACTCTGTGTGTGTGCGAGAATTATAGACTGGCTCCTCACTGAGTATTCTAATTTCAGAGCCAAAATAGATGGAAGGCCCAGATTCCGCGGACCGTCACTTATAAATATTTATATATTTATACTTATGTAATTGTATGATCATATTATTGGTTTTAATGAAAGACAGTGCCATACAGTGTTTAAATATCGTCGATAAATTTCCAACAAATCTACAAGTAAATCTTTAACATTTTCTTAAATTTGTCTCCGCCAAATGACTTCTCTTATATTGCACAGAATAAACGTAATATTATAATATACACAATTACACATTACTAATAATTTGAAACTTAATTCTTCGAATTCTAATTGGGCAATATTTCTGGTTTATTAAATATTTCCGAACATACTGACATATATTTTATTCAGGCCTAGGTCTACTAAGTAATAAAAATGCATAATAAATAAACTTTCTTTTCTAAAAGAAGTCGGCCATACTAATATATTTTATCTCACGTATTGCTCAATGATATCTATATAAACATTATATAAGACATACTTTCTATGATATGAAAAAAGATCATAATAAATATAAGAAAACAAATATGTATGATTACCTACAGAATGCGTAATGATTCAATTTCCTGTACAATATGAAAATTTATATTTTGTCTAATTCACTCGCTATGATGCTCAAAGCAGTCTTCTCAGCAGAATTAAATTGAATTCTGAACTAATTGTAACTTTAAGTATATACATTTATTTATAGTTACATAACATATTCAATTTCCTTCTTTGAAAATCAGCATTCTTGTAATCCTAAAATTACATTTTCGTGATATCTGGCAAAGAAAAGATTTTTTTCTCTCTTTTCCTTTTTACTTTCTTTGGATATAGTAATAAAGAAAGTATTTGAGAACGTCACACAAAGTGGTTAACGCCTGGTGGAGACATTTGGTACCGTTTAGACGAGAAACATTTTTTTAAAGTAATGTTTATGCAGTGCTAAAGTGTTTTCGGTGTTAAATAATATATATAAAATAGTGGAGTGGCCTGTACTTGACTATATATCATATAATAGTTCTCATTAGAAATATATTTCCCAAAAAATCAAAGCAAACAATACTCCTAAGATTATTATTTTATTACGTTATCAAATACGGTTTTATAAATATGAAATATACATTGTTTCTATATTCACTGTTTTTCAATATTTATTCAATCACAAATTTGTGGATATATGTGTGTTAACCGGTGTCAAATGACGAATATCAAATTATTTGCCATATAGTTTATACGATTTATTAAATATAATAATCCTTATAAATGAATATTTATGGTAACATAAATAAGAAATGTATGATTTTCCGTAACAGTTATCTCGTAACTGGTGCATTTTTTAATAAAAGTTTTCGAACAAAACTTGTGCGAAATATTAATATCTTTCATTATGAACATTAGTATTTTTGCCATAAGTGCAGCCGTTTTAGTGATATTGGACAAAAAGTGCATGTACTACCGGTTGAATATTCTTTTCAAAAATTGGATGTACAAGTCTTAATTTTACGTTCGCAGATTTGGCTCTAAGGGTGCATTTATAATAGAATTTCTCCACGGCAAATTAAATAGCTATCTTTATCTAGCGCACACGAATGACAACCATCCTGCTTCCACACTAAACTTGATTGTCCATATTGGTGCGTTAGTAAAAGACTCGGAAACTTGACGTGAAACAAGGCAATTATAAACAGTCCTTAAGAACGATTAACCGATTAGTTTCTTTTCGATATACGTGGTAACCGTTTAACCGGAGAGTTTTAACAACCCTAGTAATTAACTGTAAATTATAATATAGTTTTTATTTTGATATTAATAATGGATCCTGTTAAGTTAATGTCTTTGTTATCTGTATCACTAAACGAGATTTTAATGTCCACCGACTTGCCACCTGTATTCGTGTAACGTTCCAATACATATTTTTGATAATTCGTACAAGGAATTGAATGTAGGACATTGCTCAAGGGTTACGACGGATTTAGCTACCAGAGCACTTTGTTACGTTACATAGACGCAGTTAATTTCCTAATGAGTTTTGCTTGTTTAATCAGCATTTGTTAGAAAGAAAAGTGAATCGTAAACTCTCACACTGTGTATACACAGTATTTATTTAGTTATTTACAACAGTGTGATTTTCACTGGATGTTGTCTCTTTGCAAGTGTACACAGTGCACAGTGGTACTTACAATAATACAGCACGATTATACAAGACAAGTAAATACACAATTACAAGTAAGCAAGCATTACCTTTTGAGAATGCGGCAACCTTACATGGTTATATAATGGGCTCTTACATTACGTGACTACATTCAGTTGTGTTACGTTGCGTTGCGTTCGTTGGTTCGTTGGTTGGTTGCTTGTTTGTCGATTGCCTTATGCTCTGCTCTGCAACAAGTGCATTGCGCTGGACTATTCAACCTGCGCGATGCTGGACTATCGCTGAACTTGTACGTATTGGTGAATGTATGCGACGAACATTTATCGTTATGCATTTTCTAAAACACGTTCTTTGAATTACGGTGTCCTAAATACCAGGAATTCAACAGCCAAATACACTTGCCGTTGATATTATTACTACAACTCATTTTTAACCCATCGTACCAAATAGTGTTCAGTAGTGTGTCTGTAACATTCTCAGATACAAAAATCATTTTAAATACATTCATAATTTGATATAACAAGATCCGGTACGTACAACGCACCGATGCGTTCAGGTCGCCTATAAGTAAGATAAATGCGAGCAGCGGTTTTTAATTATTATGGATTTTTGGTTAACATTTTGAAAAAATGTTATAGATATAATTTTGTAGATTACTTTGATAAAAACAAAAATGTTGTGCATATTTTAAAATGCAAAATTATAATATTTAATAATTTTTTATGGCCTTTGGGTTAACAATATGAAAAAATTTGGTAGATATAAAATATCTTAGAATTATTAGTAGAATTTTTGGGTGTTTTAATTATTTTTGTAAGGACAGTATTAAGGGGGGCTCCAAATTTTGGGGCCCTATAACTCAGGAAGTATACAGGCGATTGAATTTATACTGCGAGCGGATACAAATGGGATACCAAATAATATGTGTAGCAACTTTGGTGTAAATTGCTCCGGTACCTTCAGAGGAGTAGAAAGCACAAATTTGGTCGAGCGAGCGACGACTAACATCCAAGTATATATGTAAGTTATATATATTTTTGGATTCAGGGCGACGAGACAAACACTTTTGTAAAGGATATTTTTTGATCCGAGAATGCTACAGACACACGACCGATTGCTTTAACTACTTCAGTAACAAAAGAAGAACTTGAAATAAAGCATAATTTTGGAAAAGTGCATACTTTCCCATCGGAAATGGTATTTATTGAACCGTTTCCGTAAAGTTGTCAAGTATGCCCCACTTTTAAAAAGTTTACATGCCCAGTTTCAGATGATTTAAAGGAAGCATGTTTCAAAGTTCTTTAAAAGCACATATCTAAGTTTTAAATGGAATCTAAGTTAAATCTGCCGTATAATCAATTACTTTTAAATTTAAAATGGCATCTAGTTAACGGCACACATTTGCGGTATTTTATTGGAAGACAAATTGCATTGCTCAATGTATGCGCACACAGTTTATCTCTGTGGATTTAACATGGATATACAAACAAAATAAATATGAGACAATTTTATTGCGTGTTTTCAACATTATTGTGTGGCACACTAACATTTATAACTGCAATAAATATTTCGGTATTTCACAATACGAAAAAATTGTAAATATTGCTTCAAGCTGTCACGTAGATAATTAATAAAATCACTTCTAATAAACACCTCTTCACATATTTGTGGGTTGAAAACCCAAATATAGTGTGGTTAATTAAATGCTTGTGCAAAAGATTAGACACAGTGGGGGATCCCCGGGAATGACCTTCAGAAGAGATCCGTCCATAATGTTGATCGAGCGAGTAGTCGAGTAAGCGACATAAAAAAATATGAGATCCGTAACAATGAAATTAATTGTTGTAGTGATAAATTAAATTTTATAATAATTTTAGCTCGCTGTACGAAGTACCGAAGAAGCTAAAGCATTCGGTTGTGTATCGGTAGCATTCTCGAATCAAAAAGTGTTTGTCTCGTCGCCCAAAATAGCTATATTTAATTTACATTGCCCTAATTAACATATATATTGGTATTGCTTCGCGGCAATATTAGGATTAATTTAAAACAAAACAAATCAATATTATAATAAGTATCGGTAGTATAGGAAAGTCCAGTGCAGGAATCTGCAGTTTTATTTATATTTTGCAATTAAACAACAGTCAAAATGTGTTTACTTCTTCTATTATAAATGTATATTTAAGTGTTTGGCCGGACTTCCCCTATAATTAATTTAACTGGTGGCTATTTTGTGCACGCCTGCATTGCATGTGAACGTGCTGATATTTAGAACGCACCCAAAATACAATAACAACCAATAATCGTGACAGGGAAACAAAACAACTTTATTTATAGGCATCAGTTATACACCTTGGCAACGGCAACAATCGATATAAATGTAACAATCAATATTTTGTTCCATTCCACCAAACCGCAAATATTATTCAAGAAATTCTATACTTATACACGAAACCAGATATAGGCGCATATACTGAAAGCACGAATTAGGTTGGAAATTCGATATTGCACAAACATAAGTGAATTGATAGAATGTGTATTATTGTCAAATGAATAGATTTATTTTATGAACCATTTTTATTGAAATTGAACATAAATTGTTAAAATGGGGTCAATGTTTTCTTCTCTTCAATGTGCTTTAAAATTAATATTTTTAGCATATTTTTGGTTCATGGCCCCACAAAATGAATTAGCTTTTACGTTCAAAAAATCCGAAGATGATTGGTTGTTCCATTGCAATGCTACTTTACTCCGCGTGCCGAAAAATTTACTATCCAGCCTCTTAAGCCCGTTCTACATTACCCAAGTTTCATACTAGATTCTAGTATTAAAACTTGTACTAGTTTCTAGTATGAAACTTGTATAATGTAGAACAAGCTTTATCCTTGTATTTCAATCGGTGCGCGCTTGCATTAAATTGGCTGTAACTTTTCCAATACTTCGAATATCGATTAACCGTTTTAGGGCTTTATTTTACACACTATAGGGAATCAAAAAATGAAATAATTTTTTTTTCATCGTCATGCATGGTAACCTTTACTTAACCGGTGGCCCAGTGTACTGAAATCGACTGTATGTATTTAATAATAAATGTACATATTTTTGCAAACGTCATTTCACTGCATATGTATATTTTGTACATGAAAATGCATGTAATCTTTTAATTAAAATATTCGTTTATCCTATGAATATTCATTGATGTGGTATTCTGTTCAAAATAATGATGACGGCAATGCATGAGCTCACAGATTCAGGTAGAAAATAACAAAAATATGACGTGGTTCTTTTAAAAATATTTCTATCTCATACATGAGAACACATTTCATCCCTACAAGTTGTTTAAAAGAAATGACGTCAAAAGATGAGCTCAGAGATTCAGGTAGAAAATTACAAAAGTATGAGGTGGTTGTTCTAATAATAATTCCACCACATATAGGACACATTCTCAAACCACTGGTCCGATATTGGACACGGTGCAGAATAGAGATTACTTAGCAATGCTCAAAATGTTTAATATCAATAATACGAATAACAATAAGATTTTAAGTCCTGACGAAGGAATAATAAAATTCCCAAACGTCAATAAAAAGAAAGAACTTTTATTTTAAAGGACATAATATTATCCCTCCTTTCACAATTTTATCGTCAACCGTTCAGAAAATTCAATACAGGGAAGTTCGACTCGCGTATTACCGTTAAAATCTCGAGTTTTATGATGCAGTACAATTTTTTTATCTACAACGTCCAAGAATGCAAGGAGCATGATACTATTTATTTATTTATTTTATTATATATAATTTGTAGTGAATCACAACTTATTTTTTTTTTATTAATGAAAGTAAGTCTGAATCATCTTGACTTATTTATAGAATTAAAGAAGCACATTGCAACGCATTGTTTATTAAATAACAAGCACTTGTGCACCTCTAGTCATTTATTATATCGCTATTTTCTATGATTTTCTGAGAAAATAATAGTTAATTCCATCTCGGAACAGCTTGTTATGAACGTCATCAATTTATGTACATGTGTATGCAAGTGTGATGTGTTGTGAATGAAACCTATTTGCTAGTAAGCGGCACATTCATAGTTGATAGATAATTATCGGCATGCTGTGCCTAGTAGTGCAAAAGCAATAAAAAGTAATGAATGTTAGGTTAGGTGTCGCACAGGCACTTGCACTGCACTGTCTGTAATGCCTATGCTGTGCATGCGGTTGCTTCTTCTTCTTCTTCTTCTTCTTCTACTTTAATAATAATCAAGTTTATGCAAAAACATGCAAGTCGACTTAGTAATTTGCGGTAAAGAACGTTCTCACATGTACATTTACACACCCAGTTTAATTTCACGGCAAAAATATACGTATCATCACTTTGAATTTACCTGCATAGGCGTACAATGACTGCTTTACTATTTGATAGCAGACACTAATGCCCTTTTCACACCAAGACTTTAAGACAGGAACACTTTAAATTAGCTGATCACACCAGATATTTAAATCGATAGTGTTGCCTCTATACTCGGAGTAAAACGGAGGTTCGGGTCTATTACTTGCCTAAAATCATTTACTTTATGAGTAATTACCCTTTCAACCTGCCAGTAGATGAAGTGTATGCTGTTTACTGTTGAAATAATTTGAAGGAAGAGTCCTAACGCTTGAGTTCAAACTCTGTAGTTGTATTCTAGCGTTTTGCTCGAAACCGTAATTTCGAAGTCGCTTCGCCAATTTTCAATTAATTTGCTTGATTTTCTTTTTATGGAAATACGTAATATTTTTTGAAAATATTTATATCTAGATTGTTTATGCAACTTTAAGTAACGAAATTATTGAATAAAAATGTATGTTTTATTTTAAATTGATGCCATTTCATTAAAAATGCATATTTTTTGAAACGGCTACGTATTTTGATAGTTTTTGGACTAAGAAAACTATTTTTCTTTGTTTCACTGTTCTAGATCACATGTAAACTGACTTATAGTGCCTACCGTTTAACCATTTATTTTCGCAGCGCTCCCGATTATCCGCTGTTAAACCGCCAATTTTTAATATATCGAAAAAATGAAATAAGAATATCTACTTTAATGTATATATAATAAATGAGTGTACTTAGATTTTCATAAAACTTTTTTATGTCTTGAATACAAATTCTCGAAAAAGCCTTACATTTCAGTGAGTCAAATTTGCATTAAAATCATGGGTAATAATTTTTTTGTTAACTTAATAGTACTACAATATAATATTTAAAAAGAAAACAATACATTTTATAGTTTATCTTTAAAAAAAAATCATAAATAATACCTATTTTTTATGCTTTTAAAAGCGAAATCTACTTAAATTATTTTATTGCAGCTATATTTAGTTTCAATATTGGATCAATTTCAACTCAGGTTTGACATTCTATGATTTAAGATAATTATGGAAGGGGAAAGGTTGAAGATATTAATAGAAACGAAGTGTTCATAAAATTTAATTGTTCAAATAATGGAAAGTTTATTTTAAAGTGTTTAATTAATGTTTATAGTACATTAAATTATTGGCTGATTTGTTGTACTTTCTTGGCAACAAAACATTTTACTAATGCCTTTTTCTTGCATTTTATAGAACAATTCATTATAGTGAATAATGACGGTTATATGCTTGCAATTTACACTAAAGACTACAATGTGAAAGATAATAAGTATTTCAGAAATCATAAATTCACATAAATGGCACTAAATTAAAAGAATTTTTATTTTATTCTATAAGTAACCAGACTTCGTGTGAAATAAATAAGAAAAATACGAACCAAATGAACCAAGTTGTCACGCAATGTATACAAACAGTAACACGAAAGAAAAACATATTTTTGTAAGATCTTGCACATTTTTGTTTATTTTTTACATAACTACACTTGTTTTATTTTACATGCCGGGTTCTACATTTTTACCGTAAGATTTCTAGAATGTATATACGAATTCAGATAAAAATAATGTTGCCGGTTTCGTGCAATCTTGTTAAATTTAACTATGTTACAATACAATACAAAAATTCAACAGTGGCTGGGTTAAGAAATCTTTTGCAACTATAAAGTCGTTTTTGTCGATAAATGGTTATTTAATTATTACAAAGATAACTTGAAACTATTTTTATAAAAAACAGAGAGAGAGAGAGAAATTAATGATTGATAATTATCATTTGTTTTCGAGGTTTTCGTGCGCTATTCAAAATACTCCTTGGCGCAATATTTACTCAAAGTCGACCCAATCATTTTCCGGTTTATCAACACAAACTATTAAATTGATTATCATATATTATAGCTGTCTAATTTACAATTTTACAGCTTTAGTAAAAATGAATAAAATATAAATAAAAATGATCCTTTCACTTCCATATGCCTTTACTTTCAATTTCATTAACTGTGTAATGTAATATTAATTACAAGGAAACTCAAGCACTGCCTCAACACATTACTATGCTATAATATGTGTATGACCATATATACCTACACTGTAAATAATATTGTTGAACTTTTCTTGTGCATATGAGCATGAAGTGTTACAGAATGGCATATTTAGTATTTTGGTACGCTCATTTTTATGTCTGTACTAATATATTTATATTTTAAATTATGAAAGTGAAAGATTTTTTTTAATAAATTGACTGCCTTGGCGGTCATATCTGACCGCTACTTAATTATCAATTTTGCCATGGCGGTCATATATAATGGCAAACACAGATTCAATACACAGGTGGTTTCCGGTAAAGGACAGCTAATTATTCCTAACATATAGTGACATGAAATAGAAGATGGTGTAATTTATTAACATTTCGTTCTTTCGTAAACAAATACCTACCACCTAGATATGTCATAATAAATCTTTCCAATTACTACCAACACAAATAAAAAGAATACTTGACGTCAAAAAAAAAAAGAAAACAAAATAGACTGTTTTAATTATCTTTGTTTTAGTCGCTCTATCTTATTCTATCTTCCAATTGGTCTAATCTATGTCTCTATCTTACTTTATTCTCGTCAAGTGTACGCGTAAGTCTTGGCGGGTTCGTAATTATTTACGATGAGAAATGAAAAAGGCAAAAAAAGGTAATTTATGTGGTAAAGCTAACTATTTTACCAACAGCGGACATACCAAGGTCACCATACACCAGTGACCTCTGCAGTCATCTTACTTGTTAAAGATGATTTGGGTAAAACTGTATTGCCAGGACCGGAATACATAAAATTTTACAACCCTCTCGCTATGCTAAAAATACAGCCTATAATTATTTGGGATTTGCATAATTTCGTAATAAACTTATTGGAACAAGTTATTCTTATAAGGATTTAAATTTTGTTCGGTTTTTCTTTTTGAGAGCAGAATATATTATCTTCGATGTTGCTATTTCACGGTACAGTAGTATCCCGCTGAAAGCTGCCCCTGACTTCATATTAAGCTCTAGCGCATTTTTATATTTCGAGTATGCAATAAAAATTTTTACAAAGATATTATCTGATTGCATAATTTTCGAAATTTCAACCAATCAAGTGACTTTTACACAGATATAATCGATGTTGTAAACAAGCGAGGTTTACAACATCGATTTCGCTCACGGTACGGGCCCAGCTTCCGTCCTGTGCACTGAGAAGGGAATTGTATTATTCCAACAAATTTCATGTTGTTCCAAATAAATTATGGATCTCAAAATCATTAGAAAATAGATCAAAGGATATTTTATATTGTTAACCCAAAGACAAAAAAATATTAAATATTATAATTATGCATTTTAAAATATGTGTCCTAAAATTTTATTTTTATATATCATAATTATCTACAAAAAAATTGAAAGAATTTTTATATCTATAACATTTTTTCAAATTGTTATCCAAAAGGACATAATAATAAACAAGATTCGGTACGTATACAACGCACTGATGCGTCCAGCTCGCCTTATAGGTAAGATATGCGATGCGAGCAGCGGACTTCCTCCTCCTATTTCATGCTTTTAAATTGAAAACATTTTTTTTAAAATTATTATGGCCACCCATAGGCCATAATAATTTAAACAACAGTTTAAAACATTCATTTTGTGATATTGTCGCACGGCGAGCTAATAAAAAACAAGTAGCGAGCATAATAATATAGGGAATTGTAATGCCATCCATTGCTGGCTAGATTTTTTAAGGTTTTTGTGCTTAAAATCTGAAAATATGTTAGATTATAATTTTTAGTATGAATTTAAAAATTCAAAATTATATTTAATAATTCTTTATGGCCTTTGGGTTAACAATATGAAAAAATCTTGTAGATATAAAATACCTTAGAATTTGTAGGAGAAATTTTGAGTGTTTTAATTATTTTTATAAGGGCAGTATTAAGGGGGCTCCAAATTTTGGGGCCCTATAACTCGGGAAGTATACGGGCGATTGAATTTAAACTGCGAACGAATTCAAACAGGATGCCAAATAATAAGTGTACCAAATTTGGTGTGAATCGCTCCGGTACCTTCAGAGAAGTAGTAAACACAAATTTAGTCTTACGAACGAGCGACTACTAACATCCAAGTATATAAGTTATACATATTTTTGGATTCAGGGCGACGAAACAAACACTTTTGTTAAGGAAATTCTTTGATTCGAGAATGCTACAGACACATGACCAAATGCTTTAGCTGTTTCGGTACTTCGTACAGTGAGCTAAAACTGCTGCTCGCAACGCATATATTACTTATAATGCGAGTTGAACGCATAGGTGCGTTATATCTAAGCTTGTTACTTCTAAATACTCTCTGTTTTGCTTTTTGCTGTTTTCAATTCTCTATTTTGCGATTTGCTCTTTTGAGATTCAGTCTTGTGCGTGAATACCACATTTAATATCCACCAAGATTGACGTACGGCGAGCTGGAGGCGTACTTGTTTTCCCATAACAATTGCTTTTGTGAAATTATTAAGCAACAAGTTTCGAACTTGAATGAAATGTTTTTGATGAATTTATTTATAGCCTCTAGTGCTACCCTAATAAACCAGAAAATTTTCCTTCTGACGTCGAAAAATCTATATATTTATAGGTCAATCCACGCAAAGAGCATAGAAATAGCGAAGCGATGATTAAGTAATTCATAAATTCAAAGTACACAAAAGGTCATGACCATTATTACAAATATTACTGATTAGTACAGTTAGCATTGCTCATGCCTAGATGGCAATACTGGACATCCTATATACGTATATTTTACCACTATGACGTACCAATTCGAGTCACGTTTTCGTCAGATCCGTAACACTTTATTTTTTCCTTGAAACTACTGAAGATTCATTTACTTTCTGCCAAGGTTAAAATATTGACATCGGTTTGATTTATTACTTTTTAGTTACGAATATACTTTTTGCTACTTGCAAACCAGTAAACATCTAGGCAGAAAAACGATCGTTTTTACAGAAATAAATCAATCTTCAACGATAAATGTCATATTTGTTTAAAATGAATATAGATTAGTTTAAAATTACTTTTCTTAATGCGCAATGTTCACTCGACCAGGTAATGATTGTTTTTAAACGTTCTTCATGCGTAGATTCAATTTATATATATTTGAAAATAAATATAGAGATTTTACATTCACATTAACGAATTACAAAAATTCACTTCTAATCATTATGATAATATAATTCCTCTAATGCTCGACTTTGTAAACAGGAAATGCAAAAAAATAAAATGACGTAGGGGCAACCACCATTACTTCCAGCTCACCTGATTGCAAGGTTATAAACAGTCTTTGTGTAAAATAAGCCGGTTTAATAATATTTATTGCAATTAAGATGATTTTTGGCTCGTAGTAAAAATTCAACAAATTGAAGCAATTTTTAATTATCTACCCAAACTATTCGCATTGGATTATTTGCTGTGCTCTAAACGCTACGGTTCTTTGCGAGTAAATTATGTAATAATATATCAAAATTGCTTATCCATTTCAAATATGTATGACTTAATCGTCAAAAGTTGATATATCAAGCGTAATTTGTTTTAGAAATTAGCCTCAAAACTTACAATACATAAATAATATATGTTAAAGTATGCGCGACTGCAAAATCAAACTTAAGTAATTGAACTTTTTTACAACATCGAAGTATACCAAGTTATGCATCGCCTAAGTATAATTTCTGATAACATCTAAAATAGTATTATCAAAATATTTAACTGTAAAATCAGTTTTGCTCTACCTACAAAAATAATTACAAGTTAAGAAGTCAGCAATTTTAATGCTGAACTTTCAATCAATTTGTGGAAACAGAATTAGTCCATAACTTAATATTTACCTTTACAGTAAATGAAATATTTATTTTTTATATTGATTTAAAATTTTAAGTATTTGTCTAGCAATGGTAAAGCAATTTTTCTTATCTTAGACACATTAATAAAGAGCTGGAGTGGCCTTCATTCGACTCCCTTATACTCCCATTATCAATTTTATATATTATTTATTTATATTGTTTAAAATTGCAGTAATAAAATACAGTTTAACTCTCGTTCGAAATTTTCCAGGATTACAAAATATTTGTACTTCGTTCAGGAGTAAGTAAAAATGATTTAAATTTCACGTCGAGTTCCTGTGTGGAAAACTTGTTGAGAACGGTTGGTTAGAAGGTTAATTATAATAATAACATGGCATGTTAGTTGCACAGGTGCGCCATACAAAAGTCACCCCTCTGTACCCTTAAATGTCTGCTATAATGGTTACTAAATTATCTGTTACTGGCAATTTTATTAATTAAAACATATATTCACATTATGGCAGCATTAAAATGCCTTTAAACCGACAGAGCAAAAAATTGTGATATTTATTAAAATTAAAAGCAAGTTAGTTTTTAATCTGCAATGAACTTTCTTGTACATATAAAAAAATATGAGATATTTCGAAACATAGTTTTATTATTTTATTACAGAGAGACTAAATTTCTATAATATTGATTTAAATTTTGACATTGGTTGATACTGCGATTACCAAAAAGCAATTATTAAACAAAAACATATAAATTTACATATCTTAAAAGTGATTTTTCAAATTCCAGTAATAGATTATTATTTTTTACATTTACGAATCAAAGTTACTTGAAATTATAATATTTTCAATTTTTATAATAAACACTTTTTCATTAACTTGTGCCGTTTACGAGATATGCAATAAGAAACAAGAGTAAACCCTTACTACTTGTATAAATATTGCTTTCAAAAATAGGGGTTTCTTTCGGGCCTTACACAAGTCTAATTATTATTATATTATAATTTTACCATCAACAGTTTTTGCTGTAGAGCGACAGACACACAAACAAACATACATTACAATGAGATAACATTTCCAAAATAGTCAGAAACGATTCAAGACAAAGATAGTAAAAATGTATTTCCGTTAAAATCTCGAGAAATAAATTCGTGATTACAATACTTCTTTATATAAAAATCTACAAAATATTTAATATATTTTGGTGTATATTTTAGATTGAACTTAAAGGTCAGAAAGGTCATAAAAAATATTTTTGAAATTTGAATTATTCTATAAAGCTGTTAATCTCCGCCAATCATGCTCAACCGCATATATTATATTACTCATAAACATTGAGTGGTTGTAGATCAGTTTTCTTATTTATATTTATATTGATTATAAGCTGAAGGAATTGATGCTTGCATTTGTTTAATTTATTCTTAGTTTATTTTTCTGGCCAGACTATGTGAATATTTTTGTAAAAATTTAAAAATCCTTGAATTAATAATTGTTTTTATTTATTTATTTAATTTTTGGTGTAATAAATGATATACCTACGTTTTTTACTTAAAAAAAATCACGAGGAAATGAGATAATATGTAATTAAAATACAAAAACATCGTCTGCGTCTGTGAGACAGACAATTTGTTTGTTTAAAAATCCTTGAATTTGATTTTCTTTAGTATTTTGTTTTCATTCTAGTCACACGGACCGCTGTTGTCCAAATTAAAATACACAAAGGAAAATAAACCGTTTCAACTATTATTATTGCAATTGAAAAGAATAACAATTGATGGCAAGACTTTGCAATGAGCACGCAAAAATAACAATTACAAAATATAACATTCTGCTGATAAATCGTTCTTTGTGATTCCACTTTTAAGTGTTGTTGAACTTGTCGAATTATCGAAGAATTTGAAGTGGAAGAAAAGACGCCTGTCAACAAATGGACAAACTTATACTCACTGATACGTATAACTCTTTGTATTCCTCTTACATTTACAGTTAAACTTTTTCCTGCATTGAATTATGGCACAAGTATATTATATACTACTGCCAATAACGAAAATTATTGTTATGCTACTTGAAATATTTCATTGAAAACAAAATATTGGTTGGGATTAAAGCAAAAATTTCTACTGGGGTTTTTAATTAACAAAACACATTATACTGGTGACAAAAACAGAAATACTGAATAGGTACATGACATTTATTATTTCCATCATTAATTATGACATACGATTTCAAGTTATTTGAGAGAAGTTTTTATATATTTGTAATAATGTAATACTACATTCATTGCGAGCTAATTACAAATTAAGATTAGAATTAGTCAAGTTACACATTGCTAGCATTCACAGAAACTAAATTAACGCATTAATTATGCATTTTGTTCCTGTGAACTCAACCCCTATATTTATCAATAAACAAACTGGATTTTAATTATAATTCATAATCTTTGTAATTCCGGCTCTCTGGGAATGGACCCTCTAACTGCATTTACAGCAAAATAGTGATTAAGATTAGAAATTACAAATAATAATCTAGTTTGTTTTATGGTAAGCAAAGCTAGCATTAACAGCAACAAAATTAACGCAATAATTACAAATTTTGTTGCTTTGAAAGCTAGTATTATTTGTCATAAAACAAACTAGATTATTAATTGTAATTTCTAATCTTACCTTCTAATTGTCTAGCTGTGCTCGCCTTAAACTGCACTCACAGCGAACCAATTAGTAATTAGATTATAGATAATAATCCAGTTTGTTTTATGGCAAGCAATATTAGCATTCACAGCAACAAAATTAGCGCAATAATTACAAATTTTGTTGCTTTGAAAGCTAGTATTATTTGTCATAAAACAAACTAGATTATTAATTGTAATTTCTAATCTTACTTTCTAAAGGATTGTTCACAGCGAAACAATTAGTAGTTAAACTTAGAAAATTACAAATAATAATCTAGTTTGTATTATGACAAGCAATGTTAACATTCCAAGCAACACAATTTATGATAAATTTTGTTGCTGTGAACGTTAACGTATGCCATACAACAAACTGGAATTATTAATTATAATTTCTAAGCTTAATTACTAATTCTTTAGCTGTGAACAATCCTTAATTGTCTAGCTGTCGGTTTTCTAGCTTGTCTTAAGCTGCGCATTCACAGCGAATTAATTAGTAATTCTAGCGTTAATGAATATTCCGAAACATTGCATTAAATTAAATCGTATATTAAAATACCCTTAAGCAAGCAAACAGCTGTAAAGACCATTTGAATTGACAACAGAAAAGGGAAACACTAGCCAATTATATGTTCACTATTTTAAACATCTGTTATTTTAAACATCCGTTCAGTTCGTAGTGGGTTTGAGCTTCTTTTATTTTGTACAATCGATGTCTTACAAAGTACAAGAAGAAGGGCCATGTCCATGTGGTGTGTGTGTTTGTGTGTAGTTATCACGATTGAGAACAGAATAAGAACATGAACAGGTATTTTCTGCGCGAGGTTGATTGGTAATTAATTGCTACATTAAGTGCCATTGCGGTGTTATTAAAATGTCATACGAACGAACACACAGCCGATTCGACGTTGCGGTCTCGTTTACTTAATAAAGTGCAAGCAACTCCTCAGACATTGGTGTATTTTTACTTTCTTATACGTTATATGTAAAAATATATTTAAATTTACCACAAAATGTTACTTTTTGAATCTAATATTATATATTATTTGTGTGAAAAGCATGTTTTATTTATATTTTTAATATTGAGTTTTAGGAATTAAGTATGTGCTTTCGTTTTTTAAAAATAGGAGGAATAGAAAATAACTGTATTCATATTCCATGACATGGTTAATGATTAGTTTTGGCAATATTAATTATTAAAAGTACATAATTTGTAAGCAAAATTCTATTATTTATTACACAAATATTTTGATATAACACATTAAAATGTTTCACTTACATTTTTTGAGAAACCCGAACAATTAGTATCGCCTTCTAGCTATATTTAACTATTTTCTTCGCATTAATAATTTTTTGAATAACTTTAAGTTATTTATTTCACTGTTTGAACATTTATAAAAAATAAGTGATGTTTTGAATATATTTCAAAACATTTAAATTAGATTTTAATTGTATTCGTAGAATACTCAAAGCCAATATGTTTAAATATACAACATAATTGGTATATTACATGCACTTTGAAGCACATTATAATGTTAAACACATCGACAATTTATTACGTTTATGAACATGGGAAAAAACCACATGTAGGTACATATTCCCGAGTAAATTGTCACATTTCTAGAGAATAAGAATAAAATTATTTAAATGGACGACAAAGGGTTAAATACACTGTAAAACAAGGTTTGGTACGCGTAAAACGCACCAACGCGTAGAGCTCACCAGTGGTTTTTTAATTATTATGGCCTTTTCGTTAACAATTTGAAAAAATGTTATAGATATAAAAAGTCGTACAATTTTTTTGTAGATTACGTTGATAAAAAGAACTTTTTAGTGCATATTTTAAAATTCAAAATTATAATATTTAATAATTTTTTTCGGGCTTTGGATTAACAATATGAAAAAATCTTGTAGACATAAAATATCTTAGAATTTCTAGTAGAATTTTTGAGTGTTTTAATTATTTTTATATGGGCAGTATTAAGGGGGGCTCCACATTTTGGGGCCCTATAACTCGGGAAGTTTACGGGCGTTTGGATTTAAAATGCTGTATGCTGCTGCTATATATATATATATATATATATATATATATATATATATATATATATATATATATATATATATATATATCTCTCAAGAATGTGTGTAAACGTGATTGGTTATGGTTAAACAGAACACGACCCCGGGTTTATAAAGGCTATTAAAAGATGACGGGAACTAATTGGGTACTCATATTATACGTGTACTAAATTTGGTTAAAATCTGTTGGACTTGGTCTGGTCCGGAACCTACCGAGGAGATAAAACCACAGGTCTTACGATCCAACGACCCAGCGACGTACATACATCAAATATATGACTATTGAGTTATGTATTTTCGGAGTTTGAGAGACATAAAACGTATTTTCTTTCATTCCGAGAATGTTGCACACACACACCACCGAACACTAAAGCTCTTTTACATAATCTATGCGGATATATTTTGAGATTTTAACGGAAATAGACGATTTGATCATCCCATGCAACAAATAATACTCCAATTTTGATGATATTACTTTTGTAATTTAGGTACTTCAAAATTGAAAACTAGTGGCAGTAAAAATATTTGAAAATCGTAATGATTTACAGTCTAGTAATTACTATAGTAATTTACCCCTTCGTAACATCTATTTCAAAGTATACGATTAATTGCTGGTTCACTTAAGGTTAACTTAAGGTGTTACCATGTTGTTTGTAATGTATACGCCACAAGATAAATATCACTCTACTGAACCTACTGCCTCCTTGATATGAGAAAAAACTGGTGTGGCCTTCACTCGACTTTCACTATCTATATAATAATGCTTTATTTTGTAACTAGGGAAACGGACATATAAAATTACCATTTTCAAAAACACTTTTCAATCAAAATTACTTCTATTTTCTACATATATAAAATTCCTATTTTCTTTAACTGATTTCCGAGGTATGCAAAAAACAGCAAGAGTAAACTATTACTTAAAAGCTGAACAAAATCAATTACTAGTGGAATTGAATTCTTAATTCACAATTCAACTTAAACATATTTTCGCTAACTACAATTATAATTGATTGCAAATCAATTATAAACGATATGAAGCCTTTGGGACAATTACAAGTCTTTTCAGTGAATTTGTGTTATAAGTCATTAATCAAAAGGAATTAACGCCTATTTGCCAATTACAAACCTGTTATAATGCAAATGGAATTGAAGCCTTTCTGATAATTATAAGCCTTTTATGTGATTTTGTATTATAAATCAATAAGAATTAAGACCAGTTTATCAATATCAATTTTTTTTTAAATTCAAAAGGAATTGAAACCTTTTTGGAAGGAATTTTGTTTTATAAATCAGTAACTGAAAGGAATTCAAATCTATATATTTATCGATTAAAAATCTTTATGTAACAATGCGATTTGAAATCATTATACATTTTGATGACTTAAAACCTTTGATTAATTTATACATTCAATTCAATACTTTCAAATGAATTCAACTCCAAAAGTCTTCATTATCAAAAAGATATATTAGATAATGAAAGTGGAAGAATGTTGTGTGAAGATCACTCTAGTTATTTATAATACTTATAACTTTAGACTTCGTCAAAGAAAGTAAAAATATGATGATATACATTTTATTTCGATGTATATAAATTCGATATTATTCGATCAGGCTAACTCAATCAATCCAATTAGATCAATTTATCACGAACTTGTCAGCCAAACCAATTAATTATATTATTACAGTTGTGCTGAAATTAGTTCGTGCACTGTCGAAACAGTTCCTACATTGCAAATTGCCAATATTGTACATTATAATCAGGAACAAATAAATATTACAAATTCCAAAGTCGGATATTAATAAAATATTTACAGACATTTTGCAATCTGTGTAAACAACTATTAGTTATGTATCAATCAATAAATAAAATAAGAAAATAACATATATTCATTCAAACAAAACGAAAAATGCTTATTTGCAATTGCAAAACTCATAAATAAAAGAATTAATGAAAACATTTGCAGTATCTCCTACACATTTAGCTCGTACGTACGGTACAAGACGGCTATAGTGTTCTGTCGTGTGTCTGTATCATTGCTTTAATCCAGATTATTTAAAACAAATATTGCTAGAAAATGTAATTATTTTAATTTTTATTAGATTCACTTTTTCTTATTCAACAACACTACTTTCGATCTAGATTGGAATTAGATAGTTATTCTAGATAACGACTTGTAGCCAAATAGGTACTCAAACTAATAATGGAGCAATTCTGATTCAATTCGCTAATCAATAACATTTTGAAACTGTAAATATATTTTTATTGTAGTTGAAAATCAAATGTTATTAGAATCTACTAATTATAGCGAAGATAATGTGTGATTTATATTTAAATATGTATTGAGTACCGGATTACCCATTAGGCCCACAAGGCACGCGCCTAAGGACCCCAAACTTGTAGCGACCCCAAGTGAACACCATCAACATATTACATTATAGTTTTTAATTCATTAAATGTTATCTATTTAATATATAATATAAAGAACACCCAGATACTTAAGGGCCCCGAATTCTCTTAATCCGGTACTGTAAGTATTAAAGAACAGTAAAGGATTTTCAAATTGTAGATTCTCCGAATTATAAACATGGTCTGACCCGCACTGCATCAAAATACGAATTTTACTTTCTTATACGAATGTAAACAAACTATTGTAATTAAAATAATGTTCAAACTTGAGATTTTAACGGAAATACACGTTCTGATTATTCCTGAATCATATCTGTTAATTTTGGGAATTATTAAACTTGTATATAATTATTGAAAATAATATCTTAAGTAATGTTTTATTCTTGTATCTTTTCAATAACTCGAAAACGGCATAAAAGTAGAGGTAATTAAAATTACTTTAAGTATTTTACGGTTACGTTTTCCTGGTTATCAAACCCATGTATGACCACGAAAGTGTAACAAAGTCGAGTGAAGATCACCCCAGTTTATTTATACAACCAACCGAAGGCCGGTTCAGTTCGTAATGAACTTGAAATTCTCATTGATACATTAAAATAATACAGATCCTTTAAAAAAAACTCCGAAAATATACCGGTAACATCTTAAAATTAAATTATGCCACCCGCAAGTTACCTAAAAAATAATTTAAAAAACCCAACGCACCTGTGTTTCAGTGGTGACAATTAAATCCAAGCATGAACATATTTATTTGGCACTAAGAATTTAACAGCACTAACACAAAAAAAAACAACAATCAAAAAAAAAATTTTTTTAAACGACTTCTTGGCACTTGTAATAAAAAACTTTAGTAAACGCGTGCACTAGGTAACAACCGGTATGTTGTGGAGATTATTGTTGTGATGATGTTGTTCGCATCGCAATCGCAACAACGTGCTACCAAGACCATGTTAGCACCAACACGACCGAACAGATACTGACCGCGGCACCGGCACCGCAAATGCGGACAATCCAGAACACCTTCGGTCGGAACGGAGAACGCAGAACGCTAGTGCGTATGGGATACAACAGTGGCTCGCAAAATATGGGAGCGAAGCGAATGGATTTCTACGATGAGTTGCGTCTTCTTTTCTTTGATGCATTGACAGGGTAGTTGCAGTTGGCTGCCTCTATTGTGGCCTTGTCTAACGATCTAAACGTATAAAGGCATTGTTGTATGTCAATATTCTTAACTTGTATTTTTACTTGGATTAAGTCTAAAAAGGAATACTTATTGTAATCATGCAAACGGAAATACAGGTTTTAAGGTTTCCTGGGGTGAAATTCTATAATTGTAACGACTTTAAATAATTGTTGGTCCAGTTATGGAAGTACTCGTCCTATTTTTGAATACAATATCTAAACCGGTAGTTCAAGATAATCCTTGCTACTTTTTTACTTTTTTAAATGTGGATATATATATATATATATATATATATATATATATATATATATATATATATATATCCCAAACAGTAATACTCTGAAATTGTACCATTTAGCTTATTATTTTATTATATTATTAATAACTGTTTCTTCAATATAAAATATAGATTGTTTCCTTAATATTCACCTTATCAATGTTCAGTTATGTAATTTTTATTTTCAATAAACAATACGCTCGAAACATGTTCTCAATTGCAAATATTCTCAGGTAAAATGATAATTTTTACATTATTAGAGATTATTTAGTTTTCCTATCAAAATATTGTCAGGCATAGTTCACACGTTTTATTAAATATTATCTCCATGGCATCTTAAATAAGATATTTAAGATTTTTCGTAGTAAATTTCTCGTAACTGGTTCATTTTTTGAAGAAATTATTCAAACAAAAGCAAAATATTAACATAACTTTCGTTCTAGTGAAAAAATGCACTTCCGGCTTCTAAAAATAAATGGTGCACATCTAGACCATTTACAAGTCTTACGTTTGAAGTTTGACAATTTTATTTTTCGACAGTTTTGGCTCTAGATCGTTCACAGACACACAGACGTTATTTTTATTTTCACGTAAGGGTTAAAACGTGTATATACGATGAAGTGTCGAGTACGAAATTTTTCATGAATACAAGACTTACTTATTACTGCGTATATGAAAGTAAAAAATGATTAATATTAATATGGAAGTACAGTCAAAACTCGAACCGTTTATTGAAATATATTGGGAAATTCGTAAAGTTATAATATACATTTACTAAATTGTAACATGGTAATCGTAGTATCTACGAATGGTAAAATATATTAAATAATGTCTATATAGGAATCTTATCGGAATATCCGTTCATTATCCATTTGTAATAATATATTATAAATATGCCATAAAATATCAATATATTTTCTTTGATTTTATATATATATATATATATATATATATATATATATATATATATACAAATCCAGTGTAGGGCACTGCAGATTTTTTAGTATTGACAGGGTAGTTGCAGTTGGCTGCTTCCATTGTGTTTAACGATCTAAAAATAAAAATAAATATTCTTGAGATGAACCATGACGATGAAAACATATGATTCTCTTTTTAGTCGTATTTTTATGATTTCGGAAGTTTATTTCTGGAGTCGATTTAGTTTGTATGTTTTGGTAAATCTGTGATGTACGTAGACCATAGAGATTAACTGCCTAGAGTAGGGAGACAACTTTAAGCTTAGGGTAGATCCAGAAGTACATCACAGTCATCCGCAAAATTAATGGACACTTATACAAAGTGTCATTTCGGAAGCACTCAGCAGTTTTCTGATTGCAAACATTAAACTATCATAAAATCAAAATACAAATATCAGCACAAAATTAAAAACAAGCATAGGTACTAGGACCATTGTCTTCGGTAATAATAATTAATTATCTTATTATTCTGAGGGTCGTATTTAAGATGACACGTGATATATATCAAAATAATAGTATAACAAGGGTTGAAATTAGCTAAAGTGCAAGTAGAAATGCCTAATTATTAAATAAAAGTGACAGAATACAGTAAAGAAACAGATAGAATTTGTCAGCAAGTAACGAATAGCTCCCTTGGTAATTGAAGAACTGAAAGTGGGGCAGGGGCTCATTTTCCAAGTCGTTTACCATTACCGTAAACACAGCTCTATATAATTTGATATAAAACGATAATAGTAATATTATTGCTCATCTCGTTTTCATATTTTACCTACTATAAATAAATAATGATATATATATATATATATATATATATATATATATATATATATATATATATATATATATATATATACTTTAATACTTTAAATAATTTAGTAAACATTCAATAAAGTTATTGTTATTATCCTCATGCAATATATATATATATATATATATATATATATATATATATATATATATATATATATATATATATATATATATATATATATTGCATGAGGATAATAACAATAACTTTATTGAATGTTTACTAAATTATTTAAAGTATACCACAAACCATATTGATTATATGGTTATGAATATAGTTTTACGTGAAAGTTAAAACAAAAATGAAATGTTGTACCGAATATTCAGTAGGTTATAAAATTAATAATAGGATAAATACACTATTTATATATACATATATATATATATATATATATATATATATATATATATATATATATATATATATATATATATATATATATATATATATAAAATGCAGGCTCAATTTGCAATCGCATTAAAATACTGGCTATTATATAATACAATCAATCAATAACAATGTAATTATTATCTCTTACATTGTATCTCTTCAACATCTAGTGGTTATAAATTGAATTTCTACTTAAGCATCAGTGGTTAAAAAATATGTTAAATAAAGATAAAAAAATTAAAACTCCTCTGAAGGTACCCAAGCGATTTGAACCAAATTTGCTACACATATTATTTGGTTACCCGTTTGAATTCACTCGCAGTTAAAATCCAATCACCTATATACTTCCCGAGTTATAGGGCCCCAAAGTGTAGACCCCCCCTTAATACTGTTCTAAATAAAATAATTGCAACATCCAATAATTTTACAATCAATTCTAAGATATTTTATATCTTTAAGATTTCTACATATTGGTAACCCAAAAGCCATAAAAAAATATTAAAAATTATAATTTTGAATTTAAAAATTTGCACTAATTTTTTATTATATATTTTATATTATAAAAGAGTGCAGGTTAGTAAAATATGTGTCTATTGTTCGTATAAATAATTAATATTTAAATTTCTTAAAAATATGAAATGCAAAAATAGAAAATATAACATTACGAAAAAAGTGCCGTGCGGATTGTTTTCTATTTAGCTTCTTCTTACTCCTGAATGATGAAGTTATAAATTAAATGAAAAAGGAAAACCCTGGTCGTTACCTTCATTAATTGTTTTCAGGCACAAGACATTTTTGTCAAAAAATACACCTTTACAATAATAATTATTAATTTTAAGAAGACCTTTATTAAAATTAGCGATATATAGAGAAGCGTGTTATACAGTGATTATTTTATACTACTAGGGCCATAAAGGTTATGTAATTAATTTACATATGTTCAAATAAATAAACAAGTAAATAATTAACTTTTTATTGGTGTAAATTATTTTTGACAGTTAATTAACGTATGAATTCTAGTAAATTCAACGTAACAAATAAACTATTTTAAATTGCTCAATCATGTCATGAACCATCTGATCTTTGTCATGAAATAAATATTTTTAGGGCCCATATATATAGCTTAAAATTTAATCCATAAGAAATATCATTTTGATTCGATATTATTTATTTTAACGAAGAAATAAATTTTAATGGTGTATTAAATTGTTTCACCGTTTTAAAAATAGGACATTAAAATATATTTTTATCGCAGCTAAATTATATAAGACATGGTGCCGGTTTTCGCAAAAAAACATGCTTGATTTTTTATACGTAATGCATAAAAGAAAATATAAAAATGTTAATGGAAATATTCGTATTGTGGGTCTTAAAGACGTCTGTGTAACTTACGCTTTTACTGAGATTTTGTAAGATTGGTTCGAACAATGTAAACGTTCACAGTAAGAATTCCGATTTCTATAAGAACCAACAATATATTAGCAGTTAGAATCGCACGTTCGAATTTTTATTTTTGTTTTAGAATAAATAAATTTCACTGCATCTGTCATTTTTGTCAATTTGCCTTCTACTTGTACATGCATTTTTATCAAAAATGTATCCATACACACTTTCTACTATTATTATACGTACCTATATTTTCAATAAGTAAACATATTTCTTATTGGAACAAAACATGGTTTCATTTACTTTCTTCTCATATGATGAATTTCTCTCTTATGTTGTTTAATTATCTGTTAATTGTATTTTTATATTAATTATGGAGTGCAAACGTGCAACTGAATATTATCTATTTTTATTTTTACGATATTGTTACACGACACTTCAATAGGTAACTGATTTATTAACATTGCAGGACCAGCAACTCCTGAAGCGTATGTGTTGTCAAGTTGCCAAACATAATAAAAAGATCGCGTTTTTTAGTACTTGCTGCAGTATTTCACAATTATACCGGTTAAAAATAGATGTGCGCTTATTTTTAGAACAGGGTAGTTACCCGTTATAAATAACAGAAATACGTTTTGTTCGTATTTTACAGCATCTATGATTTTCAAATTAAATAAAAATGCTCACTGTATTAATTCAAATTAATATTATTATTATAACGATCTGTAGATGATCTGGGCACATATATAATATTGTTTTATTTTGTTTGAAATGTTTGCAGTATTTGTTGTGAAACAATATCAATATTTATAGTAACCAGTTATTTTTAAATGTGATTTTTTTATTAGTTTAATTATATCGCTAACTCATTCCGTTTTCGAGATATTGAAAAAGTAACTAGAGGAAACCATTGCTTCCGGCTAAGATATTGTTTGCAAAAATAGGAAATCTTCTTTCAGGCACTATATAGATCTTAAGTTTAAAGTTCTATAATTTTAACATAATTAGTTTTAACTGTAAAGCGATCAGAGACAGACACACTGACACACACATAGACATCATAGACAATTTATGGATGATCAAAACTGTTATTATCTTGAATTTTTCGTAATGACAATTCGTAAGCATAGTCAGTTCAATCTTAGAATTGCATTCCATTATATATAGACGTTACTGAATACGTTTAGAATTCAGGAGCAAACATGCAAAACGTATTAAATCCCATTATAGCGCTTTCAACTTTTTGATGGTTTTCTAATATCTATGTTAAATCCTATATAGAAAATGTAAATAAATATGCAAAATCAAGCAAAGCGGGTTAAATTCAAAGTAACTGCTTTATAAAAGGAATGTGATTGGTTAGAAAACGATGTTGGAATATTTATATTATATTCTTGTGTTTTTAAGTTTTCATGGTAATTATATGCAATTTTCCTCAATAAAAATGCATTACGCAAATAATAAAACTAATTTCTGAACAAACTGACATACATCCATATACCAAGTAAACCGCAATAAACCCCGATTGATCCAACAAACTAATTTAAATCCAAAACAGTGTATTGAATGGTTTTACCAAAATTTACTGTAAAAATATGTCAATTTTAATAATTGCACACCGTCATTAAATAGAAGCTGTAGCCACTGTACACCATTGCTTGTTTTCTAATGTGTTTCTCATATTAGTGAAATGACTTGAATTCGAAAGGGTTGAATAATTGAGTGTTAATAACGATTACAAGCAGGTGTATTTTAAATAAATAAGTTTCTCATTTTGTTGATTAGAATTCATTTTTTATTGCAAATTCAGTTTGTAGAAATCTAATTATATGAATTATTATTCCGTAACTGCGTAGAAATTTTAATGAAGTATTATTAATAATGATTATAACTAAGTCTGAGAATTTAGAACTGAAAACTTCATGCAATTTGAATGTTGTTCGTAGTTGTTATCCTTTCTTTCTTTCTTCATATACATAACTGCATTGCATTCATAATGGCTAATGGTTTTGTTTCAGATAACTGAACAGCAACTATTCCTATTCATCAATTATAAATGAATTGTTCTCTTGTGACTCTCTCGTAAAAGAACACTGCACTCTTTATCAAACTAAGCTACTATATTAGTATCGTTTAAAACTATTATAAAACATCATGTGTGTGTGTGGATGTTCAACTTGAAATTACTTTTTACAGCTATGCTATAAATTTACCATAGAAATGCATTTATCTTTAGATAAAATAGATTTATTTAATATATTTGTTGGAGTTTCATTAACCCTGCCTTCGTGCACTGTCATCATTCGTCTTTCTTATTTTTGGTTTTCAATAAATATGTAATATTATTTTACAGTGTTTTAAATTGCCATTAAACATATCTGGAGTGGCCTGCACTCGACATTCTTTTACGTAATTCTCACTAGATATATATATATATTTGTTTGGGATATATACATACACATATATATATATATATATATATATATATATATATATATATATATATATATATATATATATATATATATATATATATATATCCAACAAACTGTCAAACTAACCAATACTCTACAGGAATACTCTGAAATGTCATTTATCTAATTGAATCTATTTTGTTTTCCTGTTAAACTATTGACAGACGCAGATGATCCGATTTATTAAGCAACATGCGCATCCATGCAACATAATCAAAATTTGTATGATTTTTCGTAGCAGTTTTCACGTAACTGGTAGATTTTTTGAAGAAACTTTCCAAACAAAAGTTGTGCAAAATATTAATGTCTTTCATTATGAACATAACTATTTTTGCCATAAGTGCAGCCGTTCTAGTGATATTGGAGATAGAACAAAAAATGAGAATTGTAAACATGCACTTCCTGTTTGAATATTCTTATCAAAATAGGAGGTGCACGTCTAGGGCATATACAAGTCTTAAGTTTAAAGTTTCATAATTTTACGTTTAACAGTTTTGGCTCTAGAGCTTTCACACACAGACATACAGACAGACGCACAGATCCGAAAATATTACAGACATTTCTTTGGGTGAGCTAAAAGTGTGGTAAATTATCAATGGTGGAGCGTAGTGCAGATAAATCATGTACACAACAGGGCGCAATTTTATGAATGACTGAAAGACAATTCGGCAATACTGAAAAACATTTTCGCAACTGCAATCATTTTGATCGCAGCTCCTCAACCGGTTAATATTTGTACTACTTATCGATTCAACTGGCGGCGGCGGCTACGGAGACGACTCACTATCGGCGACCGGCAATAGCTACAACAGCAGGACGGCACGGCACGCGCGCACGTGCAATCTCTACCGCCGCCAATGCCACTGCCGCTGCCGCTGCCGCTGCCGCTGCCGTCCCGGAGCCCGGACCCGCCTCTCGACATACCCCGGTGACCCAGTACCATCCGCATGCTCTGCGTGCCGTCGCCGCGCCGCTCCCGCCGTCTGCTGGATCTTTCAAGGTCACGCGCCGCACTCCGACTACGGTTATCCCATTTCGTCCCGGTTCTATACTGTTCCGTAGACTTCACACGCAAGCGTGATGGGTTAAATGAACCAGAATCTAGTGCAGGATGTTGTCATCAAATGCGTCTGGACGTTTCATGGGTCTGAATTGAATGTGCGATTTCTGGTCTAGTAGCTTTGATTCTGAGACTTCAAGACCCTTACTAAAGATTTATTGGGATTGCAAAGCTTATCTAAGAATCCTTTTATATTTTTAGATCGTTAGATAATGGCACAATGGACGCAACTACCCTGTCAATGCATGACTGGAATTGATCGTATAGATCAGGGCTGGCCAATAAGTCGATCGTGGAACGATTTTTAGTCGATCTGCGTAAGTTATCGACCCTCTTAAGGACTGTTTATATTGCCTTGTTTCACGTCAAGTTTTTGAGTAAAAATTGGTTATCTGTATCTAACGCACCAAGTTTAGTGTTGAAGCAGGATGGTTGTCATTCGTTGTGCGCTAGATAAAGATACCTACTCAACTTGCCGTAGAGAAATTCTATTATAAATGCACCCTTACTGCATTGTGATCCTATTTCTCCTCTCACAGTTATGATTTTGTTTACCAATGGTAATGAAATGTTAAATAGCACCCTTATATGGTTATACGGAATTTTATAAGAAAGTGTGAAAAATTATAAAAATAACTTATATGCATACACGGACATTTAAATATTATAATAATAATTACAATACTTTGATAAATATTATAAATTAATTATTTTAATGAAATGATTATTATATTGTTTGAAGAAGAAAGTGGAAAATGTTAATTATAAAAATTATCTAGTTATAATAATGTTTTAGGTTTCTCTTTCAACATGATATTCTAAATGGTCGCTTAATAAGAAAACAAATGTTTATTTACTATATCTCAAGGATGATAAACACATCTTTAAGATTCATTTCACATTTGCAAGCTAATTATGAATCACAAGAGTGTACTTATTGTGTGGACAAATGTACTTGCGCTAAATACGTAAGGTTAGATTTTATATATAAATAAATCATTGATAATATCGACGGATAGATATATCAGTATTAGTTTTATTTATTAGTTAACCTTCCAAGTAATAGTTAATTATCTTTCGCAAATCGTATTTGAAAGAGTAAATATTCTATTTTCGAAATGATGTCTGTGTGTGTGTGTGTGTGTGTCTGTGAACGTTCTAGAGCCAAAACTAGCTCCTCCTATTTTTGAAAAGAATATTCAAACCAGAAGTGCATGTTTACTCGATGTGTTTTTGTCCTTTCTCCAATATCTCTAGAACGGTTGCACTTATGGCAAAAATAGTAATGTTCATAATGAAAGATATTAATATTTCGCACAACTTTTGTTTGAATAGTTTCTTCAAAAAATGTACCAGTTACGAGAAAACTGCTGCAGAAAATCTTAAATATCCTATTTATGTTGCAAGAAAGTAATAACGCTCGGCTGATAGAAAAATCATATATTTTCGGAAGTGTGTATGTGTAATTTTGTCGTAATAAATTGCTAAAAATAGAAAACCCGTTTTGAATATGAAGGGCTAGGTCCTCCCCGAGTTCCGCCTCATACGCCTCTAAGCCTAAGTATCATTTACATAGGAATTTTACCTGCGTTCAATTTTTCATTGTTCCCTTGTGATACACCCAGGGGCCAGGGCATTGGCAACTTCACAAACCTTAAAAGCTGCGCGAGGTACTCGTGTATACCGAAGATCGTGTCGTTTGTGAGAAATTGAAAAATGAAATATTTATATATATAGCAGCATGGCATCATACTTTTCAACTTCTTTTTCTCTGATTTACGAAACGGCGTTTTACACACAGAACCGTATTTCTGATTTATTTAGATGCATCGACATTTTATTCCATCGGGCCGCAAAAAGGTTGTCGAACTAAGATATATGATTCAGCAATATTCCTAGAATATATTGCTCCTCTCAATATTGATATATTCAAGATTATATTATCGATACCAGATACGTTTCCAAAACAATATACTTTGATAATATTGGGTGAAAAACATCCATGATATATTGGCGATCTCATGAACATTTTAGTATATACGGTCACTTTTTCCAATCGCAGAATAGCGTATAATTCTTCTCTTAATAATGTTGATTTTTACTTTCTTTTACAGAGTAATAAGTAAGTATTGTAATCATGAAAAATTTCGAACTCGAGATTTCAACGGATATACACGTTTTGACCTTCCCTGAATCGAATGTGACTATTTTCGGAATGACGTCTGTCTGTCTGTGTGTGTGTCTGTATGTGTGCGTGTGTGTGTGTGTGTGTGTGTCTGTCTGTGAACGCTCTAGAGCCAAAACAAAACGAAAAACTATGAAACGTCAAACTTAAGACTGGTATATGCCCTAGATGTGCACCTCCTATTTTTGAAAAGAATATTCAAATCGGAAGTGCATGTTTACTCTATGCATTTTTTGTTCTATTTCCAATATCACTAGAACGGCTGCACTTATGGCAAGAATAGTTATGTTCATAATGAAAGATATTAATATTTTGCACAACTTTTGTTTGAAAAGTTTCTTCATAAATTGTACCAGTTATGAGAAAACTGCTACGAAAAAACTCAAATATCTTATTTACGTTGCTATAGTTATACCTACACTTATGACAAATTTTATTATTTTTAAATCGGATCAACCCTGAGATACATCATTTGTTTCTTGTTTATTGAAAACAAACAAGCATTACATTGACAGTTATCTGTATGAATTAATATTTACAATATTGATTTCTTATTAGAATAAATTGTGTCAGGTAAATTATTATAGAATCAATTTATATTATATATTTGCTAACATAATTAAATAACAATTTCAGGGTTTTGCTAGTGAAAATTGCGTAAAAGAAAGTCGAGTACAGGCCACTCCAGATATTTTTAGTATGGTAGTACAACAGAACTACAGTATTTGGTTTTGTGCTCATTTGTCTGTAAAATCCTCGGAATCCACACCAATGCCTTCAGCTCAACGAATATTCAATTTAAGAGAATTTATATATATATATATATATATATATATATATATATATATATATATATATCTGAATATTGTTTTAACAATTTGAAAATATATATATATATATATATATATATATATATATATATATATATATATATATATAAAGTCTTGTAGGTTATAATGATAAAAAAAAATGTTTAGTGCATATATTAAAATTCAAAATTATAATATTTAATAATTTTTTCTGGGTTTTGAGTTAACAATATGAAAAAATCATGTAGATATAAAATATCTTAGAATTTTTAGTAAATTTTTTGAGTGTTATAATTATTTTTATAAGGACAGTATTAAGGGGGGCTCCAAATTTTGGGGCCCTATAACTCGGGAAATAGATACTTTTTGTTAACGCTACAGACACACGACCGAATGCTTTAGCTTCTTCGTACAGTGAGCTAATAAATTATGATTTGATTGATATTAAAAATAATATAGTTTTGTGAACACAGTTAAAAGTGTCGGTGACCCAATAAAATTGATTCCCAATATTTTCTGCTTCATAAATATTTCACGGCTAGAATTTTGCTCGCATGCATATATATGTATATCATACGTGCGACGTGTGCAATTTCACTGCAAAGTAATTGTTTTTACAACAGCACGTGTGAAAGAATAATATTACTGCAATTGCAAGTTTTTGCAAATAGAATTTTATTTTTGCAATTGTATAATGATATGTGGATTGTACATGTACACAAACACTTCATATAAAAGAGAAAAACATATTTGTAGTTTTTTGTGAAATATCATATAATTAAAAATAATTTCAAAGGTGTCAGACACGCTAACGAGTTGTTTTTCTTTTCATAGACGTAGTATTGTGATCATGAAAATATGTCACCCGAGTTTTTTCGCTTCTACTTCTATTAGTAAGAAATTAAAAAGGTACATTTTATTTGAAAAACGTACGTAGTTATCACATTTACTAAATTAAGCATGAAAATCGTATCAACAATTGTTATCAAAATAACCACTCTCTGTTTTTGAAATAAAATAAATATATTACGAAATATCAATATACATATTCTTTTATTATACGTACAAGAAAGTTCAGTGCATAGTACCGCATATTTATGTGGTGTCACAAAATTTGGTTTTATTTTATAAATGTTGTATATGTGAAACTAAAAAGGAAACACAAAAAGAATGACTGTTCAAAACATTTTACACTTACTTGTCCTTTTTATAGAACATGAAAATTCTTTTCACATCCTATCACGCCAACAGTAAAAGGCAAAATTTATCAATGTCGTTACAAACAAAAAAGTTAAACTAGCGCAGGAACACCACAAAAATTATTTTTCCGAACCAGAGGATTGTCATTTTCAATTTTGATTCGACATTTGTTACATACTTCTACTTTCTTATACGAATGTATATAAGGAAATATAGTAAAAATGAAAAGTTACTAACTCGAGATTTTAACGGAAATATATATTTAGACCATCGAGGAATCGAATCTATACATTTTCAGAATGCCGTCTGTGTGTTTTTGCCTTTGTTTGTCTGTGTATGCGTGTGTGTGTGTGTGTGTGTGTGTCTGTGTGTGTGTGTGTGTGTGTATACGCCTGGACGCGTTGTACCTAAGCTTGTTACTATTAATTATTGTCATATTGGTAACCCAAAAACCATAAACAAATATTAAAAATTATAATTTTGAATATTAAATCTTGCACTATTTATTTTTTTGTAATTTAAAAAAGAAATTCTAAAAAATTATAAAACGTTTTATATGTTTAACATTTTTCAAATTGTGAATTAAAATCTTTTTTTTTATATTATGCCAAGCGTGGAGTAGGACGGGGAAGTCCGCTGCTCGCATCACATATATTACTTATAACTCGAGCTAAAGGTTTAGGTGCCTTGTACCTAAGCTTGTTACAGTTAAAATCGAAATAGGTCTGTTTTCTGGGTTTTTAGCTCACCGTACGAAGTACCGAAGAAGCTAAATCATTCGGTCGTGTGTCTGTAGCATTCACGTCGCAATGAAGCCAAAAAAATATATACTCTGAAGGTACCGGAGCGATTCACACCAAATTTGGTACACATATTATTTGGCAGCCCATTTGAATCCGCTCGCAATTTAAATCTAATTGCCCGTATACTTCCCGAGTTATAGGGCCCCAAAATTTAAAACCCCCCTTTATACTGCCCTTATAAAAATAATTAAAACACACAAAAATTCTACTAGAAATTCTAAGATATTTTATACCTACAAGATTATTTCATATTGTTAACCCAAGACCCGAAAAAAATTATTGAATATTATAATTTTTATTTTAATATATGCATTAATTTTTCTTTACCAAAATAATCTACAAAAAATTGTAAGACTTTTTATATCTATATATATATATATATATAAATTTTTTTCAAAATAAATAATAATTGAAAAGTACTGCTCGCAACGCATATCTTACCTAAAGGCGAGCTCTACGCATTGGTGCGTTTTACGCGTACCAAATCTTGTAGATATAGTACAATATTTCAAACTTTTACAGTGTCTACCGAATTAGCAGTTAATTTTAAATACAACTCAAAGTTGCGAATGAAAACTAAAACTACATTGTGTGTGCATCAATAATTAAATTATTTTTATTGGTAGTGCTTTTTGTTTTATTTAATTTTAACTAAAGAAAATTGGAATACGTTTTTTAACTAAAACTGAATTAAATAACATTTAGTTAGTAGTAGTATATCTTTTCTTTGCACGTACAAAACCTATCATTACTACCCTTAATCACACAATTTAGTAACCGCATCGTAGTTGAAATAAGCACGTAGGCATAAAACACGGTTATCATTTATGAAACATTTAAATAATTAAATAACAAGAACCGCACGACGAATTCAACATGGGCGAGTCCACAGTTTGGGACTTAAAAACGGGGGGCGAATGTGAACCAGGTTTGTGGGACAATGATTGAACGAGCAAGCCCGTGGGATCACCCTCTGGCACAACGTCAAGCTTTGCCTACTTGTTCCTGTGAAGGGGCCGAGGCGGTGGTAAAATAGAATAGACGCATTTGGGAGGTGGATAATGTTATGCCTAGTGTGAATGTGAACTCATTCTGTATCTCATATAAAACTATTGATTATTCTCTCTTGACATAATTTATTATTTAAGTTTGTTTCATCTCAAATACCTAGAGATACAGCAGTACAAGATTAATTTATAAACACTGTTGACTCGGGAATTAAAACGGATATAGTTCAGCTGAGTTAACTGGATAACTTCCCACTTGGGATTCAATAACTAAATGTTCTAAAAGTTCCACTAAACCTTGAAACTTTTCTATGATTAGAAGTATCTTAGTTCTTGTTAATTCAAGAAATAATAAATGAAACATGGATTAACCGTTAATTCGGATTATCGAGGCTCTAAGTGACAATTCCATGTATCATATTTATGTGAAAGTGTATATCGAATTATGTATTTCAGACTGCATTTTGCAATTACAATTTTAAATACCATTACTTATTTTTTTAAACAAACAAAAAGACAAATAATGTATTATTTCATGCAATTATTATATATTACCAACATAACATTTATCAGTTGAAATTTGTGATTAAAAAACGTATCAGGATATAATACGTATTATTAGTAATTATATTTTAAGCATACGTAATAAGCATGTCATTATTTTTAATGTGTTTGTCATATTGGAAACGTTATTAATACAGATAATCGCTTGGAAATTACCACTGGCTATATTATATGATATGCACTATATAAGGTGTATAACCGCAGACAGGAAAAACAAAAATAAACTTTCCTTGTCTCTCTCTCTGATATAACATATTTTGTGACGTGAATGTAATATTCTTGTAAGCACCGCATTGCAGATTGCAGGTCACAACCAACGTTTCATTTTTGCAATGCGGTGTTACATAACCAGAAAAGCTCAGGCGCAAGTGTATTTTCGTAGCAATAATAACTCTATATTTTCTTTGAGTGGCGTCTATCTTTCTTACTATTGATTTTAACTTACACTGTAATCAATATTTATTTATTTTCACATACACATACACACTATTATGCTTATACATCATCTTCGTAAACAAATCTGAAACGCCTACTGGACTTTTTGTACATATATAAAATAAATATGTTGTAAAACATTTATAATATGTTATTACAAACAGAGATAGTGGGTTTATTAAGAGCTCTTATAATACTAGGTGGGCATATATACAGTTCACTCTTCAGCGATATTATAATAATAATGTAAATTTTAATAACATAAATAATTAAATACCCAGATTCATTTATCTATATTTTACGACCTAACATACACAAAACAAATATCTAGAAACATTTAATTTTAATAAATCATGTTATTTGCGTATCGATACAGGCAATTTTGAAATTAATTCGATACGATATCAATAATTGGTATGATTTTTGAGAAAATAATTAAGCTAATTTTGTAAGAAATTTATATATGCATCACTTTTTCCGTAAATCGTACCATAAACATAGTTTTACTTTAATGAATGGCGAGCTGAAGTCATTGGTACTTGCACCTATCCCTGTTTAAATTTTAATAGTTATAATTTGTTTAAGAAATCTTATAAAAATTTGTTATGTCTCTCTGTTATAAGCTCTCTAATGCTGGTTGAAATAAGAGCTATTATATTTTAAATGCAATTGCAATTGTAACTAATTAGGCAATTAGTATGTGTACCAAATCGACCCGATACCTTCAGAGATCCAGTCACAAAGTTTACATTTACACATAAATCCAAATACGAGTTAGTATAATCAAGGAAACATGAAACAAATTTTTGTACAATAAGAATATATTGCAATTTTGCAACCAACAATTCGTATTTGAATTGTGTGTTGCGTATCCTAAATTGGACAGGCGTAGGTTTTCTTATATGTTTACAAAATAATTGATTCTATTTTAATATTAAATTTAGTTTAAGACTAATTTTCATTTAGTTCAATAATAATTATTTTTATTTAAATAATACATATATATATATATTTAATCACGGGCCCAATAATAATAGTATTTCTCTGTGATTTAATTCAAAAGATTGCAACTTACACTTCTTATATGTATTGCAGTGTTACATAATTTACGTTTAGTTTTCAGAAACTCGCATAGTCAGTTTGAAATTTCGCAATTTTAGGTCAGTTTAGGACAGTTTTGGCTTTAGAGCGTTCACAGACACAAAGATGTCATTCCGAAAATAGTCACATTCAATTTAGAGAAGGTCAAAACGTGTATATTCGTTAAAATCTCGAGAAATGTCTTATGAATACAAAACTTGCTATATTGCATATAAGAAAGTAAAAACAATAAAGCTAGATTATATATACAGTAAAACCCCGGTTAACAAAACTCCGGTAAACCTAAATTACTATAAATGATTAAGTATGTATTGATTGATTGCCTAAAAATGTAATTTTAACTACAATAAAGAGCATAAGTTAGCTTACAATGGGAGTTTTGAATTAATTTGACCTTCAAAACCTTTTAGAAATTACTATTTTAAATGTTCATGGCTTAACCGAAAATATCGTTATTCTAAACGGCTTCCACCCTGTTAATTACTATTATCTATTTTAATATGATGATTAGTATCCGGTTCGAAGGACCAATGTTAATTACTGTTACCTATTTTAATATGATGATTATTATCCGGTTTGAAAGATAAATTAATAGGAGAAAATATAGTATTTTTTATGTTTCTGTCATTTTATTTTGTTATTATTACATTATGACGTCGTTGCTATGCTACGTAGTTATAACACTCCCCTTTCTTTCGATAAACTGGGGTTCCCCTGTATAAGAAAGTCGTATGAAGGCCACATCAGATTTCTAAGCATATATTTACACGGTTCGATTGGATTGCACTCCGAAATTAAATACGTATCAGCTAGTGTACTTAGTACAATTATCTCAAATTTAACTTAATTATAATAATGGTGCCGTTTTCCCGCTTAATTCCTATAACCCCCGCCTTACTCCATAGGCTCATGAGAGCATAGATATCAATACCCCAAGGTCGTCAAGTAAAAATCACCGTGGCGAAGAGAGAGGTCTGATCAGGTACAGTTACCTCTGCCTCAAACAGAACCACACTCCGAGCTTACCTGTGGATGTCTCCCCTTACCCTGCATACCAACGCCACCGAACCCACACACACTTGCTGTCTTTCTTTAGTACGTAAGTGAAAATGTGAGAGACAATGACAAAGAGTATGAGATCAACAGCCACGGAGAAAATCTACCACCACCAATAACAACAACAAGCAACAACAGAGAGACTTTAGTTGGCAGCTGAGTCAAACAATAGTTATGCCTGTCCAAAGATAGTTCTTATTGTGGTTCTAGTGAATTTTGGTGTCAGTGTTATATGAAGTGAGTGATTGCTACCAATTCGGTTACGTCGAACCACAATTTACCTGGGGGAACCACATGAAACTGGAGGGAATAACATGAGATTAAATCTATCAGAACAATAATATTGTAACCTGTTTACTGGGTCTATGCAATTTAAAGCAAACCTTGGAGCTCAAATTTCGAAAATAAATACTAAAAATTTAAATTATAACTATAGGATTGTTCACAGCGAAACATTTAGTAATTAAGCTTAGAAATTATAAATAATAATTTCAGTTTGTTGTATGACATACAAGGTTAACGTTCACAGCAACAAAATTTATCATAAATTGTGTTGCTTGGAATGCTTACATTGCTTGTCATAATACAAACTAGATTATTAATTGTAATTTTCTTAGCCTAATTACTAATTGTTTCGCTGTGAACAATCCTTAAAGGTTTGTTCAAATCGAAACACTTAGTAATTAAGCTTAGAAAATTACAAATAATAATCTAGTTTGTATTATGACAAGCAATGTTAACATTCCAAGCAACAAAATTAACACAATGTATGATAAATTTTGTTGCTGTGAACGTTAGCATTGTATGTTTTACAACAAACTGGAATTATTACTTATAATTTCTAAGCTTAATTACTAATTGTTTAGCTGTGAACAATCCTTAAAACTCCAAAAATCGAACGCCGAAAGTGGGCCTAAAAAACTTCCCCAAATACGAATATATTTATTAAATTAGACTCTGTGAAACTTGTGTATTGAAATTATTTTAATAGAATCAGACAACTTACAATTAACTTATACAAAATTATAGCAATAAAAATAAAATGGAGTGGCCTTCACTTGACTTCCTTATACGTCTACTATCTATATATTGCTTTATTTTGTTTTAAGTTAATGCTAAAGGATTGTTCACAGCAAAACAATTAGTAATTAAGCTTAGAAATTATAAGTAATAATTCCAGTTTGTTGTATGACATACAAAGTTATCGTTCACAGCAACAAAATTTATCATATATTGTGTTAATTTTGTTGCTTGGAATGCTAGCATTGCTTGTCATAATACAAACTAGATTATTATATGTAATTGTCTAAGCTTAATTACTAATTGTTTCGCTGTGAACAATCCTTAACATTACCATAAAACAATTTCAATGTATGTGGAAACTAATTGATTTAGTAAATAGTACATTTTTCTAATATCTTTTTTTTATTAAAGTTTTTAGTATTAGTTACTTTTGTTCTTACTCAAATCGTTAGCAAATTATTGAAAAAGTCACAAGAGTAAACAATTAGTACTTGTTGAAATCCTTAAAATAAGATTTTCTTTAATTCAAAACATTGAGAAATCAACCGGAAGTGCTTGTTTGTCCGTGTAATTTTTTTAATATTTCAAAAGCTAACGAGTTAAGTTAAGTAAAGTTAAAGATATTAGCATTTCTTGAAAACTCATGTTATTCCTTTCTAGATTTCATGTTATTGAGGTATAATGGCTAAATTTATATTTTCCTTTTGTCTATGTAGCACCAACATGTCAACTAGTGCTATTATTGAACAAAGAAACATAGGTCACATATTTATTTTCTAAAGTAAGTTTGATTCAGCTCACTTTAAAGTGAGGCGAGTCCAAATCTCAAAATAATGGGAACCCAGCTTCAATCAACAACAGTGGAAAGCCTTCCAAAGCAATTCGTCACAGCAATGCGAACACTCTTCGATATCATGGATGACAAACATACAGGCTATGTCAACTTCGCCGACATCGAACATAGATGGCAGGACGATGGCACCAAAGGGTTACCAAAAGGCGTCATCGAAAGCCTCCAAAAAGTCACACCTCCCAACGGGAAGCTAAGCTTCGAACGCTTCTGCGCTGGGTTAAAAATCTGCCTACTACGCAACCAAGTCGAAGCTCGCCAAAAACGTCCAGACATCCAACCAAATCGTCCACCTTCTGCACCATTATTAGACATCGATTGTAGTCCAAAAAACAACTGGTCGAACACAGCAACAGTTCGTCCAAACGTTATTTCAACGCAAAGAACATTAAGCATGCCACAACTAGTAGTAAAACCTAATCCAGACCAAGATATCTTGAATTATGATCCAAAACCAGTACCAAATACTACTAAACTGTATGGTCCCCCAAAGCCACCTCGAGCAAACCCTCCTATAGAGCGTCCAGTTGACAGGAATATGGATAGAGCTGAGATACGAACAGCGCTTCAAAACTGGCAGATTGGGTTGATGATGAATGAAGAAAAATCGAATGGTAAACAGGTTGCTGGTTATAATGGAGCGTTGGTTAGGGCTGGACGGGGATCTGGTGATGGGAAACCGTCTGCGCAAATAGATATACTGCAGAATGGAGTGTATCAGAAGAAGGCGAATGTAAGACGACGGGAGCCTAGGAGGCATACGTTACAGAATGGTATTGATTATAATATGTTGAAACGAATGAAGCAGATTGAGCAAGAGAAGGATGTGTTGATGCAAGGATTGCAGGCGATTGAAAAGGCAAGGGATTGGTATCTGAAGCAGGTTGCTACTGTTCAGGAGAAGATGAAGTACTTGGGGAAAATGGGGTCTCATATGGTAAGTGTAATCAAGGTCCTATAAACAAATCTATCTATCTATATTACAATAATCCTTTCCGTTGTATTTCTCTAAAAGCTATAGATTATTATACTACTTGTGGAGATATGTTCGGTCTTATCAAATATATAGTTAAATAAATGGACAAAGATCGATAAAGAATTGAAAATCAGTTGTTTTCTGGGATACGTTTCAAATCAACGTCTGGACAACAACATTTTATTCCTAGTTAATTAAGAATCGAGTTACGATTTAACAGGATAATATTTGGTAGCGTTCCGAATCAATAGGCCTAAAGACGTAATAAAGACGTCCAATAGATGCCATCTTAAAATATGTTGTCTATTGGACGTCTTTATTATGTCTTTAGATATTTTGTGCTTGCACAATGAAAAGAATAAGACATAAGAAATAACAAGCTTAGGTACAACGCACCTATGCGTCCAGCTCGCCTTATAAGTAATATATGCGATGCGAGCAGTTTTTAATAATTTTGGCCTTTTGGTTAACTAATTGAAAAAATGTTATAGATATAAAAAGTCTTACATTTAATTTAAGATTATATTAAAAAAAAAAAAAAAAATTAAAATTTTGAAATTCAAAATTATAATATTTAATAATTTTTTTCGGGCTTTGGGTTAACAAAATGAAAAAATCTTGTAAACAAAAAATATCTTAGAATTTTTAGTAGAATTTTTAAGTGTTTCAATTATTTTTATAAGGGCAGTATTTAGGGGGGGTCCAAATTTTGGGGCCCTATAACTCGGGAAGTATACGGGCGATTGGATTTAAACTGCGAACGGATTCAAATGGGATGCCAAATAATATGTGTACCAAATTTGGAGTGAATCGCTCCGGTACCTTCAGAGGAGTAGAGGGCACAAATTTGGTCTTACGAGCGACCGAGCGAGCGAGCGAGCGAGCGAGCGAGCGACGACTAACATCCAAGTATATAAGTTATATACATTTTCGGAATCAGGGCGACGAGACGAACACTTTTTCTTAATGAAATTTTTTGATCCGAGAATGCTACAGACACACGACCGAATGCTTTAGCCTCTTCGGTACTACGTACGGCGAGCTAAAAATAGGAATTAACGGAATCCAATAAACCCGAACACGTACAACAATGCACAATTGAAAAATATGAAATAAGAATTAGTCAACAGATTTCCGACACGTTGGAATTCCGTGTTCTATTTCTTATTTTCAAGCAATCATAACCAACACTTTCTTACAATTCGTAGAAGAGATTTATAAGTTATCTTGTATTGTATTATATTTTAATTTTATTTCAAAATATCTGAAGTGGCCTGCACTAAACTTTCTTTTACGCAGTTTTCACTGATTATTGATTATAAAAATATAAAATTAGAACAGAAACAATATGAAAACCAAGCTTACCTTATATAAATGAATGGGTGCAAAATACCAATTTGTAATGGTTTTGAAGTACTAGCTATCAAACCTAACCAATACTCTACAGAAATATCCTGAAATGTTATTTATCTAATTGAGTCTATTTTGTTTTCCTGTCAAAATAGCAGATGATCCGATTTTATAAGCTAAATGCGAATCCATGGCAACGCGTAAACAACATATATATAATGTTTCGTAGCATTTTTCTCGCAACTGGTACATTTTTTGAAGAAATGTTTCAAACAAAAATTGTGCGAAATATTCATATCTTTCATTATGAACATAACTATATTTGCCGTAAGTGTAGCCGTTCTAGTGATATTGGAGATAGAACAAAAAATGCATAGAGTAAACATGCGCACTACCGGTTTGAATATTCTTTTCAAAAATAAAAGGTGCACATCTAGGGCACAAGTCTTAAGTTTGAAGTTTCACAATTTTACGTTCGACAGTTTTGGCTCTAGAGCGTTCACAGACATACAGACAGACAGACGTCATTCCGAAAATAGTCACATTCGATTCTGGGAAGGTCAAAACATGTATATCCGTCGAAATCGAGTTCGAAATTTTTCATGATTACAATACTTATTACTCTGTAAAAGAAAGTAAAAATGGATATTCACAATTATTGCAGTAGTGAATACATAATTGAGCATAGAGTAAACATGCACTTAGGGTTGGAATATTCTTTTTAAAAATAGGAGGTGCACATTTAGACCATTTACAAGTTTGAAGTTTCACAATTTTAGGCTCGACGGTTTTAGCTCTAGAGCGTCATTCTGAAAATAGTTACATTCGATTCAGTGAAAAATATTCTTAATCCATGAATTTATTCAAAACGTTTTAGTAAAATTTATATTTACCGTTTCACCGGCGCGAAGTAAAATGCATCATTTTTCCCCACTCCATTTCTGTTTGTTACCGAATGGAGTAACTATAAATTTAAATTGAAGATCTGCTTCTCCATAGAAAAATGATAGCGTGAAGGTAACGATTGACATAATTATTAATTGAAAATCTAATAAAAATGGTGAACCAGCAAATTGTTCAAGTACTCGTTATATAATTATGTATAAAATATGTAATAACAGATAACAATCTTACATAAATCATATGATAAATTATACATTATACAAGATCTTTCGTAAGATTTCATGCAGACTTTATTTTTAAATGTGTTAAATGTCTCTGATATCTACCGTGTCGGTTAGCTTACGCTTTGCTTAATTAATTCAATTATAACTTTACACTTTATGAATCTTTAAAATATGTCTTTATTTATTATGGGAAACTAAACACAGACGTTATTCTGTATATAGTCAGATTCAATTCAGGCATTATCAAAACGTGTATTTTCGTTTAAATCTCGAACTCAATAGTATTCTCGATTACAGTACTCCGTTATATATGTATTCGTAATTTATGAATGCCGAAAATGGGGACCTACTTTGAAATCGTAGGAAGTTTTTTGACACCAAATTGTACATGTCTTCCTTGTAGGAAATGTCAAAGTAACTGTGTATTTATCTTAATATAGTCAACAATAATATAAGAAAAAACTCCAACAAAGATAATTTTGAATTTCAAAGTGACAACGATTTAAAACCACGTGACTGTTACTTAACCACAGCATTCTTTGAATTTCATTATAAATACGAGGTAAACGCCTTTCCTTTTAAAACCTAATATGTCCATATATATATATATATATATATATATATATATATATATATATATATATATATATATATATATATATATACATATATATATATATATATATATATATATATATATATATATATATATATATATATATATATATATATATATATATATATATATATATATATATATATATATATATATATATATATATATATATATATATATATATATATATATATATATATATATATATATATATATATATATATATATATATATATATATATATATATATATATATTTACTGATCTGTACGTTTTTTTCAATGACAGAAATATATATATATATATATAAATATATATATATATATATATATATATATATATATATATATATATATATATATATATATATTTATATATATATATATATATATTTCTGTCATTGAAAAAAACGTACAGATCAGTAAATATGGCGAGAGTCTCTGAGTAAAACATTTAATTACACTATAAAATAAGTGTATAATAGCTCCTTTTATTGTGGAAATAATTACTGAGAAATTAAGTAAAGTAAGCGGGCATAAAATAACAGTATTTAGTTAAAATGTAAATAACTTCGTCATTTTTATGTATAAAGCCACGTAAAAAAAATCCGGTTTCCATAAAAATTAAAACTGTTTATATCATCATCTATTAAAAGTTTTGATTTCAACGAATTCTGGTTTAAGATTTTAATTACGAGTACGAAGTACAGACGAGCTAAAGCATTCGGTTGTGTGTCTGTAACATTCTCGGATCAGAAAATATCCTTAACTCTCGTCGTTCTGAATCCAAAAATGTATATAACTCATATATTTGAATGTTAGTCGTCGATTGTAAGACAAAATGTCTCCCTCTACTCCTCTAAAGGTCCTCGAGGGATTTAAACCAAATTTGATAACACATTTGAATCCACCTGCAGTTTAAATTCGATCGCTTTTATACTTCCGGAGTTATAGGGCCCCAAAACATACGGACGTCATCTCGAAAATAGTCAGATTCGATTCAGCGATGGTCAATACGTGTATTTCCGTTAGGATATCGAGTTCGAATATTTTATGATTGCAAAGTCGATTTTTCAGTAAATGTTACATTTTTCGGTAAAAATATTTCAAATAAAAGTTTTTAGAAATATCTTTACCTTTTATTTCCACTTTCTCGTGATATCCCATATAGCACAGAATGCCTAAAGACGTAATAAAGACGTCTAATAGATGAAATATTTTAAGATGTCGTCTATTTGGACGTCTTTAAGGCATTCTGTGCTATATTGGATGCTAAATATGATACGAGTAAACAAGCACTTCCGGTTTAAATAGCCTTTTCAAAATTAGGAGGTGTTCTTTCCAGAGATATACAAATATTAAATGCAAAACATCATGTGTAGGTTCAACGGCATTAATTGTAGAGACACATACGTCATTGAGATAAAATAATTAGCAAAATTATGTAACAATGGTTGGTTTTCGATAATATTAAGTCTAGTTTAAAATAAATGCCTCTTTTAATTCGTGGCAGTAAAATTTGTGGCCATAAACTCTGCTGTAAACGAAGACCATATTTAAAAGTCAAATTTAAGTATACTGTCTCCTACACTTTAACTATATTTAAATGTCGTCAACAATGTGAAACTTCGCAAGCTTCAAAAGTGTGCGCATAAATCAGGCCAACAAAAGCTTCTTGACATCCCAAGTTATTTCATTAGGTTTAATTACCCAAACACAGCGGCTATTGCCTATGCTGATGGCGTCGGTGCGATTGTGCAAATGTTTGAACAAACATCATACTATAACCTCCATACGACCTAGATTACACATTAAAAAAAAAAACGCAATTCTAAATTCAAGTCAATGGTTCGTAACGTTTCGTTAGCACACACTTGTATGTACCGCGGTATAAATATAGTAGTAGTGGCATGATGACCCAATATCCACCAAGTTGATCTTAAAGTACTGTATGTATCGTATCTAGGTATACGAGAAAAGTTCCCAGGAGTATCGCTAAGTTATTATCCAATGTAAACACTAGTGCTATTCATCTCTCGCATAATAACCCAGTTAAGCATACGGTCGCACTAACTCGACCCAGGTTGAGGCGAATTAATTACGATTTCAGGACTGGATTCACTGTCATTTTATTACTAATCAGGCCATCAGACCTAAACGCGACGTCAGAAGTCTAGTAATGGCATTTGGAAGCATTTGAGATAAAAGTCCAATATTTATGCCATAAGACGTTAACCAATTTGTTGTAAAATAAAAGTAATTTTCTCCATAAATACATTAAACAAGCTTAGGTCCAACGCACCTATGAGTTTAGCTCGCCGTTTGGATAGAATCAGCAAAAATAAGTAGCGAACATAACAAAAACGAAGATTGTAATTCCATTAACTAATCTAGCCAGCAATAGATGGCATCACAGATCCTAGTATATTATTTTAACATTTATGCCATAAGATGTAACATTAATTTTAACCAATTTGCAGTTAAATAAAAGTAATTTTCTATATAAATAGATTAAACAAGCTTAGGTCCAACGCTTCTATGAGCCTAGGTCGCCATTTGGATAGAATCAGTAAAAATAAGTAGCGAGCATAACAAAATCGAAGATTTCCATTAACTAATCTAGCCAGTAATAGTTGGCATCACAAATCACAGTATTTTAAACATTTTTTAGGGATTTTCCACTTGAAATCTGAATATGTGAAAAAATGTTATTGATATATAAAGTCTTTCTTTTACAGAGTAATAAGTAAGTATTGTAATCATGAAAAATTTCGAACTCGAGATTTCAACGTATATACACGTTTTGACCTTCCCTGAATCGATTGTGATTATTTTCGGAATTACGTCTGTCTGTCTGTCTCTGTGTGTGTGTGTCTGTGAACGCTCTAGAGCGTGAAATATTAAACTTAAGACTTGTATATGCCCTAGATGTGCACCTTTTATTTTTGAAAAGAATATTCAAACCGGTAGTGCGCATGTTTACTCTATGCATTTTTTGTTCTATCTCCAATATCATTAGAACGGCTAGACTTACGGCAAAAATAGTTATATTCATAATGAAAGATATTAATATTTTGCACAACTTTTGTTTGAAACATTTCTTCAAAAAATGTACTAGTTGCGAGAAAAATGCTACGAAACATTATAAATATGTTGTTTACGTTGCCATGGATTCGCATGTAGCTTATAAAATCGGATCATGTGCTAATTTGATAGGAAAACAAAATAGACTCAATTAGATAAATGACATTTCAGAATAGTGTTGTAGAGTATTGGTTAGTTTATATATATATATATATATATATATATATATATATATATATATATATATATATATATATATATCTAGTGAAAACTGCGTAAAAGAAAGTTGAGTGCAGGCCACTCAGATATATTTTTTTAATACACTTAAAATACAAAAATTATGCTTTTCAATAATTTTTTAAGGCCTTTGTGTTACCAATATGAAGAAATTTTGTAGATATAAAATATCTTAGAATTAATTGTAGAATTTTTGAGTGTTTTAATTAAGGGTTCCAAGTTTTAAGGCCCTATAACTCTGGAAATATACGAGCGATTAGATTTAAACTGCAAACAGATTCAAATGGGATGCCATATAATATGTGTAACAAATTTGGTGCAAATCGCTCCGATACCTTCAGAGGAGTAAAGGGCATAAATTTGGTCTTACGAATGAGCGATCGACGACTAACATCCAAGTATATAAGTTATATATATATATATATATATATATATATATATATATATATATATATATTTTTGGATTCAGAGCGACGAAACACACCTATTCATAATGAGTGGAGAATAAAAAGAAAGACACACTACTTCACTCTCTCGCTCACATAACAGTAGAGAACAGAAAATCATATATAAATAGGCAATTCGACTACCAGTATTGGTGGGGCCTATTCTCCTCAAAATCAGGGGAATGGGTAAGAATTCTAGACCATATTAAATTGCTAGTACGGTTCTGTTGTACATAATGGATTTCAGTTTGCGGATACCGAGTTTACATATAATAAGAGCACTTCGTGAGAATATATAACTGTGCTCGGGATTTTGCTTTGATAAAATGCATGTAATTTAATATAAGTATAATACGTTATTTTTTTCTTTCTGTTGCTTTTAACCCACGTTTCAAGCTGTAGACACATATAGAAACGACAGAGAAATAAAATATCTCGTAAAATATATATTTTCTTTGAGACCATCAGTTTCAAGAGAAATTGAATTTATTTTCAAGATTCTATAATGTCAGTTTCATCGTTGCGGTATTTGCATAATAGATATGTATGTCTAGATATATTCAGAAAGATATCTAATATCTAGATTCCAATTATTTTATATACGCTGTTAAGGTTAACAAAATGACACGAATTCTATATATATGTTCACTTCAGAAGATGAGAAAATTAAATTTTAACCCAAAAGTAATTAAGATAAACTATCACGTCTATCTAGTTCGAAGAGATTCCGTTTCGCTTTGAATTATATATGTATTCGAATATTCACATTTACCAGTATTAGAAATATGCTATTTCGAATTGTTTTTGTTTTTTTGTGAACGCTAGCATTGCTGGTCATAAAGCAAACTGGATTATTATTTGTAATTTTATTTGTATAATTAACACAGTTAATTATAAATTTTGTTGCTGTGAATGCTAGCATTGCTGGTCATAAAGCAAACTGGATTATTATTTGTATAATTAACAGTTAATTATACATTTTGTTGCTGTGAATGCTAACATTGCTGGTCATAAAACAAACTGGATTATTATTTGTAATTTTATTTGTATAATTAACACAGTTAATTATAAATTTTGTTGCTGTGAATGCTAGCATTGCTGGTCATAAAACAAACTGGATTATTATTTGTATAATTAACACAGTTAATTATAAATTTTGTTGCTGTGAATGCTAGTATTGCTGGTCATAAAACAAATTGGATTATTATTTGTAGTTTTATTTGTATAATTAACACAGTTAATTATAAATTGTGTGGCTGTGAATGCTAGCATTGCTGGTCATAAAGCAAACTGGATTATTATTTGTATAATTAACACAGTTAATTATACATTTTGTTGCTGGGAATGCTAGCATTGCAGGTCATAACACAAACTGGATTATTACATTGTAATTTTATTTGTATAATTAACACAGTTAATTATAAATTTTGTTGCTGTGCATGCTAGTATTGCTGGTCATAAAACAAACTGGATTATTATTTGTAATTTTATTTGTATAATTAACACAGTTAATTATAAATTTTGTTGCTGTGAATGCTAGCATTGCTGGTCATAAAGCAAACTGTATTATTATTTGTAATTTTATTTGTATAATTAACACAGTTAATTATAATTTTGTTGCTGTGAACGCTAGCATTGCTGGTCATGAAACAAACTGGATTATTATTTGTATAATTAACACAGTTAATTATAAATTTTGTTGCTGTGAATGCTAACATTGCTGGTCATAAAACAAACTGGATTATTATTTGTAATTTCATTTGTATAATTAACACAGTTAATTATACATTTTGTTGCTGTGAATACTAGCATTGCTGGTCATAAAACAAATTGCATTATTATTTGTAATTTTATTTGTATAATTAACACAGTTAATTATAAATTTTGTTGCTGTGAATGCTAGCGTTGCTGGTCATAAAACAAACTGGATTATTATTTGTAATTTTATTTGTATAATTAACACAGTTAATTATAATTTTTGTTGCTGTGAATGCTAGCATTGCTGGTCATAAAACAAACTGGATTATTATTTGTATAATTAACACAGTTAATTATAAATTTTGTTGTTGTGAACGCTAGCATTGTTTGTCATAACGAAACTGGATTTATTAATTGTAATTTCTAAGCTTAATTACTAATAGTTTCGATATGAATACACCTGGTTCTTCTAATATAATTCCTTCTTAAAATTACTTTTTAATTAAAAATTATATACACTTAAAAAATAACAGTCATGTTGATTTTATGAATACATATTTTATATTAATTTTTTTTACGTAATTCCAGGAACAATGGACAGAAGCACAGCAAGAACGCTTAGAACTGCAACGAGCTCGAGTTCTCGAAGTAAACCGACATCTTCTGATGTTAACAGATAGTTGGGAACGTGGAGGACTTCCATTACATATGAACCTCGCTGTACACCACAGTCAACACCATGGAAGTACAGCGTCAGTCCACGGAGATGGCATTGTGTCCAGGTTAAAACAACAAAATCATTTACTAACAGAGGTAAGGACATACGGACAAACAACCATATAGCCCATATTAGGCGAACAAACATTTGCTGTAAACTATATTACAACATCCGTCTTTATATAATAGTTCACAATTAATACCACTAGCGCTATCTATGCTAGTTTCAAGGAACTGAAATTATAAAAATGGCGGTTCACCTTCATCACCTCAAAATGTATAATTGAAATATTTATTTTAGGAAGTAAGCCAGAAAAGCGAGCGAATAACCATGTTAGAGCGAGAAAAAGCATCTTTAATACGAGAGTTGTTACAAACACGAGCACCTAGACCCGGCCAGGAAGAAGCGGTGTTTTAAGGTATCATTTAAGGTTATGTGATAAAAAGTTGCCATTATTTAATAAATATGAAATTTCATTTGTTTATTTAGTGAATTTTTCACATGGTACTGCACCGTGTTTTTATATGAAATTTCGTACAATCAGAATTGTTATCTAATTTTGATCTCTAATAAATTTAAGTTTTCTTCAATTGAAAATTAGAAGAACTGCAATACAGCTTTTAGTAGGTTCGGGAAATGATGAACGAAACAAATCTTGCCTTTTTATGTAATTATTATCAATACCTATTTATTGTTACCTTAATACTTTTTATTTTCAAAAATATCGAAATTAAATTCAACAAAATATATTTCTATATATTGAGTTTGCACTTGTTTAAATGGTGCTGATTTTTGAGAAATGCCATTGAATTAAGGTTTATAAAAATATATGGATATTTGTTATATATATTACACATTTATTTTAATAAAATATACATTTATATTTACAAAAAATATTAAACTCTGTTGTTTTGTGTCGTTTTATTTAAAATTTGTTCGCTTTCATTTGTTTATATGTAATAAATACTATAACGACTACTTGCCATCATACATTTACCATGTTGTGAGAGCACGCAAGTTCAGTCGGCAATAGACATATAGACTTTTCAGTGTCTATGCTTATAAGCCTAGAACAGATCCTTCCACAAAATGGCGGATACTCAGCATATTGATGGACATACAATTAAAAAACGCCACCCCATTAACATTTCGTTATATAATTCAGTCAGTTGTGTGTTTTTACTTTCTTTTACAAAGTAATAAGTAAGTATTGTAATCATGAAAACTCGAGATTTTAACGGAGATACATGTTCCTTGAATCGAATGTGACTATTTTCGGATTTATGTCTGTTTGTGTGTGTCTGTGAACGCTATTTTTGAAAAAAATATTCAAACCAGAAGTGTATGTGTTCTATCTCCAATATCACTAGAACGGCTACACTTACGGAAAATATAGTTATGTTCATAATGAAAGATATTAATATTTCGTACAACTTTTGTTTGAAACATTTCTTCAAGAAATGTACCAGTTGCGAGAAAAATGCAACGAAACATTATATATATCTTGTTTACGTTGCCATGGATTCGCATGTAGCTTATAAAATCGGATCATCTGCTTTTTTGTCAGGAAAACAAAAGACTCTATTAGATAAATGACATTTCAGAATATTTCTGTAGAGTATTGGTTAGTTTGATTGCTTGTTTTGTTTATATATATATATATCTAGTGAAAACTGCGTAAAAGAAAGTCGAGTGCAGGCTACTCCGGATATTTTGTATATGCAAATTGGTATCTATGTGACGTTGCAAGTTTACGTGATTATTATGAAGTTACAAATCTCAAAACATATAAAATTTTAAACTGCTTATTTAGAATTTACAAAATTGGCACTAGTCAAATTTACAAAACCTAAAACTACAAAATCTGCATATAATATAGTGGATATATAAATTTGCGTATATGAATATATTCGAAAAATGGACATTCAACGTTTACCTACCAACCTAATATAACTTAAACAAACCTAACCTAACATAGACATTATAATCATCGTGCATGTTCGGTTGTTTTCGGATTTTGTCGATTCTGCTTTTGTCATTTCGGGTTTCGTAACTTCTTGTTAATTCTGCAGATGTTGAATAGAGTTTTGTAGATTCTAATTATGCAGTTTATAATTTTATATGTCTAGTTATATAAATTCGTGTATATTCGAAAAATTAACATTCTGTTTAGATGCATTTCCTTCGAATATATATATATATATATATATATATATATATATATATATATATATATATATATATATATATGTTATAAACGTAAATAAACGTCTAACGGGTTTTTTTTTTTGTATGCCCATCGATCAACTGTTTCTAATTATGCTGCACGAACCTTATTATTTATATAATATAAAGTAACGGATGTAATAAAATTAAGTACAATTTATAATACATCGATTTATATTTATCCTAATACAATATAAAATTGAAAAAAAAAAAAATATATATTACTGGTAAAAACAGGCATAGGTGCATGCACCGGGTAATGAATTAGGTTAGAAATACATATTTTTTAATTTGATTAAAGTACCAAATGATTTTCAAATGAAAAAAACCTTTTTACGACCTTTAATGTTTGAAATAAACCAAACACACACACACACACACACACAACAAACAATTCGATACGACAATGAAAGTAGCGACTGCAACTGAAGAATGTTACAGACTGACATGTATATTTAAATAAGAATTTATTTATTTTTAAGAATTTCTTGTGGTTCCCAATTGATACCATCATGTGGTAATTTTGAGATTATAAACGGATTCAACCATGTTAGAAACCATTTATCACCAAAAACCATTTCAATGTTTTTGATTAGACCAAAATCGTAACCAGCTAATTTATAATTTCTTTCATGCGTTATTTGTCCACTTAACATTAAATTTACATGAAAATAACTTAACACTATTGAAAATACCATTGCAATAATTATTAATAAAAACAAAAATAAATACCATTGATTCACTGTGTTCTCATAAATTAGCATCGCAAGTGGAAAAACAATTTTAATCCAAGATTGCGTACTAGTAAAATCAATGCGTACCCAAATAAAATGTGCATTAAAATACGTTGAGTATATAGTGGCTAGTGCCACATACATTACAAACATAATAAAATATCGGTTATTATCGTGTCCGATACAGCACCCGCTGAAGATACAATGATGATCTCGTTTCAAAATACAAGTTCTACATGTTTCACAGTGATACGATCTTGGCGGCGCCAAAATTTCACACACTGAACACAAACTCCAACCACTTTTTAATTCTGTAGACATCACACGACCCTTAACACTTGTATCCACTAATATCATCGCCACTAAATTCGTAATTAGGTTAAAAGCGGCGAAATTCCCCAAGCAAAAGTGGATATTGTACCAAACACTCCAGATTGCGTAATAGGTGGGTAACACAATAAATAACTCGAAGTAGTAGATAGTCGGTATGATTAAAAACACAAATACACAACATGCGAGGTCTACCCATGTTTTTGGTAGGATATTTCGTCTTGTCAACATTTTACAAACGATTTAAGGTTATGTTTGTAAAAGTAAACACTACGTTAAGGCTTCGTTGATACAGTTTTCTGTAATCTAGTGATAACGAAGTACCTCGAACACCTAGCGACAGCTATGTATGTTTGGTTGAACTTCAGTTCTTAGAAACCGGCGCTGCCTTCGATTAACATTTTCTGTCATCAGTCCATAGTACTGGTACTCAAACACCTAGCGACATCTATGAATGTTTGGTTGAACTTCAGTTGTTAGAAAACGGCGCTGCCTTTGATTAACATTTTGTGTCATCAGTCCATAGATAATACAGTTTTTTGTAATCTAGTGTTAACGAAGTACTGGTACTCAAACACCTAGCGACATCTATGAATGTTTGGTTGAATTTCAGTTGTTAGAAATCGGCGCTGCCTTCGATTCACATTTTCTGTCATCAGTCATTTTATTTTATGTGCTTGTGAAGTGTCAAAGTGATGGGTGTAAAATGTATTTCTTTTATAATTAACAAAACAATATGTTGATGCATATATTAGTGTCATTACAAATATGGGTTCACGCATTAGGTAAGTCCACGTCAAATTATTGTACAAAACTTATCAATTCTCATGAATGTAGCATATTATCATACAAAGTTTATACTTAAATGCAATTTAAATTAAGATAATCAATGAAATTATAACTTAATATACTTATTTACATTAAATTATATATACGATAATAATCCTAACCTAATTTTTTTATGTAAGATAATTATCTTTGTCCACCAAATTTGATAGTAGTTTTAAAAATTGCTCACATTAGTAACGTAAAAAATGTTTTGCTCGTATGGTTATTGCTAACTTTCTACGTCCTAAATTACCCTAATTGAGTGCTAATTTGCACATAGGGAAAACGTGAAACATTTTTTTGAATGTTTCTGTGAAATTGTGCCAAAAACTGAAGATAAAGAAGCGTGGATTATCCAACAGTATCCGGATACGTATAAAGATCAACAAGTTTTGAAAGCAGTGCCGAAATTTGCTTATCCATGCAAATTCGAAAAGTGAGTTTTTGATTATTTTTTTTTTTTGTGTGCAGTTTAAACATATTTTTATTTATATAACTTTCAAAATAATTTATTATCTAAGTAAACATTCTTTTACAACGCGATGTAAGGTCATATTTTATTTTACGATTTAAAATGAATTTATTTAAATTATTTAGACGACTAAGCGCCTTAAATATTATTTATATTCGCTAATTATGATTGTTGAATTGCAAGAAGCTATTTAAATTTTGCAATCACTAATAAGATACATAATTTGCATGGTTTTGAAACGAAAACAATTAGTAATTGTTTTTACTTTCTTTTACGAAGTAATATATATAGTCAATGTAACCCTTTTACTGTTAAGTGTAGGCTTACGAAGTAATGAGTAAGTATTATAATCATGAAAAATGTCGAACTCGAGATTTCAACGGATATACACGTTTTGACCTTCCCTGAATCGAATGTGACTATTTTCGGAATGACGTCTGTCTGTCTGTGTGTGTGTGTGTCTGTGAACGCTCTAGGGCCAAAACTGTCGAACGATAAATTATGAAACTTCAAACTAAAGACTTGTATATGCCTTAGATGTGCACCTCCTATTTTTGAAAAGAATATTCAAACCGGTAGTGGGCATGTTTACTCTATGCATTTTTTGTTCTATCTCCAATATCACTAGAACGGCTACACTTACAGCAAATATAGTTATGTTCATAATGAAAGATATTAATATTTCGTACAACTTTTGTTTGAAACATTTCTTCAAAAAATGTACCAGTTGCGAGAAAAATGCTACACGAAACATTATAAATATGTTGTTTACGCGTTGCCATGGATTCGTATGTAGCTTATAAAATCGGATCATCTGCTATTTTGACAGGAAAACAAAATAGACTCAATTAGATAAATGACATTTCAGGATATTTCTGTAGAGTATTGGTTAGTTTGATAGCTGGTTTTGGTTATATATATATATATATATATATATATCTATCTAGTGAAAACTACGTAATAGGAAGTCGAGTGCAGGCCACTCCCGATATTTTTTTATTGCAATTTTTCTTAGTAATCACAAATATTTTACAGTTAAATACTGACTATTGTTTTGTGACTCAAAACTTATGTATATTTTAACTTAACAAATATGCAAAGAACAGGTTTAAAATTAAAATTTCAACCAAAACTAACAACAAGAACTAAATTCTATGTTTAATTCTGTTTTAAATGTATTTGCAATGTAAATTGTTTCCTTATTTGTATTTATTTTTAAAAATGGTAATGTATTTAAATGCTAACTAATTTAGTTAATTTAACAAAAAAAAACTAAAGTAACCTTCACTCAGCTTTCTTATATTTTCATTATTTAAAAAAAACCGTCAAAAATCAATGATTTTTCATTAAATAGTACATTTTTTGAAGAAAATGTACAAACGATTTTTTTCAGTAAATGGTACATTTTTTGAAATATAATTGCAAACAAAAGTTCCTAGAAATTTTAATATCTTCAACTTTTATGTGAACATGTTTTTTTTAACTTATTCCATTACCGAGATAATAATTTGATATTTGAAAATACATATTAAAAAACAGTATATATTTAATATTATTTTTGAATATTTTTATAAGGTGAATATTAAAGAAACAATCTATATTTTATATTGAATAAACGATATTTGATAACGATATAAACTAATAAGCTAAATGGTTGAGTGCAGGCCACTCCACATTCCCCCCACTATATTTTAATGTAATTTTAATGAAGTTCAATGACAATTCTCGTTAAAAGTGCATCGTAATAAATTTGAAAGTAATTCCGTATTAATTAATATATTTAACTTAATTATATAATAAAATATGCCGATATATCTAGAATATATTTTACTGACGTTAATTCTAACTACTAAATCTCGTAATCAGAACTAATAATTACACAATAATTTCATAAGAAAACACGGAAAAATCACTTATTTTCCTCCATAAATATCCTGCAAAAAGTATTATTATTCAGTTTAACTCATTTATAAAACTAGTGCGACTAGTTTTAATAATTAAACAATTAAAAGAAAATAATGCATATTATGAAAATTGAATGCATTTCTCACAGCTTTCACGATGCTATTAAAGTATTTTTATTTTCTTTAAAAGATATGAGATTAGGGTTTGTATTCAATGGGAAGTATTTATGCTATTTGCCACGTACAGGAACAACGATCGTCAAAATGTTTAAACAGATTTTAATTTTTGTCACAATTATATTAGGTTAGTTATTGGCTTAAGCATTCGGTCGTGTGTCTGTAAAATTCTGAACCTACGCTTGTTTCTAACAAAACTATAAGAAATTTTAATATTTTTCATTGTTATATGATTCATGTATTCAAGATAGTAAAAAGTAATTAGAGCAAACCTTTACGACTGGTTTACATATTATTTTCAAGAAACTGAACATTTTCTTCCGAGTTACATTGAAATTTAGCTAATATCTATTTATGGCTCCATAGTTCATTGCTACAAAATAATGGGTTGTAAATCGATAAAAATAGTCTAAGCAATTTGAAATTTATATTGATTCTTGGTATATACTTGCTTTGACAAAATTGAAATTTCATGGTGCTAAATTTGTATAATGGAACGAAAACACATTCCGTATATCAATGGTCGTAAAATTTCGTTACATTTAAACATTTATATTTTTCTATCGCTTTTAAAGAAAATTAGTCTACTACTAAAACGTAAAAGAAAGTTCTGTGTTGACCACAACCGATTTTAATTTTTTTTTAATATATGATTCATGTTTTTTCTAACTCGCTTTGTTTTCAAGATAGTAAAAAGTTGCTAGAGCAAACTTTTACGACCGGTTTACATATTATTTTCAAAAATGGAAAACTTTCTTCCGATCTACATTTAAATTCTAACTTAAATTTTTATCAGTTTTTACATATCGAAAATAGTCAATATCAGTTCATGGAAGCTCAAAACGTATATAATATCTGTTAGATTTAAAATATTATGAATATATGTTATATTTTCTGCGAATTTTATGTGAAGGTTATTGTTAAATTAAATTTAAACAATTAAGAATGTTTAAAAACAGTTCTAGAATCACTGGAAAATTCTTGAACTTCAACAAGTGTGACGGATAAACATAATATAATGAATGAACTCTTTATGATTATGCGAATGATACATTCATTTTTTTTTTTTTTTTTTACTTTTACTGACATGTATATAACATTTACATAAATTCTTTGCATTACTGTTCATCTTGCTATTGTTTAAACAAGGTTTATAACCTAATATGTTGCAGATATTAATTTACAGTTGCAAAATTATTTTTTTAAATCGAAACAGGTACAAAATTGGACCATTGAGTCAAAATTATAATACAGTTAAATTTTAATTCGCCGCACAGTCGTGTGTCTGTAACAATCTAGGAATTATTTTTTCTTACTTTCGAACTCTAGATTTGAACAGACCACGTTTAGACCATCCATCGAATCTAACTATTTTCGCTCTAGAGTCTAAACTGACGCTTAATTTTGTTTTAAATTAATTCTACGATTGCTATAAAACAATATCAATATATATATTATAATTAGGGAAACGTAAATATAACTTATCTATTTTAAAAAGCAATTTTTCAGTACGTAAATGATACATTTTACGAAATAACTTTTAATATTATATGAGAATCATTTATTTAATAATGTCGTTTTAAAGATATTAGAAAAGTAGTATTACTTCCGGTTTTGATATTGTTTTCAGAAAATAGGTTTATTTTTGGACCCTATACAGGGCTTAAGTTTAAAGTTTGATGTATTTCCCATAAACAGTTTGCTGTAGAGTGGTTACAGACACACACGCACAAACATTTCAGGGATGGTCAAAACGTGTATTTCTGTTAAAATCTCGAATGCAGATTTTTTCCTGATTACAATATTTCCTTATATACATTCGTATATAATAACTATTTTTTTACAATTGCATACACAAGTATTAATGCATAACAGATTAAAAATACATTAAATTTAATTTGTAAAATGATTTAAATTAGTATGTATATGCATTATACATATAATACAAATTATTAAAACAATTTAATTACAATTTATCGAAAATTAATTAATAAATTACATAAATGTACATTACAATTTGTTTTATAAGTAATTAATTACAAAATAACAATTAAAACATTCTTAAAAGAGTTTATTACTCAATTACAAAAATATCAAAAAATTTGCAGTGGCCTACACTAGTCCTGTACGCGTATAAATACAATTAAAGAATATGATAAATATTTTCTAGTAGATTCATAATATTTCATTACAAAAAGTGAGCCAACGCTTATTCCGAAACGCATTTCATAATATTGTTTTAATTTCATTATAAATATTGACATTCGGTACTGCGATAACCATGAAAAATTTAGTAAACATGGTATAATGATTGGTACAATATTTAAAATGGTACGTTACTGAGAAAACTTATAAGAAATTATAGTAACTCCATTTTTGTAAGAATCTTGGTCGAATATAAATAATTGTAATCATGAAAACTCGAAATTGTTCGTTCTACAGAAAGAACTGTTGAAAATAAAAATAGGAAACTTTAAATTTTAGGTTTTTAATTTGTATATAGGAGGAAACCTCCTATTTATGAAAATAAAATCTAAGCAAGTAGGCTATTTCGGAAGTGGCCCAAATTACCCGATTCTTATAAAAGTTGAAGATTTAATATCTCATCATTCTATTACGTATTAAATTAGAAATAAATCGCATTGAACAATAGACAATATTACAATAATTTTAAATTTGCATGACACAGGTGCTTTCACATAGTCAAAGTTCCGTACACATAATTAATATTGTACACACAAATGTATTTTTTAATGGCATTGACTCAATTTCCGAGAAGTAAGATCATAGTAGGCAGGTATTGGTTTCTTGGTAAACAAATGAATAATAAAGAACTAACCCGCTTCTCGAATGACGTCATGTTGAATTATGCGAGCGATATTTTATAGAATCGGGAACTAGATACATAATAATAAATGATTCTCTCGCTGTTTGGAAACACGAGATCTACTCATACGTCACCACAGCCTTGGGCTTAGGAATTTTTAAATTGCATACATATATGAATAGATTTTTTGTTGTAAATAAAACTATTGTTTTCTTAATTACTTATATCTTTTGTTGACAATTTTACAACGAAATATTTATAGAGAAATGACCGTGACCGTTAGGACATTTTTTTGTTTTGATTTTGTCAAATTTTGTAATATTTTCATATTATCGAGTTTTAAATTACTGCATTACAAAATGTAATAAACTATTGGCCTTGAATTCAGAAAAAAGACGAAATATATATCTAGTTGTCTATATAATTAAATACACATTAAATATATCCATCTGTAGAATTATCAATGCAGATAACATTTACTTCAGTCGAATTGAACTAGAAAATATAACTGGTTGCTTGATTGGATCTCCCGGACATTTCCGTGACCATCTTAACTTAGTGCCATTTATCGACCAGATTTATAAATAACACGTTGAAATCGTCGGATTAATTCTGTTGGTTGAAGGTTATTTTTTTTTATGAATTATAATCAGTTAATAAAAGCTTATAAACAAAAATAAATTAAATACAGATAATAAAAACAAATATTGATTCATAATTTAATAACAACAAACTGTAACAGAATATTATTATGATTATAATAATCTTATTATATTCGCAGAAAAATTAAGGATTACTCATAGAATAAGTAAACGACCCGCGTCAAAAAAAGTTGCCCACCGTTGCTAGTGGTTTTGTTAATTTTGTTGAAAATTAGAATTTCTACCATTTTGTTTTCTCTGCAAAATTGCTTTTGAAAATGACCCATTTTACACATAATGATAGCGTTTCACGGAAATTTAGCTGGAATTTAAAACAAATACAGCACTATTATATTAAATAGATAGTGCAACTATAAAAAGGTCAAGTGAAGGTCACTCCAGCTTATTTATATATTCTATGGTCACTTCCTATTCTAAATATAAATATTAAGAAATTATAAAGTGCATTATTTCACACTATAATCCTTGATTGTATATTAACATAAATAATTGTAATGTGCTCAAAATATACATATATGAAAATTGCAAAATGATTTAATTATTCATTAACTGCAACGAAATTTCTTGTTTTTGTTTTTCATTAGTAGACGTTCATGAATTCACCCCTAGAGCCCTATTTCGTAACTGTAAAGGATTATTCACGGCGAAACAATCAGTAATTAAGTTTAGAAATTATAAGTAATAATTCCAGTTTGTTGTATGACATATAAAGTTAACGTTCACAGCAAAACAAAATTTATCATACATTATGTTAATTTTGTTGCTTGGAATGTTAGCATGGTTTGGCATAATACAAACTAGATTATTATTTGTAATTATCTAATCTTAATTACTATTTGGTTCGCCCTGAACACGCCTTATAGGATTGTTCACAGCGAAGCAATCAGTAATTAAGCTTAGAAATTATAAGTAATAATTCCAGTTTGTTGTATGACATATAAAGTTAACGTTCACAGCAAAACAAAATTTATCATACATTATGTTTATTTTGTTGCTTGGAATGTTAGCATGGCTTGGAATAATACAAACTAGATTATTATTTGTAATTATTTAATCTTAATTACTATTTGGTTCGCCCTGAACACGCCTTATAGGATTGTTCACAGCGAAGCAATCAGTAATTAAGCTTAGAAATTATAAGTAATAATTCCAGTTTGTTGTATGACATATAAAGTTAACGTTCACAGCAAAACAAAATTTATCATACATTATGTTTATTTTGTTGCTTGGAATGTTAGCATGGCTTGGAATAATACAAACTAGATTATTATTTGTAATTATCTAATCTTAATTACTATTTGGTACGCCCTGAACACGCCTTAAAGGATTGTTCACAGCGAAGCAATCAGTAATTTAGCTTAGAAATTATAAGTAATAATTCCAGTTTGTTGTATGACATATAAAGTTAACGTTCACAGCAAAACAAAATTTATCATACATTGTTTTAATTTTGTTGCTTGGAATGTTAGCATTGTTTGTCATAATACAAACTAGATTGTTATTTGTAATTTTCTAAGCTTAATTACTGATTGTTTCGCTGTGAACAATCCTTAAAGGTCTAGCGAGCCAATTAGAAATTACAAATAATAATCCAATTTGCTTTATGATAAGTAATGCTAACGTTCACAGCAACCAAATTATAATTTCTGTAGAGTATTGGTTAGTTTGATAGCTGGTTTTGGTTATATATATATATATATATATATATATATATATATATATATATATATATATATATATATATATATATATAATGAATGCTTTAATTTTGTTGTTATTGTTTTTACATTGAACGGCTGAAGAGCGTTTACAGACACACCGACTCAAGGACCCTCAAAATGAATATTTCCATTAAAATCTCGATGTCGATTTTTTTGCTGATCCCTATACTTATTATTTCGTAAAAGAAAGTAAAAATGTATAGAGCTGCAACAAAATCATAATCACCGACTAATCGGACTAATCGGCCGGCGATAATTTAAATACTAAATATACTTTTGGCAGGAAGTACCCTAGCAAATCCTTAACTTTTATGACATCATGAACTTTCATTATGTATTATATATTAAATATACATCTTGATATTTATTTCTTTTCTTTATACGATGACTAATAGCTGTAGAATTTTTGCCGTAATTGGCATATAGTAAATAATTTAAATTCATTCATACATGATTACATTTCAATAATTATAAATACAATTAGTGTGAAGTGTATTTGTAATGATTCATTGTTATTGTTTACAGTGTGAGAGTCCAACATTATTCGTTCGTTTTCACGGACATCGAATCGAAATGGACGTTTGGATTTTGCCGACATGATCCGAAAACGGAAACGGCGCTTGTTGTCTTAAGTTATCTTCCATGGCATCAAGCGTTCTACAAGTAGGTTACGGTTTTGTTTGTGATGTACTTGAGATGTGACAGCCTACAGAATACCATTTATGTGTACTTTACATATTTACATAATAAGCGAATTATTCTTTGTCTTTCTACAGATTTTTAAACAATATTGCTGTGTTATTACACAGTCCTCGCTCAGATGATTTAAGAGATTTTTTATATGAAACTTATAGAAGAAAAGTTCCTGATAGTGGGGGTGCGTTTTGCGTTCCATTTAATAAAGGAGAGAGTGTAAGTTTATTTAAAATAATATTTTCATATATTCAATAATGTACTTAAAATTAGATTAAAACACACAAAATTCTTTATTTACGACTAGTTTCGGTTATTAAACCATCTTCAGGTTTGTGTTTTAATCTTATGAACGTGTATTTGTGATTTCAGACTTTTAACTGTGAATGTCCTGATAGATACAAATTACCCAGTATTCCTGAAAACGTAAGTAATTTATCAATTTTATTTAGACCACTTTCAAAATGAGAACCATCTATTATAATTTTTACTTTCTTACACGAATGTATTTTACCGGAAATACACGTTTGGACCATTCTTGAATCGTTACTAATTATTTTCTGTCTGTGATCGTTCTACTGTGGCAACCTGATCATTTATTTATTTATATATTGTTCCTGTAACTTCGTTACAAAAAATATTGATAATAAAATATGCAATTTTCTTGTCAAAAATATAATTTATATTGATTAAGTTATTACACTCCTATTTATGAAAACAATATCTTAATCGGAAGTAATGATTTATTATTGGCGTTTTTCCAATATCTCGTAATCGGCACGAGTTAGTGAAAAATGATTCTTATAAAAGTTAAACATAATTATATTTCTAGCCACTTTTGTTCGAAAAAAGTACCATTTACAGAAATATCGCTTTTGTATATAGCCTTGTTATATTTAAGTTTTCCTAGTGATAATACATATTAAAATTGTTTCATAGCAATCGTAGAATATATTTAAAACATAATAAAGCAATATTATAAAAATGAATACGGCAAATATAAGAAAGTGAATGTCATTATATATTTTTTTTACGAATTAGTGTAACAGTTCCTATATAAGGCGTGTTTCTTCGAACTCTGATTTGCAATCTAACTAATCAATCAAATAAAATCATGATTATGAGAATCACGTTTCTTCGTTCGTTATTAGTTATCCCTACTCTTCCATTTTGTGACCAGAAACTGACAATTCCCATCCCCTTGCGAATCATATTATTTCTATGATTACTTGGATTGAATCACAAAACTGGCGAAGATACACGACTATAATCTTATGTTTTTGAGTGTAAATATATTTTTATACCACAGATAATACAGTAACTGTGTTAAAATTAATTAATTTTTGGTAGATTAGAGTTACCAAAAAGTATAATATGAAACTGATTGTTACATTACAACAATTAGATGACGTAAAAATACATAGATAACGCGGATCAGTATTGTTTCAAAAAAGACGACCCGCAAATTCCTCTAATATAAATTTTGGGAGTGTAAATATATTTTTATACTACAGATAATACAGTAACTGACTTAATTACCAAAAAAGTCTTATATGAAACTGATTGTTATATAACAACAATTAGATGACGCAGAAATGCATAGATAATGCGATCAGTGTTGTTTCAAAAAAGACGAGCTGTAAATTCCTCTAAAAAAATTTTTGGGAGGTGAAGATGTTACCAGTTCTCTCGGTGTTTCTGATTCGGTACTATTACGATAATATTTTACTATTACTGTAGTAACAATCCAATACAAATACAAATAGAAAACAATTGGCAATCGGCTATTAATAATTTTATTACTTATTTTGCGGTTCATTTAAAACATATAATAATAATAATTACACAAGCTTTAATAATAAATTACTTAGTTATTAGTATTACTACTGTTGGTTAACTATCTTAATTATATTTTACTATGGTACACGTAACATTTTTTTAATGTACTTTATATTATATAAAAAGAAACAAGAAATTATATATTGTTAATAAGATTGATATTCATGAAATAATATTGAAATTAATTTAAAATATAACGAAAACGATACTAATTCAAGCGAACAATACCCAACGAAATAGTTTGAAATTTTACCACTTCGTATTAGTTCTCAATAGAGCTATAATCTTATATGTAATGATATATAGAACAGAAATCGAAAAATAAATCGATTTATGGAAGTTAGACTATATAGTAACAAAGACACTCAATTTTATTATCTTTTAACTGAAATACTTATCCACTGTAATCGTTTACCGTTTTGACGAGCTCAAGAATTAGTTACTAGATATCTACGAGTCAATTTGGGTCACTAATACTTCTGTTTTTTATATTTGTTAACGAAACCTCCAAATTAGAAAATAACGCTAAATAAATTTAAATATCCATGAATTGATGCAAAATATGCATTAAATAGGACAATCGATGCATATTCAAATGTGAGCAATCCTGCGCTTGCGCATTGAATCTCAAAAGTGGTCTATTTTACTAAATATCCGAAATAAATAATAATATAGAAAATATTTTTATTATTATCTTCTAGCGTAACTTAACCGAGTATTACAATGCAGTCGAGATGCACAATATGATGGCGATTTTCGCTTCGATGCTGAACGAGCGACGCATCATATTCACATCGAGAAAGCTGGATCGGTTGAGCGCATGTGTACAGTCGGCCAATGATATCATTTATCCGATGATATGGCAACATATATTCATTCCTGTTTTACCCCAGCAATTGGTCGATTATTTACTGGCACCTATGCCGTATTTAATTGGTGTACCTTATGAAGTATTAAAGGTAATTATCACAAACAAATATTATGAAATATACATTTTGACGAATGTTTTTATTTATGTATAACTAAATAATTTAAGTAATAGTTTGAACCACGCGAGATTATAATCGGTACTTTTTTATACTGACACAATATAAATATTGGTTTGTGTCGGTTAAACTTCGCCTTTTTGGCACTAAACTTGATTTCAATAGTAGCCATTTGAAAAATTTACTATATACTGGAAAACCTGGTTTTTAAAAATGACTTTTTACTTTTATGTTTCCCTATTGCATATTGTCATTAAATTAGAAATACAATTTAAAACAAAATTTTGCAATATTATTTATATACGTAATCACAGTATAAGAAAGTCGAGTGAAGGCCACCCCAGCTTATTTAAAAAAATATCTTAGTCGTAGTGTATATTTATTTTTGCTACTTTTTTGTTATTTTGAAATCGGCAAGAGGCGTAGAAAAAGATACTTATATATTTTATAACTTTTGTTTGAATTTTTTCTCAAAAAAAAACGAACCATTAACTGGAAAACCGCTTTTGAAATTAGTAAATTTATATGTTGTGTCCATGGCTACCACATTTACAAAATTCTTTTATGATAATTGGGTAGAAATTTCCGTTCTCTCTGTTTTTATTAATAATTATATACTACGGTCACCCGTGGGCTGCATGTGCCCATATGGTATACAGAACATAGGTCAGTTTTGGCTGGTGGCGAATTTTATATGCAAATTAGGCAAAAATATGCACTTCTCTCCATATTAAATACTTCAAAATTGAATACATGTTACTCCCCTGTTTACAATGTTTCCGTAACTCGTACGTCACTAATTCACATTGAAATACTGTTTTTGACGCTCACGTGGTAGCACTTTTATTTATATTTGTTCTTTGGTCGGTCACTTTAACATAAATCCTTAATAGCGACTCACAATTATTCACATTGACAGAAAATAAATGTCAATTGATAATATTTGATTTTTATCCGTATTATCACTTTCGATTTATTTTCCCAACCTTACAACTTCAGAGGAGTAGTTATTGTTTTATTTCACTATAGACTATTTGATTATTTTATATAAAAATATTAACAGTCACCATGGCGCAGCGGTTAAGAGTATTGCTTTTCATCCTGGAGGTCGTCAGTTCGATCCCCGTCTATGCCAATTTGCATTTTAAAAAAAGCTATCTACACATACACACTTACTCACATACATATATACAAACATACAAACATTTCTGGGTAATTATATTAATAATACCACCATAAATCTACTTGTATAAGAAAGTCCAGTGTTGGACACTGCAATTTGTTTTTAATGTATTAAATTGGTTCATTTTCTTACTCCGTCGAGCCAATTCTTCTTTAGGGCTAGTAAATAATAAGAATAAACTTGCGAAACGATTCGCACAGAATGAACATATTCTACTATAAACGCAGTTTTCTTTCAAAACGCAACAAAATATGCAAATTACTTTCTTCTTTGGATTGTTATTTTAATAAAAAATAAAAATGGAAACGAACAGCGCATTAACTACGTGTGCATGTGAAATAATTAATTCAATAGACGTATATTCCGACAAAATAGAAACAGTCTCATTTACTTTCATGCCACTGTTTGTGTGTGGCATTTATGAATTTATCATTATAATGTTACACATTAGATATTCATTGCAAATGGAACCCAGTTCACACGATTCAGCGACTTGTTTAATCATGTTTAAGTAAAGGGAGATGTGAATGTTAGTTTAGTGTATGTGTATCATGTGTTCCAGGCTGTTCACAAGCAAGATATTGGCGAGGTGGTCATTTTAGATGCAGATAGCAACCGAGTCGAAACACCGTTTAACGACATAAATAGTCTTCCGCCGGAAACTGTAAGTGTGCATTACGCATTTTCAATGTATCCGTTGTTCATATTATAGTTCCGTTAAACTTAAAATTAAGTTATATGAATTTTATTTTTAAAATAAATAAAGAACTTTAATGCATTCTACTTTTTTTTTAATATATTAATTTGTTTTAATGATAGTTGCTTTATTAAAATTTAATATAGAGATGTACCTCAGTATCAAATTAATACGTGTTTGGTTCGTCGTACAATATATACAAAGGAGCTATAGTATTCGGTTATGTGTGTAACATTCTTAGAATCAAAAAATATATTTTAACAATATTTGATATTAATATAATATGGGTGTCCAATTAATTCTGATTTAATTTTAAATTCAATAGCCCTTATGTATACAGAGTTCAAAAAGGATCCCTCGTTTTTTGAATCTATATTAATAACGATATGAATAGTTTACTGTAAGTGTAAATGGCGCATTTTGAATTCCTTGAAATTACAATTTGCTTTTATCTATATAATGTTCCTTCGTATTAACCCAAATACCATAATAATAATTATTATGAAGTTTAAATTGTTTTTATCTATATAATGTTCCTTCATATTAACCCAAATACCATAAAAATAATAATTATGAAATTTAAAGTATGGAATCGGTTTCATTGTTGAATCGTGAATTATTTTATCACTTCGAATCACGTAAATACACATTTTTTTGGTAACATTAAATATAATCTTATAAAAAGTCAGTTTGTTCTAAAAATCTTACAATAAATAAGTATTATTAACCCTTTGTGTGCCAGTAGTTCCAGTTAGGCACAAACTATTTTTAAAGTACCATTGTCTTTTCCTGGAACCACGCACTTGCCACGTTATGGAAATTTTAGCTGCTTATTTTATTAAATATTTTAACAAATGATTGTAAGAATTTGAATTTGTGTATAAAAATTGTTAAAACATTAATATTGATTCGTTCATGCATTTCATAATTGTGTATGTATTTTTGTTTTTCTTTAGGTAAGTTTTCTGAAGAAACAACTCCGAAATCGTGAAACATTATTCGGCGATGGTATCTCTCGAACCTTTTTACGTGCCCTAGTGCAACTAATCGGTGGTTACCGAGAAGCGTTGCTATTTCAAGAAGGTCAACTTATTACGTTTTGCGAGAAAGCGTTTATAGAATCTAGACCTGTTACTATGCAACCGTTTCTACGAAAAATGTTACAACTACAAATATTCCAACAAGTAAGTAATCAATTCCATTATTTTTATGTATTAGATTTTCAAATCATTTTAAAACTCTGTTATAGTTTATTGAAGAAAGACTGCAAATGTTAAACAAGGGCGAAGGATTCACGGACGAATTCGAAATGGAAATTCATATACATTCGGAAAAATCTAGTTCAAAATTAAAACAACAATACAAAGACTGGACGGCTACGATGAAGAAGGAAGGTAGTGCATTTTTGAAGAGTTTCAAGGATAAGGTAAATAGTTTTCTGATAATTTATGTGTTTTATTTCTGTTTTTTATTCCTTATTAGAACAGATTTTTAAGCCATTTACTACATACACAATGTAAGTAATTTTAACTATTACTGAATGCAACATTTTTGAACCCTTTCGGGTATAAGTTGTATATTATTTGTGTTTTGTGAGTTTTCAATGCATTGTGTATGTGTATTATTTATTTCAATTTGTTTATTTCAAGGCTTGTTCACATTGCTTGAGATACAATTTAGATTGCGTTGTGTTTTGCTTTTACAGGCGAATCCTGCTGTCAAGACCGCTGTGAAATCGGTGAGTGGTGCTTTTGGGTTTTTCTATTTGCTACCTAATCAAATCAAAACCGTACAATTTTAATACTATGTTTGTATTTGTATATTAAGTAAACACACTTAGATAGTTACAAATATAAAATTCCGTCGGTACACATGGTTAATTAATTCAATCTTGCCCGTGACATAACAGATTTTAAATTGTTCTGTACAGTGACACCAGATAGAAATCACTTATCATTCATCACCTACATTATACAATTTAAAAAGCTGAAGTAGCCTTCCCCTAACTTTATTGTCCTTTCACTATTTGTATTTATAATAATGTTTTAAGTTCATATTCATCCTACTATTGGAAAAAAATCAGGTGCACTAGGGAAAAAACATAAACTAATCATTTTCAAAGGTGATTTTTCAATAAATGGTACATTTTTCGTAAACCTCTTTGAACAAAAGTAGCTAGAAATTTGAATAATTTCAACTTTTATGTGAATAATTTTTACTTTCTTATATTGTATTCTATAAATTATAATAACTGAATATTAGTCTATTTTATACACATTTGCTTTGTATAGTTATTATTTTCTAAATTTACTTTCCTTTGCTTATCTTTAAATGTTATATTTTTATTAAATTATTTTCATAATAAATTAAGTAAATTCAACGTATAATTCATATAATTTATACTGAAATACCATGTAATTCTTATAGGTAAAAGAAGGGCATAAAGGTGTTAAAAGTGCCTATAAAGGTTTAAAATCTAAATTCCGTGAAAGTCAAGGTCCCGAATATTTAGAAAGAGGTATGAAAGTGTATGGTGACGGTGTAGAAAAACCCCGCTCAGCGCCCAATTCTCCTACGGGTAAAAGAAGACCGTTTACAGCATTTGGAGTCCCAAAAACAACGTACAGAAAAGAACGACAGTGCTTAAGTACTGCAGTTGAACGGTAAGTTAATTTAATTCAATTTGCATCACTACTTTTCATTTACTTTGAAAAATAATGTTATATTTTACAGGCCACACAGTTCGCTTAGTCCGGATTCGACATCTATGTCTCCGGATACTCCGGACCGATCACAAAGTGCCACCCCTAGCTTGGAAATTCCGTCGATTGAACTATTTAGCGAATTAAATCATTTATTCCAGTTACATCCAGACGGACAGAACGATTCACCGCCTATAGATCGATCGGTAAGTTATATTTATTGTCATTTTTATCGATTGTTTTGTAACTAACATGTGTGATTGCTTGCATTATTAAAAAGGTAGTTTATTTATGTGTTTTATTTGTATTAGTTAGATTAGCTTGGATGTTCAAACATTTTAAATTTTAGATAGACAGTAATAAGTTGTTTTTCATTTTATGTAAACTACCTTTTTATCCTCTTTTTGTGATAATATATTCTCAATATGTAATTAATAATGTACGATTCCAAAACTTGAGATTCAAACATATCTATTTGTTGTATTGTTACAAATATTAAGGAAAACTAGGGTCACCCGTGTACACCATGTGCCCATATGGTATACAGAATATATGCAAATTAGGCAATAATATGCACTTATTTCATATTAAATACTTAAAACTTGAATAATAACATGTTTTTCCGTTTAAACAACAATTCAAACAATGTTTCCGTAACTCGTACGTCACTAATTCACATTGAAATACTGTTTTTGACGCTCACGTGTTAGCATTTTTATTTATATTTGTTCTTTGGTCGGTCATTTTAACATAAATGCTTAATAGCTACTCACAAACTTCAAATTATAGTAAATAAAACTTAATTTTATTAACTAACAATTATTTATATTTCTCATTGACATACAATATCAATATAATATAGCAGATACCACTCTGTGTAAAGTATACAACACATCAAATTAATTGAAGATTTCTCACAAAAACTATTTTGACATTTCATTCTGACGTTTGATTCGTTTTTGTCTATTTCAAAGCAGACTGAACTTCAGAAGAGTAATGCTTGTTTTATTTCAGTATAAACTTTTTTTTTTTAATAATATTAGCCGTCGCCATGGCATGGTGGCTAAGACTCGCCTCTTACCCTGGAGGTCGTGAGTTCGATCCCCGTCATACATACATACATTTCCGTTTTTACAACATAGCGATCGCCCATATTCTATCTACAATTCTATATATTCGTATTGGTCGTTTATTTGTTTGCAAAACTGATGACAACTAATACTGCGTCGTTTAAAAATGATTTATTGTCATTAAACTATCGCCAAAATTAACTACACAGTAACAGAATAATTGGATATGCAGAAAATACCTACACAACTATTTTCACGCTAGACTTATGCCTGTTTTACACGATGCAATACATTGATCAATAAATTGATCCCATGAAATAATATCAATGTTGTTGACTAATAAAATAGTCCAAGTTTTGGAATCGCCAACGAATTTCATTCTCACTCATCTACTCGTACTACATTTAAGTGTGTGTCTACTCCGATTACAGCTTAAACCCGTACGCAGTTTAGAAAGCTTCAAGCACAGCTCAAGCACAAGCCCCGACGGTTGGGCTTCCACCACCACCTCTTATCGTTCACGAACAGGTGCACATCCCCATACATCCTCCCCACAAAACCATTTCTTCTCCAGCTCGTACTCCCCTGATACCACATCATCTATGTTCGACACAACTACTAACTCCCTCTTACTACAGACCAGTCCCACTCCTCACGATAATGTATTCAGCCCTGTACCAGCACCCCGTCCTCTGCCCCCCAAAGACCTGTTCGGTTTGACGCCGTTTGTTGTTGGTGGCGGGCAGAATGAGAATGGTGATACTGTTTTTCTTGTCGCTTCCGAAAATAGTGTAGATATGGTTAAGTTATCGCCGCCAGCCTATTCGCCCAGACGTAGTACTAAGGTTGGTGTGTTTACGTACATTTTGACCCATGTTTTGTTTACATTTCTAGTCTAGCAAGAAGCATTCAATTTTGTTTTTAATGCATTTTATTTGTCTTGGAATTAATCGAATGTTATTTCCTTTAATTTTTTTAAATTTGAGAATAAATATGTTTAGTAATGCATTTTGCATGAGTATATTTGAAATAAAAATACAGATAATGGTGCAAACTACGACCAATAAACTTGGTCTATGTTTGAACAATAAGAGTTAGGTTTGGTTATACAATCGTCCCTCGCCTAGTGCACGGCATTAAATTCAGAAATCCCCGCCTAGTTCACCGGCTGAGGAGGGGTCGCGTGACGCCGGTGTATTAGGCGAGGATTAGCTCGTGTTCTAGGCGGGGGGTGCACTAGGCGAGGTACGAGTGTATATATTATTTAGGTCTGATACGACTATTTAAAATTTCATAGTCTTCTAGCTACAGAATTTAGAATACTACTAGTATTCTCTTTAGTTTATATATTCAATACATTCGGTTTTCTTGCTATGTTTCAAGTTCTTTTCTTTATAATTATCAAATTAGAGCAATGTTATTTAATTACAAACATTAATGTCTCTTTGAACTAGTATTACAAGAAATAGCAGTAAATAGTGGTCATATTTGAGGAATTTTAGTATTATTACGAATAGTGTACTATTTATTTTATCTATTTCCATAATAAATTAATTTACTTTTGTTTTGTTTATTGGCAGTAAAGTATACGCAATTAAAAATAATATATTAGTTTTACATCAATTTTCAATATGTTCCTTTTCATTTGCATAGTTGAGCACTTCACTTCATTAATTTTTGGTGTTTGCAAATACAATAACACTCAATATCATTACATCATAACTTTCCCATATCAGTTTTTAACCATTTCTATTCGCAGCGTTTTTCTAAAACACTTGATATTTCCAAAATAAATAATAGAAAGAAGATAAAACCGAAGATCTAATCCGTCTAGATTCGGTGTCATCCGATTTAGACGATTTCGATCCATTACTATCGAAAGATCGTAACCAAGTCACAGATTCATCGCCTGAATCCCAAACGCCAGTGTTTACAAAAGGCCTATCGAATCCCCTGTACCAATACTATGTGCCTAGTGGTTCAAGTAGTATGACAAACGGTAGTTTATTGACCAATCACAATGTAACACCCGACAAAAAAACACTGGAATCATCCTCAGTGAACAACGACCAGTATTGGTTGAAAGAGTACGGCCTGGACTTTGATAGTTACAAAACGAAATTGGATACTAGCAGTGCAACAAATACGAACTATACCAATGGTGTCAAACAACAAAATTGGGACACGTTTAATTAAATGCTTAAAATAATAAATGGCTGAAAATAGGGGCAGAAGACTAGTGCCACTAGTTTAATACAGATTTGTCACGGAACTATTAAGAATGTTATTATTAAATGACTATAACAAATAAAAATATATAATAGGCGGCCATTTGTTTAGTATTCAGTGTAAACACATGTACAGTGTCCCTCTATAATTATCTGGCTCGGGACTCCAGTAAGAATTGCAGATGGTGCTTCCGTAGGAAGCGGAGAATAGAAAGAGAGGAAGTATATCCCCGCATGACAGTAAAGGAGAGAAAGACGGCAAGGGGACCTATTTTTCTCAAAATTAGGGGAATATGGGAGTTACAGAGGTAAGAATTATAGAGAGAAAGACGGCAAGGGGACCTATTTTTCTCAAAATTAGGGGAATATGGGAGTTACAGAGGTAAGAATTATAGAGGGAGCATTGTTATAACAATATGTGCTACTGCCGTCGGTAATTTCAGTTTGCAATAGACCACTTTTGAAACGTAATACACCTAAAGTAATTAAAAAATAATAATTTGTATCGGATGCGCTAATATTACGTTTATACACATAATATACTTTGGTGTATAGGTAATTCTCGGTTTACGAACGAATTCTGTTGTTCGTTATGTGGTCTATAAGAACAGTGTCAAATGTATACATGACTATTTAGTCTTCTGCTCATGTGTGCTATACTAAATGTAATACATTGGTTATAAAATTACGTAAATTTGTTATTTAAAATATATTAATGAAGGATGAGTCCATTTTTATCTAAAATAATATATACAATTTATAATATCGTTTAAAATCAATATGAAGCTATCTCTGATATTAATATTTATTTTAATTAGGTTAAGCTCTATAATGGGTGATAATTAATCTTTCAGTGATTTTATTTTGGCAATATTAAATTTTGTTCGAATATCTAACAAATATCTAAATCGTAAAAATTAAGCAAGCTTGTAATTATTTTTATGAATTCTGTTAACTATTTTGTATATTTTAATTAGTTCAAATCTTTTTTTTTTTTGGAATTGCACATATTTTAAGTCAAATATTTTACAAATTACGAAATCAAAACATTTTTTTTACAACATAGAAGTCTTACACAACATTTTATTGCATGGAAACCAAAGTTAATTAAGTAAGGTACATTTTTATGTAGCAGTGTTGCAATTATTACTATAAACAAAGTTATTATAACTATTCGAGCCATAATTTGTACCCACACGCCATGCCCATCTTATGCCTGTGGCACACGATCGGACAATTGAACAACTGATTGTACGTTTGGTAAGAAGAAGTTCCATAAAGTTATAGGACTTCATATTTTGTTTTAAATGTTCGATTGTGCCTTATAATGCGTTGCAGGTAACGTATATCATAGGGTAAATTAAATGTAAACCGTATATCGCAAGCTTCAAGTTGAGCAAAGACCGTAAATACATTTATTTACTTATTTAACTACAACCGTCATTAAATTATTCGCATTATAAATTTATATATTTTAGTTTAAATACACAAATAATAAAATATTTACTGTGTCGAATAAATCAATCGTTATACGGAATCAAAAAAGTTGGTATATGTATTGTTTCCAAATTTGTCGACGGTAATTGGTCCGATATAGAATAATTACTTTGGTTTCCACGGAAAAATAGATTTAATGTTGTGCATGTCGCCTATTCTAGCCAGTGGTTCTTAATCTATGGGGTAAGGCGTAAGTTGTAATACTGTATGGCTCATTCGTGTTTATCCTGTTGCTATATGTTAGCTAGTTTACGCGCACGCACGCACAGGCAACGGTTATTACATTATTTGTTAACATTAAATTGGAATCTACTCCATGAATGAAATAAAAACAGGAGATTCACGGTTATCTCCTGTTGTGAAATATGGGGAATCCCCGAATAAATGTTAAGAACCGCTGACTGCACATATTTTTTCGTATATTTTATTTTAGAGAATGGTTTTGAATGACGTTTTATTGTAAATAGATTGTCGGTATTACAGTACTATATGTAAATTTTCATGACATATCATTGTTCATTTTCAAATCATCAAATTGTATGAAAAATATTAAGCAAATTTTCTACTAAAATGTAGCTGTGCTACATTTTATTTTATTATAAAAATGTAAGTAGGTGAAAGTAGAAAACATAATTTTGTTCATTTGTATATATTTCGTACTAACTCAAAATTTCTAGAACTGTTTAAATGAATTAAATATATATATATATATTTTTTTTTTTCATTTCAAATTGTCGCTCTAATAATATTTTTATTTGTATCAAACTATTTTCTATTTCCAATGTTATTTACCCAACGTTATTTTCGGGATTTAACAATAACTGCGTTCGGCAATTCGAAACAATGTACTATTTCATACTTTTGTGACCTTGAAGTTCGAATATTATATCTAAATTCATGAAATATCCGAATATCAAGGTCATACTGGTTCGAATTAACGAACGCATATTGAAATGTAAGTGCACAGTTTTGAGTTAAGATGGAAGTATACACATTATTTTATTTATTTACCCGTATTTTATAATTTGGTGTCTAAATGGTCTAAATTTTGAGCTGAAAATAGAGTAACTATAGATTAGTGCTATGAAATAAATAAGACTTATTATTTATATTAGCAAATTTTCAATTATAAGAAGGACCAAAACTGATCGTTTTCTCACCAAATTAAAAAATACATGTTCATTTAAAAATTACTATTTTAAATTTTGTTTTATTATTTATATGTTATTTGTATATTTTCTATTATCTGTAAGACACTTTTATTATTATTATTATTTTGTTTTACAATTTTATTTATAGAAAATTATTCATTTCAGATCATTTTTATTTGTAAATTATAGAATTACGAAACATTATCAGGTATAAAAATACAAATTTCGATTATTATAAAAATAATGTGTGCATATAATGAACCTAGAATTGTAGCTGTGATAAATATTAAAGAAAAATTAAATAAACGAAAATTATATCAAATAACGTCGGTGCTTTTAGTTTTCATATTCTGTAGGTAAAAAAAGATAATCAATATTTTATCATAATCAATAATTGCAGCAATATCTCCAGCTCGCTGTAAAACTAACATATTCAATGTTGATATAAAATTATCTTTTTAATAATTAAAAATTGTGGATTTCAGTGTTTGCAATTATTTATGTTTTATTCTTTATTCTTGAAAAAAGGCAATTTCAAGATAATAATGGGAAGTACCGAAGTATTCGTATACTAGCCATACTTAGGAAATTTTGCAAAAGGGATATCAAAGTCCAGACCAAAAAATATTCATTAAATATATTTATTTGTATAAAAAAATAAATAAACAAGTTTGAAAAATGATAATTTTCAATATATTACTTAAAAATACACATATCAAAACATTTAAACACTTTTTATGAAAATATTACAAATAATTCTGTTATTAAAAATATACTTTAAAATCAGAAATATTTGATTTTGTAATTTGATTGTTTAGTTTTGAAAACGCAAATAAACATGTTGACAAACGAATAATTTTACATTGGAATACGTTTTATATCTAATTGTAAATGACGGTGCATGCATGTTTTTCTCTAAAATCTGTGAGACTTCTACAAAATATTGCTAACATTAATACGTTTGACGTTTTCGATTTTTTAGATGCTTTAAAAGCATATTTTAATGTATATACCATAAAAATATAAATAAATAATTATTTTTTAATACATATTTGGTCTTTTGAAGCCATCTTTCATGTTTATCACTGTTACCAACTGTAACAAATGTCACTAAGTTGAATGCCACTCATTCTAACTTAATTATTTTCAAAGAAATAATGCCTATCGATCACGATATTATACCCTTTATCGTGTTTCACCTATCATTATTTAGATCTAATGTTATACTGTCTAAACCGACAAAAAATGTCGGAATTTTCGTGTCTAAGCCTTTGATGTAGGTGTCCCCTCTGTAGTTACATTTAATACCCTGCTTGATTAAGACTTGCGCTGTGTTGTCGGTCACTTGTATCTTGCCCTTTTCGCCCGTTGAGTCCATTCGGGAGGCCATATTCACTGCGTTACCCCAAATGTCGTACAAAGGCTTCTTTGATCCGATTACTCCGGCCGTTACTTCGCCGTGGGAAATTCCTAAAAATAAATATAATCTATTATGTATCAATTAGGTCATGTTCCATTATCATTAAAATGATAATTCGAGTTTGTTGTATGATATACAATGCTAACGTTCACAGCTACAAAATTTATAATTAATCGTGTTAATATTGCGTGTTATAATACAAACTAGATTATTATTTGTAATTTTCTAGTCTTAATTACTATTTGAGTATGCGTAAACTTACCGATCCTAAGTTTGAATTCGCAGTTGTACTGCCCGTTGATTTCATCCAGAACCTTCATCATATTAATGCCAAATGTAACAAGTTGCAGTACAATATTCTTGCCCAATTGTTGATTGATTGAGTTGGTTGAGTCTTTTCTGCCCGGATCCAAACCGCAAGCGGCCATGTAAGTCCAGCCAGCTACTTTGATTTTCTCGATTTTTTGACCGCATGGTTTAATCAGTAACTGTTTATAAAGATAAATATATTTTTTTAAAACTTGTATGTTATATACTAAACAGTATATATATAGAGCTAAAATAAATGTTCTGAGTTGGAAATAGTAAAAAAGGAAACTATACCTTGTCAAATTCGCTGATGATGTCGTTCATTATCACAATTGTTGATGTTTCGACAGCTGCATCGATCTCTTCTTCATTGAATTCATATCCAACAACCGATGCAAACATAACTGCAACACTCTTGTATTGTTCATGATATAGTTCGTCCATTGGTCGATTGGTGTCTAAATATTTTTGAACTGAAACATACAACACATATATTTTGCAAATATTAAGAGCGTACTGTACTGATTCATGGTCAAAACGTGTATATCCGTTGAAATCTCGAGTTATTAATGGGAAAGTTTGTACGAATTTTTCAGTTTTGTAAAACGAGTGCAATTGCGATAGATAAGAAACAAAACATTAATGTAGGTTTATTAAATTAGCATTGGGTAAACAAATCGTAATCATGATAACGTCCTAAAGGCGTTATATTTGTAATTATTTTATGAAAAACGTGGGTTTGCATTTATTATATATAGCGATTAGCCGCATTATATAATTAGCGAATTAATTTTAAGTAGGAAAATAATAGATTTATTTATAAGGCAACGTGACAAAAAATAGTCATTTCATAGTAAACAATGTCCTAATTAAATAATTAATATATTATATCTCACCTACATGTACCGGTAAAATATTTTGAAGTAGTAAATTATTAATGCCATGCATAGTTTGTGCTTCCTTTTGCTCCAGAGTCAATTGATTTTGCCATTGGTAATCCAAACGATTTAAATATTCTGCCTAAAATTTAACAAAATATACATACATTCCAGTTTAAATGAAATACAAAGATAAAACATTATTTTGATAAAATGACTACAAATTATTTAGCTATAAAGAATGTTCCCTTTTCAGTGTATTAGTACCCAAATTATTTAATTAATTTAATATATCAATCAATCGATTAAATAGAAAAATAAAATACTTCATTTAAATATTTACATGTGAAAAGTGTGAATAATGAAGAAATAAATACTCTTTGATTCAAAAATCAATCAGACTTAACAAAATCAAATATTTAAATAAAAAGTTCTATAAATAATAATCACCTGTCTATCTATAAGATGTAGGGTAAACGTTAGGAATGTAATGCTCATTATACAAGCGATTTGAGGTTTTAATTCTCGATTCCAAGTTTCTTCATCCTAAAATCACGAACACTTATATAACTATGTACGAAATTTATAAGTAATTTCAATTAAAAACATACAATTAACTTTAGATTAGAAATCAAATAAGAGAAAATTAGCGTTATTGCAGATCCTACAACCAATTTCAGGCCCAAAGGAATACGGAGAAATAAAAAACTGGCAAGAATCGCCAGTGAACAACTGTGGGTTAGGTGCTAAGAAAAGAAACAAACCAAATCATAATTATAACATAAATAATACAATGCATCAATTAAATATATACTAAATTAAGTAGTTAATAAATTCCAAATTGTTTTCGTTTATTTTTATGGTATTAGTATTATTGTTTTAATACGTTTTTTTATTTTATTTTCAACGGCTTTTGACGTAGAATGAACGTATACAAACGACATCGCGAAATTAGCCAATTTAATACCAGATCAGAGACGTTCAAAACGTGTATTTTGTTATAATTTCGAGTTTTCGAACATTTTCATGATTACACTACTTTAGAAAGCAAATCTAAATACAAAAATAAATAATAGGAACAATATTTTTTTAAATAACTTACCCACGGTATTGCACAGTACAATTCGCTCTTATTAATAATTGTCATATTATTATCATTAATATAATCTTCACATTCAACCTAAAAATAAAAAACAATCATAAGCACCAATGCCTTCAGCTGGGTCATATAATCTACTAGTGGACTTTTTTAAATATAGAAAACGTTATAATAACCATCGATGTTTAAATGAAGAAAGCCATTTTATAACTACTGAATTTTGAAGAGTAAAAATTATTAAAAAAATAATAATAACATTGTTATTGATTAATTGCAACTATACATTAAATTTTAAAATTATTAATGTTAAAAAAATCTAGCCTTTGCATTCATAATCGGAAAAAATGTTATATATAAAGTCTTGATTTTTTTTTTTTTGTATACTAAATAAATATATATATATTTTTTTTATATCGTTTGGGCTCAGAATTTAAAGATCTTAGAACTTTTTGCATTTAAAAAAAAATACTAAGTGCAGTATTAACGACTCAAAATTTGGAGCTCAATAACACCTGATGATTGGATTTGAAATACGACAGAAACTTCTTAGGCACTAAAATTAAAGTGATTTGGACATAAATAAGAATCCAGTCTTTAATATTTCTTTTTCTGCTTTATTATTAAGTCAATTTTTTTAACGTATTAAATAGAAAGAGACTAATAAGACTTACCAAATCTAGAACCGTACAAGCAGCAATCAGTCCACTAACAACGAAATAAACAATAATACGAACCGCAACATTACTTGTAATTAGTACGGAAGAACCTTTAAATAAATCATAGAAGAAATTTTGGATGTGGAAGACTTTTTTGGAGTTTTGAATGCGTCTGAAAAACGTTTGGAACCACGCTAGCGGCATTAGGATTGCAAGTAAAACTGAGAAAGTAATACAAATTAACCAAACGCTTAAATCAAACCTGAAACAAAAGGAAACGTTTTTCTATTTTTGAGTAATTTTTCATTTTATGAATACTTACTGCAATGATGAGAGAATCTGTATGCCTAAGATGGCAAATAAAATCATAAAACTACTGATTAAGTAATATTTGAACATCGGATCGGGCAGCATAAAATATGGAAATTCCATTTTCCAATTTCGAAATGTTAACAGGAATGGATTTATTACTGGAGATTTGAACCATTGTCTAAAATATCCAAAACATATTAACTTTTATCTCCAAATAATCTGCTCATAATTTACTCACTCAAATTTTCGAAGTGGCATACTGTTGACGGCTTCCTCTAATTTATTATCGATTTCTTTCAGTCTTAAATTGTACTGTTTAATGTTATGATTCATGAATGCAGTTCGACGGTGCGACATTACGGTTTGTGAATCGGTACTGTGAGTTCGAGTGGTTACTTGTCGATTGTAAATTCGATTTACACTTGCACTCTGTCGTCGACTGTAAATATTCGATGTCGAACTCATTCGAGCTGATGAAAAACGCGGTGCCTCCTGAAACGCCAACAATTAACTTCTAAAATAACATTTCTATTTTCATTTTGCATTTATATATATAACTCACTTCATCTGGTATTATTAAAAATGTTTCGATTTGTAATTTGCGTAGAAATTCGTCTTCCGCGGCAGCATCCGATTTTACGTAATTGTATCTATTTTGTAAGAGGTTTAAGGTTTGCTTTGTGATATGGACTTTACTGAAAAATCATTTAATTTAGAAAATATACAATATTATGGCTCACACTGGTTCCAAACATTTATTTCATAAATTGAATTTAGTTGTTCTTTTAGATTATGTTTTTTTTTTTTTTTTTGTATATATGTATATAATTTACCCAGGTTTCCCTCGTTGTTCCATTCGGTTTGCTATATCAACATCTTTGGACCAAATATCATATTGCCATTTACATTCGCCGATTAAACCTCCAAAAATACTACCAGAATGGACTCCAATGCGCATATCTATATTTAAATTTCTTTTTCTCCTAATAAAGATAAAAAAAAAGTTATAAAATTGCCTTTCGATTGCAAATTAATTAATTTAAAATGTTAAATTTCAAGGAACCAGCCAAATAATATGACTAATTTGGATTTCTGGTGGATAATTTCAAAATAATCGGCTCAAAATCCTGAAAATACTATCTATCTTGATTAACTATTACTGTTTGGGGTATTTAATATAAATTGTCTCTCACTTTACCAATATAGATAAACATATATTAAATGGCGAATCGTAAAATAAAATACACATACCGAACTTCTTGTATAATCGCAATCATATCTAACCCAAGGTCAACACAACTAATCGCATGGTTTGGATTACTTTCTGGAACTCCAGACACACAATAATAACAATCACCCAAAAATTTGATCCTCAAAACATCGTGGTCCTCTGAAGCATCATCAAATTTACTAAATAGTTCGTTTAAAGTTTTTACCAATTCGATTACTGGTAAAGTACGAGTCATTTCTGTATATCTTACAATATCCGCATATAAAATAGTAACATCGTCATGTTTTTTGATATAAAGCTCTCTAAAATAAAATACAACATTATTTATACTCTAAAATAATAATTTAACAAAAATTTTATACCTAAATGGTTTGTATTCTGGTATAACGTTCATTTTTAAGTTTTGTAAAGTATTTTTAATATCTTCACGGACACATTTCGCTATGTGTTGTGGTAGAATACTTAACATAAGTTGTTCCTATCGAAAGATAATATATTTAAATTGCGATAATATTTAAATAAGCGTTAGCAAAAAGTCAAATAAATATAGATACCTCACTATCGGAAATATTATAATTATTTCACTTTTTCCGCATTCTAACTTTACGTTTAAAACGTTAGCAAAAAGTTTATTATAGATACCTCACTATCGGAAATATTTATAATATTTTAAGTTTTTGTGCATTGTCAATTTACGTATAAAAAGAAAAATGCACTGGTACAGATTAACCAATAATTTAGGTTTAATTTTAAGCTTAAATTGGTCAATTTTATGTGTATTTCACTGTTTATTATATTTACAACGTAGATTATTTAGAACTTATAAGAAAAAGAAATTAAATTTACATATTTATTGCAATATAAATATAGTTCATTATTTTAATGTTTGAGAAAAGTAATCTATATTTTACATTATTAAAAAGTTTTGTATGTATACGGCGCAAATCTTAAATGCGATAAGGCACAGTAATTTTGCGACTGCGATTATCATGAAACAATTTTGTAAATATATATATATATATATATATATATATATATATATATATATCTACGTTAACAGAATACAGTTCGCTCCTCACCGATTCATCTAATTGAATAATTTGACGGATGCCGATTTTTCAAATATATATTTTATCATATGGCAATTAACTATTAATAAAAAATGCTGAACCCCTGCAAAATGCAACTCTAGCCCCGTCATTAATTATTTATTTAAACAAAACACATAATAGGTTTAGATAATATAAACCATTATTGTTTTTAAAAATATCATCATTTCTTATTATTTACTGTATATCTACATTTAAAAATAAGTAGAAATGAAGCGATTTGTCCACAGTATAGAATACAATTCATAGAAACTGTCGTAAATAAATTAAACGTTTGTTTACAAAGTATCCATTTATTTTGTTTGTTGTGTATGTTAGTTCGATTTCCATAGCGTTCCAGATAGAAAACTAGATACATAAACAGATGATACGGTGAGGACTGTATCCTGTATACATAAATAATAATGCACAAATTAAATTAAATGCATATTTATATAAAATCGTTATAAGTTATACGCATGCGTGCGGAACAAACGCCGAATTAACATATTCGGCTAACTACGGTGATATTCGACTATTCTATGGTGATATTTTTTCACAATTAATGTACAACATACCTCTTGATCTTCTTCATGTTTCAAATACAAAGTGGACTGAACACAGGCTCTTCGATCCAAGAAAGTCCTGCGTTTTAATATTTCATTCATATACCGAAAATATAAACCGATACCGTTTATGCATAACATATAAATTGCATCGCAACCTAACTAAAATTAAAACAAAATTAATGAAACATATTATTTTAGCATATTTTTCACTTAATGAATGCATTTATTGTGTTATTTCTTTAATCTCTAATGTTAATGATAAGAGTAGAAAGAATTAATTAGTTGGATATGCATTTTGGCCAATGCGTGATATTAGTGATGATTTGATAAATATCATTCATCACATTATGACCTATCACTACATATACATCAGATGTGATAGTGATCATCGTATTATCGACAATATCCGATATATTTCGACCAATGCATTAGTCGAAATATACCGGATGTAGACAATATATTGATAATATTAGCCTAAAAATTGTGCGGAATTAAAAACTTAATCGAATGAGTATTTTTCATTTTTTTAAGATGAAATAAATAACAATGTTCGAATAAATCGCCATTAAGAGGCTACATCAGTTTATATCCCGCTTCCTGTCTAACAACAGTAAATATCGTTTAATTTCTGACATATTAAGCTTTATATCAATAATTTCGTAAACTGTGCCGTCTAGAAACATAAAATATATACAATATGGTGTATTTCTTTATAACGAAATATTATTACTGTAGCTGTAATATGGTAAATTCCAAAAACAAAATATCTATTCATCTTTTTGTAACTACAAACTAATAAAATTTTGTTGTAATAAATATGCAATATTGTAGATATTGACTATTTTCGGAAAAACGTCTGTGTGTATCTGTGAACGATCTAAGGCCAAAACTGTCGAACGAAAAATTATGAAACTTCAAACTTAAGACTTGTATATGCCCTAGATGTGCACCTTCTATTTTTGAAAAGAATATTCAAACCGGAAGTGCGCATGTTTACTCTATGCATTTTTTGTTCTATCTCCAATATCACTAGAACGGCTAGACTTACGTCAAAAATAGTTATGTTCATAATGAAAGAGATTAATATTTCGCACAACTTTTGTTTGAAACATTTCTTCAAAAAATGTACCAGTTGCGAGGAAAATGCTACGAAACATTATAAATATTTTGTTTATGTTGCCATGGATGTAGCTTATAAAATCGGATCATCTGCTATTTTGACAGGAAAACAAAATAGACTCTATTAGATAAATGACATTTCAGAATATTTCTGTAGAGTATTGGTTAGTTTTGATAGCTAGTACACTTCAAAACCATTACAAATTGGTATTGGTTCCACCCATTCATTTATATAAGGTAAGCTTGGTTTTCATATTGTTTCTGTTGGATTATTATGTTATAATTAAATCAATAATCAGTGAAAAAAACTGCGTAAAAGAAAGTTGAGTGCAGGCTACTCCAGATATTTTATATTAGTTATATAAAATATATATAGATGAAAAATCAATTTATCTTTTTGTTTCTACAATAATAAAATTTCGTTGTACAAAATATGCAATATTATATGGTTCTAGACAGCAGTTTCTTTTACATTATTATTATATATATTAATATATCAGAAATTAAGAGGCTTCGCCGGTTTATATCTCATTTTCTGTCTAACAATGGTAAATATGTATAATTACTGACATATTAAGTACTATATAAATAATTTTGTAAAACGTGCCGTCTAGAACCATAAATTACCTACAATATGGCATATTTTTCACAGCTAAATTTTATTATTGTAGCTATAAAATATTAAATGTATTGTTAGTAGATTGTAACAATGGTTATATATATATTATTTCTTATTTGGACTATGTCCATTGTCAGTTATTAAAAATTAATTTGTGGCAGTTTTTATATATTATTTAATACAGAAAATCACATAATCACTGAAATTAGCATTAAGCCAAAAAAGTGGGTTAATCTCAAGGATACCAAATGCTACAACCAGGCGTCAGCCACTTCGTGTGACGATCCCAATATTGCATAAGAGCATTTTACACCCAGTATGTCCAACATTATTCTTGATTTTAGAGATAACAAATCACACAATAAATGCATTAAAAAACTCTGAAAGTACAAACATACCCTATATGCAAAGTCACTCGTTTTGCGATAGGTGACCATTGCGAGCATCAGTAAGTGGCATAGTGTAACAGCAAAACCAAAAACAAATGCTTGTAGATTGTCGGGAATTGGAAGAAATACGTAACAGGCCATTATAGCATGCGTTGTATACGCTGGTCGCAGTAATGAGTACGAAGAATGATATAGTGGTACGAATAGATCACAAGTTACCAATGCGAGAATGGTAAATAGGGTAATACCCAGTGGAAAAATGGCACATGTTTTACCGATTGTTTCTTTTAAAAATAACGCAATCAACGAAAGAACAGCTACAACGCAATAGCAAACTACATCGGCGAAAATCGCTTCAAAATATTTCTGGAATTAAATTTACATTTTTATTACATAAAATACATGTTTGTGCAACGCACATGTTATTCTTGTGGAACTTTTATTCCCCCTGTGTTTCACCCAAGCCATTTTACTGAATTTACGTTGTGTATGGCACAATAGTAAACAGTTTACAATTATGCATGGATTTGTTAAGATTACAAAGAATATACGGCTTAAAGTGCCAAGATTATAAGGGGGTACCGTAAGAAGGATTTACATGCTAAGAGACTTAAAAATAAGTGTATTATACCTAAATAATACATTTATTTTAATTTGAAAAATAAGTACTATGACAAAAGGTAGAAATATATCACCATTGTACTCTAAAGATACACTATATTCTGTTTAAGGACCAAAATCTTCAATTATCTTTCTGGGAGTTCACGCAAAAACCCATTGCACATTGAGCTGAGATAAGTATCTTACTTAAGCACTAAGTAATAAGTACTTTTCAAAAATTACTTTAATTATTCTAGAAATATTAATTTTTGCAATACTGAAATCGTAAACTTGCGCTAATTTTATAAATGAATACGTTTTAATAAATGTATAATTAGAAAATGTACTTAAAGTACAAAATGTATTAAAATTAGCAAATTTATTTTAAGTGCAATAAGTATGAAGTACTTGCAATGCAAAATTACTTGAGTTACTGATAAAACCTCATATTGCCGATACCTAAATTCGTCCCAACAATATAATTATAAACTCTTTACTAATTTATGTCGCAAATATTTTGTTCTACGCAAAATGGAAGCCATTAAAAATGTTCTGCCGCAACGATTTTATTCGTAAAGTGATTTAACACCGTTAAGTTGCGCCCTAACCTAATTGTAAAATTGCCGCTTACGGCCGCCATTAATGTTTTGGCATTTGATAACCATTAAAATGTTAAATCAGTCTTCAAAGTTCAATATTTTTACTTTTTATGCATCAATAGACACATTTGTAACACTATAAATATCTTTTCAATAATATTTTCTAAATTTTGTTTGTGAAATTAAATTATCTCTAAAAAATCACATGAAAAATATTTTGTTGTATTTTTTAGTAGTTTACTTTATTTGTGTTTTAGTAATATTTTGATCGCTTAAATAAATTATGAATACGCATATTTGTAATTATCATTATTAAAAGTTATTTTTAACTTTGTACACAAACAGTTTTATTTTCACTAGTTTTATTATAATTGCCGCCTCGATACGAACTGCGCGATATTGCGTCGCTCCAAACGTACCATTAAAATCAACATATTTTGTCTGTAAACGAACTAAACAATAATAACATGGATTCACTGTCACTATAATAATTATCTACACTACGAAATACACAACAAACACATAATATGTAAACATGCAATGGCGGTCGTTGGAGGTAATTTTAGTACCAAGTAGGCGGCGTCGCGAAAATCACTTTACGAGCTTAAAACTAACACAATTCAATAAGAGGCACTCTATAGAAATATGTTGATCTATAAATTGTCAAAAGAAGCCGTAATGCGAGATTGATATTTGTAAGCAAGTTAAAATATGTTTAAAATGTCATACCATATTTGTTAGAAGTAATACAATGATATGGCTGCTGCTAAGTATTATTTGTAGTATTAAAAACAACGAAAAATATCCGTGTTGTATTTTTTGTACGTAAAGATCAAACAAACTTTCCAAATCCTCTTGTCGGAATTCAGTCTATAAAAAATATTATTAATCATTGTATACATAATTTAAATGAAATGAGTGTGGCAATATTAAATATTTTATTCATGTTGTAATATCAACTAGTAAGTGTTTACAATATTCAGTTTCAAAATTATTTGTTTTTATTATAGGTAAAAGTAACTACAATCATTTTATATTTCACATAATTTTATATTTATATAAATTTAAACCGCGCTTAAGCATCGTACTCCAGTTTTTTTAAATATCGTCCGTACGTCCTTGCAAATAGAATGCCTGGTTCTTTTTTCTTATTTATGTCAAAAAGTGCCTATTTTGGAAACTTTTTTCACATAGTAAGAAAAATGAAAAAGAAAATGATATTTTTACCAAGTATACTTTATGCAAATACGAATCGATTATTTGTCAAAATATATTCGATTGTAGCGTAAAAATTACGTATTTCTAATAGCGGAACGGAATTTCGTCGAATTAAACAGACTTGATGGTTTATTATGATAAATCCGTCGGGTTCAATTAGTTTGAAGAATATTCATATAACTCCATTATTAGAAATATGCCATATTTATGTGAAAATCAAATGTATTTCGTCCAATAATGACTGTTTAATTAATAAAGAGGTATTTTGAATATATTGTTACAATAATTTTGACCTATTACATTTCTTAATACCATAAATTACTCAAAACCATATAATTCAATTTATCTCCAATCGTATTAATTTTTTTCACTAATTCGTATTTGTAATAACTGATTAAAAAATCTTTTTTCTTATTTTCTTACTCGGCGATAAAAAATAAAAACCTCCAAAATAGGCACTTTTTTATCTCCAAACATGAAAAATAGAATAAATTGATATTTTTACTATGCATTCTTTGTGCTAATACGCATCAATGACTTACTTTTAAATCTTGTATGTGAGTATGATACTTAAGCGATGTATGGTTGTTTTACCTTAAGTAGCTAATGTAAAAAAATTTAATTTATTGTTTTGTTTGAGCAAATTAATTTGGAATAAATTAAATTTAAAAACATGGTTTTCAAACATCTAAAAATTCTATAATAGCAACTTTGGTAATTGTGTGAATAATTAATGACGATAGGATTTCAACCTGGACGTTTTCAAGTGCTAGTCGAGTGTTCTGCAAATTTTAACGGAAATAAAATGAATTGATTTTTCTCCCTAAGTCCAACGTATAGCTAGAATTAAAATCAATGGTATGTACTTATAATATTCGCCAGAATCTTAACGTGGCATATTCTGACGTAGAGTAAACTCAACTAGAACTCCAAACGTCGCAGATTCAATCCTTGGCTGTGTGAATTTAAATTACATGTAACCATTCTACATTATTCTTTAATTGTAGTTATATGTAAGGAGCGCATCAATTCCAAAAAAATTCCAATTCCAACTATACCTAAAAATTATACATTTTATTCCAAAAGTGACTTATATGTAATATATCAATGATTGTATCTTTAAATATTTATTTTTTGAAATTATAATGGCTCATATTCATATTTAAATCTAATTTTTAATAAAAAAGTGAAAATTACATTATATTAAATAATTAAAATAAGTAGTGATGCAATAACTTTCCCGGGCAATGTCAAGGCACTTTTGAGTGGCAAATGAAAATCGGCAATGAATTTGAGCTAAAATCCTTGAATTATTTTTGTATTAATAAACGTAATTTATTTAAATATCAAAACCAAGGTTAAATGTTCATAAAAATTAATTGAGAACAAAATTCTCGTATAGTATTTTTAATTTAAATTTATTGAAGTCATTTTTAAATTATAATTAAAATATTTTCTCAATTTAATAAATGTTAAGTTTGTGTACTTTTTTTTATTAAGATAAGTAATTTATTCAATTATCAAATCAAGGTAATTTTTTTTATAAAAGTTTACTAAGAAAAAGTTGTAGATAATTTAAATTCAAATTTATTGAAGTAACTTTTTTATGTTTTCCCCAGTATATATATAAATTACAATACTGATTGCTTGATTTATGTTGTAGATTGGTAAATGATATTTAATATTTTATATAAAGTCAATTAAGGTTGAAGTATATTAAATTAAAAATATTACCTAGTAACATTTAAAATTAAATGTTATCACAATTTTTAAGACTAATTAATATTCTTTATAAATATAAAGGTTTTGTCTTAATTGTCTGTTACGTTTTAGTTTAAAAAATAAAAGTTTTCTACTTTCTACTGTGTATAATTAAATTAAAATATAATCTTACTTGTGATAATAATCCAATATTCGGTTTGTCATAATATGAAAGCGTAAATTTACCATATTTACAAAATTAAAAACAACACTTCTTTGAAATAATAAACATTCTAACTCGAATCACTTAATTTGAAAATAAATGTAAAACCTCCTAATTTCCGGGTTTCACTGCTCAGAAAACAAAGCTATAAATAGCGCAAATTCGCGTACGTAAATGTAAACCGCGTTGCATGAAAATAAAATACGACTTTGTGGCAGACAACAGGAACAGAATAACGCGAAAATTGTGTGTTGTATGTGTGTTATGATGAGACATTTCGACGGTGGAGAAATGTACGCCGTTACTGAAAAAATGCGTCAGCAGTGGGGGTACGCGGATTACAGGGGAATGCCGTGGCGTATTTTTCAGCGCGCATGCGCGTGTATTTTTACCCCTGACCTAGTGCAGAACGGTCGTGCAAAACCCAGCAGGGTTGATTTATTGATTTGCGAATGCTTCGGACACACAGACACACACACATATTTGCGAGACGAGTACATGGTGTTTAATTTCGGTTGAGAACGTGTACACTGTCGACTCGCAGCTATTTTTAGATTTGCCCCCGTCTGTACCATAAATAGTAGTTTATACATCTATATATAAATTCGGTTGGGGGGTCCCAGCATTTTTAATCGATTACTGAAATATTAAACGACATTTTTCGTGACTTTTAGCATACAGGCAACTTAGTAAACTATTTTGGGGTTGTTCACTCCTTCGAGCCTAGCAATGATTAGTTAAATAACAAGATTTGGTACGCGTAGAACGCACCAACGCGCAGAGCTCGCCCTTAGGTAAAATATGCGTTGCGAGCAGTGCTTTTTAATTATTATGGCCTTTTGGTTAACTATTTGAAAATATGTTATAGGTATAAAAAGTCTTACATTTAATTTTAGATTATATTGTTAAAAAAAAATTTAGTTCATGTTTTAAAATTCAAAATTATAATATTTAATAATTTTTTTCGGGCTTTGGGTTAACTAAATGAAAAAAATGTTGTAGACATAAAATATCTTAGAATTTTTAGTAGAATTTTTAAGTGTATTAATTATTTTTATAAGGGCAGTATTAAGGGGGGCTCTAAAATCTGGGGCCCTATAACTCGGGAAGTATACGGGCGATTAGATTTATACTGCGAGCGGATTCAAATGGGATGCCAAATAATATGTGTACCAAATTTAGATTATATTGATTAAAAAAAAAAATAGTGCATATTTTAAAATTCAAAATTATAATATTTAATAATTTTTTTCGGGCTTTGGGTTAACTAAATGAAAAAATGTTGTAGACATAAAATATCTTAAAATTTTTAGTAGAATTTTTAAGTGTATTAATTATTTTTATAAGGGCAGTATTAAGGGGGGCTCTAAAATCTGGGGCCCTATAACTCGGGAAGTATACGGGCGATTGGATTTATACTGCAAGCGGATTCAAATGGAATGCCAAATAATATGTGTACCAAATTTAGATTATATTGATAAAAAAATAATTTAGTGCATATTTTAAAATGCAAAATTATAATATTTAATAATTTTTTTCGGGCTTTGGGTTAACAAAATGAAAAAATCTTGTAGATAAAAAATATCTTAGAATTTTCAGTAGAATTTTTAAAAGTTTCAATTATTTTTATAAGGGGAGTATTAAGGGGGGCTCCAAATTTTGGGGCCCTATAACTCAGGAAGTATACGAGCGATTGGATTTATACTGCGAGCGGATTCAAATGGAATGCCAAATAATATGTGTACGAAATTTAGATTATATTGATAAAAAAAAAATAGTGCATATTTTAAAATTCAAAATTATAATATTTAATAATTTTTTTCGGACTTTGGGTTAACAAAATGAAAAAATCTTGTAGATACAAAATATCTTAGAATTTCCAGTAGAATTTTTAAAAGTTTCAATTATTTTTATAAGGGGAGTATTAAGGAGGGCTCCAAATTTTGGGGCCCTATAACTCAGGAAGTATACGAGCGATTGGATTTAAACTGCGAGCGGATTCAAATGGAATGCCAAATAATATGTGTACTAAATTTGGAGTGAATCGCTCCGGTACCTTCAGAGGAGTAGAGGGCACAAATTTGGTCTTACGAGCGACGACTAACATCCAAGTATATAAGTTATATACATTTTTGGAATCAGGGCGACGAGACGAACACTTTTTCTTAATGAAATTTTTTTAACCGAGAATGCTACAGACACACGACCGAATGCTTTAGCCTCTTCAGTACTACGTACGGCGAGCTAAAAATATTATTTAAGTAATTTTCATGATGTCTAATTCAATTTCTAACAATTTTGCCTTAAATTATTTAACTCTAGCAAACTGGAATATTAAACTTCATTAGCGTTTTCTGCGACTCAATGTAAAACGACGGTGATCACTATATCGCGACTCCACTTACGACATAATGAAATATTTTAATACAACAATAACAAAATTATTACAATTATTAAATATTCTCGTAATTTTAATTAATTATTATTTTAATAACTGTATATTAATTATATTAATCAAATACAATTTCACTTATATAAGTATCTCTACATATTACAAAACAATGTGTAGGTCTGTTTGTATTTCTAGAACCGCTAAACCAATTACGAAGTAGTTTTTTAGCTCGCCGTACAAAGTACAGAAGAGCTAAAGCATTCGGTCGTGTTCAAAAAATTTTCTTAACTCTCTTGTCTCGTTGCCCTGACTCGAAAAATATATATAACTCATTTAATGTTAGTCCGTAAGGCCAAATTTGTGCCTGCTATTGAAGGTACCAAAGTGATTTGAACCAAATTTGCTACACAGATACTTTGATATGCCCTTATACTTCCGGAGCTAGCATGTCTCTACTTTTACCTACTGCAGAATTGCAGTTCGTTATAAGTATAAACGTGTACAAAGAATGAGTTATATTGCTAGGAATTCGTATCCATATATTTATATCTTCTATTTTGATTGCATGCGATTTTTTGTCCAAAAATATACAAAATAGGAAATATATGTCAACAAGCGGTTTTTGTTTGTTATTTAATATTAAGTATACTTTAATATACTTCTAAGAAATATGTTTCAAATTTTTGAGTGTTTTTTAATTAAATTTGCTAAAAGAAAAATAATTATGTAATTTGCTCAAAAAATTTCGTTGGTAATTATGTACCTAATTATAATTAACTACAATTTTAAAGTAATTTGTGAACCTCTGAATATCCTAATGATTATTTCAAAATGAATTTAAATTTGCATTTTTTATTACTATAAATATCGAGTTTCAAATCACATTTCAAGTTTTTTTTCTTCTTCCTTGTTTTTGGCTTTTGAAAATGTTTAGATTTCAGGTCACTGTTTCACTTTTGCATCGAAATGTAAACATTTGTTTTTTGTATAATTATTATTTTTAACATTTCAAGTTAAAAGTTACATAATAGATTTCTAATTAATAAATTTAAAATAGACTTTAATTACTTTTGATTGTTCATTTATAATACAAAATCACATACAAGAGTTGTAATTGTTAAAAAGACTTCAATTCCTTTGGATAATAACATATTTGTAATTGGTAAATAGGTATTAATTCCCTTTGATTTATAATACAAAATCATATAAAAAGTTTGTAATTATCAAGAAGGTGTCAATTCCTTTTGAGTTATAACAGATTTGTAATTGGTAAATAGATCTTAATCCTTTTAATTAATGACTAAAAACATAAATTCACATACAAGATTTGTAATTGTTAAAAAGGGCATCAATTCGTTTTGAATGGGGATTTGAAATCAATTAATTGTAGGTGAAGAGTTTATGAATTATCAATATATATATATATATATTTTTTATTTAGTTGAATTGATATATGAATTTAATGCCACTAGTAATTAATTATGGCCAACTCTGCACATCATATGTGTTGTAACTTTGTTTTAATCGCTCAGGTACTTTCAGGGCACAAATTGGTCTTACGAACTATCGAGCGAGCGACGACTAACATCCAAGTATGTGAGCTATATAAATTTTTGGATTCAGGACGACGAGACAAGAACTTTTTATTGAGGACATTCTTTGATCCGAGAATGTTCCAAACACACGACCGAATACTTTTGTACTTCGTATGGCGAGCTAAAAATTTAATAGTGTGTCGTGGGTCATTAATCTAATGTAGTTACAATAATAAATGAATTATGACCTATGTTCATATTGCTTCAACACGAAATGACCTCTGAAAAATACACAGTTAAATTTGTTTACACACTGAATAGATACTCATTTCTGGTGAAAATATTAATAAGAAAACAATATTTATGGCTAACCCATATAATACTTATTATGATTTCAATGTCATTGCCTCTATTTTGTTCAATAGAAGTAAATATTCCCAGAATAATATTAAATCTATATCTAGATTATTTCTCTGGAAAAAATCTATTTTTAATTTTACCACAAGTTAAATTCATATTGCGTTGTTACACTCAGAGAAATTATACATATATTACATCCTGCTTCTTATTGGATTTTTAATTATCAAGCAATGGCGTTACACCTAGTAAAGTACAAATCTAAAAATCTGAAGTGACCTACACTCGACTTTCTAATAATTGAATAATGAACTGATCGAAATATTGTCATGTACCTGTTCAGTATGTTAGTTTGCCCCCAAGTTTAATTAACTAAAAACTCCAATTATAATAAAATCCTCCATTTTGGCAGCCAATCTTTTTAATTCCATAACCTTTCCCATTAGAGTAAAACCTTACACACTACATGAAAACTCATTACTTGACATGTTCAAATCATTTTTACCACGCACGTGTAAGATATTTTAATTTAAATATAAAAATAATAGTCATTAATATATAATTAATATTAAATTACCATTAACTCAACTATGTTTTCATGTTTTAGATAAAATAACTCACACTATTAGAGATGTCTCAGTATGATTTTAAAATTAAAAATGTATAGTGGAGCCCCTTAATGTTTATTAATATTTACCAACACATAAAAATGTGTTACTCAAAACTAATAAATTTAAATCTAAATATACTGCAAAGTTTAAATATTATTAAATGATTCACATGAAAGCATAAACAGTTTATCTAAATTATGGTTAGTTGTAATGCATACATAAGAGTGGTTTATAGTTAAATTCAAAGTTAAACTGTTGTAAAATTAATATTGAGATTGTATTTTAGAGGTTCGTCTACTACGGAAATAAAACCCTTCTTCAACTGTGGTTTTCTTTCCTGGAATATCTTCGTTCTTTCATTTGCGTTTAAAAGAATTTAAGAATTTTTATAACATTGTTACACAATATAACAGAAACGTAGTTCTATTTTTAAGTACACGAATATTATAAATGAAATCACTTTTTGTCTTCATTTATTTTTCAATGTAGACACAAAACCAATCAATTAAATTCTAAATAAACAATTATCAGAATAAAACGATTAAAGTAAATTTTTAATTAATTCTAACTTACCCTAAGTGTGGTCCGAGACCAACTTTTGTGTTGTTCGCAATGTTCATTTTGAGTATCATCTACATCTTCCATATTTAAATTTATGTACGAAAGTTACTCCTTTTTCACCATTTTATTAAAAATAAATCACACACTTTTCACCTACAAGTTATATATTTCAATGTCAGCATTTTTTCATTATTAACCTTTTACAATTAAATAAGTAATTAAACAATCATGTCAATGATATCACTTCAAGGGTAATTATTATTTTATCGAATTATCGATAATTATATATTTCTTAAAACAGGATGCATTATCTTCACATTATTTGCTGTAAATTGTGTTGCGTTATTAAAATGTCAAAGTAATAACTTCTTAACTCTGCCCATTATTTCTATGAGAAATAAATGTTAAACATTAATTAATACAAAATATATTTTTTTAAGTTATGTAATCTATATTTCATTGTTTTTCATTTTTAATTAAATTTTACCTCAGTAACAATAAAATGCTTGCATCAATTATATGATAAATAATTAGTTTTTTTTTATTGTTGAGTAATCTAAGTAGTAAGCATTGATTTTAATCAATAATACAGATTAATTCATTGTTTTAACTAACTTTACATGTAATAATTGTAAGATAATAATTAACATTAATAAAATATCTTGAACGTGTTCTGCAAACCTTAACTTCCGGGATAATTTTGCTACATTCCTAATTTTAATAAAAACATTTTTTGATTAGTAATTTATAAAAAAAACTTAAACTTAAATAAATATCACTTAACAACCACTTAATTAAATATCTAGATTTGTATATCACATCCAAAATGTATAATATTTGATTTACTACTAAATGAATAAGATGTTTAGAACTAAAATTTGGTATCTTATCTTAAATCAATAATATCGATAGCAAATTACAAGATATTTAATATGTATATTTCGAAAATCCGTAAAATATTAATCAGACAAATATACATTTTTCAGATGCTTTACTGTTATGGAAATTATCAGGCATTTTGATTTGATATTAAACATTTGAACAATTATAATATTGTCAAATAGAATGTTTCATTAATTCTTATCAATAACCTTATCACTTTCTTCTTGTCACACGTTTTGATAATGATTTAGACATGTTAAGTATCTGGTAGCATATAAAGATTAATAATAAATAGCTAACCCTCAAATTATTAATTAAAATATACTAATTTTTTTTGCAAATACTCGAATTTGTAATAGTAATAAAGAATAAAAAATTTATTTTTGTGATTTCATGTAAAAATGACTAATCCCGATATAACAATATTTGCTAATCGATTTGTACAACGGCATTTACAAAGATAAATAAATATAAAAAAAAAAAAACTACATGAATTCTTAGATATAAAAATAACTTGTAGATCATTAAATCTATACGTGATCTTCTCAAAACGACAAAAAAAAAACAGTATTATCAATATATAGTCTAGAAATGAAATTCAAAACGTGTAATTAAATTATGATCTTCAGTTCGAAATATTTTATAATTAGAATATTTCCATTTACCTTTGTTAAATTTGAATTCGTAGAAATAAAAAAATTGTATCTATTATAATAAATTTTATTTTATTTAAATTTTAAATTTATCACATAAAACTAACAGATTTGTAAATATATAATATTTATAATAGTAAACTCACATATAACTAATAAATATATATTAAGTTTTGGACGAAAGGCACATTTAGTTATGAACCAAAAAAATTAAACCGTAATTCCGAAAGAAAGAAAAAGTCCCTAGAACTCGGAACATTAAATGTGAATTTTGAGCATAGATTTGTATTTAACTGATTATATAGTACATATACAACTAATATCAACAAAAAATAAATTAATAATAACATATAAAACATGCATAATTGAAAAAATATATATTGATATAGCAATTATGAGATATAGTAACATTTATCTCTTAAAAATTATGCATTTTTTTGGGAAGGTTTAGGTTGGCATTTATGTTTCTTGGAATATAGTCTGAAGTGAGGCGGACACTTCAGGTGCCAGTGTGGCTACAACGGCGTTAAATTCGTTTGCGAAGTCTTGTTGTACAGTTTTTAAGAAATTTATTATTAAAATTCTAGTATCTAAAATTTTACGAAAAATTCGATTTTAGTTAATCACTTGAATATAGAGACAAATGAAAACTCACCCTTATCTGGTGTCTGTTTGTTGTGTAACACACCAATAGCGATTGTGATGATTGGAGTTAACAGTTTGACTACTGCTGGGTTTCCTTGTTGGTATATACTACAGATGCACTTGAAAACGGCTTCGTTCTCGTCGAAATCTTCCCGTAACGGAAGGTGTTGGATAAATACGGGGAAAACCTAATTAAAAATATATAAAAATAATATATGGATGTTTTATAAAATTTTACAGTGGCTTAGTCGATTTTCACAATAGCTCGAACCACTGTAACCACTCAACTTTCTTTTACGCAGTTTTCACTATATATATCCAAAACCTGCTGTCAAACTAACCAATACTCTACAGAAATATTCTGAAATATCATTTATCTAATATAGTCTTTTGTTTTCCTGACAAAAAAGCAGATGATCCGATTTTATAAGCTACATGCGAATCCATGGCAACGTAAACAACATATTTATAATGTTTCGTAGCATTTTTCTCGCAACTGGTACATTTTTTGAAGAAATGTTTCAAACAAAAGTTGTACGAAATATTAATATCTTTCATTATGAACATAACTATATTTGCCGTAAGTGTAGCCGTTCTAGTGTAATTGGAGATAGAACAAAAAATGCATAGAGTAAACATGCGCACTTCCGGTTTGAATATTCTTTTCAAAAATAGGAGGTGCACATCTAAGGCATATATACAAGTCTTAAGTTTGAAGTTTCATAATTTTTCGTTCGACAGTTTTGGCCCGTTCACAGACACAGACGTCATTCCGAAAATAGTCAGATTCGAATCAGGGAAGGTCAAAACATGTATATCTGTTCGAAATGTTTCATGATTACAAGATTTGCTTATTACTTCGTAAAAGAAAGTAAAAAGCTTGCCTCGCCACTAGTAGTAACTATAAAAACATCCAAACACAGCGTTCTACACATATATATATAACCAAATCCAGCTATCAAACTAACCAATATTCTACAGAAATATTCTGAAATGTCATTTATCTAATTGAGTCTATTTTGTTTTCCTATCAAAATAGCAGATGATCCGATTTTATAAGCTACATGCGAATCCATGGCAACGTCAACAACATATTTATAATGTTTCGTAGCATTTTTCTCGCAACTGGTACATTTTTTGAAGAAATATTTCAAACAAAAGTTGTGCAAAATATTAATATCTCTCATTATGAACCTAACTATTTTTGTCGTAAGTGTAGCCGTTCTAGTGATATTAGAGATAGAACAAAAAATTCACATAAACGCACACATCTGAGTGTTTTTCAAGCAGGTACACTTAAATTAATGTATTTCAAGTTTACAATGATAATGGTTATCCCATTTGTGAATAGGAAGATTTCCTTCAAAGAGATTATTAATATTGTTATTTTTGAAGATTATCGATATGTAATAAAATATAAATACATATCAGCACTTACATCATCAAATGGGATTCCATTTGCATTCGTGAAGATGATCCTCGCCAATGCGCCACAAATATTATCTAAGGTGCCCGCATGTTTTTCTTTTGATATAGCTACTGAAAGAGATTGTAAAATCTTTTCGTAGTGCCTGAACATGATTGGTTAAGGATTCAATTCAACCAAAAACATTGTAAAACAAAATAATAATAATGTGTAAAAGGATACGGATAGATATGTTCCTTTCCATGCAGCACCATTTCGCCTAGGGCGAAAATCGAATTGTTCCGAACTTCATCTGTAGTGTCGCGACTACCTTGAAGTAACAACGGTAACAACTGAGGCACAAACTTGCCCACGTGTAACCCAAGTGGTTTCATACATTCCGCTAATGTACCCACTGCAAATGACCTCTGACTAACACTGCATTGCTTTTTCTAGAATAAAAATTGAACTCATATATTTTATAGATCCAATAAAAGCAAATAATAAGTTCCTCACCGCTCTAACTTGCAACAAGCTGAAGATATTCGGGAAATACAGTGTGAAATCATCCGACTCGATCGCTTTACCGAAATTCGGAATAATCTCCCCGGCACACTCCAGCAAAATCTCATCTTGTTCCGCCTCTGTATCCTCGGTGTCTTCTACCTCTTGATCCTGATCTTGGCAAGCAGTCTTGTTCGTCATGACATCAATCACGCAGTTCATGATTGCTTCGCGATGACCTTCGCCTACAAGTACATCTCTACCGACTTGTTTCAACAAGTCAGCGTACGCGTCTAGGGCGCCCATCACGACCGAACGTTCGTCGTCTGTTCGGATTAATTCCGCACATTTCGGGATAAATAACTAACAAAATAAAGATAAATGATGGCGGCGTTAAGAAGGTTTATAATTGTGGTTGGATTAACAGTTTATTGGGGTAAGAATTACCTGTAATGCTTTAAGTAAAGCTACCCGACCTTCTGCAGCGTTTACTTTCGATAAAGTAATGCAGAATTGAAGTAATGCCACTACAGCCGCTTTGCGAATGTCTTCTTGTGGATAATTGATCAGTTTGAAGATTTCTTCGAAACTGTTTTCTAAGAATGGTAGAAACGCTACCCTATAATAAAAACATATATTTTTATTGTCTTATAAAGAAACTATATTTTAATTAATATAGCCGTTTCGAGGTCCCCTGAGTAAGATTTGACTATTATCTCATTTATGTGTGTACAGGTCAAATTACTGAAAAACTATTAAGCGCAGAACGACGACATTGCGTATTTGAGTGAAGAAGTGATTAAATTTTGAGCACAATTAAATAAACCGAGTCTTTGGCCATTTATTAAACATATTGACTTGTTTTGCTTTCATGAATTACTTCCTTTTGTGGTCTGGAATAATAAATTAAGACATTTTTGTGAATTAATTTAGTTAATTTGAATTTAATTATATGTTTATTTGAATAGTACATGTAATTTTGTAAATCCATATCACTTTTTAATTCTTTACAGACGAACCTTCGGCCTAACGGATTGAATTCTTATATACAGTAGAAATATCTGGAGTGGCCTACACTCGACTTTCTTTTACGCAGTTTTCACTAGATATATATATATATATATATATATATATATATATATATATATATATATATATATATATAACCAAAACCTGCTATCAAACTAACCAATACTCTACAGAAATATCCTGAAATGTAATTTATTTAATTGTGTCTATTTTGTTTTCCTGTCAAAAAAGCAGATGATCCGATTTTATAAGCTACATGCGAATCCATGGCAACGCAAACAACATATTTATAATGTTTCGTAGCATTTTTCTCGCAACTGGTACATTTTTTGAAGAAATGTTTCAAACAAAAGTTGTGCAAAATATTAATATCTTTCATTATGAATATAACTATATTTGTCGTAAGTGTAGCCGTTCTATTGATATTGGAGATAGAACAAAATATGTAAAGAGTATACATGCACTTCCGGTTTGAATATCCTTTTCAAAAATAGGGCATATACAAGTCTTAAGTTTGAAGTTCGACAGTTTTGGCTCTAGAGCGTTCACAGAAACACAGACGTCATTCCGAAAATAGCCACAATCGATTCAAGGAAGGTCAAAACGTGTATATCCGTTGAAATCTCGAGTTCGAAATTTTTCATGATTACAAGACTTACTAATTACTTCGTAAAAGAAAGTAAAAAGAATGTGTGAAATACGACTTACCCGGCCCATTCAGCAATTTCCTTCAATGCAAGACACGCTTCTTCTTTCTCTTCAACATACGCGTTTTCAACACTATAACCAGCCACGTCTTCATCATCTTCCTCAGAAGACTCTGCTTCTATATCTTCTTCATCAGCCTCATCCGACAAATCATCATACAAACCAGAGACGTCGTCTTCTTTATAGTGACTCTAAATATATATATATATATATATATATATATATATATATATATATATATATATATAATACTTAAATAGATATAATTTTCATAAAATGGACGAATTAAACTTACCACAATTCCATCAGCACTTCGTATCGACTCAATCATCTGGTCGATTATCTGAGGCAACACTCCAGCGATATCACCCTTCATAACTGTAGCCAAAGATGCGAAAAGGCCATATGCGCTCTTACGGATATCCGGATCATCCGTATTCGTGACTAAATTAAGGGCAAGTTGCAGCGACTCTTGCGCGAGAGGTTTAAAATTCTCTGGACCGATTGTCCGTGCTATAACGCCTAATGTATCAACAGCTTGTGCTTGCAAACAGGCTAATTCAGACGCGGCATCCGCCACAAGATATACCTTCAAGGAAAATAAAACATTCATTTAATCAAAATAATATATGGTGTATTACTATAATCCCACCTTCAAACATTCGATAATCCGGTTAAAGTACGGCAGCATTTCCTCCTTGGCCGCATTGGCAGCAGCAGCAATTGCACTCAGTCCCAATTCCCGCAAATGTATAGAATAATTCGGGTTCAATGTAAAAAACAACCGTTCCATTAATGTTGGCAAATATGGTAGCAATCCGTGGTCTAGATTCTCCATGAACATCTCCAACGCATAAAACATTCTATCAATACTCGCCGGCTCTTTACCATTATTCTGTAATTGAGCGCACATTTGCGATAAGAATTCAAAGAGTACTGGTAATAGTTCGGAGGCGTATTGACTTATTTCTGGTTGCAAATGTTCGGAGAATTGACCGAGCGCAAATAGGGCTGCGTTGCGTACGACTGCGTTTGGATCGGTAATGCCTTTGCAGATGCATTGGAGGAATGATTGGAGGTATTTGGTGCGAATGTGCTCTGAGCAGCCTTCGGCCAACACGGCCATTGCTAAATATGATGCTTTTTTCGCGTATAAATCGTTGCCTTGTAACGCTGGCTCAATATGCCGTAACTGTAAGTATTTAGATTGTTTTAGAAGGTTGAAAGTAATGCGGCAAGCTTAAACTGTTACACATTCATCTGGGTGTTTATATATCAAACTGGGGTCAACCGTGGGCACCATGTGCCCATATGGTATACAGAATATAAGTCAGTTTTGACTGATGGCGAATTTTCATGTAATTTAATAATAATTACACGGTTTTTCTTCAGTTTGTATCGTTTGACTATAATAGTAATACAAATTTCACTTGCTCTTTGGCCATTTTAAAGTGCAAATATTAACTATGAATTAAAATAAATGGACGGAAACACGTATTTGCTAAAACTATATGCAAATTAGGCAATAATATGCACTTATTTCATATTAAATACTTAAAATTTGAATAATAACATGTTACTCCCCTAAAACTTCAAACATTGTTTCCGTAACTCGTACGTCACTATTGCACATTGAAATACTGTTTTTGACGCTCACGTGTGGTAGCACTTTTATTTATATTTGTTCTTTGGTCGGTCATTTTAACATAAATGCTTGAGATAGCGACATTCACAAACTTCAAATTAGTATAAATAAAACTTAATTTTATTAACTAACAATTATTTATATATCTCATTGACATACAATATCAATATAATATAGCAGATGCCACTCTGTGTAAAGTACACAACACACTAAATACACTTCAAATCATCAAATTAATTGAAGATTTATCACAAATTTTTTTTTGACATTTCATTCTGACGTTGTCTATTTTAAAGCAGACTGAACTTCAGAAGAGTAGTGTTAGTTTTATTTCAGTATGAACTATTTGATTATTTTTTATAACATTATTAGCAGGCGCCATGGCGCAGTGGTTAAGAGTCTTGCCTTTCACCCTGGAGATCTATGCCAATTTGTATTTTTACAAAAAAGCGTTCAACACACACTTACATACTCACATACATACATACAAACATTTCTGGGTAAATATATTAATAATAAAAACAATAACAGTAGAAAAACATGTAATTCTAGAATATTTTAACTAAAAATTGTAAAAATAATCATAAAATGTTGACCAATTGTAATAAATGTTGTCACTTACCACAGGTGGGATAAGTTTATCAGCTGGGATATGTAACGCTAACAAGTCTAGAGTTTGGGTAGCACATGTCATGGGGTTGCTACTGTCTGGGTCTCCAGTGAAGTATTCTTCTTCACCTTCGTCTTCCGGTTGGGAGCTCATTAATGCGAACAAAACATCTACTATTGGCTCAACTAATTTATTCTTTTGAATATTCTAGAAAAATGATCAATCATGAGCGCATTAGTCCTAATAAAATGACCACATTGTACAAATTAAAAGATCCGTAAATCGAGAACAGTTCGTAAACCGAAACTATTTTCCCTATAGGAATTAATACAAAATAGATTAATACGTTCCGGGCCGTAATTTAGGTGTATAGGTGCCTGTACTTATGCTTGGTAATATTCTAAATTTGTTTCAAAAATGTGTTATTTAAGCAAATCTAAACATTTGTTTAAAATAAATGAGCCAACTATTGAGTCTCTTTAAATTAATAAAAAGCAACTATTATTAATTTTTAACACAGATAAGTCCTATAATAAAAATGACCACATTGTACAAATTAAAAGATCTGTAAATCGAGAACAGTTCGTAAACTGAAACTATTTTCCCTATAGGCATTAATAAAAAGTAGATTAATCCGTTCCGGGCCGTAATTTAGGTGTATAGGTGCCTGTACTTATGCTTGGTAATCTAATAAATTTGTTTCAAAAATATGTTATTTAAGCAAATCTAAACATTTGTTTAAAATAAATGAGCCAACTATTGAGTCTCTTTAAATTAATAAAAAGCAACTATTATTAATTTTTAACACAGATAAGTCCTAATAAAAATGACCACATTGTACAAATTAAAAGATCTGTAAATCGAGAACAGTTCGTAAACCGAAACTATTTTCCCTATAGGAATTAATACAAAATAGTTTAATCCGAATCCGGACCGTAATTTAGGTGTATAGGTGCCTGTACTTATGCTTGGTAATCTAATAAATTTGTTTCAAAAATATGTTATTTAAGCAAATCTAAACATTTGTTTAAAATAAATGAGCCAACTATTGAGTCTCTTTAAATTAATAAAAAGCAACTATTATTAATTTTTAACACAGATAAGTCCTAATAAAAATGACCACATTGTACAAATTAAAAGATCTGTAAATCGAGAACAGTTCGTAAACCGAAACTATTTTCCCTATAGGAATTAATACAAAATAGATTAATCCGGACTCCAGATGATAGCTTATTTAAAATTCTAATAAATTGTGCCGTTCCTGAACCAAAGTTTGACTGTATTAAAAACATTGACATAAAATATTTACTTTTGTTTTAGTTCTTGTCAACCAGCCAACGAAACTAATAGCTTTTACTTTAACAGTATCGTCAATGCCTTTAGTTGTCGACAACTGAAGACATAATTCCACCAACGCCCTAGTATGAGGAATCACAACATTAATTGCAGATTCCACCAAGTCATCCAACAATTCCATAACTTCACATGCCCTTTTTTCGTCCGTCAATGTGAACGCTTTCACACACTCCATTATTCTAGGCATTAAATTGTAATACACATTTATCATCTACAAAAAAAACAAAACAATAACGATCAATTAAATTCCTTTTTTCTTGTACAAGAAACTTACTTGTTGATGTCCCTCTATGACGACTGCAAAATGTTTCATTGTTATAAGCGTATAGTACGCTAAAGGTGAGCTTAAATCTTGTAAACTAGTCAAAGTATTTGTAAAAAGAAACGCAAACGAATCGGCATGAGCAATATATTGATCTACAGCGATTTCAGTCATTATCGATAGTGTGTACATGCCTAACTGTAATTAAAAACAAAAAAATTAATTTATCCTTAAACTCACACAATAAAATTTGGACTAATTACTTCTCTATCAGTTATAGATTCACTGTTACACAGCGTGTGGATGAATTGGAGCACTTCGGGCCACGTATTGTTTGGAAACTCATGTTTGCCAATTGTGGCAATAAATTGGGCGATTGAATTTTTTACTAGCTTTTCAGGCTCATTTACTAAAGCTTGCAGCATTCCTTGTTTAATACTAAACAAAAAAAATGGAATAAAACAGATTTTTGGCGGTATAGTTTAGGGGCAGTAGTTCCCAAACTCTGGGTCACGACCAAAGGGTCACGTAAATACTGTAAACCCTCTAGAGGGAAAACTGTTGAGCGTAAAATTGTGTAACTTCAGTCGTAAGACGGTATGGTATATATGTTTAAAACCGGAAGTGTTTGTTTACTCTAACCATTTTTGTCTTATCTCCAATATCACTGGAATGGCTGCACTTATGGCACATAAGTAAAGATATTATTTCGCACCAGTTTTGTTTGAAAACTGCTACGAAAAATCTTAAATTTCTTATTTATGTTGTCATAAAGATACGCATGTATGAAGATTGAATTTAATGAATCGTATGAAGTATGCCTGCCCATTTAGACCGTATTGTTAATAGAAAATAGCAACGGTTCATTTACTAAAGCTTGCAGCATTCCTTGTTTAATACTAAACAAAAAAAATGGAATAAAACAGTTTTTTGGCGGTATAGTTTAGGGGCAGTGGTTCCCAAACTCTGGGTCACGACCTAAGGGTCGCGTAAATACTGTAAACCCTCTAGAGGGAAAACTGTTGAACGTAAAATTGTGTAACTTCAGTCGTAAAACATGTATATGGTATATATGTTTAAAACCGGAAGTGTTTGTTTACTCTAACCATTTTTGTCAATATCTCCAATATCACTAGAACGGCTGCACTTATGGCACATAAGTAAAGATATTATTTCGCACCAGTTTTGTTTGAAACTGCTACGAAAAATCTGAAATTTCTTATTTATGTTGCCATAGGTACGTATGTATGGGAATTGAATTTAATGAATCGTATGAAGTATATGCCTGCCATATAGACCCTATTGTTAATAGAAAATAGCAACGTAAACGATAAAATCAATAAATTTGCATTGATTAGTAACCAATTCCGAGTCTTTAAAATTTATTCTTTAAATATATCATCACAAATTCTCATTTTGTATGACGTAAATGAATCTGTAAATTTTTGCGCCCCCCACGAATTAAAACCCTAACGACGCCCCTGAATGACAACTGACGACAGCGCATCTATCGGGATTTTTAAGAACTTTTAATCGTATTTAAATTCAAATTCAATCCCGGACATGTGAACACATAAGGAACTTAGTTCAATCTCATTCCAGTATTGAATCCTCCATGTGAACATGGTAAATATAACATGATTTATGGGATTGAACCCTAATTGTGTTATAGTAAAACTTACGCATTTCGAATATCAGCTGCAACTTTATTCCAAACGTTTCGTTTCCCTAATTTTTTCCGCAATAAAACTGCGGCGGACTGTCGAATTTGGGGATTAGTTGATGTAACAATTAATTGTGATAATGCTGGTACTGCTTCAGGCTTTTTGAAAGCTTCCTTCAGTTCTTGTGTTCCCTAAACATTCGAAATTAATAATATACTTAATTAATTATAATGGACACAAATACATAGTGCAATCAATCGTAAACGCACTGAAAAATTGCGCAAATAAACTACGAAGTACAGAAGAAGCTAAAGCATTCGGTCGTGTGTCTGTAGCATTCTCGGATCAAAACATTAACAAAAAGTGTTTGTTTCGTCGCCCTGAATCCAAAAATATATATAACCTATATACTTGGATGTTAGTCGTAAGACCAAATTGGTCCTCTGAAGGTACCCAAGCGATTTGAACCAAATTTGATATACATATTATTTAGTATTCTATTTGAATACGTTCGCAGTTTAAACCCAATCGCCCGTATACTTCCCGAGTTATAAGGCCCCAAAGTTTAATACCCCCTTAATACTGCCCTTATAAAAATAATTAAAACGCCCAAAAATTCTACTAATAATTCTAAGATTTTTTATATCTATAAGATTTTTTATATCTATAAGATTTTTTCATATTGTTAACCCAACGGGCATAGAAAAATTATTAAATATTATAATTTTGCATTTTAAAATATGCTATAAAAAATGTATACTTTCTAAAATAATCTACGAAAAATGCTACATATATTATTTAGTATCCCATTTGAATACGTTCGCAGTTTTAACCCAATCGCCCCTATACTTCCCGAGTTATAGGGCCCCAAAATTTGGAGCCCCCCTTAATACGGCCCTTATAAAAATAATTAATACACCAAAAAATTCTACTAATAATTCTAAGATATTTTATATCTATAAGATTTTTTCATATTGTTCACCCAACAATAGAACATAGAAAAATTATTAAGTATTATAATTTTGCATTTTAAAATATGCACTAAAAAATGTATACTTTCTTAAAATAATCTACAAAAAATGCTACACATATTATTTAGTATCCCATTTGAATACGTTCGCAGTTTAAACCCAATCGCCCCTATACTTCCCGAGTTATAGGGCCCCAAAATTTGGAGCCCCCCTTAATACTGCCCTTATAAAAATAATTAATACAAAAAAAAATTCTATTAAAAATTTTAAGATATTTTATATCTATAAGATTTTTTCATATTGTTAACCCAACGGGCATAGAAAAATTATTAAATATTATAATTTTGCATTTTAAAATATGCACTAAAAAAAATTTACTTTCTTATTAATTAATCTACGAAAAATGCTACATATATTATTTAGTATCTCATTTGCATCCGTTCGCAGTTTAAATCCAATCGCTCGTATACTTCCAGAGTTCTAGGGCCCCAAAATTTGGAGCCCCCCTTAATACTGCCCTTATAAAAATAATTGAAACACTTAAAAATTCTACTAATAATTCTAAGATATTTTATATCTATAAGATTTTTACATATTGTTAACCCAAAGGCCATAGAAAAATTATTAAATATTATAATTTTGCATTTTAAAATATGCACTAAAAAAAATTACTTTCTTATTAAATAATCTAGGAAAAATTGTAAGACTTTTTATATCTATAACATTTTATCAAATTGTTAACTAAAAGGCCATAATAATTAAAAACCTAGCTCGTATCGTATATATTACTTATAAGGCGAGTTGGACGCATAGGTGCGTTGTACCTAAGCTTCTTGCTATATAATACGAATTCAACCTAGAGATCCCGAATGGTCATTGCGAAATATGTTTAAAGTTTTAAAATTTTGTAAATATATTATGCAAATTTTATTGTATCAGTTTGTATTATAAAATTAAGTAATATAAAATCGATATAATTTTGCTAATTAGTCATAATCTAGTGCAAAACGATAAATTTTAAAGTTACCTAGGGTAAAATTAGTAAAAAATCAAAAATTTACATATAACCTAAACATGTATCACAAATGTATTGCCACTTTACAATTATAAAAATCTCGCGTCTATTAGTGAAATGAAAAGGAAAATACGAGTGAAATGAAAAGGAGAATACGAGTTAAATTCGTAAAATAGAAACTTCAAGCTGTCATGTAAAGCACGTGTCAAATAGGTTATCATAATTTAAAAGTAAAATTAAATAAAACCTATGTCAATTATTACCTGTTGTATCGAAACATTATCAGCAACAAGTAATTTTGCAACAATATCTTCCATTTTCACCACTAAACTTTCATTAATTTTATATAAATAAGTCAACACAACCCGGCAGCACCCCAAATCACATTGACAGAGGCGAAAGAGAGAGACGACCACAAAGATCAATGTGTTAGAAAGAAATAGTTATATAGCCGCACAAAAGAGTCACTACGTTTACATACACATGGAAATTCGATTCACTTAATCGGAATGCGAAACAATTTTACAAAAACATTAATCAATCATGCGTAATAAATATGAGAAATGTATTAACTAATAAAAAAATAAATAACTCTATAGTTTTATAAAAGATATAGGTATAGAAGAAGCTAAAGCATTCGGCCGTGTGTCTGTAGCATTCTCGGATCAAAAAATTTTGTTAACAAAAAGTGTTTATCTCGTCGCCCTGAATCCAAATATATATATAACTTATATACTTGGATGTTAGTCGTCGCTCAGTCGTAAGACCAAATTTGTGCCCTATATTCCTCTGAAGGTACCAAAGCGATTTGAACCAAATTAGCTACGCATATTAATTGGCATTCCATTTGAATCAGCTCGCAATTTAAATTCAATCGCTCGTATATTTCCCGAGTTATAGGGCCCCAAAGTTTAAAATCCCCCTTAATACTGCCCTTATAAAAATAATTTAAACGTCGAAAAATTCTACTAACAATTCTAAGATATTTTATGTCCACAAGATTTTTTCATATTGTTAACCATAGGCTCGAAAAAAATTATTGAATTTTAAAATTGCACTAAAAATTATTTACTTTCTTAAAATAATCTACAAAAATTGTAAGACTTTTTATATCTATAACAGTTTTGCAAATTGTTAACCAAAAGGGCATAATAATTAAAAACCGCGAGTTATAGGGCCCTAAAATTTAAATCCCCCCTTAATACTACCCTTATAAAAATAATTTAAACACCTAAAAATTCTACTAACAATTCTAAGATATTTTATATCTACAAGATTTTTTCATATTGTTAACCCAAAGGCCATAAAAAATTATTAAATTCTAACATCCGCTTATACTTTATAAAAAAAAAACAGTGAATTCGTAATTGCATAAATAATACCAGGTAATTTTTTTTTGAACGTATAGTTTCATAGATAAAAAATAAAAACTTCCAAAATAGGTCATTTATTATAGTTTTTAATTTTTATCTCGGAACCTATAGATTCAAAAACAAAAAACATTTTTACCAGGCATTATTTATGCAATTACGCATTCACGGTGTTTTTTGCGTTATCGAGGTGTTTTTAATCATGGTAGATTTTGAGTAGTTTATGTAATAAAGTGTAACAATGTATCCGTAATGTCTTTATGTGCAATAAACAGTCATTATTCGATGAATAATGATTTGATTGTAACGTAAAAATAGCTAATTTCTAAAGGATTGTTCACAGCGAAACAATCAGTATTTACGCTTGGAAATTATAAGTATAAATTCCAGTTTGTTGTATGACATACAAAGTTAACGTTCACAGCAACAAAATGTATCATACATTGTGTTAATTTTGTTGCTTGGAATGCTAACATTGATTGTCATAATACAAACTAGATTATTATTTGTAATTTTCTAAGCTTAATTATTAATTGTTTCGCTGTGAACAATCCTTAATACTGTGCGCATGATCACTGGTCACTTGAACATTCAAAGTCGATGGTAGCGCCACTAGCTTAAATAACCGAGAGCGGAGCGGCATTACTTCGAACTAGATGGACCTGACGGCTTGTCTTAACTTAACTCATTTAAATAATTTTTAATATACGCTTTCGAAAAACCATACTTTATTATACGTTTCTATTCTAAAAAAATGCTAAACTTCTATCAGTGACTAAAATATATACATTTGTTAACGTTGTACAGTAAAACCTCGTTATCTTTATATCGAGGTATTAAGGAATGTTCACAGCGAAACAATTAGTAATTAAGCTTAGAAAATTACAAATAACAATCTAGTTTGTATTATGACAAGCAATGCTAGCATTGCAAGCAACAAAATTAACACAATATGTGATAAATTATGTTGCTATGAATGTTAACTTTGTATGTTTATACAACAAACTGGAATTATTACTTAATTACTGATTGTTTCGCTGTGAACAATCCTTTACTGTACAACGTTAAGGTCAAACATCAAGCTCGAAAAAAAAAACCTACCTACTTTTTAAAGAAAAAAAAATATCAGTGAATTCGTAATTGCATAAATAATGCCTGGTAAAAATGATATTCTTTTTGTATTTACAGTTTCAGAGATAAAAAATAAAAACCTCCAAAATAGGTCATTTATTATAGTTTTCATTTTTTATCTCCGAAACTGTAAATACAAAAAGAATATCATTTTTACCAAGCATTATTTATGCAATTACGAATTTATTGATATTTTTTTTTCTTTAAAAAGTAGGTAGGTTTTTGCGTAATCGAGGTTTGTTTAATCATGATAGGTTTTGAGTAGTTTTATGTAATTAAGAAATATAACTTTGAGCAAAAGTGTAACAATGTGTCCGTAATGCCTTTATATTCAATAAACAGTCATTATTCGATGGAATATCTTTGATTATAGCGTAAAAATAGCTAATTTCTAATACTGTGCGTGCATGAACATTCAAAGTCGATGGTAGCGCCACCATCTAAAATAGCCGAGAGCGGAGCGGCATTACTTCGAACTAGATGGACCTGATGGTTTTTCTTAACAAATGTATATATTTTAGTCAGTGATATAGTTTAGAATTTCACCGCAAGAGCTCGCATGTTCGCACTTAATCGTATCGAAATACGATTTTTTTTAAATTATAATCTTTTATAATATTTCAAATAGAACAAATGTTTTATTCAATTGTAATATGATTGGTTCTAATAATAAAGGCAGCATAAAATGATGTATTTTCGTTAGCGACATGCCCACACATCCCTATTCTATCACCCCTCAGCCCTAGCGCATTATTGATTCATGCGAATATGATACGATCTTTTATAATATTAAATTGAACTATGTATGACATAAATTAGATTGTTTTGTTTGGTAATTATAACTATAATTGTGAAACCAGTTGAAATTATAGCAAAAAATGACAATAATTAAAATGCGATAAGATATGCCTGAATGGACGCACTATATATATGTATAGATGCGCTGTCAGCGCTAAGCCGAGTGAAATAAAATTAGGTGCGTCGGTCGTAGATGAACTCATAAAACACAATATGTAGTGGTAGTTGGTCAATACTGTAATTTACAAGTGTGAAGTGTATATTTGATCCGAAAATATGTGTAGAAGTATGTCAACAAAGTTGAATTCGTTTAAATAAAGTGTATTAAAAATGCAGTTGGCTAAATTCATTGGCTAAATGCTGTTTGGGCAGTGAGATGACGCTTGAAGATCCATTTTTTGTAGTGAAAGAGTAAGCGGAAAATAATCAATTTTTGATATAATTATTATGACAATGTAAACATAACACATTTTTACTCGAATAATTAACGTATAGTGTTAAATGTTTATTTAGAAATTTATGGATATTTCTTTGTCCGCAGCGAAGTATTTAAAGCGTTAAACAAAACTAGAGGTTTATATCTTAGATGGATTGAGCTACAAGACGATCATATATGTCTTACAGTTTCTAAAGAGGAAATTGATTGGACAAATACTGAATTGAAAAATTCTTTACGCAGTATCGAATGGGACCTTGACGACTTAGAAGATACAGTAGATATCCTTTTTATCAATGTTTTTTTTTTTTTTTTTTTTTTTTAGATATTGGTAAGAATGATTTTTGGTAATTTTTTCCTTGACTACTCGGCACATATTGTAGAGAAGAATCCGTCGAAATTTAAAATTGATAACAAAGAACTAACGACCCGCAAACATTTTATCGATGCGACCCGAGACGAGGTTAAGGTACTCATTTGATATTAACATCTATTTTGATTGGCTAAATTGTGTTGGACTTTTGTTTTTGTAGAATATGAAAGATAAGATGAACATAAATAGAAATAGAGACAGAGATCGTACTGCTAGACAGGTAGGTGTTACACCCTAACCTAATTGTACACAATTTTTGTTTTGTTGTATTTAATGCTTTGCTTTTTTGCATTTTTATTATCGTAAATTAACAATCTCAATTATTTATTTTATTGTTTTGGTTTTTATTATGTATTGCTTTGGTAACAGATCTTTATTTGTTATATTTTTGGCTAAAAATTAAAATAAAGCAACCTCAATTATTCATTTGTTTTTAATTTAATTCAAGCGTTATCTAAAAATTCCATGACCTAATATATTTTCTTTACGTTTACTGTTTACACTGAATACATTTACATTGTGATTTTAATCGGATTGAGTTTCATTTTATATCTCCGGATTGTTTTTTTAAATTAAATTTAATCTATGTAAAAATTCCATGACCTACAATATTTTATTTACATTTACTATTTAGACTGAATACATTTACATTGTGATTTTAATCGGATTGAGTTTCATTTTATATCTCCGGATTGAAATATATGTTATGCTTTTCTCTTTGCTATCTTTTTAAATCTTAATTTTATTTGACTTTAAGGCGCTTATCTTGTTTATATCGCCATCTCTGTCTAGCAACGGTTAATATCTATTAACTTCAGACTTATTAAGATTTATATAAATAATATTGTAAAGTAGAATTCTAGAACCATACAATATCTACAATATACAACGAAATTTTATTACTGTAGCTATAAATTGCTAAATAGATAGTTATTTGGTTTTAACAGTTACCAAAAATATCTTTTTTACTATTAAAAAATACGCTATAACCGCTGGTAAAACCAAAAAACTCTATTTACCAATTTATAGCTACAGTAATAAAATTTCGTTGTATATTGTAGATATTGTATAGTTCTAGAATTCTACTTTATAATATTATTTATATAAATCTTAATAAGTGTGAAATCAATAAATTTTAACCGTTGCTAGACAGAGATGGAGATATAATTTATGCCATATTGTAGATATTGTATGGTTCTAGCATTTTACGTTACAATATTATTTATATAAATCTTAATAAGTATGAAATCAACAAATTTCATCCGTTGTTAGACAGAGATGGAGATATTTAAAAAAATATGCCATATTGTAGATATTGTATGGTTCTAGAATTCTACGTTACAATATTATTTATATAAAGCTCAATAAGTCTGAAATTAATACATTTTAACCGTTGCTAGACACAGATGGATATATAAAAAATATGCCATATTGTAGATATTGTATGGTTCTACAATTCTACGTTACAATATTATTTATATAAAGCTCAATAAGTCTGAAATTAATACATTTTAACCGTTGCTAGATAGAGATGGAAATATAAACAAGATGAGCGCCTTAAGTTTAAGTTTGAAACTAACCTCATTTTGTAACCTAACTAGAGCTGTCAATAACCGCTAAAAACATTAACCGGTTAATTGGTTAGCCGGTTACTAAGCTAACCGGTTACTAAGCTAACCGGTTACTAAGCTAACCGGTTACTAAGCTAACCGGTTACTAAGCTAACCGGTTACTAAGCTAACCGGTTATTAAGCTAACCGGTTACTAACCTAACCGGTTATTTGAATATATATTTTATATATAAATATGGCTAACCGCTTAACCGGTTACTCTTAAACGGGTAGTTTCTTTTCGAAAACCGCTGTAACCGGTTAACCGGATAGTTTCTACAGCCCTCAATTTATCACTTTAATTTTAATTCGTTTTTATTCAGTTATTTAGAAATCTTGGTTACTATGACCGAAAATTTCTTATATTAATTATTAATATAATTTATTTTCGTCATTTTAAAATTATTAATTTAAATTCTAACTCCTTATCTTTATATATTAATTAAAGTAGAAGTATTATATTCGGGTTATCAAAAAAAAAAAACATTAATTTTATTTGAAGAGATATTATAAGAATAAAAAAAAAATCGTCTGCCTTTTGATGTCTTAAAGTCAAAGTCTAAATTACAAATAAAATAGTGGTGAGAGATGATTTTGATATCATTTACGCGGGAAACCATATCTGTTTTTTTAAAGTACTATTAGTGAATGCAAAATAAAATTAACCATTTTAAATAGGTACCCAGATCATACACACTCGTTTAAAAATATTATAAGTATATTTTAACCTATCTGTTATCTACCGGAAATCTAAATCTCATTTTATGTTTTGAATTACGTTTTAATAGCCTCTATTAGAAAACAGTCCCGTCCGAGTACCAATCATGTCGCACGGTACCACCAAATACTCCAAATTGGAGAACGAATTGGACAGTCCACAACGGCAGTTCCTTGGCAGCACACTCAACCAGCAAGAGCACATGTTACGATCGCAGGATGATCAACTCGAAGTGATCAGTGATTCTATCGGTTCGTTAAAGACAGTCTCGCGACAAATTGGCAGCGAGTTGGACGAACAAGCGGGGTAAACGGGCAAAAATGCAACAAAATGCTTATCAGAATTACTTATATTTGTTTTCTATACCGCATCTAGAATGTTAGATGAATTCGGAACGGAATTGGAAAACACTGATACCAAGCTGGACTCGACAATGAAGAGGATAGCCAAAGTTTTGCACATGTCAAATGGTAATTGGCCCATATATCGGGCCCATATAATATTGAATTGTTTTTTTGGGTTTCAGATCGCAGACAGTGGACCGCGATCATTGTTCTATCTGTTATTCTTCTCATTGTGATAATTCTATTTATTTATCTGTGATTTTACCTACTTAGCCTCAAGATACTAAGTTTTTATTAGCCATTAGCGTTCATTCAATGTTATATTCCAAACAAAACAAAACTAAACAAATTATGGTGAAACAAATGGAGCAACTTTATTTCCAAAGTAAATTATATTATAATATATTATACCTATACCTACCTAAAATAAAATTATATATATATTGTCTATTTGATTTCGACTTGTTTTTGTCGACAAATAAAAACGAAAAAGTAACAAATTTTATAATAGTGTGAATGTATAATTACAATACAAAGAATATGGATTTATACAAGATGTATTTTATAGTTTATTATTTTATTTATGTTGTTAGTGATTGTATTGATTGTGGTAGACTGATTATTAAATTATTGGTATGAGTTATTAATTGTAAGATGAACAAATAATTATTGGTTCCTGTAAATATATGCCATTACGCAAAAGTATATTTAATTTATTACCCAAAATAGAACCGCTTTTAACCCTGATACACCTATAAATATCATAATTGTTGCAGGGGGTTCACTGGACCCCAGTGTGTAATTTTTAATATTTTGTTATGAAAATATTTCTTTTATTACAGCAAGCAAAGTAATGAATTATGCTAAAACAAGCTTAGGTACAACGCACCTATGCGTCCGGCTTGCCTTATAATTAATGCGAGCAGGGTTTTTAATTATGGCCTTTTGGATAACAATTTGAAATAATGTTATAGATATAAAAGTCTTACAATTATTTGTAGTATATTTAAAAAAAAATAAATTATAATATTAAATAATTTTTTATGGCCTTTGGGTTAACAATATGAATAAAAATCTTGTATAATATCTAGAATTTTTGGGCGTATTAATTATTTTTATAAGAGCAGTATTAAGGAGGGCTCCAAATTTTGATTGAGTAATTGCATTTTATTGTATGTAAAGGGTCCCCAAAAACGTTTGTGCCCATGGTTGCAGAATAATTTTAATCCAGCACAGATCCTAAGGCGTGGGAATAGGAGCGTACAGCTTCGTTAAGATTCTGCTTTCACGTTTTCGTTGTTTCAGTAACCAGTGAAATTGGCTGATTGCGCAGTCTTCACTATGATCTTTTACTCGGGAAATTCATACAGGGACGGATTGAAAAGAAAATCATATCGGTGAATTTGGCTTCCAGTTTTATTACTGAACAAGGAAATATAACGAGAAAATAAGTCGCTTATAGTTAATCTCCTCCGAAGGTACTGAATCGATTTTAACGAAATTTTATACACATATAATTTGAGTGCCTAAGAAGTTTCTGTTGAATTTTAAATCGAATCGTCTGTACACGTCTTCGAAAATAGTCACATTCGATTCAGGTAAGGAAATCTCTAGTTTATGGTAGCATAATGGGTTTTGGGTATTTATTGATGGGGTCGCGATCCCTTGAATTTAGATGAATCCAACTATAACTCCAACAGTCAAACAGAACACCGATTTACCGAAGGCGTCTTAAGGCGGATGCGCCCCTGGTTTCATGTTTTAAGCGCAATTATCTACATAATATGAACCCGAACAATGCACCCAATAATGTTTCATGTACGTAATAAAATCAAGGAACCTTTAAAATGGAGCTTGTCGATAACAGAGGGATGTTCGTGATTGAAACCTTATCCGCGTTTAATTCGCGCATCAAAATGCTCGTTGACTTTAAAATGACTTACGCTGATATGGCGCGCGAATATAAAACTTAATAAAATGGATATAAGCTAGTTACTACAGTCGTAAAAACTAGAGATATAACGAATATCCGGTTACTATTTGGTATCCGGTGTATCCAGCTACATTTTACTTTCTTTTACGAAGTAATTAGTAAATCTTGCAATTATAAAAAACTAGGGTCACCCGTGGGCACCATGTGCCCATTTGGTATACAGAACATAGGTCAGTTTTGACTGATGGCGAATTTTCATGTAATTTAATAATAATTACACGGTTTTTCTTCATTTTGTATCGTTTGACTATAATAGTAATACAAATTTCCACATCGCAAATAATAATAAAGAAAAAATCGACTCCTTTTTTTGAACACTATTTTGTTCTTAGATCACTATGCTGAGATTAACTAATCGATCGCTTATCATGCACTGTGTAACATCCGATAAATTTAAACTAAATTTTGTTTAACTTTGATTTTAACCTTGTATGGTGCATATGTGTTGTATCATTTATACAATTTCCATGATTGTATATAAAAAACAGGATTATAAATTTACTTACGATTGCTGTTTCTTATTTGAATCGATTATTCAAAAAATATGTATTACAAACCGTATTTACACAGCATTTTTAATGATTTGACATTTGATTCATTATTGTTTTTGAATTAAATAATCAGGCTAGATTCTGAATTTTGCAGTATTAAATTTCAGAGTCACAACGGCAGTTTTAAAAGTGATAATTAGTTCTATTCTAAAATACAATGGATTGTGCCATCAAAAATAATAGAATAAAATTGCCAACCAATCATGTTTCTAAATATGTTTGAATTATCTCTTCAAGATTTTATTTCTCTAATAATCAGAATTATAAATTTACTTCCTTGCAGTTATTATAATTTGACGAACTATAAAATCTTACCGCAACTCATATTTTCAAAAATCACTGCTTCTTGGCCATTTTGAAGTGAAAATATTAACTATGAATTAAAATAAATGTACGGAAACACGTATTGGCTAAAAATATATGCTAATTAGGCAATAATATGCACTTATTTCATATTATATACTTAAAAATTGAAATTGTAACATGCTACTCCCCTTAAACTTAAGATTTACAATTCAAACAATGTTTCCGTAACTCGTACGTTGAAATACTGTTCTTGACGCTCACGTGGTAGCACTTTTATTTATATTTGTTCTTTGGTCGGTCATTTTAACATAAATGCTTAATTGCGACTCACAAACTTCAATTTAGAATAAATAAAACTTAATTTTATTAACTAACAATTATTTATATTTCTCATTGACATACAATATCAATATAATATAGCAGATGCCACTCTGTGTAGTACACAACACACTGAATACACTTCAAATCATCAAATGAATTATGATGATTTATCACAAAAACTTTTTTGACATTTCATTCTGACCTTTGATTCGTTTTTGTCTATTGTCATCAAATTCAACAATTTTGACTTTGAGTATTCACACACACAGACATCATTTCGAAAATAGTTATTCTTCTTAAACGGGTTTAATATATTTCTACTAACATAAGTATTGAAGTATGTGCTTTTTGGTTTTTGGTGGATGTATAGATTCCGAATTGGTCAAAACTTGTACTTCCGTTAAAATCGATTTCGAAACTATTTTAATGATTACAAAACTTCCGTAATTACATTTTACATTTGTGTAGGAAAGAAAAAATGAAAATAAAACAGTTATTGACGACCATACCACATGTGGAATCTCCATTCCATCGTAGATAATGTGTTCTTCTTTTTCTCCGCAGGCACTGCATTGTGAATGTATGTACATAAGTTGTAATTTTTTTTGTTCCCGTTCTCATTTTGTACTTTTCCGTTGCCGGGTTATTATGAAACCGCCACGAGAACTACCACAAGAAACTGTCACAACAGACACTTGGTATGTGCTCACTGACAGGCCCAGTAATAATAAAGTATTATGTAATATTAGCTTGAATAGAGCATCCACCAAAAAGCACATACTTCAATACTTATGTTGGTAGAAATATTTTCAACCCGTTTTAGACGAATAAATAAAAATAATGTGTTCGTATTTATTAAATAATTGCATCACAATTAAGATAAATATATATAATTATGATAGAAATAAAACGGGCTCTAATTTGGGGATCCACACAAAAAACGTTGACGATTATCGACTAGCCGCTCATCAGTCCTACTCGTGAAAGGTTCGTTTCATTTTTCAACCATTCAGCAAATTACAAATACATTAAAATACATACTATATGGTTTCCATGGCCTCGAACCTATCGTTACTCGAGTTCTGTAAACACCTAGCGGCTAATGCCCTATTCACACCAAGTCTCTAAGATTTTTAGTAGAATTTTTGGGTATTTTATTATTTTTATAACGGCAGTATTAAAGTGGGCTCAAAATTTTGGGCCCCTGTAACTCGGGAAGTATACGAGCGATTGAATTTAAAATGCAAACGGATTCAAATGGAATGCCATATAATATGTGTACCAAATTTGGTCCAAATCGCTTTGGCACCTTCAGAGGAGTAGAAAGCACAAATTTGGTCTTACGAGCGACGATTAACATCCAAATATATGAGTTATATATTTCTTTTTGGATTCAGGGCGACGAGACAAACTCTTTTTGTAATGAAATTTTTTGATCAGAGAATGCTACAGACACACGATTCGGTGTATTTGTGCATTTTGGACTAAGTGTAACCTAACCTAACTTCCAAGTATATAAGTTATATACATTTTTGGCGAGATAAAAATATATTTATAAATATAAAATACTTTATAGGCGTACGCTGCCAGTGGGCAGAAGAGGGGGAAATTGTTATCTCACAACGGGCAGTGTAGTACCTTTGATTGTTTTTACAAATTATATGCTTGTAGCTTCCCGTAAGACGAATTGCAGTTATTGGTGCGTACACCTATGCTTTTTATAAACTAATGAATGTTTTAAGCACATTAAATGACTTCTATGTTTTATTTTAAGTATAATTAAACCAAATATAAATTACTTCTAATAATTGGGCAAACTATTATATGCTGGCATTAATTACATCGTATATTTATATATTATATATAAACTATGTAATTTAGGCATATTGCCTGTTTAGTTTCATAAATAAATAAATAAAATATACGATGAGGTAAATGTATATACTTCTATTTGAAAATGTAAATTAATAGAATTGACACACAATGAAAACTAGTGCATAGAGATAAACGTTTATAAAAATGCTGGTATTTGAATAACCGATATATTCCGAGCCCACATATACTGTCAAAATATTTCTGCTGGTTTCTGACATACATTTATATTTGTATAACAAATACTATCATTTATCAGTGTGTTCAAACTGCAGGGTTATCCAAATACTGCAGGAGCACTTTATTGTTTAAACCAATCCAATAGTCTACGTACGAACGAACGTGACTTAACCGTAGGAATTCATTTATTTACAGATTATATTGTTTGTTCTTAACTTCAGTGTAATAACTCGAGGGAATATAGGAGTGATCGGCGTAGAAAGCGGGGGCAAACAAACGAAATACATCTAATTATGTTTTTACGCGGTAGATACGTTTCCGAAAAAAACCGGGTAGAAAGAAGACATTGTATGTATATGTATATGTATATATATATATATATATATATATATATATATATATATATATATATATATATATATATATATATATATATATATATATATACGTAGATACGTATCCGAAAAAAACCGGGTAGAAAGAAGACATTGTATATATATATATATATATATATATATATATATATATATATATATATATATATATATATATATATATATATATATATATATGTATATATATATATATATAAATATATTTAGTAAACTACGGTTAATGGAAATAATTGTCTTTGAAATTTAAATCGTACATCGTTTTTAACCGTGCTAAATCGAATGAAATCGTGTAAAAAGGAAATTGCATTTATTTTCTAGACCATGTTAATGCAAAACCGTGTAAAAACATGTTTATTTTGTTCAGGCATCACAGTTTTCAGAACAATGTATACATAGCTGGCACTTTTATATTGTTTTAACTAAAACAATATCAAAGTGTTAACTAGTAACTATTTACGTAGAAATTATGTATTTGTTTTTCCCAAAAAACGAGTAAACCACCAGTTATAATTTTCAAAAAAAAAAACAAGACACTGACCATACAACGCGTGAACAAATGTAAGATTTTTACTTTCTTGTATGTATAATGAAATAAAAATTGTGATCATAAAAAAACACCAAAACACGAGATTTTTATGGAAATATCCGTTTTGAAAGCCTCTGAATATATATATATATATATATATATATATATATATATATATATATATATTTATATATATATATATATATATATATATATATATATATATATATATATATTTATATATATATATATATATATATATATATAGTTTCATAATTTACGTTCGACAGTTTTGGCCCTAGAGCGTTCCCAGACACACACAGACAGACAGACGTCATTCTGAAAATAGTCACATTTGATTTGGTCAAAACGTGTATATCCGTTGAAATCTCGAGTTCGAAATTTTTCATGTCACTTTTATCACTCACAAAATCACTCTCAATACACACGACCTAGTTCACTGGAAGATAGACTGTAAATGGCTATACGTTCTGAAATAAAGAATTAACGAAGACTGGTGCTTACATAATATCCTATTTAATAAACGGATATAGTTATAACACAAATAATTAAAAACGCATCGTAACACAATATTTGTGGCTAATATTATGACACAATATTACTTATATAATGAAAAACCAATCCAGTATCAAGCAAATTTAATTTTTCATGATTACAATACGTACTTATTACTTCGTAAAAGAAAGTAAAAATATTAAAATTAGTTTTAACATTTGCTTGATTTCTTTCAAAAAATATATTATTTATTTAAAAATTACTATATTTATCACACATTTAGAAATGGTTTCATGGCAATAATAGAATGAATTTAAAATCAAATTCGAACTCGAAATTTAAACAACTATTTTCGAAATAACATCTCAGTGTGTGTGTGTGTGTATAAGCGCGTGTGCGTGCACAAAACATAAATATCCTGCATACATACAGAGCTGGGCAGGAATTCAATTCAAAAGGAATTTAAAATGGATTTAATTAATTTAAGTATCAATTTAATTGAAACCCTTTTGGTAATGGAGCTTTGGAATTGAATTCATTTGAAAAAAATTGAATTGATTCTTTGAATTAAACCTTCAAATAGTTATCAAGCAATGGTTTCAAGTTCTAAAAAAAAAAACTTCAAACCATTATAATTGTTAAAAAGGTTGAAGGTTTCAAATCACATTTTTAGTTAAAGGTTACATAAAATATATCGAATTGATTAATATAATTAGATTTCAATTGCTTTTGATTGTCGATAATACAAAATCATACATGGTTTGTAATTGTCAAAAAGGTTTCAATTCCTTTTGAATTATATATCTGGATGTTAAACAGGTCCTAATTCCGATTGATTTAAAATAATCACATAAATGGCTTGTAATCGTCAAAAAGGGTTCAATTCCATTTGAATTATAACAGATTTGGTATTGGTAATTGTTAACAATGATTCAATTCGTATTGAATTGTGATTTGAAATCAATTAATTGTAGGTGATTTGAGCTTGTGAATTACCGAATTAATTTTTAAGTTGAATTGGAATTATGAATTCAATTCCACTAGGAATTGATTTTGCCAACACAAAAACTTAACCAAGTCGTCTTACGACATACTTTTCTGTCTGCAAAGAAGGTTAAATTTATAAAAGTCCCAACAGGTACAAACAATAAAATATATATAACGATGCACTTCAAATGGCGGAAAAACTGTAAACTTAATAAAAACTTTCATTCACTCCAACAACATCATCACATCACAGCAAAAGAAAGTTTGACTACTACTTACTTCCTCCTGTTATCATCACAACTGAGATATCTGTGTGTGCGCACTGGATGTGACGTCACGGGCACCGCGAACCAGGAGCCACCGGCAGGCGTCTGGACGCCGGCAAGGATCTCATCAGTGGTGTCCCGTGCGCCGGCATAGTACGATCTCGGTTTCTATATTATACCCACCTACCTACCTAACTACCTACCTACCATCATAGTGTGGCAGTGTTTGTGTTCTTTTCTGAAAAAAGGTAAGCGAGAAAATTACAAACGTGTATGTGTTCGCAATAAGCGTGTTCGCCGTGATGTACTGGTCGCATGACTTGCTGTGCTTACATGTGTGTGTCTGAAGACATAATATTCAACAAGTGTTGTTGCTTTATGAAATTATGAAAGTGGTAATTATTCATTCATACAGAATAAAATTTTATTTTTGTATTTTCATAGAATTTGTTAGTTTAGTAGATAGGATAGGACTGTCTATTTGCATCGTGTACGAAAATTGAATATGTATTTATTTAAATCTCGAATAGTGCTTTGGTAGCACTTTTCCGTGTTTTTTAGTTCGTCGTGCGGTAGTATTAAAAAGCTATAGTGTTTGGCGTGTGTCAGTACATTATCGGATTAAAATTAAAAAGCTCTCGTCTCGTCACCTTGTTTCCGAAAATGTATGTGACATATACTTGGATTATGTCGCTCGCTTGCTTGTTCATTCGCTCGTAAGACCCTCTGAAGGTACCAGGTCGATTTTAATGAAATTTAGTATACATATAATTTCAATACTCGTTGCATTTTAAATTCCAATGTTCTTAAACTTTCGGAGTAATTTAAATATGAGCAGCCATCAATACTTTAATACAGTAATGTTTTAAGGAAGAAAACGTACAAATAACCACTTAGTTTTGTAGAGATAAAATAATAAGAAACAATATTGAAATACAAAATTTGGAGCCCTGCCTGTCTCGTCGCCCTGAATCCAAAAATGTATATAACTTATATACTTGAATGTTAGTCGTCGCTCGTAAGACCAAATTTATGCCCTCTACTCCTTTGAAGGTACCGGAGCGATTCACACCAAATTTGGTACACATATTATTTGGCATCCTATTTGAATCCGCTCGTAGTTTAAATTCAATCTCCTGAATGCTTCCAGAGTTATAAGGCCCCAAAATTTGGAGCCCCCTTAATACTGCCCTTATAAAAATAATTAATACACCCAAAAATTCTACTAAGAATTCTAAGATATTTTATGTTTACATGATTTTTTCATATTGTTAACCCAAAGGCTATAAAAAATTATTAAATATTATAATTCTGAATTTTATAATATGCACTAATTTTTTTTTTGTATTAACATTTTTTCAAATTGTTAAACAAAAGACCATAATAATACGAAATACGCATTGCGTTTTACGCGTACCAAATCATGTTAATTATTATGGCAATTTGAAATAATGTTATAAATATAAAAAATCTTACAATTTCTTGTATATTATATTGATAAAAAATTATTTTTAGTGCATATTTTAATATTCAAAATTATAATATTTATTTTTCGGGTTTTGGGTTAACAATATGAATAAATCTTGTAGATATAATATATCTTAGTATTTGTAGTAGAATTTCTGAGTGTTTTAATTATGTTTATAAGGGCAATATTAAGGGGGCTTTAAATTTTAGGGCCCTATAATTCGAGAAGCATACGGGCGATTAGATTAAAACTGCGAGCGGATTCAAATAGGATGCCAAATAATTTGTGTACCAAATTTGGATCAAATCGCTTCGGTACCTTCAGAGGAGTAGAATGCATAAATTTGGTCGAGCGAGCGACGACTAACATCTAGTTATATATATTTTTGGATTCAGGGCGACGAGACAAACACTTTTTGTTAATGAAATGTTTTGATCCGAGAATGTTACAGACACACGACCGAATGCTTTAGCTTCTTCGGTACTTCGAGCGAGCTAAAAATGCTTATGAGAGTTCATTTCGAATTTTTATAGATCTTTGGGTTCAATCTGAAGATAGTTTATATAAATCAAACATCTTCCTGATTTTGTAGATCTTATTGGTATACTAAGGTTACTTATTATACCACAAAATATTTATATAATCTTTGATTATCCAACAAGAAAGTCGATTGCTTCCTTTTCTTGAATTGTCGAATGCTTCTAATTATTCTGTTTCTTGTTGGAGAATACGTTTCATTATTAAAATCTTTTAAATAAGGGTTTGAAAAAGGTTAGAAGTAATTACAATTCCGGAACATAAACCTTAATTTGTTTGGTGAATTGTTTTGTCGTATCAAATTCAGTAAATCAGCCACAGTGAAAATCAAATTTGAAGTAATTTAAACCGTGAATAGATATTTATCAACAATTGAATGAAAGACTCATTGTCATTGTCTACCCAGAACGATTCTATAGACAATGAAAATATACATATATTCTTGATTTCTATGGCAGACGAAGTATAAAAACAGGGACTGCAGTGGAAATGAGGTATTTCGGAAGTATTTATGGTTTATCAAAAAGAGAGATATTCAGAGTAATCGTATGTTGAGTGGGTGATGAGCAAATCAAATGGTTTGGATATGTTGAGAGAATATCGAATGATAATCTGGTGAATACCCGTATTTAAATAGCATAGGTACCAATGCCTTTAGCTTGCATTATCTATTCAGTGGATGTTTCATTATTTTTATATATATATATATATATAGAGAAAAAAAAAAAATTAGCCACTGATGTTTTTTAAAACAGAAAACCTAATTTTAACTACTGAATTATTTAAAATTAGTATATATTTAAAAGACAATGGCATTGTTATTGTTTGATTGCAAGAATATTTAATTAGAACATTTAATTATTTACGCAACATAAGAAGAATCTCGCTAACTAGAATTTAAATACAAAACTATATATTATTTTAAGTAAAAAATAATAAATAAATGTAAAAATAGTCGAAATCACTGGACAACCATGACATTTTTAATGCAGATAAATGAGGCGCGTGATTTGTGTAAGGATATATTTGAATGTATATGTGAGCTTTTGAAATTGAATTGTCTGCCACCCCATTAGTGGGAACGGCTTAGTTTTGGTTTGCTCGAGTACCTATTGAAAATAAAATATATTTTTCTTTCGGATACAACTTTAATGGCCAACGGCATGGCAGCGTCAACATTTTACTCTAACCAAATTATAAAGCTAGCTAGCGTTGCCTCGTGTTATTAAAATCAATTTGCAGAACTGCCTGTAGCAAGCTGGAAGCACAGGTGCTAATGGTATTTATTTGTATACCAATTTTTTTTACTTTTATATAAAAAATAGAGATGATCAAAAAGTCGACCGTTCCATTTTAATAGATATAGCCGTTTTGAGGCCCTCGGAGTATGACTTAACTATTTGATATCTGTGCGTGTGCATCGCATTACTTAACAAGCATAGATGCAGGCACCAATGCCTTCAGTGCGCCGATTTTTTATTAATTATAATTTATATATAGTTCAGTGTGCAAATTTGACAAAAAATTGTTGAAAGTTAAAGATATTGAAAATTTTTAAACACGCTATATAACATAATTGTGAACACTAAATATAAGAAAGTCGAGTAAAGAGCTCTTCCGGTTTTTTTAAGGGGGTATCAATATAATCAGAGATTATTATAAAGCATTGTACATAATACCCAGTTAAAAGAAAACCCATTCAAATTCAAGGAATATTGTCAATTTTGTTGGCTTAATCGCCTTTGAAAATAGCAAGCCCCAATTTATTTAATTGTTCAAAGTACTCGAAGTACCTTTTTATTTATATGTATATAAAAAGGTATACCTAAAACTGTCATACGTTTTTACAATAGATTAGACCTCATTTTCTACGTTCACTACGGAATTCAACATGACTGGGAAAATCTCTTTGACAAAGTCTGCGTAACTATACGGTTCTTCAAAAGAAAATCTTCGTTCTTTTATCTTGGGTTTTTTTTATTCTATTGTAATTTATTATTATATTATGTACGTTTTCGTAAAATATTTGCAGTATCCTGCATTCGATTTTCTTGAATATGGCGTATAGAAGATTAACTTTGTTGCAGTTTTTTTCTAATTGCTGCTCGAGATATGAACGTACAATAATGATTATGACAGTAACATGCCTTTAATTCGCCATAAAATTAATTTAGTGGGGTAAATTTATTAACGCAATTTGGTCAGTAAATTTCACGGATCAAAAAAAAAATTCCTTAACAAAAAGCTCTTGTTTTGTCGTCCAGAATCCAAAAAAAAAAAAAATAATAAATATACTCGTTGCTCATGCGACCAAATTGATACCCTCTACTCCTCTGAAAGTACCGAAGCGATTTCAAAAAAATTTGCTACACTTATTTCTTTTTATTTCATTTGAATCAACTCGTAAATTAAATTCTATCGTCTTTATATTTCCAAAATTTGGAACCCTCTTTAATGTTGCCATTAAAAAAGAAAACTATAAATAATTAATGTATTTCTTCATATTGTTAACCTAAAGGCCATAAAAATAAATTGTAAGACTTTATATCTGTAACATATTATCAGATTGTGAATCCAAAGGCCATAATAATTAAAAACATTTATTTTTAATTTAAAATATTTTAATATAAAGTCTGCGGGGAGTGTTATCATGCAACGGTCAGTGAAGTGCGTATTTCGTATTTACTATTGGTATCGGTGAGCTGAATACATAGGTGCTTGTACTTGTTATAACTACATTTAATTTCTTATTAAGTAATAACTAAGTTTTGTAATCATGAAAACATTCGAATTCGATATTTCAACGGAATTGTGACTATTTAGGAATGACATCTGTTTGTGTGTCCTCTGTGTTTCTGTCTGTCTGTGAACACTCTACAAGAGCCAAAACTGTCGAACCTAAATTGTGATACTTCAAACTTAAGACTTGTATATGGTCTAGGTGTGCTCCTGCTATTTTTGAAATTAGTATTCAAACCGGAAGTGTATGTTTACTGTATGCATTTTTGTCCTTTCTAGAACGTCTTAGGTGATGTCCTACACTGGTTAGTGGTCCTTTTTGCAAATTATCCTATACATAAACCATCACCTATTAAAATTGCCTTCAAGTGTCATAGTTTTTCTGATGCGTAGCCATCCAGAAAGAATTGAAATAGGGTTACAACTCATTTATTTTATGGCAATGATGTACGATTTATCAACCCACGCGAGGAGGAAAATAAATGACTTGTTTCACAAAAATTTTGTGCTCAATTTATTTTGAATTTGTGCAACGATTGTTTTGAAACAATATTAATATGTATAATAACAAGGGAAACGTAAACGTAATTCAACAAAAGTTGCTAGAAATTTCGATATATTTTAACTTTTATAACTCATGTCGTTTTCAAGATATGCAAAATATAGCAAATTACATCCGGTTATAATATTGTTTTCAAAAATTGGAGACGTCCTTTTGGGGCATATACGCCTAAGGCGAATTTCTAAAAAAAATTCTAACAAAAGTTGCTAGAAGTTTTAGTATCTTCATCTTCTATAAGAATGAGCATTTCTCTGACTCGTGTTGTTTGCTCCTAGTAGTACGAGGAAACCTTTACTACCGGTTAAGATATATTGTTTTCTAAAATAGAAAGTGTTTACCCGGGATATATTAGTCTTAAGTTTAAAGTTTCATAATTTCTCTTTCAACAGTCTTAGCTCTAGAGCACACATACTCTCGTCATTCAGAAAATATTCAGATTCGATTCAGATATTGTTAAAACGTGTATTTCCCTTTAGACTTCGCTCAATAAAGTAAAAATCGTACGCCACTGATTTTAATCATTGAGTGATGAACGGCAAAGAAGTTAAATTGCATGTTGATAAGGGAAATGCGAGCTACAAATAATATCAAGCGTATAACTCCATAAAAATTATACATTTGTTAGAAATATCGTATTACTGTGAAATTTGTAAAAAATTTGGATACTTCGTTCATTTATTGTAATTCTCCCAGCTCAAAATATATTAATGTGTAGGTCTATCGAATATCATTTCGCTTCAGCGACGATTATTACGATACTAAATATTGCAACTTCATTTAACTTCTGGCAACTATATTATGCCTTACAGTATAAAAGTAGTAAAGTTAATAGCTGCACTGCACCAAAATGAATGAACGTAGCACAATTTAATATCAGCTTTAAACTCACACTAGTTTTCAAAATTAATTTAACGTAATTTAAATTTACGGACAGCTTGAATTTAAACGGGATACATTCTGCATGACCTAAATTTAATACGAACATTCAAAGCATATTTTATTTTCAATATAAATTCTATTATTTATACAAGTCCTATCGAAATTAATTTTACCCCCCAGTGGGCTGACTAGAAATAGAATTTACCTCTACTGGTCGTTAGAAACTCTATTTTTTGCTCCAATCAGGTACGATTTTGGAGATAAGTTAGCATGATACTGGTAGCCATAATTGTACCTTTGGATGAATTTTAGAAAATAAGGAATATTTTATTAGTAAGTCATAAATGGATTTAATGTCCTAGAAGTTATTTGGTTTAAATACATGTTTAAAAAATTATATCAAATTTGCCCGAAAATGTAATTTTCTTAAGGAGTACGATTTCAGCAAATGTAGATTTTATTATAAAATATATATTTGTGATGATACTGCAAAACGAGATTTAACTTAAATGAATTAAAAAGTATAATTTTGGTGGGCATCAGATTATGAGTATATCTCGTAAAATGATATTTTAAATTTGCAACACAAAATTTTGTGAAACTTTGTAGTTTTATGACATTTGGGAAAACAATAAAACGTTCGAAAGTGTCGTAAATAAGAATAGCAAATTGCAGCACGAAGTATTTCATCCTCCTTAAAGTCGAACTTTTACTATTTCCATTTCTTAAATTTACTTACATAGTATTTTGTATATTCTGTGAATTAGAACGGCAGTAATATACAAGTAAGACAACCATAGGCACGAGCACGAGCACCAATGCTTTCAGCTCGCTGTATTATTAATCCACAAATAGAAAACACATTTTTAACCACTGATGTTTTTAATGGGAAAACCTATTTACATAAAACAGATTTTTGAAGAGATAAACTAATATTTCATCCGTTGCAAAATTTTATTTTAATCCGCTCACAAAATGATATTAACGAAAAGCTTTTTGTGGGCGTAATTGATCGGAAATTGCCTTTATCTTGGGAAAAATTCAATTCACATATTCCTATTCTAATCCTATTTTCTATTACGCGGAAAAATTGGTATATTGAAGGGTGGATTAAATTTGTATTCTGTGCTGGATACATTACCGTCTTCCTATTATTTCTAAAGATATGTATTGTTCTTGCCAATATACAAAATTAATTTTAGCAAATTTGTTTGCAAAATGCAATATTTCACAAAAGAGGTAACTTCCTTTCACAGCATATTTTTCATTATTTTTAAAAAGTTTTCATGACTGTATTAAGTTGGCGAGAAGAAAGAATTTGAGGGCCACTGTGTCCCGAACATATTTTCGAACTCATTAAAAATGTAATAATCCTCTTTTGTGACAACATAAAAGTTTTAATCGTATTTCGTTCGCACTAGTCGGAAATTTATTTTCCCATTTTACGGTCTGTAGCTGAATAGAATGTGTAGGTATATTATGCATTTTGGCTGTATCAGCAAGGCACAGTGTCTGATTCAGATACGCGATGGTGCATCCACATAGCCTATTCCTGTTCCTGTTCCTGTTGGTTGGCATGGTTGCCCAGTCCTGTGGAATGATTCTGCACTGTGTGTTAGTTAGAGTTGTAGATACGGCCGCGTGCAATGATTGGCAACGTTGATTTGCGATTTAATTGCAGATTGCTGACATTCTCTATATGCATATTTGAACATATTAAGATTTGATCACCAAAACGGGAAACACGCCATCTATAACGTAGCTGTACAATACCTTTGACAATATACGATAATATGTAAATTTCAAAAGGATTTTTAATTCCTCGTACAGCTAAATATCCTTTCAAAATAGGACGTTTTCTACTCTGGGGTACACAAATCTTAAATCCAAAACATATTTTTACGTTAATGGTATAGGCTGTAGGGCATTCACACACAGACACACCGACATCAGTGAGAAAATATTTCAAGATGGATTCAAAGACTCTCAAAACCCATTAAAATTGCGAGGTCGATTTTTTTGGTGATATCTATATTTACTTATTACTAAAAGAAAGTAAACTTGTTTATGATATTAAAATCCATAGATTTTTTGAAATACTAAGAAAGAACAAGATTTGGTACGCGTAAAACGCACCTACGCGCAGAGCTCGCCTTTAGGTAAAATATGCGTTGCGAGCAGTGGTTTTTAATTATTATGGCCTTTTGGTTAACAATTTGAAAAAATGTCTTAATATTTTTTTAGATTATATAGATAAAAAAGAATTTTAGTGCAAATTTCAAAATTCAAAATTATAATAATAATATTTAATTTAATTTAATAATTTTTTTCGGGCTTTTGGTTAACAAAATGAAAAAATCTTGTAGACATAAAATATCTTAGAATTATTAGTAAAATTTTTGAGTGCTTCAATTATTTTTTGAAGGGCAGTATTAAGGGGGGCTCTAAATTTTGGGGCCCTATAACTCGGAAAGTACACGGGCAATTGGGTTTTAACTGCGAGCGGATTCAAATGGGATGCCAAATAATATGTATATCAAATTTGGAGTGAATCGCTTTGGTACCTTCAGAGGAGTAGAGGGGACAAATTTGGTCTTACGAGCGAGCGACGACTAACATCCAAGTATATAAGTTATATACATTTTTGGATTCAGGGCGACGAGACTAACACTTTTATTAATGAAATTTTTTGATCCGAGAATGCTACAGACACACGATCGAATGCTCAAGCTTCTTCGGTACTACGTACGGCGAGCTAAAAACGCGATCCAATGCATTTCTGTACTTCATACGGCGAGCTAAAATGTATAATTGTTTGTATTTAACTGTACCTGTTCGAAATTCGAATTGCAATTTATATAATTGAATCGGCATTTAGAATACAAATATTAGATTATAAACGCGGAAGTAAATGTTGAGGCAACTAAAGTTGCATATTTGTATTGTGGTGCCTAGTTGTATACTTAGCTACTACAGGCGTTCAGTCTCTGAAGAATCTACAATTCGTGTGGTACAATTAAGAACCACCGTTTTGGCGTTTGGTCTGTATTGTACGAGGTACACCGAACACTGCATACATTTAACTCACAATTGTGATATGAATACTAATTATTCTTAAAATTACCATTGCTTTAATTAAGGCTTTGTGCATATTTTAAAAGTGTTATCCTTTAATTTCTTTAGTAGACAAATAAATGCAAATTCTAGTAAAATTACCTGTTCGGCAATTCAAATTGAAATTGTTCTTAGCGCCCCTCCTTTTGCTAAAAGGTTCAGATCTATTTCAAAAGTTACATTTCAAGAAGAAAGTCGTTAATAAAATCCTTATTAACGTGAATAAGGACTTTATTAACGAGTTTCGGTAGCAAGGACATTAAGGCATATGTGCCTGCACCTATGCTTAGATTTAGTTTAGTAACGCTGAGTGCTAACGCTGTTTTCCTAGTGCTATAGCACATGTCTGCTACGTTATCGACATTGGTCATCCGGGGTACGCGATTAATGGTGGAATTCTGAGCTAATCTGTAGATCTATCAGGCTATTCTATAAATGTTTAAGCGCTTATAGTTCCAAAATTATTAAATTTTGCAGCCAAATTTATAGATTAAAGTGTTTCAATTTATTAAAGCTGTCCTTTATATTTGATTTTGTTAATTTTGGTTCGTAAAAATACCAAATGACGTTATCCTGTTTTGATATTTTCAATTTAGTTTCCATTAAAAACTGCTGGACACTTGTTTATCACTCTTTTTCAGTGGAACTAAAATTGTAATTAAAAATATCGATACAGGAAAATTATCCTTTAATTGTGTTCTACGTACGTCAATTGGCAGACTTTTTATTATTTTCGATAAAATTTACATATCTAAAAATTAACAAAGTAGAGACAGTCATGGAGGAACCAACCCCTTGTTAATTCAATAATTACAAATTTATTGAATTAATGAAATTGTTAAAGCATTGTCAATATTTTATAGATTTCTATATAGATTTACTGTATGCCAAAACTTATTCGGGATTATTCGACATATCTGTTGACTTTTTTATATGAACCGGCTGGATATATTTATGAATATCAAGAGCGTTTCCATACAAATTATTGGGGTTTTTAACCGCTCATTTTAGCGGTTAAAAAATATTTTAAACTTTGACCAAGAAAGCAAAAACAAAATAAACATTTATTTATTACAGAATCGACAAATATTTACAAAATAAGGGGTTATTACGTATGTATCCTTTCATTCCTGGTTACTTATCATTAATATAATTACCCAGAAATGTATGATTGTAAGTGTGTGTAGAACGCTTTTTTTTTGTAAAAATGCGAATTTGCATAGACGGAGATCGAACTCACGACCTCCAGGGTAAAAGGCAAGAGTCTTAGCCACCATGCCATGGCGATAGATAAGAATGTTATATATAATATCAAATAGTTTATACTGAAATAAAAGACTACACAACAGCAATTAATAATTTTCTAATCAAGTAATCTGCCCTACGTAAAAATACGTCAGAATAATTGAAATGTCAATTTTAAATATATTCCGAATCTGAAAAATGCATATCGAGTTGTGTACATTGTGCCATTATGTTTTAGTATAGGACCCATTATCAGTTTTAAAACTGCCGTGGCACTGCTAAATTATTAAATAATATTAAATGTGCATTGTTCAATACATATATTTAACTACAAATAAATGCAGTAAATAAATTTATAAACTATATAATAAACAAATTCTTGAATAGTTAATTCAAACATCTTTTTAGACACCTGTTTGGCTGGAAAAATATATTTAATTTTATTTAGATTTGCTTTACAAACTGAAGGAAAAACCGTGAAAGGGTAATCCCTTATTTTTATATTGTAACTATGATTTACAAGAAAATTCCCCACCCATCAAAACTGACCTATATTCTGTGTACCATATGGGCACAAGGTGCCCACGGATGACCCTAGTTTCCTATATTAGAATTCACAATTATATATGAATTTCTTAATTTTTAATTTGAATAATCGCATGATCAATAATAAAATGTTTAACATGAACAGCTATCTGATACAACTGTAACTCTGGCTTTGATAAACAATTCAAATATAAATCCTATATAGCAAAACCACAATCAGTCCGACTCCATTCGAAACAGTAAAGTTTGAACACCAAGTTTATAAAGCCTATTAGGATCTACAGGTTTGTTTTCTTGCCTCCAGAATTCACGGAATTGTTTGGTTCAGTTAGAAACCAATTTTAGCGAACGGGAGTTAACCCTAGACCTTCGCAATAGAAATACGATATTCGGGCATCATTACGCTTATACATATATTTCCCTATATTAATTACAAATGTATCTCATTCTACGTAATTTGGAGAAACATTATAAATATATCTAGAGTTTTTACTATCTTAGTCTACTCTAAAAGATAGTATTCCAAGTCAATTTATTTAACAAGTGGAACCCTGTTGAGGAAACGCAGTACTAGAAAATCGCTATTAAATTAGTAAATTTCCAAAAACCTACAAACTCATAAATAGGTGCAAATTGATTCTGACAAACCACAAGCGGCCACTTAAGTATTTTGTCCAGTAGATTGTAATAGAACAAAAAACTAATAACAGTGTATCATCATCAGGGGTGAATGTGTTCGCAAAACAAAACAATTAACCCTTAATATGATTAGGAACCCTGAGTAACTGGTAACAATTACCCTAATCAAGACATTGCGACGCGCGAGTTCCATAACTTCTAATTAAATTAACCCTCGTATTAACTAGAGTGTAACACTTAGCCATCATAACATACATCATATACGAGTCTATAGATATCTATTTAGCATTCCATCCAAGCACAGTTCAGATATTCAGTATTATTATTATTAATATTAATATATACATGAAACGTTTCAGCTGTCTACCTACGTAAAGTTAGGTAAGGTCAATTCTATGCAATGGCATTGAATTTGGTGGGTCAATGTTATGCTTATTAGGACAGTACACTCTTTAGGGGTTTAGCATAACTTTCGATACATAGATTTAGTAGATAGCCAATATATATATATGGACAAGCACAATTTCATTGTGAAATTGAAAGTGACAGCTCGAATGTAACTAGAGATTGCTTGGTCTCAATCGAACACGCAGTAGTGTATAGTGCAACAAACTTGTTTCCTCAGAAATACGTTTTGAAAATTGGTTAATATATTTGTTGTGTCCGTGGATAAAAAGTGTTAAAATTCAAAATTATAATGTTTAATAATTTTTTATGGCCTTTGGGTGAACAATATAAAAAAATCTAGTAGACATAAAATATCTTATTATTTTTGTAAGGGAGGCATTAAATTTTGGGGCCCTATAACTCGGGAAGTATACGGGTAATTGGATTTAAACTGGGAGTGGATTCAAATGGGATGCCAAATAATGTATGTAGCAAATTTGGTGTGAATCGCTCCGGTACCTTCAGAGGAGTAGAGTGCACAAATTTGGTCTTACGAGCGACGACTAACATCCAAGTATATAAGTTAAATATATTTTTGGATTCAGGGCGACGAGACAAACTCTTTTTGTAATGAATTTTTTTATCCAAGAATGCTACAGACACACGACCGAATGCTTTAGCTGCTTCGGTACTTTGTACGGTGAGCTAAAAAGATTTATATGGGTGATGTAAATGGAGTAAGATGCGGGGTCGTCCCCGAAATAAAGGGATGAATATGATTGAGAAAGAAAAACAAAAAGAGCGTATATGAGTGTCTGGAGGGATAGAGTTGAACGGAGGAAGATTGTAAGAAGGTGATTGTAAGATTGAAAGGGGTGTTCTGCTACCCCAGTCATGGGAAAGGCGTGTAAATATAATATGGGATTTAGATATTATATTTGCTACTTTTATCATACTAAAGCATTTAATTATTATATGAAATCTTCTTAAAACACAAAATGTGTAATTCCATAAAGTCTAACAAGAGGCCTTTACATCAAACAGAGTTCTTAAGTAAAAGTGATGCAAACGGGAATAATAATAATGTGCGAACATTAACGTAAGAAATAAGGTCAGGTTAAGTTAGGCACGTAACGTCGCGTCGCGTCGCGTCGCGCCGGTACGGTAGAACACTATATAAGACGTGGCTTTGCTCGGCAACCGAAAACGCCAAATTGGATTTTCGATGTTGGGCGAATATTGAATGAAACTTCGACTTTCTCTTGTAACTACCCCTCAGCTCGACGACACGTCGAATATAGACTGGTGGTGCGCGGGCGCTGATGGAATGTCTCCGGCCTCCTCAACACTTTGATGACATAAATCGGCTCATTGGAGCTGATCAAACGCGACACATAGATAGAATCTCTGCTCGACGTCGACATGACGCGGTCTGCTGCTGAATGCATACTGGCTTTCTTCCTCCCTTCAACCAGTTTGCCATTCATGCAAATAATATATCGGATATTACCCCGTATATAGTGACCTTTTTCTGGCTATAGCGCCTTTACTTGGATCTGTAGCGAATGTCACATATTCTCTTTTTTCTGTATAAATAAATATGCGGAAAATTGTATGTTGAATTCACATCAAGTAAAATTGAATCGAATAAATAACAAGCCTTACAGCGACCTGGTCCACAATTTCGCCGGAAGATAAACCTTTTTTGCTCGCCCTAGAGAATGTGCAAGAGCGCTATAGTGCTCAGATGTACATCTGTAACATTCTCGTCACTCGAATTTCTTATACTTAGTTTTTACTATATATGTTATATAGCTTTATTATGTTGTAAGTTCATTCTACCATCACCATGATTCAATATCAAGATACATTGTAATTAGGAAAATGTAACTTGACTATTTTCAAAGGTGATTATTCAGTAAATGGTACATATTTTGAAAAAACTTTAAATCCAAAGTTGCTCATTTTAAAAATATTTTTAACTTTTACTAGATTAATTTTTTTCTAACTCGTGTCCATTTTGATATATGTAAAATAGCAACATTAGCAAACATTCGTTATATAATTATGAGGTTCCTTTTCCCAATATATACAACTTTTAAATTCAAAACATCATATTTCACTATAATTTATATATTTTCTTCAAATAATGCACCAATGATTGTTTATAATCATTATTAATTGTATAAAATAAAATATTTTTATAACTTCCGATTTAACAAGCTTAGGTACAACGCACCTATGCGTCCAGCTCGCCTTATAAGTAATATATGCGATGCGAGCAGTTTTTAATAATTTTGGCCTTTTGGTTAACTAATTGAAAAAATGTTATAGATATAAAAAGTCTTACATTTAATTTAAGATTATACTAAAAAAAAAAAAAATTTCAAATTTTGAAATTCAAAATTATAATATTTAATAATTTTTTTCGGGCTTTGGGTTAACAAAATGAAAAAATCTTGTAAATAAAAAATATCTTAGAATTTTTAGTAGAATTTTTAAGTGTTTCAATTATTTTTATAAGGGCAGTATTAAGGGGGGGTCCAAATTTTGGGGCCCTATAACTCGGGAAGTATACGGGCGATTGGATTTAAACTGCGAACGGATTCAAATGGGATGCCAAATAATATGTGTACCAAATTTGGAGTGAATCGCTCCGGTACCTTCAGAGGAGTAGAGGGAACAAATTTGGTCTTACGAGATACCGAGCGAGCGATCGACGACTAACATCCAAGTATATAAGTTATATACATTTTCGGAATCAGGGCGACGAAACGAACACTTTTTCTTAATGAAATTTTTTGATCCGAGAATGCTACAGACACACGACCGAATGCTTTAGCCTCTTCGGTACTACGTACGGCGAGCTAAAAAAATATAATATCCTATTTTTAACCATGTCCCTGCCATAATTATATAACTAAAGCAGACATGATTGTGTGAGGAAAACAACATATAAGCTGCAATAATCGACATTTCGTCATTTACAATATTAATTATCAAAATTAATATTTTTAATTACTGTTTGTGGACTTGCGTTTGAAAATGAGGATAAATTTATTTATTGGGCTATGTAACTGTGAAAACAATTTATTAGAAAAAAAGATTATGGCTATTGCATTTAAAATGCAAACGAAACTATTGTATAATTCGGTGAAAACTGTCTCGGTACCTTCAGAGATGCGGCGGCCACAAAATTAGTGGATTGACACATATATGAGTTTGATTTTCTTAATAAGGGAAAAGTAAGCTAACTTTCTGTAGAATTATCTTTTAAATTTTACCGTATACTCACGCTCTTGTGTGCAGCATGTGTAACGAGTTAAAATGATATCTATATTTAATTTAATGGAATTCCACGACGTAGTCAATTTTATTTTTATTTACATTATCTATTTACAAAAATAATATTAGAAAGGTCTAACAACAATATAATAATGAAAGAATCATCTGAGTGGATACGTGATTGAATGAAATCAAATGTTATATCTAGACTTAGAAACTGAAAACACTTTTACACACGTAGCAAAGTACTGTCGCTCACAAATATTGCTAGAAAATGTTTATCTTCGGTTGGGTGTAGGAGTTGCTCGGTCAATGAAAATAATGGGTATTTTTAAAAACTGGTGCTCATAATTTTAATTTAAACTAGGATATAAATTCAGTCGAAACCAACCATCGTTACAGTAGGTTGGGCATTGTGGACATTAATAAAAATGTTGCTGTTTTGCTAAATATTCGCCGAAGGATATTCAGTAATTTATTTAGCACATTTATTAAACGAATAAGCCGTTCTATATAGTTTTAGCAGATTTTTTTGACCCAAGCATGTTACAGACACACGACCGATTACTATAACTCTTTTGTACATTCTGTACGGCGAGTTAAAAATCAAAAAATACGTCCATGCAGACGAACGTTACGCTTGGTCGTACAATATCAATTTTGGTTTATAATGGTTTCGATAAATATGTGTTATTAAACGCCTTAGAGGCCGTTCTGTATTAGGACTAGATATATAATATACTAATGTATATAGGAACCTTGAAAAATACAAAAAATGTAGTTAAATTTTTTACCAAATAGTTAAAAGTAAGAAAGATATGAAAAAAGTGACATTATTTATTTAACAACAAAATAATTTAGTTAGTCAAGCGTCAAGTTATGTATGCTATTTGAATTTAAGAGATATTTGTATTTCGTGTGGTTCTTAGTTCGCCGTAAGAAGTACCGAAGCAGCTACAGCATTCGTGTGTCTGTAGCATTCTCGGAACAAAAAAAATCCTAAACTAAAAGTGTTTGTCTCGTCGCCCTGAATCCAAAAATATATATAACTTATATACTTGGATGTTAGTCGTCGCACGCTCGTAAGACCAAATTTGTGCTCTCTACTCCTCTGAAGATACCAGAGCGATTCACACCAAATTTGCTACACATATTATTTAGCATCCCATTTGAATCCGCTCACAATTTAAATCCAATCGCCCATATATTCCCCGAGTAATAGTGCCCCAAAATTTGGAGCCCCTCTTAATTAATTTAAACACCCAAATTATTTACTAGAAATCCTAAGATATTTTATATTTACAAGATTTTTGCATATTGATAACCCAATCGCCGTAAAAAGTGGAATAAACAAAAACAACATGAAACCGGAATATAACCAATGTAAATAATAAATATACACTTCGTTTACTTCCACAAATTTCTTACCACTGATTGCTTAGCTGCTAATGCCAATAGATTAAATAAGGTTTATGCTTGAAAATGCTTGGTACGAATTTAGCATCCTTCGTTTTGTGAGTTCTGTAGCTTTTGATTGATACCCTAATTTAAATATCTCGACCAAATCAATATCTTATGTAAACTGTTTCAAGATTCATATAAAGGAGTCTAAACTAAGTAATGATGAATTTATAGATCAAATTACACAAACATCTCACATTACAATATGTAGATACATAAACATAAAATAAATTCAAATTTCGAATACGAATATGAAAAACCGGAAACGGGTAAACTCGAAGCGCCCTAAAGCTATACGACGCCATTACATGTTATATTTCCGCATACAAAGTGGTCCCACCGCTCAGAAGTCGTGTGCAAGTTTTAGTTTCAGGTTTTTAGCTCGCCGTACGAAGTACAGAAGAACTGAAGCATTTGGTCCTGTCCCTGTAACATCCTTCACAAAAAGTCTCGTCGCCCTGAATCTAAACGAAATATATAACTCATATACTTACTGAGTTATAGGGCCTCATAATTTGGAGCCCCACTTAATACTGCTCTTGTAAAAATACTCAAAAAATCTCTTCATATTAAAAACCCAATGGCAATAATTTTCTTTTTAATCGACGTTCAAAAAATACAACAATTTTGCGAGAATAATTCCAAATTATCAATATATAAATGCGTATGTTTTCAAATATAGTTTTAAAATCTGAACAACTTTTTCCGTTGTAGTTTTCATATAAAAACAATCAAGTTATTATTCGAAGGCTTATGCATATTATTACATGCGAAAGTCTATGTCTATGTAAAATACATTGCGTCTATACCAAAGGAACACAAAGGGAAACTAATTTTAGTAAACTCGCTTCGGGTGGTTAATAGCAAACATATTTCCAGTTTTCCAGAGTAATCAAAATTAAAATGAAATTGTTGGTGGTCAAACAATAATACTTGAATAATGCCTTTCTAGTATTTTGATATATAACTTGTATTATGAGATATATCGTTGTTAACTTTACATTTTAAGTTAATTTAAAATTAAACTTAAAACTATTGTCATATTTAAAAATATCTGGAGTAAATTTCAGATAAAAAATATAGTGGCCTTCACTTGACTTTCTTATACTTTAATTATCTGTCTTTATAATAATGCATTATTTTGTTTTAAATGTTACTTTTTCAGTAAATGGCAAATTTTTCGAAAAAAAAAAACAACAAAAATGGGGATACTCCTTTTCTCTAACTTATGCCATTTTCGAGATAGTGAAAAAGTAGTAAAAGTAACCTCTTACTTTCGGCTAATTGACTTTAAATATAGCCCGGTTTTATACATATTTTAAATTTAAAGTTTCATCAATTTTCCTTCAACAAATTTGGCTCTAGAGCGTTCACACACACACATACACACACACACACACACGCCCACATACACATACACAGACAGATACGAGATTCCGAAAATATTTAGATGTGATTCAGGGATGATCAAAACGTGTATATCCGTTAAAATCATTAGTTTGAATGTTATTTTCATGATTACAATACTTTCTTTTTGTCTATGTTCATGAAAGTATTGCACGGGATTTTTAATATTAATATTAATTCAACGCAAGCGTACTGTTTTATATTTCTAAATTATATTAAATGTATTTAAAAACGTTATCAGAATAAAAATGCTTATAATAATTGGATATTTTCTTTTAAATTTGTTAAATATTTTGACTTCTGGTGAAAAAGACACATTTAATATGTATTACGTTGATTGACAAAAAACACAAAAATGGCTTTTATGCAGGGTGTACTGTGTTCGAATTTTTTTCCGCTAACAGCGAACAATTAATCTCGATCGCGAATAGTGTTCCTATAACTATTGTCAAAGTAGGATTATAATTTTATTATGATTCAGTTGAAAGCCAACCGTCGTTGTTGTTTGTTGGGCATATAACCCATTAATAAGAATTTTGTGGTTTTGCTATAAATTCCTCAAGGTAAGTGGAATGATTTTTTACTATCTTAGATTTAGTCGAAACAATAAAATGGAAACAGTTAGTGTTTGAATACAAAAATAAAAGGACAATAGTTTGACCGGAAATCGATTTTCATGATTCCTGCACTTTCTTTATAAGAGAGTAATAAAACAATATAGCAGTATTATCGGAATATCCGTACACGCTGCAGTTTTAACTCATTTCCTTTAAACCTATTCCATTGCAAATACATCTAAATCGTCCAACACTGATACATCTAAAGTTATTTCTTTAGTAATGTCAAGCCTTGTCCCATTTAAACTAACTAATAGCCCTCGTATAGTTACAAATTCCGTACATGTTTTTCTACATTTAATGAAAAACAAAATTCGTATAAAATGATAAAAAAACAAAAGAAAGAAATACATCTTAAATCTCATTCAAGTAGGCACACATTTCAAGCTCTGAAGAAACATTTGGAATGTTTAGATACTACGTGCTTTCTAGCAGTTAGGCGATGTAGGCGCCGCAGGAGTAGGAAAGACGCACGAAAGTGGGGTAATTAAAACTTAGCGACATTTGATCAACACATCAGTTCGTTCATGTCTTGATAGTAACGTTGAAGTGTTGTTGAAATCAACTTACATATAGTTAATAGACAATTTTAAGATGCCAAACCGCACTGTGAGTGACTTTAAGGTTATGTTATTACCTAATAGACAAGTTTACTTCAGTTTAACTTTGAAAATAAACATAGGGCATTACTGCCTTCACCTGTAGGGGTTTGAATAAAAGTGTTTTTTTTTTGAGACAAGAGCCTTTAGTTAATTTCTTTATCGGATGCTTTATTTTTATATAAATATGTATGGTTTTATTTTCGAAAATTAATAACGTGAACGTCTTCATAAATGAGATTTTCTGTAGTTCTGACTTAAGACTTAAGTTATGCCCTACTAATTATACATAGGTGAATAATATTGATTGTGTGTACACAGATACGTCGAGTTTTCCATGAATATATCTAGTATCTACGACATGTATGTGTTGCGCTCTAATTTAATTCCATATTTTGATATAATAAAATGATATGTTGATTAGATAGTGTAAAAGTGAATGATTTTTTTCTGTTTGTCCTTTTCTCGTGTGTGTGTGTGTATTTGCGTGTATGTATGCGTTTGTAATTGTTGATTATGTATTAGTTTGGTTTCAATTTAATTAAGTGCCATTGTGTACGAAGAATTGCGAATACTGTGGAAAAATTAGGAGCCCAGAGACGGATTCAGGGATAATTTGATCTCATGCCAGCATGAGGTGGAAGTCATACACGAAATTGTAGTAAAATATTATACAATTATTGTATCTTAAAATAATATAGGACAGTGGTACAAGTGTCTATAAAATTTTCGAATTAAAACATTTATATATATATATATATATATATATATATATATATATACATATATATATATATATATATATATATATATATATATATATATATATATATATATATATATATATATATATATATATATATATCTATAAAACTCATTAATTTAGATGTATGTCGCTCGTTTGACCAACTTTGAGGACTTCCCTTGAAGATACTGCACCAATTTTAAACTTTGGTATTCATATAATATGAGTGCTTCTTTAGTGCCAAACGATTTGGAAATCCAATTACCCTAATACTTCCAGAGTTATAGGGTTCTAAAAACCGAAAATATTTGCAAATACTGCACCTATAGGTCATAAAAAAATCTGGAGTGCCATTCATCCGACTTTCTTATATTTAGTTAAACGTAAATGTAACTTAGCTATTTTCAAAGGCGATTTTTGAATGTCGAAAAGCCTTTACAAAATTTCTAGAAATTTGAATATCGAATGTTATAGCTTGTACCTCAACGACGAGCTAAGAAATAGCATTTTAGTAGTGTAATAATTAACTAGATAAACTTCCTAAATATATAAAAGTCCAAATATTATAAATAAAAGATATATGATTTCAGTAAGAGGTTGCCAAAACTGTGACTACATACATGTACAATGCAGTGTCTGTCAGAATGATATAGTATACGGAGATAAGAGCATTTGATGCGGGTGTCGGGTCGGGGTGGGTCGAATCGGGGCGGGAGTGAATCGTTAAATTATTGACGTGATGGTGGGCGAAACTTAGTGAAGGGATTAGACCGTTATTTCGTTTGGCCGGTAACGGATAATTAAATATCGATATTCAATTCCGTTTAATCGTTTATCCAGAAGCCTAAACACAACACCGATTCTAGTGTTGATAACATTCAAATAACGCCACTCGACGCCGTCGATCATTCCATCAGATAACGGGGAGATATTTTTATTTAATTATATATATATATATATATATATATATATATATATATATATATATATCAATCAAACTTCGGCCTATGAACTTAATTCGTTTCTAAAGGTTGTCCATAAACCAAAGTCTTGGTTATCCCAAAACAATTTTCCCCATAGGAATTAATGCAAAATGGATCTGGATCTCAGAGGATTGATTATTTAAAAATTTACAACAGTACTTTGTGCACAAGGCCTTAATCAATGGAAACCATTAAAACTGTCTCAAAAAGATAAATACAACACTAAGCAGATCAAAAACAATTTAGTTTTATTGTACCTATATGGAGGAGAGTTGACGACGTAAGTGGAAGATGGAGAGGAAGTAAAATGTTATTATTTGGAAAGGGATTCCATTTCCTTGACATAACTGGACCTCTGTCTCACAAAAAAGTTGTCTAATTTGATTTGTATTGTCTACGTTTTAAAATGTTTCTAAAGTCATACATGGCATTATCATGCCAACTTGCTACTAATCTCTTATCGGAGTAATATCGTTTCATGAAACTTTGAACCTCATCCCATTTCGAATCAATTCTACGGATCAAGGAAGTAGGGACATCCCTTCCTTCCTCTGCCTCTGAAGACATTACCATCACAATCACCATTTGTAGCTGTCTAGAGACACAATATTATCGATAATTTCAGAATCTTCATTGCCAAAGCTCTCAAGACCCTGCCTCACATTCTGGCAACAAATTCCTCTATAACGAATTTATGGTCCTGTAAGTCATTTGCTGGCTGGTTTCATCAAGGAGAGTTAAGCAATAATATTTAAATGGTGCTTTCAAAAGTCTCTGAGTGTATTTGAAAAAGTGGCTTAGTGTCGATATGACCTGCTAAACCATAGGCTGAATTAGAGGAACTGAGTTTTGAGGCAGGAACTACCCTTTGATAGAAACTCTTTCATCAATTCGTCTGCCAAGACAGGAGGGTGAGCATTATCCATCACAAGGCACTTCAGGGGCAAATTGTTATCTTGCAAGTATTTCTTCACATTTTCAAGATAACAAAATAAAAATATGAAATACATCCCTAGCAACAGCATAGTTCAAGCTATATTCAAGCCTAGTGCAGGTTTTTGGACCCATTTCCAAAATGGTGTAAATTTTTGCTTATTGTTACTCGTTTTTGGTGATTAGTAGAAATGTTGAATGATCTTACCGAATACTATAGAAACATGCACGTTGAGCCGACATTTTAAATGCAGATATGATAATATCAGCATAAATTGTACTCAAGTATACAGCTCATGATTAGATCAATTATTGTAATACTTTCTTTTGTTATTCGTGCAAGAAAGTAAAAACATTCTCTTCTCGCTATATGAATATTATCTCAAGAAAAATTAAACGAAAACATTTTCGTTTCAGAAAATAAACAGAATTTTAATGAACGAGCTAAAGTTTAGTTTTACAGAGAAGTTTTAGTTTTCTGTCTGCAGTGAAATATGTAGTAAAAACAGCCACTATTCAAAGGAATTCTTGTGGCGTTAATTATCGTTCAGATAATATTGAATTTTTCTTATCGTATATCCAATTAATAAAGAATTTCTAAGCTCACTAAAGCTCTTTTAATGATGCAATTAAAATGGAAGGTACATTTTATGTATTATATTTCACTTTCATTTGATTTATAATTATTATTGTAACATAAGTTTATTATGTTTTATCTTGACTTGAGATTTGTAATTATATTTCAATTACTTATGTGTACTCATATATTATTAATTGTACATTAACAATTTAGCATTTAAAGATTGTAATTTGTGATTTGCTTTATACATGTATTAAAGAAAGTTTTTGTGCAAGCCCAGTGCTCCCAGCTCCACTTGAGGCAAGTTTATCAAATAGTGAAGCGCATAATATATATATATATATATATATATATATATATATATATATATATATATATATATATATATATATATATATATTTTATAATTGATGAAAACATTCATTTTTAAAAGGATAACCTTCAATTACTGTGCTACGTGATGGTTAAACCAAACAGCAAGACAATTTCATTATTTTCTGTTTATTTAAAACAATTACATTCTTGGTCGAAATCTAAAAGTTGGTATTGTAATCATTTAGGTATCAATCTTGAGATAATAACGGAAATACACGTTTATACCATCGTATCTGACTATTTCTGAGAGGATGTGTCTGGCTGTTTGTCTGTGATAGCAATTTACTTTTTACCACTAATTTAACAACTTACATATTTTTCATATGTTTTAATTATCATTTTAACGACGTTGTTAAATAAAATTAATTTAACAACAGTTCGTGCGCATGCGTCTTTCAAATTGTATGTACTTTTGATTATTCAGGCCGTATGACGAGTTGGAGTGCTTGCAGCTTTGCTTGTTTGTTATGAAGTATTTTAATGTAGAACAATACAATGGCAGTGGGGAAATTTGTCAAGTGACACATTAAGTATACAGTTTGATACGCGACGGTCAGTGCGCGCCCTGAATGCAAATTAGTTAGTGTATTATATAGTACCCTCATATACTCCGCACTGAACTATTTCGTAACAAGCTGACTATGCATGTACTAACTTTTACTCGTTTGCTTCTGTCGTAACCAATTTTAAAATACTACGTGAACTGTATATTATATTCTATATAGTACAAATATCCTTATAAATAGAATATTATTTATTTTCATATACGAATCTATAATAAAGAGGAAAGGTAATCTTGAAAATGTTTGATCTCGAGATTTTTAGTGAAATATACGTTTCAAACATCCCTGAATTGAAACTGATTATTTTCGGAATGACATCTGTCTATAAGTGTGTTTTACTAAAGATATAAGCTGCTAGACTAGCTTTCAACGACAGAGCTAAAGTAATGATACGGAATAACACACTTTCAGAAAAAGAACAACCCAGGTACTCGGTTCGCTGATCAATCAAAAGCTCCCTTAAAGTGATTGATATCTGTCAAATACATCTTACACTATCTTGGTTTCGCGAGAGTAGCACCGCCAAAATCAATTTCGTTCCCGAATACCCCACAAATTGTAAATATGTGTTATTAAAAAAGCCTCGAGTTTCTTATATTTCCACTATTTTAAATAATATTGCTTTATCTTGGTTTAAATTCATGTTAGTTTGTCGTGAAACTATGCTTGCTATAGAGCGTTCACACAGACGTCAGTCCGAAAATAAAATCAGATTCGATTCAGGGATGGTAAAAATCTCGGGTTCAAAAAATGTCCTGATTACAATACTTCCTGATATGAATTCGTATTAAAAAGAAAAAACTCTTATAGAGGAATTACTCAGACTTGGATATATAAAATTAATATGGCGTAATTAAAAAATAATTAAATTAGTGCTGCTTAATGTCATTAATGAATCCTTCAACTTTAAACTCCTTCTTTGTAAAAGTTTCAAAGATTATAGGCTAAAAATTTATTTTGCATGTTATCAGAGTGCTTTTGACGGTGCAATTAATAGTTAAAATCGATAATTTTTGGGGTGTCTACTAACGATCTTAATCCAACAATTTAATTAAAAGTAGATTTTCAGTTCTTATACGAACTTATAGGTAATTGGTAAATAACTAAAACAAATAAACTATAGAAATTGTAGACAAATAAGGAGATATCTTATTGCATTGTTTAGTTTAAATACATAAATGGTTACAATTTCTGTCAAGTTCAGGATTTTCTAGAAGCATTATTATTATCCTCTGTCTTTCTTATTACAAATGTATAGAAAACCTATCTTTGGCGAAACAAATTTAACTTGTAGTTAAATATATTAAACGCATGTCATATAAATATCAAAGTGCCTACTTTTCTAGTAATGGTAGCAGAAGCATTTTGATATATATTTAATTTTACTATATGCCAAGATTGTTCATATTTCAGCGTGTCCAGCTACGCGTGTTTATGTTTGGTATTAAAGTAATTGATTTTTCGCTATTTATATTTTAAAATTGAGTTACATGTTAATGTAAAACTGAAATAATTGACTTATTTGCGAATGTTTTTAAATTTTCAATTTGTTTTTTTATTGAGTTAGAGTTATAGCGAGAGGTTTAGTGAGTTGAAAATAATCAGTTTATTATTTCATTGTCAAAAAATGCTGGATTGGTGTTCACTTGACATACTTATACTTTTACCATCAATTTAACCCAAAATGATCTGTTGTCTCCGGCTTGCACCTCCGTATAAATCCAAAAAAAAAAAGATTTACATTACATAAATACGAGTATTACATATAAATATAGATGGGTGCCCCCCCCCCCCCCCCAATTATAAAATCTAATACCGCCACTGATAATAATAATAACTTTATTTTATAAGGCGAATTCAGCCAAAGGCTGCTTTTACACTTAACCTGCATAAATATACTCGTATATATATATATATATATATATATATATATATATATATATATATATATATATATATATATATATATAAATATATATATATATATATATATATATATATATATATATATATATTTTTTTTTTTTTTGGTGAAATTTAATAACAACATATTTCTTCAAGGTTGTTATTGTTATAAAGAATAATTTAAATATTTATATTTATTGTTATTGTATTAAGATACAGTTTTTTTTTAGTTAAAATTATATATTTAATATTTGATTATGCAAAAACGAAAATAAGTATTTTCTAATATTTAATTGTACTTTGAAAAGAACTGCGGTGGTTTATTGTAATCGAGAAATTATTACATAAAATAGAGAAAGTCCCCGTTTGACATTCAAACATTGTCTTTAAATACAAATTGCAAAAAATAATCTAGAGTGATCTTAACTCGACTTCATTATACTTAGTTTTCAATATACATATAATATTGTTTTATTCTTTTTACATTCTTGAACAAAATGTAAAAGGAAATATTATAATCATGAATAATTCGAGTTTTTAATGGAAATACACGCTTTGAGCATCCCTGAATTGAAATCTGACTATTTTCGAAATGATATACATACAGAGCCACACACAGACACACACATATCATAGAAAAAATCAAAATCAAAATGAATATGTCTATTAAAATTTCGAGGTCGATTTAATTTGTGAACACAATATTTAGTTTCACTTTTGTATCAGACAGTAAAACAAGCATTGTGGTGTAAGCACCAATATTTTAGAAGCACCAATGCTTACAGCAGAGGAAATACGTCTACAAAGTTGGTCTTACGAGCGAGCGACATAATGATATAACTTATATATATTTTCGTAATCAGGGAGACGAGACAAACACATTTAAGAAAAAAATATCCGACAATGTTACAGACAGAAGACCAAATACTATAGCTGTCATGTACTATCGTACGACGAGCTAAAAATAAGGTCTTTAAAAAGTTATGAAAGTATTTCAGTATGCTGACTTTAACTAAAGTAACTTTATAGTATCAATAATAAATATAATTTTGGCATTCATGTGAAAGTAAGAGATAGTATTTGTAACTATGGCAACTGTAGACACATTAAGATAAAGATGCCTTCAAAGTTATTGTAAAATCGGCTGTAAGAGTTTCACCGAAATAATCTTGTAATAAATTCATTAATACAAATACTGCTCAAAATATCAATACGTAAGTAATCATTATATGTACAAGAAAATTCAGTGTAGGATACTTTGGATACTGCAGTTATTACTTTCTTTAAGTAATAAGAGTAGTATAGGGATCACCAGAAAATCCTACCTCGAGATTTTAAGGTTTCTGTCTAGCAACGGTTAATATCTATTGATTTCAGATTTATTAAGATTTATATAAATAATCGTGAAAAGCAAAAACCTAGAACCATACAATATCTACAATATGGCATATTTTTTTACAACGAAATTTGTATTATATATAAAAAAAGCCGTATATCAATGCTCGAGAAATTTCATATAATTTAAAATTCTGAAGTTTCTATCGCATATAAGCAAATTTACGTAGTAAATGAAAGTTCTGTATTGCTCACAACCAATTTTTTTTTATATCCCTATATTCATATTTGTTTAATGTATGTGTAATTCAAGGAGAATTTACCGCTTGCTTTTAAGTGCCAAATAAATCACTAGAATGTGAAAATTTGTTAATAATGAACGAGCAATGTGCTTAATTCTATTTTTGTGTGTCTGTTTGTGAAGGGTTGCGGTGGCACGGTGCCATGCTCGGCGATGTGGCGTTATGTAATGGCATCAACACGCGGTGACCGCGAACCTCAGCGACGTGCTGCGCCCCTGTTCACCGTGTCCAGACCGGGCCCGACGCGAGGCGCCACTGGCCTGAACACCTTCATACGACAACAAACTCGCTCAAATACGGGAGGAACACCTACAACAACAACTAGTACTACAGAACCCAACACAAATCCACAAAAACAGGTACGGTGAATTTATTTTTTACCTTCGAACATTAATACATAGAAAAAAATTACCAGCTATTCATTATGCAAATACGCATCTATGTAAAATTTTCGTTATGTTATTGTGATTACTTAGATCACTTGAATCATAGGCATTGAAGTACGCCTAATGATATCTGGCATGGACTTTTGACAGTATGCGTACAGAGGCGCTTTTTGTAGCTAAAATATTCATTTCCAAAGGGACGACTTCCCCTACAAAAGAGTTCCACGAGATATTGTTGAATATACTTTTGCATAATACAAGTCTCTTGCTCGCCAGATACAGAATTTATGATTTTTCGTAGCATAAAGTTATATTTTTTTGTATTTTCTTTTTCTTAGAAAGTAAATGTGTTTTTTCCGTTCAACTGTTTGCCCAAATAGATGCCCAAGCTATTTTTATGATCGTTAATTTTGTTACTAAGCAATATTTTATGCCTTAGAGACCTTTGAATAATTCATTAATTCAATTCCAAAGCCTTAACCTAATTATCAAAAAATTGATTTAAATCCCTAATGCATTAAAGCCCTTTTTAATTCCATTTGATAAACTACTTATAGTTATATAATGTTTACTATTTCAACTAAATATGTCTCAGTGTATAAGTAATATGTGATAATTATTGAATTGAGTTGAGTAATATATTTTTTATTTAACCATAAAATGTATTTTAACCAAATTAATGTTGAAATATTTCGTCTGCAAGAATTTATGAAAATATTTTTAACGATACTGAAAAATAATATTTCATTGGTTATCTTTCCCAATGGATTCATTCGACCTTCTAGATATAGACATGTTCTAAGCTTTTTCGTGAAATAAATCATGATTTATGGTATTTGATTGTATTCGTTATGATAAATTGTACACCTAAAGCTGTTACGAATCTATAATATATTATATTATTTCCCTACGAGTTTCATCTTTATTTTACACAAAAAAAAGAGACTCGATTTTCTTGTCCTTTTAATATCTGTATTTATAATAACGTTTTATTTTTTTAATTCATCCTACGTTTGAAATGAAACAAGAAGTTCCTAGAAATTTTAACACTTCAACTATTATAAAAAGAATATTTTTTCTCTGAATCGTTGAATTTTTGAGATACATGAAAAGGAGCAAAATTAGTGGTGCGATTCAGAGCCAGTCTATAGGTCTATAAGGAGAATCAGTAAGATTTTGAAAAAGCTGTAGACATATTTTAGTATTAACACATATCAATTATTATGTTCGATATATCTTAAAGAATTAGTTTAGAAATGATTTGCAATTCAATTAAAATATATATAACACTATCAATATTTTACGGATTGTGCTTATAGATGCATAAATTTGCTCACAATTGCACCATAAATCTTAACTTCCGGTTAAGATATTGATTTCATAAATAGGACGCTATAAACAAGTCTTTAGTTTAGGTCCTTTTAGACATCGTCCAAGAGAGTAAAAACTTGCAACCTTCTAAAACTATTCAATAACAATTCAATATTGATAGAATATTACTGAATTATAGAATATGCAATAACGAATATTCGTATATTTGTTGTATGTGAACACGGACAACAAACAGTATTCACATAAACCCTGAGACAGTTATTCCTTTATTTTCCATGTAGAATTGAATTACGAAAATCCATGACCTAAATGTTGTAAGTAAGATTGGTTTTGTTAGATGATACCTATAGCATTCTATATAAGATATTTTATTTCGATTATTGAGAGATCTTCCGTAAATCTTTTTAAAGCTACGTATGAAGAATTCTAGAGAATTACACATAATTGCGAATGTTCTCTAAGATTCAGTGTCTTCTTCAGGTTGAAAAAGAAAATAAAAGAATTATATCCGATAAAGATTAAAACTATCTTGGAAAATATTGTAGGGTATTATATGAAATTTAAGTTCGTTATTTCGACATAAAACGTGCTACATATACGATAGTATAAGACAGCTAAAGTGTTTAGTTGTGTCTCTGTAACATGTTCGGATCAAAAAACCACTGAAATTTGAAATTATTTAACTTGGGGGTGTAGGTTGTGGTGGTTATAATATAACTTAAATTTTAAGTTAGTTCACCCCTGCACGATCCAATGCTTTAGCTCTTCTGTACTTCCTACGATGTGCTAAAAACAGTGCAGATTCTATTTAGCGTTGCAGTCTTAATAAACTAGTTTTGGTATTAACCGTGGTAGACTGTTTCTTTGCTAAACTAAACTACTTATTATAGTACATTGTTCTCTAATATAACGTAATTTAAGGCAGTGGTGAAAAAGTTTAACGCGAATACATATCGCTTCAAACCTTACGAACAAGTAAACCTCAAAGTTCTCTACTTGTAGATTATTCTTATCTCTTTCCTATCCTTGTAAATGTGTGAAACAGGGAAACCAACAATTTCATCAAAACTTTAACAATGGACACGCTCAAATTGTGATTAATCATTAATTTAACCCAGATGTTTTTTTATACACTGTGGTTAATAAGATAAATTGTTGTTTTTATAGAATTTTTTTAATATAATTACTTTAGCGGATAATCAATTTGAGTATCCGGAAGTAAAAAATGCAAACATATAATTAAATTGCAATGGATATTTAGCTCTACGTACGATAGTACAAGACAGCTATAGTGTTTGTAACATTATGTCGCCTATTCGCCCGTTCGCTCGCCCGTAAGACCTTTGTGGGCGATTCTCCTCTGAAGGTACCAGGCAGATTTTAATGAAATTTGGTATATAAATACTTTCCATACCCATGAATGTCCCACATTTTAAATTCAATCGTCTGTACAGTCATGTATGAGAATTATATTTAATAAATTGTATAAAATATTCCTGACAGCATTTTGACAAGGAAACGAAATAGACATATTCAGGCATATTATGAAATAAAATATATGACAAAAAGAATAATTTTTAAATAGTTTCGTTTGCGCAATGAGTTACTAAACATTTTATTTATAATGAAGTAATGTTATTTTAAGGGAGATACGTTTTGACCATCCCTGAATTGAATCTGACAATTTTTGGCATGACATCTGTGTGTCTGTGCAGTACAGCAAAACACACAAAATGACATATATATACTTGGCCTCACGAAAACTCAAGGGATCGTCATAAAACAACAATCCACCCATGGATAATAAATACAACGAAGCCTATTAGTACACAGACCGTAAATAATGTGACATACACTTACAGACACACACGCATATATATATATATATATATATATATATATATATATATATATATATATATATATACATACGCACACAGATTTAATTGAGAAAATGGTCAAAATGGACACAGACACTCTCAAAACGGATATAACTATAAAAATGTCGAAGTTAATGTTTTTTTGTGCTATTCATACTTTATTTTATACATTACGTATATGGAAGTAAAAATAAAAATAAAAATGGTTAGGGTTATACTCAAAGATCCATGGTGCGCGGGCATGTTATAATTGCATTGTAGTATACATTTGAAAAATGGCTTCTGTAATGAACGAGTGTCAGTGTAGATAATAAAAATAGTTTAGTGGCAATATTAATTTGTAGCACGTTCATTTATCACCATTTACCGATCACTTAATTAGTAATTGTTCGTTCATTTGTTCTAGTGACGTGCTAAACATCCATCCATATAGTATGTTTTATTGTCCTGTTCCATGGCCGCCAAGGCGTTTATGCAAACATATCGATTCCTAATATTAATACACGTGTTGTTAGAGATATAGGCGCAAAGTATATGTACATACATAAGGTGGGGTTCTTATAATCTTTCAACGATTAGGACACGGACACCAATCATCCTGTTTGATAGCTACGCGGTGGCTTTGAGTATATGTTGATCTTAAAGGGAGCGTCGATTGTTATTAGCTCGAAACACGTTCTCAGTTTAAATGAGTATTACTGTGGAATTCATTTTTTCTAACTTGCACTGGCTTAAATTTTGTTTTCAAAAATAGCAGATTTTCTACCTGCTGTAGATTTCTCACAGACAAACATACACACACACAGAGAAACATCCAACACTTTTTTTTTGTGTAACCGTCCGACGTGCTAAAAATAGAAAAATATTAGCACATTCAATGGTAATTTGAAGTGCTTTTCGAGTTATTAGACGCGACTGACTGAACTGCAACAGCATATACATATAAATCAGTTTCACACATACGTATCCCTGACGTGTTTGAAGGATTATCACAAATGGAATGGCATGGCGCTATTTGTCTAGGGGTTATTGTGTGGATACCCCAACAGTTTGCATACATTTGTAGGTATGTACGCTAATGGAGTCGTATTCATCGCCAAACACAATACCCCATTGATATTATTGTTAGATTTCTCAACATCGTTATGTTATATCATCGATCGACACATCTTCGTATACCTCTTGATGCTTTAACTAACGTTATTATGCAAAGTACCTCCAACAGGAAATACAATTGGGAATATGCTATGAATTTTATGTCATCTCAAAACTCTTAAGTGCATCTTCGTTTCTAAATATTGGGAACTAGTTTAAACTTATTAACGGTAAATAACGAAATTACATGGGATATTTTGTGTATTACCAAAATAAATTCTTTCACTTAAAGGTTGTTCGTGTCATAATAAAGTGGCCTTCGCTCACTGTTCTTATCTGTATTTATAACAACGTTTTTATTCATATCAAAGTAAGATTTGTTTCTTATAATCACTGATTGAAAATGATTTATTTCCTCGTGTTATATTGAATAATGTGGCTGATTGATCTTAAGGCGTTTTAGCTTGTGTTTTTGTGCAAGGGTGGGCGTGAACAGAGCTAGAGAACTGGCGAAAGAACATTAAAGTAAAGACACATAGGTGTTTAGATAAGTAAAGAAGCAACAAAAGAAACAAAAAAGGGGAGAAGAAGAATCTGATTAAGCGCTAACAAAGAGGTCCATGGCATGGAAGCGATCTATATTCAACCTCGAATTAGGGGCGGGTCTTATCATATAAGTGTAGAACGCCACACTACAGAAGCTTGGCGGAAATATATATTTTAAATAATATTTGTTAATTAAACGAATAACAGTTTCAATTATTATCATATTGAAGTATTTACTTTCTTGGACGAAGTATTAAAATCATGACAAGGAAGAAATTCGGCACTTTAGTAAGGGTTGCAATCGCCAGGATTTAATATATCGTGCAAACCCCACCGGACAGACCCCTCTGCTTATCCGGATTCCGTCGAAACCCCAACAAACCTCGTCCACATAAGGAATAACACGATAAACTACATTTTACAAAGGAAACGACTTGCATCAGTGCCCACAGGAAGCACCGGCTGCCAACTGTGTCACAGAGTAGCTTTGATTGCAACGTTACTAAAGTTCGGATTATTTTATTTATTCGTCGATCGTTAAGTGCACCATTATTATATTTAATTTCATTTAAATTCGACGCCTTTGCGTCTTTCTGAATATATAATACGGCAAGCTTAAGACATTGATGCCTGCACTTATGCTTGTATCTAGTAGTAACTTTAATAACATGGTATATATTGTATGTAAATTCGCTAGCGGCGGTCTGTGTGGATTTGGCATAATCCAGGATATAGTGCTACGAATGTAGCCAGCTCAGTCAGATCAATCAATGAACATTTTATTGAATCTGATAATGTTATAGACGCACTATACAGTTATTTTGTACGACGAGTTAAAAATGGTTGTTTTAAGAAATACTGTAATCAGAATAGATCAACTAGAGTAAGGAACATAATCCTGGCAAAATGTATTTGGCAACAACTTGGCTGCAGATCAATAATTGTTTCTTTATTTTCTAAAATCACTTTGCTCGTGGGTCTGGGGCCGAGACGTACATAGGTATGTTCGTTTCTATTTGACACAGTCAGTGGATTGTATCCCAGAGAGCATTTCAATTAAAAGCACGCTTACATACACTTGCACATCAAGTGAACAGACCGTAACATAGCGTTAGTTGGGAGCTACATTTGCATAAAGGATTTAGAATGTTAAGTGCGCGTTGTCGAGCTATTAAGTCTATGCTGTTCGGTCAGGCACGTTCTCATACCGCACCCCTGCTCTATTGCACTACTAGCATACAGCGCCTCTGGCTGCGGTGCAAAAAAGCAACTAGCCTGACGTCATCCTCTATGATCCTATTTCGTTTTAGTGCAGACAACAATGATAATGCTTTGAACAGTCAAGAGGCACGTAGCAATTTGAACACTAGTTATGTATGTAGTCCGTTTGAATTCGAAATTAAGCCAGCTTTTTGCTTTGTTTTGCATATCCCTGGGTTATAGGATTTTTAGTTTAAACGGAGATTACTACTTCACGTCATAACAAACTAAATTTCATTTTCTAACACATAAGATTCTACATTTAAAATGTTTAAGATTAAAAACAAGAATACCTTCAGTGAATATATACAATGCGAGCAACAGATTCCGCCCTTGTGCATTTTTTTTTTATTAATACATAACTTGGATGGTCTCAGCAAAATTAAAAAAATTACTTTGTGCAATGAACAAAAAAAATAAATCCAGCTACAAGCTCTTAGGAAATTTAATTTGGTAAATGTGTATATACCCCAATTCACGTACGACCCTGTGCCGATTTTCTCGTCAGCACGGTCAAGTGCTCAAGGTCCAGTCACTCAAGGTCGACTCCTGGCAACACCATCGTTTTCCGTTTTCCGTTTTCCTCTGTTCCGGCGCGAGCAAGCGTGAACCAAATGACTGCATCAAGTCGAACACGCGTGCCCCGATATAAAACACACGTACTTCGGGCGAATTTTCCGTAATTCAGTTACAATTTTTCTCACTCACTGCATAACGACAATGCAACCCGGGGAAAATTCTCATCAATATTCATCAGATGTTTCATATTGCAATATTGTGATTGTGTCATGGTACTTATAGAGAAAATCCGATTATAGTGATAGAGTATAAGTATTTATATATTTTATAATTGGTGAACTATGTTTAAATGGGTGTGAACGCTCTAAAGCCAAAACGGTTGAAGGAAAAATTATGAAACTTAAATCTTAAGATATGCATATATATTTTTACAGGAAGTAGGTAAAGTGATAAGAAAAATAAAAGATATTAAAATGAATAAAAAAAAATAAAAAATGCAGCATATGTGCCTGCGTCAATGCTTGATTCTGTGTATATTAAACCCCGAACTGAATACTATACTCCCTCTAAAATTTAATGAAACAAATGATATGTGTTTTAATACATAAATAGACCACCAGGAACTTGGAGTATGGCAAGATAACTTGTGTTTATTACGAAGAAACAAATATGTATCTGCAGCAGTAAACTGTGAGCAACTTTATGAGTGACCATTCCAAACGTTGGTTTGTGATCGTAATTTTCAATTTTATTAAGCACAAGTTTACGTTAAGTGCTCGTAAATGCATCTTAGATAAATATTGTATGAATTTCGCCTCAGCTCAAATTTGCTCGCAATTTTGTGTACACATCCAGAACCTGTGCGGCAAATTTACAAACAGAATTATTAATGCAAGCCAAGTTAATTAATTTTGTGCATTAATAAAGTAACACATAGTTTATTCCGATTCTGAATAGATTTTGTTTTAATTTCCGTATATTAAAGGATTTATATAAACTACCAAAACATTCACACAATATCTAGGATATTTTATATATATATATATATATATATATATATATATATATATATATATATATATATATAAACACCTAGATCTGTGTATATGTCTCTGTACATATGAGAATGTGTATGTAGAACGCTTTATTTATAAAAATACAAACTGATATGGGATGGGTTTCAACCAGTCAGTGCATGCCAGACAAGCAGTCTACCTCGGAGCCAGTGAGGATATAGTCAACGATGTTTAGCCCATTGTACAAAATATATATATATATATATATATACTTGAATGTATCGCGCACTCAAGTAACAATATCACAAAAACTAAACGAGATATCAACAAACTAAGAACATGTGGTTACAGAGAAGGTTATACGTAATGCTTCCAACCAATAATCTGTAAAATTAATAATAAAATTTAAAAAAATTAAGTTAACAGACCTCGTATATTTTAATTTCGCTAGTATCGATGGATAACCGATACAGAGTATCGCTATCGACCCAACTCTACATATAATTATAAAACTCTACAATTTAGACCTGTATAGGGCCTGAAAGAAAACCTCCTTTTTTTTGAAAACAATAGCTTAACCAGAAGTATTGGATTACTCTTGCTAATTTTCAATATCTCGGAAACGGTATGAGTTAGAGAAAAAGTGATTCATTTATTATGAAAGCAATTTGACAATTTCTTGTGAAAATTGAGAAATCTATTCAAAATTTGATAAATCCTTATCAAAATTTGAAATCGTTGTTAAATAAGGTTGATTGCATCATATCTCATCCGGTAATATTAAAAAATTAATGTTTGCTTAGATTTATTGAAAGATAAGTAATATCGTCATATTTATAAGAAATTAAATGCACTATTCATGTGTCATAATGACAACTGCATACACACGTATTGTGAAGGTTTTTGTTAACTTTTTCAAAATATTAAGTTTACTTTATGAATAATTAAATATAATGGTTAAACATCCATTGAATTGTTGTTTAAAATCAATAACTAATACTCCAATTTTATTTATTTTGTTGCAGGGTAATGCCGTGGACAAGCGATGGGGAGAGCCGGTGCCCGACGTCGACCCCGAAGTCGGTGTCCACCAAACCCGACTCCTAGACACAGTCCGAGGGCGCTTAAGTCGAGTGGCCGATTTAATTCGGACAACGTTAAGGTTTCGACGGCCGCCTCGGCCACCCGACTGGGAATTCGACATATACCCGAATCGCACCAAGCACCCCTCACACAACACCGAGAAAGATGACCAACTCGACAAACGGTGGGACCGGTTTCTGGTGGTGGACACCTCTTTACCCTTACATTATAAGGTATATTTTGAATTTTTTAATTTAAAAAATTTATTTATTCATATTTTGGGGGTTTGTCTGTTGCAGTGGTTGATAATAGTATCGTTAGCTGTTCTGTACAATGTAATTTTCGTAGTGGGCAGAGCTGTATTCTGGGAAATAAATAATCGAACGCCTGCCCTGTGGTGGACGTTGGATTATCTGTGCGATTTTATTTATGTTATGGATACTGTTGTGCGAATGCATGAAGGTAAGTCTTTTCTTATTCTTTCAAACCATATTACAGTCAAGAAAACCAAAGAGTGGGTTCATGCAACTTTCTTATCGGTAGTGTTCACTATTCAAATATAATAACCGTTGTATATGCGTGCGTGTAAACTTTCAAACCTTTATATTGACTTCACGTATACTTTTATATTAAATCCAAAAGTTAATACATTTTTTATGAAATTAATTTAATAATTAACTGAACATTAGTATGGCTTTGTACTAACCGAATAAATAATTATCAATTAGTAACTAAAATTTTAAAATTACATATAATATTCCTATTTGTTTTATGACAAACAATCGTAGCTTTCACAGTAACAAAATTAACGATTTCATTAAAAAAATTGTTGCTGTGAACACAAGCATTTTTGTCATAAGACAAACTGGATTATTAATTTCTAATTAGCTGGCTTAAAGCTGCATTCAATGCGAGCCAATTAGTAATTACAAATAATAATTCAGATTATTTTTTAACAAACAATTGTAGCATTCACAGCAACAAAATAAACGCATTAATTATAATTTTTGCTACTGTGAACGCTAGCACTGTTTGTCATAATAGTAACAGGATTATTATTTTTAATTTTTAATCTTAAATTACTAACTGGCACGCATTGAATGCAGCTTTAAGCGAGCTATTTAGAAATTAATTAGCCTGTCTGTTTTATGACACAAAATGCTATCGCTCGCAGCAACAAAATTTATATTTTACTGCGTTGTTGTTGTGAATGCTAGCATTTTTTGTCATAAAACAAACTAGATTATTATTTTTAATTATTAATCTTGAGAATCAGTGGCTGTTGACTTAATAATAAGATTCTTGTGTCTTGTCTAAAAGTATTTGAAAAGCTTGTGTATGTATTTTGGAAAGATGGGAAATTATATGTAAGAATGTTTACTGCCGCAAATATATTTCAGTCGCATCAATCTTGTTGAAAATAATACGTATAATAAATTCAGCGCACGACTATAGTTTCGTTTAGTTTCTCAACTAAAAGAAGGATTACAGTTTTATTTTGTTTATCTAAATTGATCGTTCAATAAAGCGAGCAAACTTTTAGTTCGCTGAGGAGCATATGTGGTGGATAGTTTAGGGGATTCAATTAAGTAGGTTCACTTGCAATTTTCACTGGTTTCCTTCATTAGAAACACAGCTATTATTGTCACATGTGCACAATTTAATCAAATATTGTATTTATTAGCGACTAACATCCAAGAATATGGGATATTTATTTTTGTATTTAGGGCGACGAGACAAACACTTTTTGCTAAGGATATTTTTTGAACTGAGAATGCTACAGACACACGACCGAATGATATTTGACATCCACATCCAAACACCAATTTAATAATATTTAAATGTTTGTATAATATAAAATAATCGAGTCTGATTGAAACATGAGCAATTTGTTGGGAGTGAACCAGCAAACAAACAATATTGCTAATGGTCATTATCTCGGTAGAAGCGAGAGATGACATTAATAAATTCGATCGTTTAGCCTTGTTTGAAGCAACGAGCGTTGCGTGTCCTGTGGTCAGGACTCTCGCTCCGGACAGGCTATTAGGCCACCACAACTTATCTTACATAGCACCCGAACGGGTGCCCAACACATATGCACTATATACATATATATGTATGGATAGAGGTCAAGTTTAAATTGCCCTTAAAAACGCAACAATACTCACTTTGACTACTTCGTTTTATAAGGACAAAATATATCAATTATTACATATTTACAACGCGGTAATTATACAGTTACTTAGAATGATTACAAAATATGCTTTACAGCTGTGGTTCTCACCCTGGGGTACGCTTAGCTTTCTAAATAAAATGACGGATTTGATTTATTTTGTGTTATTGATAATAATAATTGAAAATATGTGTCATTAAATTTAATGTTATCTATTTAACTAACCAAAATATATAGTGGAAATGAATTCATAATTGACAATTAAACATAAAAATAGTTTCGACAATTCAGTCTGTGTCAAGGAATATTCTGTTTTATGGCGAGGACGGTCCGGTCTTAATTGCAAATTCCTAGCGCCAACGTCAGTGTAATCACTCCGAAAGCGATACAGAACCAATGGGAGCATTTTCCGCCGATCACTTGAGCTTCAATTCTTTTCTACTTGTGTTTGCTGCTTAATCGTTGTGTTTGCGTGCGACAAATTAATTGATTCATTTATCATCGTATAGATGTCGCACGTTCAATGTGACTACCCCATCCACTGCTTTCCGTCATCCGCTAATGTCTTAAAGAAGCAAGTGGATGTCGGGGTGGGGTGCGAATTAAAGTTGGCCTTGTCTAAACTCACAGCAAACAAACAACACAAACAGGGATATTTGATGATGATCACGTGATCACAGTTAGACTACGGCCGCCATCTTTGATATATCAGATTGAGGTTATGTTATCGTGCGCGGTATAATGTTCTAATCAGCCTAATTAAATTCTGTTTATCATATTAAAAGCAGGGCGGCGATAATATTGATTCCTAGTAATGATGGAACTAGAAAATTATATGACGAAAATTATCTAGAAATTTCCACCCGTAATAAATCTGCGGCGCACTACACTAGACTTCCTTGGTCTTGATATATTTTTACATTCTTTTATAAATATAAGATATAACCACGAATTAGTTTATCTTCGGATATGCTCCTGGTAAAAATGTGATGTTTGATGTATATTTATTTAGTCATCGGTTCTTTATATAGTAGGAGTTGACCTATGACCTATATATTGACCTTTCATTGAAGATTGCCTCGAACTAACTTTAGAAATATAGAAGAACTTCAAAAACTTTTATTATATCTTTTATATGCGCACATACTTGCATACACATACATAGTTCTTTCATTTGAGTCTTTCAATCATACACAGATTTAATGGTTTTAAGAAAAAACGTTTTTCTTTTAATACAACGCAAGTTGAATTTTAAAATATACTAAGAAACTCCGAGCACAATTATAAAATAAATTATATTAATCCATGCGTTAAGATCGTATTAACGTTTCCATTAAGACAAGCGATTTTTTGCGCCTCTTTTTTAATGCACTACGGGATAAAAGGAGTTGCATTAAGTATTTGAAATTCTTTATTATTTCTTTAACTCTCTTTTCCCTATACATTTTACAGTAACAATTCGAAAATTTTAAACTGCATTGATTTAGCCTACATTTGTAGAGGTAGATATTAAATTGTGTTTATTTTGTTGCTGTGAATGCTAGCATTGCTTCTCATAATACAAACATGATTATTATTTGTAATTTTCTAATCTAAATTACTATTTGTTTCATTGTAACTACAGTTTTAAAATTCAGTGAACCTTTGAACATTGCGTGAAATGTGACAGAAGCCAGGAAGAGCGTATTACTCAGCCAAATAATACATTTTGACATTGATTGATAACAGTTGTGTAAATGTAAATGTTTTGAATAACTCGCAACAAAAACACTGACACAACTTTCACTCATCTAGCCATCAACTTAATTAGCTGCACCCGAATCACACTACTGTCCCACATCACTCCTACAGACTGTTATCTCTTCTACAGCGGTACATCTCTCCTAACATTATCCTATTCGTTAAAATTTAGACATTCAAAGGGTTTATACTCCGTTTCATAAATGCTTGTTAAAATTTAACACCGTAGTTAAATATAATCAATATTTTGGTTACAGAAATTTAAATTCAACTGTGCTAAACCTTTGCTATTTTAACATAGGTACCTCCGCCATAATGCACATAATCTATTCTTCATTTGTCTTTTTTTATGATTACAGGTTACCTGGAACAGGGTCTTTTAGTAAGGGATGCTCGAAAATTAAGGGCGCACTACATGTCGTCCTCAAAATGGCGGACAGATTTAGCGTCGTTTTTCCCTACAGATTTAGCGTATACCTGGTGGCCTCCATCTTCGTGTCAGGTTAATAATTTAATATATATATAGTTTATTTTAATATTTTAACCTTATGTTACTGATGCGTCGTTTGCCAAAATGTAATTCACAACTGAGAGAAATGCATAGTTGTGTTACTACAAAATACATATTATGTAAATATTACAGTTCAAATAATGAAACATTTCACTGTTACAATTATCTGGTATGCGAATATGAAATTCAATATAAAAATTAAGTATTAATGCAAGTGCCAGTGCCAAAATAGTGATGTTATATTTATTAATTTGTCATTAGAATGTAGAGGATATTCGTTGAAAGAAAATTTAAAACAATATATATTAATGATATATCAATAGCGTTGAAATTTTAAACAAATGCAAATATAACATTTTATTATGTTTATCTAAAAGGCAAGTTCACAGAAAATGAGTGCTCGTTTAATTGTTTGTTTAGCTACGAGTGCCTTGTCCTGTAATTGTTCGTCTAAACCGATTGTTTCGCCTGGGTCGGCTTAAGGAGTGGTTCGAACGAACAGAGACGGCCACCAATTACCCCAATGTTTTTCGGATATGCAAGGTATGGTTTATTATTTTTTTAATAATGCTTTTATAATCTTTCCACGATATGAGAGTCGATTCACAACATATTTTATATTTATGAAATGCGTCTGTAGTAATTAATTAGTATGAACAATATTTCTAGTTATTCAGTGACCTTTTACATTTTTTTTATCTGTCAAAAAGTTATTTATTTTCTAATAACTTATTTTCTAATTAAATAATATTTACATACTATATATATATATATGTATACAAACATGAAATACGGAAAAATTGATATTTTTTTTAAATATTAATTAATTTTTTTATATATATTGGAACCTAATGAGTTGATTGATGAATGATTTTGAATGCTTGATAAGTGTCACCCTATTAATGGGAAAGGCGTGATGTTATGTATATATGCAAAAGACATTTTTAGAGAGATTTACAAGGATATACTTTTATCGTCAGTCTAACGTCATCTAATACTCTAATGAGTATCTTTATAGAGCAATTCTGAGCATTTTTTTTTCTCAAAAAGGAAGATTCTGTAAAATATTGATAGTGTAAAACATATTTATAGACTGATTCTATAAGATATATCGAAGATAATACATGATTTAAGTAATTAATTATACTTAAATATGTATCCATTAAAGAACAATAAGTAGTAAGTTTCAAGTATTTTTTGTTGTTGTTGTTGAGTTTAAACTCATATCTTGGATAGACTATATTTAATCGTAAAGTGATTTAACACCGCAAATTAAACAGCGCCACAATCGATTTGCAAAATGACCGCTCACCGCTACCATTAATGATTTGATATTTGATACATATTTAAATGTTTACAGTCGATTTTACAGGTTAATCTTTAATATTTTAGAGATTCATAATATATTTAAAAAACTTATAATTTTTTGTAGATTTTTTTGATACACTCAAAAAAGAACAATTTTGTTTTTTGTTTTTTACATTTAAGGGTAATGTTTTTATGCCTTCATTCTTCTGACATGTTGGCATAGTTTGCAGCGGTTCAGTCGACAATATACAAATTGTATATTCCAACTATGAGACACCTAACAAATAACAAAATATTTGCACACGTAATAGTGTAACCGTTGAATGCAATTTTCGTTGTGAATAGGCATTAAATCACTTTCCGAATATAATGTGGTGCAATGCGGTTTTGGGTGGTGTGCTAATCATATTAATGTGCGCGGTTATTTTATGGTTTTGTAGGTGCTGTTAGTAATTTTAGTGTTAATCCATTGGAACGCGTGTCTTTATTTCGCTATTAGCTACGCAATCGGTTTCGGCACGGATAACTGGGTTTATAACTTGGATGGACCAAAGAATTCGTCACTTACAAGACAGTATATTTACAGTTTTTATTGGTCAACTTTAACGCTTACTACCATAGGTAAGTTTTATTACTTTTACACTCGTTTTATTATTGCGTCTGCACTTTCATGACTCGATTAAATTTCTATTTCAAAAACTCATCTCTGAATTATATCTATATTATAATGAATTTAACGACTGATTTAATATAATACCCTATTTTCATTTTGACGCAAATCTAAGTTTCAAGCTATTAAATAAATATTCTGCAACTCAGAGGAATATAAACTTTTAGAGATGAAATGTGTCGACTTAATAAATGCGAGAATATAACTTTTAAATTTTATTATTTAAATATTTATACTCTCTTAAAATTCAATACCTTCAACTTTATGTTTCATTAATTCATGCCGATTTAGAGAGTAAACTCTTACAACCTGCTTAGATTTTGTTTTTAAAAATGGTTTTTCTTCTGGGGTATATAATAATCTTTAATATATTTCACATGTTTTATCTTTTGCCATATATGATGTATAGCGTTCACACACAACCAGACACTCACCCAGACGTTATATCGAATATAATCAATATGAACTTAGGGATGCTCAAAACGTGCATTTCCTAAGAAATCGAGTTTGAACATTTTTATGAAAACAATACTTCTTGTTGGACTACGTTCAAAAATGTAGAAAGTTAATCAAATCCTATTCGCGATCGAGATTAATTGTTCGCGATCTAGCGGATAAAAATTCAAACGCAGTCTGCCTGGAACAGAAGTTATGTTTTGTGATGACAGTTCTCGTAAATCAACGTTGTTAAATTTGAAATGTGTCCTTTTCACCACGATTCATAAAATTTCGTTATTTTGTATGTCGGAATCAGCTATAAACAAATGTGCACGTTCATAATAACAATACACAATCGCGTCAAATATAATCAACAAACTTCAGCTGTCATTGACCATGTTATGGCGTAGCGATATTTTAGATTGCAAATAATATTTTATTTTACGTGATACTATAACAATAATTATATATTTTAATCTATTAATTATAATTACTTGTTCAAAAATGATTGTTCGTGACATATTTTCTGATTATTATTTAATATTGAATTTGAATAAGTTGCAATTTGTATAAATTGACTAAAACTATTTTCATTTCCACTCATTTTGGTGCAATAAAAATAAGAAGTGGCCTGCACTCGCCTTTCTTTAACGTAGTTTTCATTAGATATATATATATATATATATATATATATATATATATATATATATATATATATATATATCCCAAAAAATACCAATACTCTACAGTAATACACTGAAATTGTACAATTAAGCTTATTATTTTATTACGGTATCAAATAATGCTTCTTCCATATAAAATGTACATTGTTTCTTTAATATTCACCTTATCAATATATTCAAATATAATTTTTAATACGTTCTGTTTTTCAAAATATATTTCAATATTTATCCCAGTCGATCTATTTGTGTTAACCGGTGGAAAATGGCATAAATTATTTCTATTTTGTTTTTGTCAAAATATTTTCAGGCATAGTTCATACCATTTGTTAAACATATATTCGCATCTATAGTAACATAAATAAGATATTTATGATTTTACGTAGCAGGTTTCTCGTAACTGGTACATTTTTTGATGAAACTTTTCATACAAAAGTTGTGCAAAATATTAATATCCTTCATTATGAATATAACTATTTTTGCTATAAGTGCAGCCATTCTAGTGATAATGGGACAAAAATGCATAGAGTTCTTTTCAAAAATAGAAGGTGCACATTTAGACCATATACAAGTTTTTAGTTTGAAGTTTCACAATTTTACGTTCGAAAGTTTTGGCTCTAGAGCATTCACAGACAGACAGACACACACACACACATAGACGCCTTTCTGAAAACAGTCACATTCGATTCAGCGAAGGCTAAAACGTGAATATCCGTTGGAATTTTGAATTATTATTTTAAAAAGAAAGTAAAAAGATATAATATCATGCGTAGTGGGAAATCTAATTCTTTGTATAGAACTTTGAGAGACCTTTGCTGATTTACATTATTCATGTATACATACTGGGATCTAGTTTGAAAACTTGAACTGACTTTTAGACGAAAAAATATAATTTAATTCAAGCTTTAGAATCAAGTTTCGGTGTTTCCTATTGTAGGTGGACATGACATGTGTTTGTGACGTTTCCAGTATGTGGAGAGAGGTGTGGAGGATGGCATACAAAAGGAAAACGAAATATGAAAATAAAACATAATTTAAATATGCTCAGCGCATACGCGGAAAATATAAATAAAATTAAATATATTGAAAAATGTTGTTTCTCTAAAATAGTATGCGATCCCTTAAAGAGCAGTTTTAGAATCCCTTTAAATAATCATTATTTTAGACTATCCCCAAGGGTAGTAGCTCACGTAAAAAAATATTATTCGTTCAAAGAAGAATAACTTTCGACTGTCAAACAAACAAAAATTGCTGAAAGGCACAAAAACAAGAGATTTTTTTTGTCATTGTGAGTGGTACTCAGATACATTTTCTACTGCTGTCAGAACATTGAAGAAAAGTGTAATGGTCTACTCTAATCCTATCGGTATCGAGCGGGCCTGAGTTTCATCGAACTCTGTTCTGTGGGCTGTGGGCTGTGGCTGTCATTCATTATATTGGTATACCTACACTTGGCGATCAGCGCTCAGCACAAATCGATGATGCCTCATACGTCAAATTCATTGGATTGAGTATTGAGTAAACATTTTATGATATCCATCAAGGGTTTGTCAAGGGTTACTTTTATCCTTAGATTAATTATGATCATAACAATGCTATATAGAATTGGTATGACAGGAATTTACGCTTGACACTATTTCCTTTCCTATACGTAATGTATAAACGAAAGTATTGTAATCACAAGAAAATAAAATCGTTTTAAAAGTCCTTGAATCCATTTTGAATAAGTTCTCAATGTCTGCCCTGTCATTCTTATTAAATATATTACATTTATGTGCGAAACTAAAATTTTAAATTTAAATAAATTAAGTAATTAAAAGTGCCCTACACTCTACTTTCCTATACTTAGTTCTCATTATATATGTAATACATTTTACCTTTGAAATGAGACAATATCAATATGTGAAGTAACTACAGATACGTAAATGTAATATTGCTATTTTTTTTTACTAAATTGTGAATTTTTATTTGTTATAGGTGAGACACCAGTACCCGAAAACGATGCAGAATATCTCTTCGTCGTCGCAGACTTTTTGGCAGGAGTTTTAATATTCGCCACAATTGTCGGAAATATTGGTAGCATGATTTCCAACATGAATCTTGCTCGGGTCGAATTTCAAAATCGAATGGATGGTGTCAAACAATATATGGCCTTTAGAAAGGTAAGTGAAAAAATGATCCATAGTATTCGCAAAGTTAAAACGCTTTACTAGGTCGCGCAATGGGCAGTTTATTATTTTTAATTTCTTTAATAACAAATAAATATATTTTAACTAAATGATATGATTCACGTACTTCATACACAGTTGTTGTTATACGTATGAAACTTCACGGTGGTTCACATTTGTTAATTGTCAAGTAATCATACATCAAAACATTAACAAAATAGTTACGTATGCAACGTTACCGATTGAATCACTGTTGTGCCAAAATTAGGGCTATTGAAAGCGCCACTCGACAATCGATGTTAAATTTGTTCATGAAATATGGAAGTATTATGAAATCGGATAGATAAAATGAAGTAAATAATAATTTGGAATTGATATAAAATATATGGCTGCAATAAATATTGGATAATTTGTAAAACCTACAGAGATAACTGTTATCAGTTAAACACCGACAAAATAATTAATCATTAAAATCCCGTTGCACTACCTGAAATAGATACGTCATCATTATATAATATTTCCTGATCAGCGATTTTCAAAATGTATTAGAAAAGAAAAGTCTAACCTCTAAATTATGCCTTATCCGATATATATAGAAAAAGTTGGAAAAGTAAACTGTTACTTATGGTTAAGATATTATTTTCAAAAATAGGTAAAGTACTCCCGGCTATTTTCAAGTCTTAAGTTTGAAGTTTCATATTTTTTCTTCAATAGATTTTGCTCAGAGCGTTCACACACACACACACACACATAGAAGTCATTCCGAAAATAGACAGATCGATTCAAGGATAGTCAAAATGTGTAATTCCGAGTTTGAAAACTTATATGATTTCAATACTTCCTTTTCGACTTCGTCCAAGAATGTAAAATGTGTGTTTTGTTGAATATTATTTGTACAAATAAAAAACAATAGCAGCTATAACTTATCTACCAGTGAAAGATCTAATTTAAACCACTTATTTATATTATTGTAACCGTGTAGAGAAACTTACACATGTATAAATATATAACTAAAGAGAATAAATTATATAATTTATTCTCTTTGATATAATTCCTACACAATCTTGGATGTATGTCACTCGGTCACTCGTTCGCAAAACCAAATGTTGTGCCCTCTTCGCATCGAAAGGTGTTTGAACCAAATTTGGAATTATAATGACCTAAAAACTGGGCTCCTTAATATTGAGCCTATACAATTTTTATATATATATATATATATATATATATATATATATATATATATATATATATATATATATATATATATATTATAAATACTACAAAAGAATGATAGTCTTTTCAAATTTAACCAAAAGAACATAAGAAATAATTTTAAAATTTAAAATATTCAATTAAACGAATACTTTCATTACACAATTATTCTACTGAATTATTATTTTAATACTTATAATTCATGCCGTATGACGAATTGCAGGTTTGGTGCTTGCACTCATGTTTGTGTTTAGCCAATTTTAATGTATTAGATCTGTGTTATTTTTTTAGGGTTTCCTGTAATTAGGTTCATACTTAAAGTACTTTTATATACAATTGGTTGTATACAAATAATAAATATAAATATGTGTTAGGTGGGTCGCGAACTGGAGGCACGTGTGATCCGATGGTTCGCGTACACGTGGACGGAAAGCGGGGCCTTGGACGAAGAACGCGTGCTGTCGGCTCTACCAGATAAATTAAAAGCTGAAATCGCGATACGAGTCCATTTGGAAACGTTACGGAAAGTTCAAATCTTCCAGGATTGCGAGCCGGGATTACTCGAAGCACTTGTTCTCAAACTTCGGCTACAGGTACCGCATTTATTAACTTCCTGCTCGATAAATCTATATCATATACGAGCAGTTCTCAACATATTACATTATAATGTCGACATGTATTAACAAACCGTTCTACACATTCATTCACACACACAACAAATCTGAGTATTTATATATAAAATTACAAATTGTTGGGATAAATTTAACTTTTAACACAACAATATTTGAATCAATGACAATATTCAATTAGTGTAATGACAATTCAGTAAATACGTGCGCACGTGATTATATAACGCGCTGTATGTGAAATTTTGTTTGATTAGGTTTTCTCGCCGGACGATTTCATTTGCCGAAAAGGCGACGTCGGCAAAGAGATGTACATAGTGAAACGTGGCAAATTGCAAGTGGTCGCAGACGACGGCAGTACGGTCCTGGCGACGCTGAGTGCTGGCTCCGTGTTCGGTGAGGTCAGCGTTTTAGACATTGCCGGGAATCGAACTGGGAACCGGCGCACAGCGAATGTACGATCGTTAGGTCGGTAAGATAACTAACTGAACAGCTGTACATTTTATCAGATTTTTAATTATAATAACAGCTTCATTGATTTTTATTAAATTCACCATTTCAGTTCAGATTCTCCCCATATTTCATAGGGGCTTTTTGGTTACAATATTGAAAAAATAATATTACTGTCATTTTATGTTTTAATTTTGTTTCCAAGTATATTTAAGCTTAGATTACATTGCTTATAATACCGACCCTTAACTGGTGGTTTCAATTCATGAATTCATAATATTTGTATAAAATTGTTTATAGCGATTTTCATACTCAAAAAATAATAAATTAAAGGCTTCTTAAATTAAACTTTTACGTTACGTAATACACCCAATTATCCGTTATACTCTACTGGAATTAGTATTTGGGGCTTTCGTGTGTACCTAAATTAATAATTTTACATATGTACATATTAAATTTTTGCGAAATTGATAGTTAATCTTAAATATGGATTCAAAAATGAGTTCGAATATTCTGCGGCGTTCTTTATTAATTAGACGGCCAGTTTGGTTAATTAACTGGTTGTTTAATTAATAAATAACGTTGCGGAATCAAGACATCTTCAAACCCTTTTTTGAACCTATTACATACTGCAATAGAGTTACACTTCCAAAACATTAATATCTTATAATCACATCCATAGATAATAATTTGCTTTTATCGATCATTTCAATCGCAAAATTAGTTCGTTAAAAATGCGTAAACTCGTTTTATTATGCATTTAAAACGAGTTTTCAAATTATAAGCGATTGATAGGATCGGTATATTCATGTAATTATAAAGGTACTCAATATTGGCTATCAATTTGGTAAAAATTCAATATTTACGTAAAATTGCTAATTTAGGTTTCCCCTTTGGAGACTCGGATGGGATTCATTTGTGTTCTAAAACATGATTATTCATATATCAGGATAATACAGGAACATAAAAATTATGTACTTTTGACAAACATTTAAAGCCGTTAAAAACACCGTAAACATACAAGATATAATGTAAATCTAAAAGTCGACTCCAAAGGGAATGGAAAATATTGTAATCTTGAAATATCAGAAACTGGAGATTTTTAGCCAAAATGAACATTTTGAGTCCCCAGGAATTTCAGTACTATTTGTGCTAAATCATGGACCATATAATCAAAGGTGATTTTTCATTAAACGGGACATTTTTCAAAATAGAAAATATATACAAGGGTTACTTTTTCTCTCATAACCGTTTTCGAGATATTGAAATATCCTTTCATCCCTATATTTTAAAGCTTCTAAATTTTGAAAATAAAATATAAAATAAAGTAAAAATTGACAAAGAAGGTTCAAAGATGGTACGTTTACAATTCCAGGTTACTCCGACCTATTCTGCCTAGCGAAAGACGACTTGTGGGTGGCATTGGCAGATTACCCAGAAGCCCGGGCAACGTTGACAGACCGCGGTTGTCAGTTGTTGAGGAAGGACGGACTTCTCGATGAGGAAGTGTTTAAGAACGCACGAGATTCGCAGCATTCCTTAGAGGAAACGGTGCGACGGCTGGAAAGTGCCATGAAAAGTTTGCAAACACGATTGGCACGGCTAATGGCCGAGTTTGGCGCTAGTCAGGCGAAAATCAAACAGAGATTAACACGAGTCGAACACAGGTATGTACTCAGTAAAAGCTTGCGGATGAGCTTATTCGATTTTATGGTTTCATTTTATTTTTTGTTACTTATACACTTTTTGCACAAATTGAACTTTTCTTATTTAATTTCAATTGTAAAGGTGCAGTTATATAAGTTAAAACAGATCATATACTCTATTAAAAATGGGTCAGTGCTAGGACTTCGACCTCTGACGTCGATGTCATCTCATTTTTGCCAAAAAAATGGTCTTACCAATTCTTGGCAGAGATTCTATATTAAATTGGATTATTATAGTCACCAAGTTAATTATTACGACGTACTACAAAAATCTAATCGAGTTTAAATATAAAATATTGCTTAAATCCATATATTTATTTCGTTTATTTTATTATGACTGCAAAAATCTAATTGAGGTTAAATATTTTCGTTTGTTTTAAAGGAGACATTCCGAATTACCACCAAGCACATTACCCACATCATCTGCAGCAGGGCGACGGCGAGTGTCGTCGCTGGGCGGCAGAACCGGCCTGGCTCCGAATACATCGCCCGGCTACCGACGTACCATGTGACACACGCCGATCAGTCGTTTCGCCGCCGAAATCACCACGATAACAAATCAAACATATCTATTTTCGTATTGTTGTTTTCACACATACACACACATACAATTGTTTTGTAATATAATAATAATAAATAATAGTGAGTAATTCATCAATGATAAGAACAATATAATAAATATATATTTACGTTTGTAGATTTTGGTGTTTTCTTCTTTACTGTATTATTAATCCTTGAAATCTCCAGAACAAAACGAATTTGCATTATAATTAAAAAATATATTATGTTAAGTGCAAAACTTTTTAATTTAATTTGCGAAAAGCTATCAAGCTTCTTGCTTGTATCGATCGATTATTTTAAGAATATCTCAATGGTTTGCTAAATTATTAATCATGTTTAATTTTGGATAAATTATATTGTAAGTAATACAGAGGTAGGTGTAGGCACCAATTCCTGCAGCTCACAATACGGCGAGCTTAAAATTAATGGAAAAATATATCAAGTAGACATTTATATAACCAATGATTTGTTTTACTTGTGTATGTGTTCTTGAACTTAATAATATGATGATTTGCATTTATGATTTGTATATATCGAGAAAGTAAACCTTTTATCTTTGAACAAAATATTTCAAGCAACTCATGTTATTTTTTTAGTATCTAGAAAACGACATGAGTTAGAACAAAAGTGTATCTTATAATAGTTAAAGATGTTATAGTTTCTAGCAACTTTTGTTGGAAAATCGCATTGATAGTAATATTTCGTCCACAAATAAGTTTGTAACCTTTTGTAATTTCAAAGTGTCCCTAATAATTTGGCAACCCGTTATAATTGCCTTGCGGATATCAAAAGTGTGTTTTTAAACCCGGAAATAACGAAATAATGTTGGTTAATGTATTGACAAATTTTAATTAATTTGTCAAGTAGGGCACCTACTCATTAATCATGAAAATTAGATATTCTCTAGAGAAGCATATTGATCAATATCATTATATATATACTTCAATTCAATAATGATATAATTAATATATACCAGTCAGCTGGATTGTTTATTTATAACTCAATGAAGTCTAATGAACCATATAGAATACAATTTTGTAATAATTCATCTAGTTTCGGAATGACATCTGTCTGTATACGCGTGTATGTGTGTGTGTGTGAACGCTCTAGAACCGAATTATAATTAATACAGAGAATGGACAAGAAAATTCAATGAAAACTTTTTGGTTTTTTATTTTAATATATTTTTTTTTCAATAATAGATATAAAGTAATCGCGAATATTGTTGCGATTACCATAGAAACAAGTGTGTCAAAATTAAGCGAGTTTCCCCAAATTTAATTTCATGTTAATTACTTTACCGGCTTTTAAAACAAATTAAAAAATGCTAATTTAACCTCATCAGACTCGACCAATAACAGTGCCCAATTATAGTGAAATGCACAGCGAATATTCCAATTGGGGAAGCATTGTATATGGTGTTGAAATCAAATTAGAAAATCTTACACATAAAATTCGCAATTATGATGGCGAAAGGCAAATGCAGACTTTGCGGCGAAGAAGTCAGTTTCACAGTAGGAAATCCAGTCGAATTAGGGTTTCACATGGTAGACCGACATAACAGGTACATATATATATATATATATATATATATATATATATATATATATATATATATATATATATATATATATATATATATATATATATATAAATATATATATATATATATATATATATATATATATATATATATATATATATATATATTGGGTGGCCGTCTCAATCGTCCGTACGGATCCGGAGTTTTAGGGCCCCAAGATTTCGAACCCCCTAAATACTATCCTTAGGATTTCTTTTTAAATATTGATAAATTTTACAAACAATTTTAAGATATTTTATATTTAACAATTTTCAATGTAAGCCGGAAAGCCATACAGAAAAAATGAGGAGTGGCCTGCACTCGACTTTCTTTTACGTAGTTGATTCTTAAACATTCAACTTATACATATAATCAAATATAATTTTTAATACGTAATGTTTTTCCAAATATATTTCAATATATATTTGCAATTACCATTCGTTCTCAGTCGATCTATTTGTGTTAACCGGTGAAAAATGACAATGATAAATTATTTATATATTTTTTTCAAAATGTTTTCTGGCATAGTTTTCATAAATCTCTTTAAAAAATATCACACAAATGCATAATTAAGATATTAAGGATTTTCCGTAGCAGTTTTCTTGTAACTGGTACATTTTCTGAAGAAACTATTTAAACAAAAGTGCTTTGTACCTAATCTTGTTTTTTCATCACGGCGAGCTGAAGGAAGACCCTACTGCCTGAACAAATTATAATTATATTCTTTCTGTTTGTGTGTATTAGTGGCAGCGTTGGGCAATATGACATATTAGATGAGAATACAAATCCATGTGAGAGTACCGAAGACGAACTTGTTGTTGAATGCACAAACGATTATTGTGTTAATAAATCTGAGAATAAGGATGAGGAGAGTAACGATTGTGATGATTCTGGAAGGATTCGGGGAGGAAGAGGGGTTCACACTGGGGAATATCACAATGCCCATTTCCAGGGAAAACGAAGAGGCACGGGTGATGAAGGCAGAAAAGGAAAACGAAAGTTTGCTTATTCTGCAGGATTGTACAAGACGACGCTGGAAACGTGGACAACTGCTGGCGGATATGTTTGTTGCCCGTCTTGTAACAAAAATGGTAGGTATATGAAATGCCCACACGCTAAGTAGTTGGCTTATTTTGTTTCGATGCAATAGAAAAATATCAATTTTTAAATTTAACAAAATTTCCCGAGTACAATTATTCAAACAGATATTTTTATGTTTCAGTGCGACCATTGGTAAGAAGCCAGAAAAATAAAGTGGCATACACCTCCGTGGGAGCAACATTTTTACTAAGCTGCTGGCCATGTTGCTTCCTGTTTCCATTAATGCACAAATGTTCTGTCGATCTGTACTGTCCAAATTGCAAATTTCCCCTTGGTACATATGACGCAGGTACAGGGAAAACTCGACCCAATGGTAAAGTACCAAATATGGATCAAATGCAATAATAACAATAAAAAATATGTCTACTTAATCAAATACAAGTTTATCGTGAATTATAGTGAAAAATCTAAATCAATAGAAATATTGATCATGATTTATTTAGACTTTACAAACATATTTATTTATATAAATTAAATAATTATATACAAGTAATCATAGTATTATAATATGTTGAAGTATGCGCAATAAGTGATGTATGTTTTGTCTGGAAAAGATAAAGATGGTAGGGGAACTCACAGACGGAGAAACTGACTCTGCCATCGTGTTGTAAGCTTTTAATATCCGGTTAGTATTATCCGGGTTATAATATGCTGATTCAGATAATTAAATAAATATATCCGGATATACGAGAGAAACCCAATATAATATTTTACCCAAATAAATTATTATTAGGTATGTGTTTATATGTATGTTTGTTTGTTAATATTTATGTATGTTTAAAAATACAAACTGGCATGAGCAGGAATCAAACCCCTATTTCACCGTGCCAGTCACGAATATTTCCCCTACGCAACGGCAGCAATTTAAATTCTATATTTAATCAAGGAAACTATCCTATAATCTGTATTGTAAAAAAGAAAAAAATGAATTATTTAAAATTAAAATAAATATATTGTGTGAATATCAAATTGCCGACAGTTTGTTGCATATCGAGTTGTGTAAATTATAAAATAAATTATAATAGACTTAAGCGGGATCCATAAAGCTATTTGTGAATTGTGACAATTGGTATTGCGATGGACTCACATATGGAGAAATCATTCAATGCAAGTAAATATTAAATTGGACAGCAATTTTTTAAAGGTTGGTATCACTAGTTGATAAGACATAAAAATAATAGGCCATACACAAGTGTTTATTATTTTATACTTTTACCTTAACAGTTTCAGTTCTAATGCGTTTACACACAGACTCACAGACACACACACATACAGACGATGGCTTAAAAATGGTCAAATTCGTTTCAAGTTAGGTCAAAACATGTATTTTCGTTAAAATCTAGAGCTCGAAGTTTTAAATTAGTACAATACTTCCATATTATTAAATACATTCGTATGAGAAAGTAAATACTTCGACTTTCTTTTACGTAGGTTTCTTTAGAAATATTTATCCCAAATAAACCAAATACAAATGCACCAAAGTAATACCCTAAAATTTTATCTTATTACGTTAACAAATACTATTTCTGAATTTGTATTAACTGGTGGAAAATGACAAAAATTATTTTGTTCCTCTGTCAAAATATTTTCAAGCTTAGTTCATACGATTTGTTAAGCATATTTTGCATATATGCGACATAATTAATTTTTTTAAAGATATTTCCTAGCAGTTTTCTCGTAACTGGTACATTTTTTGAAAATACTTTTCAAACAAAAGTTGTGCGAAATATTTATATCTTTCATTATGCACCTAACTATTTTTGCCGTAAGTGCAGCCGTTCTAGTGATATTAGAGAAACAGTAAATATGCACTTCTGGTTGAATATTGAAATAAGAGATGCACATTTCGACCGTTCACAGACACACAGACGTCATTCCGATTCAGGCAAAGTTAAAACGTGTATATCCGTTGAAATCTCGTGTTCGAAGTTTTTCATGACTACAAGACATACTTATTACTAATTGTAAGAAAATAAAAAGAGTAAACAATGCATTACAGCAACAAGTTATAGTTGTTGAAACTATAGTAATGCTTAGATAAAAATTCAAAATTTAGGTTTACGTGTCAAATATATAAATCTAGAATCAAGAGAAAACAGAAAACCTTTATAAATATAATGGATCTGAATTCTGAATTCCCAAGTGATGAAGATTGTGGTCGTGTAAGAATATCTCTGCCTAGTACCCCCTTCATGAGTGAATCAGACGTTCAACCACCATCTTATACAACGACTACACGCATGGGATGGCCTATGCAGAATTCGACGCAGCTAACGCACATGGTCATTAATCATGATTCATTTTTGAGGCTGTCATCCCCGTTTTTTCACCCGCCGCCGCCGCCCAGTTACTCGGAATCGGAGTTTTACACCATTCGATTGCCGCCAAGTAAGCTTTAAAATAGCATCATACTCACTACCGTGTTTAGAGAATAGAACTTGGTTTATAAAAGCTTGATTTACTAAATTTTTAATACTTAGATAATGCAACATATTTTTTTAGACGATTTTACAACAGATTGGGGTTCCCGATCGCAGTTAGCCACATGTCCCCGTTGCGGTTTGATCGCAATGACGCTCATTAAAACCCAATGTGCCCCTCAGACGCACTACACTTGTATGGCGCTGTGTTGCTGCGCCTGCTGGCCGTGCTGTCTCTTACCATATTTCTTGAGGGCGTGCAAGATCACCCAACACATATGTCCGCGATGTGACCAAATGCTTGGTATGCATAACCCTTGGAAATTGGAACGAACTTGTCAAACGACAAATATCTGATTTTGAATTATGATTTAATGGCGACTTATTCAAGTTTGGGAGGTTGATTCACATTTTTAATATGGCGCTTCATGTTTTACTGCGATTTTTATTAAATTTATTATTATTAAATTTATTGATGCTAATTTATGAAATTATTTATTATTATTATTTATGATTAATGTCGTAAACTGGCCTAGTAACATTGTGTGACTACATCTCACTATGTGACGTCCATTTGTGGTACTATTTAAGTCATAAGTAGTCGAAAATCTAACCAGACTATATAGTTGGCATTTGACGTTAAAAGTATTACTATATGTGTAGGCATGGTTATCTAGTAAGTAGTAACTCGTCTATATGTTAGAAACATATATACTTAGAGCACAAATTAAGTTAAATAACTATCTCAGGATAAAATCCAAAATTAACAAAAGTTATTTTAAATTGACATGAAAAAGTAACAAATCGAAATTTCAAATAAATTATACAACGGCCCTGGACTATCAGTCACAGACAACAAAAACATTGAAAGCCATCTTTAATGTAAAGTTATATTTCATTTACATATTTAAATTAATAAAGTTTTAATTATGTTTGTAATATATTTGTATTATTAATAAATTTATTAATAAACGAATATTTTAATAATTTGAATTCACTCTTCATTTTGGCCAAATTAGGGATTTTTAACTCGAATATAGTTGAATATTAAATTAAAATAATCTACACGGGAACGTATGAAAAGAAATATTTATTTGAATTTTAATACACGAAATAATGCTTGAAAATAAAGCAATTTGTAATAACTACAGTTTAAAATATCAATAATAATTTTACTTTCGAAGTGATTTTAAACTACACCAATAATAAGTATGAACCAATTGATTCTGATCCAGAATACTATAGCTCACATTCTGTGCGGCAAACTAAAAGCTAAACCAATACCAGAACAACAAAATATTAAAAATATACACAATTTCTTATAATAAGTACAGGACCGTAATATCCAAAGTTTTATTAATTTTGTTTAATATCCAGAGTGCCCAGTTGCATATGCGCATTTGTAAAAACGTGCAACAACTGGCTTTTGCAACGGAGACATGGTATCTGCAATTGTTTTACACCTTGTAAAAAGGCGTTATAATCTAGCGGGCAGCTGTGGTCAAGGGTCAAATTACCATCCCTGCAGTTGTGCGCGTGTGTTGTGCACCAGACACGTGCGCCCATGATTTATGAAATGGACCACGAATTTTTTAAGGCAGGTGTTGCAGCTTCCGCGCACGTGCATTGCCGTCTCCTGCTGTCGCTTACTTAAAGCGCATGCGTGAACCATGATAATCGAATTATCGATATGTAGATCTCCGAAGGTACAAGATTTGGTTACCTATTTATATTTTACAATTAAATTTTACGACCATGATTCGGTAATGTTCATTTTATGTGTGACTACCGATTGTATAAATTTAATTGTGTATATACCAGGGAATAGCAATACAACGAATTTTTTTTACAAGTTTTTGTAAAAATGGACTCTAAAAATCTGACTCGTTTCGCTCCAACAGGATTTTTTCCATTTATACAAAAACACTGACATTGACTGACACAAACAACTGTCAAACAACAACTGAGTATCCAAAATGGCTGAAATTTTCACAGGCATCTTTCAAAGCATTTCTGATTGTAGTACTAGAATGGTTTTGACGAGTAACGCCATCTTCATGCGGAGGCTCAAAACTTTCCAGACTTGCCTCATACGTTAAAGGGGTATTCACATTGTGGAAAGAAAAATAATCGTTATTTAAAAATATTTCTTTGATACTTTAATATGTCTAGAATATATTCCGAAAAGTGTTTTGCGAAATTCGACTTAAAATTACTTTTAAGCATACCATCTCATTATTTCATTCTGCTTATTTTGATTATAAAGACGTATATTTGTATATATACAAACAAAAATGAGTAGATGATTACTGATAAGATACTAAATAAATGATTTATCAATGAAGGATAGTAAAAAATCAACTTATTAAAATTAAAACTGTTAATAAAATCGTTTCTCTCGAATTAGAGTTTTCAAAGTTGGTGCAAATGATTCAGAAAAAATTAGAAGTCCAATTAGCTTCTCTCTCTCTATACTCTAATACTCTATTCGAATTTGTTTCTTTTACGCATTGAACCTCTAAAAATGCATTTTGAATATAACCTCGATTTTTGGCACGCGATTTAAATCGAAAATTTTAACGATTTTTTCCACTTTATTTTTAATAGAGCGCCAAATATGGGCATTTCAATAAAAAATCACCTTAGAGGTTCAGTGCACAGTATTTTAATGTATCTTTAAAATCCCGTTTACATTTTTTTTAAAATGATCCTGTGACGAGAAATCAATTGCACCGTTTACATCCTTTCTTTTCTTTGTGCCGTAAAAGAAGCATACAGGAGCCTTTCTTTTCAAGTTTAAGCATGGTATAATTTATTTTTATATAAACAATAAGAATTTCGAAAAAATAAATAAAAAATGAGCCTTCTTTTTGCCAATTTGATGTATTGGCAAAAAGAAAACCCCCTTAATATTACAATAATTAAAGATAATATCTAAAACTTACCAAAAAAATGTTTTCAATAATACATTGACAATTATAATTATTTTAGTGCTTCGTTAGTATAATAAATATTACTAAAAATGTATAAATACCGCCGCGATTAACTAGTAAATCGGTCAACGATCTAGAGGCATTGATGTCTACATCAATATTTTCGTGAAATTATATTATAACATGTGTCAAAAAGATGCTTTAGATATGAACAAAAAGTTTTTTAATTATAAATGTATCAAATTTTGCATCCAGAAAAAAATAAAACGACCTACATATAAGAGTCATACTTATATAAAAACAGTTGCCTAAATTTTTCGTTACTAATTCAACCAAGTGGTAAATAATATAAAGGACAGTGCACAGCAGATGTTATTCGAAAAATCATTGTTTTCATAATAGATATCAGAAGTAGCATATGCCACAAAGATGAGTTGTCATTTGTCATATGGAAAAAATACCCACTCTGAGCAGAACAGAATATATTCTATACACGTTGACAAATGGAATAACACTTGTTCGGAGCGATCTGGCCGTGTGGTGGCGGCCAACGCGATTCCTGAGATGATTTTTCCACTTTTATTACAGTTTTATACCACCGGGAGCATTTCAAACCGTCACCGTCAGTGCAGTGCTGCTGCTTCCCAACTAGATGAAACTTTTGAATGACAAACACAAAAAACTTATTCTACTTTATCTTTAACTTGTTTCGCAACCATTTTATTTATTTATTTTCTATGAATTGCGTTGGTGTTGGCAGTTACTCTAAAGTGGTGGCAAATTGATATCCATACATAATGCGCATTATTTGATAATGCAAAATAATATTTTGAATAATAAGCATAGGCACAGGCACCCATGGCTACAGCTCGCCGTATAATCAATTAAGTAGATAAAAAGATAATACAAATTAATTTATGGTACGTCAAGTTAGAAGTAATTCCACTCCGCTCTGGGCTATTTCTGATGGTGGCGCTACCATCAACCTCGAATATTCATACAACCAGTATTAGAAATCAGCTATTTTTACACTACAATCAAAAATATTCCGTCGAATAATGCGTTGTACCGAAACTGTGTATTCAATAAAATTTATATTTTTACCGTTATCCAAATTCGAAAGATGTAATGAACAAAATAATTATAACACGAATGTGACGGTCATTCGACTAAATACAATATCTCTTTTGTAATGCAGTACGGCGAGATAAAAAGAGTAAAATTAAGCTAGAATAATAATGTAGAAAATGTGTATGTGGGGTTAGTGACGAACACAATTATAGTTTAAAAAATATGGTTGAATTATTTTGTCGAGCGAGCACGTGGCTCTATTCACATGTGGCCGTTTTTTTGGTAGTTTTTTGTGGTCGGTCTCCCAGTTTACCCGACCATGCGTGAACTGCAAGTGGCACATTTTTGTAAAACATGCAGGTTGTTTGCTCAAACTAATATGTCATAAGTGGCTCTTAAATTATTCATTTATTTTCGTTTTAAATTTTTGCATTTCTGTAAATACGAAAATAGATACAACTTATTTCAAAAACAATTTTCCAGTTAATCTTTATAAACAAAAGTCATTGTAATAACTATAATTTTTATAATATATTCTTTGATGATCGACTAGTAATATATTTAAAGTTGAATAATTTTTATATCAATTATTTATTCTCTAACACGAGTAAAGTTTAGAGTAAAAATAAACGTGTACTAATGGTACTAGTTTTGTTATCAAACAGATTTTTTTTTTTAAACTATATGCAAGCTTTCAAATTAAAATTACATAATTAATTAATTCTTGCTGTATAGCGTGCACACACATAGACGTCATTTCGTAAAATTTCATGATTAAACAGACTAAAAAAGTGGCCACGTCATTTCCGGTCGCGAAATATGATATTGTTCCCGTTCAACGCGTGTACCTGTGTTATTCTTATGTAGGCAAATGACGAAGACTGCTATTTTTCACGTAATTTTCTTATTTATGAATTATTTGATAAACTAACAAGCATTTCTACAGGCACTAATACCTTCAGCTCGCCGTATTTTCTATTTGGTGGATTTTGATTTCTTTTTATTTATGTAGAAAACATATTTAACTGCTGATGCTTTTAAGAAGATAATATTAATGGGATAATATGTTAAAAAAACAATAATTAAAACGAAAGCAATACAACATGGAATACAACATTTATTGTTGCAATCATCCGAACACAATCTGAAAATACGTTATAAATAAAAAAATAAATGATGGCAGATATTTTGTGATGGCAGTGTAGAAGAAAATACATTTCTTTATTATAATTATTAAATAATAATTATAATAAAGAAATGTATTTTCTTTTACACTGCCATCACAAAATATCTGCCATCATTTATTTTTTTATTTATAACGTATTTTCAGATTGTGTTCGGATGATTGCAACAATAAATGTTGTATTCCATGTTGTATTGCTTTCGTTTTAATTATTGTTTTTTATTATAGGGTTCCTAAAATTTTACAAAATGATTTTATGTATACAAAGTTTCTTTAAATTGTGAGCCTAGGACTTAAAGAAAATTCTTTAAGTCCTAGGCTCACAATTTAAAGAAACTTTGTATACATAAAATCATTTTGTAAAATTTTAATAACCCTATAATAGATTTTAATATATAGTACAGCAGCCTAATCCTATATGGTCGATATAATCAATTTTTTGACCCCAAAAAACCAGAAAGACGCCTTAAAGAGCATCCCCTAATGCACTGATAAAAAAATGATGGTTCGTGTTAAGGTCAATGTTCTTGAAGCAGTGTTATCTAAATAGGATTCAGTGCCAGGTTCACTTTTCTAAACGAGGCAAATGCACCTGTCTTTAATGTTTTTAGAAAATTCCGACTGACAAAATGTGCGCAGTTTATTGAGAATGCAACGTTATATAATGGACATATTCAAACTAATTTCTAAATTCAATTGATAGAAAATCAACGATGTATTTTATTTAAAAAGAAGAACTTAATTTATTCGGGGGAAAAGGACTTCTTTCGGTTCGCGTCAACGGTACCATATTTGCGCAACCGGATATAAAATTATTTATGAAAGATTTTCTAGCAAAATGTGTGAACCGGAAATTCAAACTCTGCGATAAATAATTTGAGAGGAAATGAATTCTTGTAGATATCAAACGATACACGACGAACATAGGTATACAGAAGTCAAGTGGTCGTTTGAATCGGAAACTATTTATATATATATCCATTTCTTTCTAATGCACTTTGTGTCTGATGTAGTTAGGTATAGGTGCAGCAGCACAAGTATAGTGAGCGATAGAGATAGTGTGACATAGTGTTCAAGTATCACTAAAGCGTCTGAAGTGCTCCTTGACACGCTATCAAACATTGAATGCCACCACCACCGCAGCGCGATGGGATTAAAATATTTTAAATTACTATATCACATTTTTAGAATTCTATTCAAAACAGTTTTTTGAGCAGAATAATTTAAGTATATATTTGGTTTGCGGACGTTGTTAAAAAAGTAATGCCTGGATTTTTTGTAAACAATTCAATGTGTTGCTTTTAAAAATTGTGGTTTTCTGGGTGACCTAAATTTTTCGACGATATAAACATATTATCAAAATAAATAAATTGCATTAAAGATGCTATATTTTTATGGATATATCTTTACCGGAAGCACTGGAAAATATCTATAAATAGTCAAGTCAATCTAAAAAATTAAATACCTATACAAGCAATAAAATAAACTTTATATTATTAAATTTCAAATCGACAAATAAGGTTCTGAACTTTAAAGACAAAAATTATTCTTTTGTGTAGTCCATTTACAAATCGAAATTATAATTATAGTAATAATTCATATTAATTCTTCAATTATATTATAAAAGCCGTTCCATGATGTGTTTCAAATCTACCATTTTATGTCAAATTGACGTTCGCAATTAACAGTTTAAGTAAAAAATGACCAATAAACAAAGTGTAGAGATTCATGGGCGAAAATGACAGTAGCACGGGATGCAGGTCTGCCACGTGTGCAAAGTCTGTCAGCGGACGTTCATCCATACATACATACACATACATATAGCAACAGAATGCCACGTGTACCGGAAACTACAACAACTTTCCCGTTTTCGATCTGATGGCATCGGTAGTCGTCACAAGTCAGTCTTGTCGTGTGTGTGTGTGTGTGTTGTAACTGCATACAGTAGTCAGTTGTCAGTCCCCCAATCAGGCGCAGTCAGTACATCCACTATTAGTTTATTATTTTATCATCTGCGGAGGTGGCGTGCCGGTGCCGGCCGACCGGTTGTTTCACGCACCGTGCGCACATCCTCACGAAACACACCACATGGCGACGATCATAATCAGGAAGTCGGAACGGGTGAAATGATTTTCAGTGTAAACATGATACACTATAATAAACATCGAGGATATTCTTATTGAGGAACATGTCAAGCTGCCTTGGCTTTACTTTTTTAGCTCGCCGTACGTAGTACCGAAGAGGCTAAAGCATTCGGTCGTGTGTCTGTAGCATTCTCGGATCAAAAAATTTCATTAAGAAAAAGTGTTCGTCTCGTCGCCCTGATTCCGAAAATGTATATAACTTATATACTTGGATGTTAGTTGTCGCTCGCTCGTAAGACCAAATTTGTGCCTTCTACTCCTTTGAAGGTACCAGAGCGATTTACACCAAATTTGCTACACATATTATTTGGCATCCCATTTGAATCCGTTCGCAGTTTAAATCCAATCGCCCGTATACTTCCCGAGTTATAGGGCCCCAAAATTTGGACCCCCCCTTAATACTGCCCTTATAAAAATAATTGAAACGCTTAAAAATTCTACTAAAAATTCTAAGATATTTTTTGTTTACAAGATTTTTTCATTTTGTTAACCCAAAGCCCGAAAAAAATTATTAAATATTATAATTTTGAATTTCAAAATTTGAAAATTTTTTTTTTTTTAATATAATCTTAAATTAAATGTAAGACTTTTTATATCTATAACATTTTTTCAATTAGTTAACCAAAAGGCCAAAGTTATTAAAAACTGCTCGCATCACATATATTACTTATAAGGCGAGCTGGACGCATAGGTGCGTTGTACCTAAGCTTGTTTTGTTTTGTTTCTTGGATATGAAATAATGTTTTTTTTTAAATTTGTATATAGTAGTGGTTTAGATGAAAAACTTCCTTCTAATTTTACATATAAAGGGTTAAGCTGTATTCACAGCAAATCAATTAGTAATTTAGATTACAAATATTAATATTGGGGGTCCAAATTTTGAGGCCCTATAACTCTGGAAGTATACAGGCGATTGGATTTAAACTGCGAGCGGATTCAAATGGGATGCCAAATAATATGTGTAGCAAATTTGGTGTAAATCGCTCTGGTACCTTCAAAGGAGTAGAAGGCACAAATTTGGTCTTACGAGCGAGCGACAACTAACAGCCAAGTATACGAGTTATATATATTTTTGGATTCAGGGCGACGGGACAAACACTTTTTGTTAATTAAATTTTTTGTTTCGAGAATGCTACAGACACACGACCGAATGCTTTAGCTTCTACGGTACTACGTACGGCAGGCTTAAAATTTAGACAAATTACTATCTCATGCCGTTTATTGAAGAAGTAGCAGGAGTAAAGTATTACTTCTGTTAAAATAAAAAGAACACACCCAGGATATTATGTTTAAAGTTTCATAAATTTATGTTTTGCTCTAAAGCGTTCACACACATAGATGTCATTCCGAAAATTATTTCTCTATAACTAGAATATATGTATGTATCCTGAATAAGAATTTCGTCGAAAAATTCTACTGCATTCTGAGAATAGATCAGATTGAACTCTAGTATACAAAATTGAAGTTCGAACAGCTCCATTGACCCTCACGATCAAACAGTTGGAAATATTTATTTATATCTCTGCATCCATCCTCCTCCAACTTGCATCATCTAAGCACATGAAAAAAGGCCTAAAAAGAGACGGATAGAGTTCCCGTAGGTAACAGGCAGGAGACTGAACTGAGCGAGTGGTCCAAAAGGAAGAAGAGTTGATGTTGGAGTATCCAAGAATAGTCCAATCCATTCCATAAACCACCATCAGCAGAAGCATTTTTGAAGTCAATCAACCTGGTGAATACTGTGGCACTGAAGGAGTGTATGAGTGAGAAAGATAGCGGTTGGGTGTGGTTTGATAATGTCGCGTATCACCGGCAAAGCTCGTAAGCCGCGGTTTTATAAAACGCAAATAAACTGCAATAATTTTTACGGCTTGAGTTATGTTTTGTTTACATTTCGGTGGGCACGCGTTCGCGTTTAGCACGTGTGCACGTTCTGCATCTGTTGTTCGCAAAACAAAAGCGCACGCACGAGGTGAAAGACGCTAGAAACGACAGTAAAAATAAACGAACACCGAATATAGGAAGGAAATATTAAACATTACTTTTACTTTAGATATTCTTAAGGATTGTTCACAGCGAAACAATTAGTAATTAAGCTTAGAAAATTACAAATAATAATCTAGTTTGTATTATGACAAGCAATGTTAACATTCCAAGCAACAAAATTAATGATAAATTTTGTTGCTGTGAACGTTAACCTTGTATGTCATACAACAAACTGGAATTATTACTTATAATTTCTAAGCTTAATTACTAATTCTTTAACTGTGAACAATCCTTTACTGTTGTATTCACAGCGAAACAATTAGTAAACGATGAGAAACCCATGTGAAAAACGACGTTTTTCTGCGCCTTCACACAGCCCTTATTTTTGTTAGTATCGAATTTTGAAAAAATGTTCTACGTTTGGAATGAATGAAACTCTGAAATGATCGGATTAAAATTTTCAATTTTGGTTCCACTTTTTAAATAAAAATGTATAAATATGTCCAATTTTTAAACAATTCTTACAGATATATGTAAGCCAAATTCAAAAATCTAATCCGATCATTTCAAAGTTTGTTATTTCATTTCACATCATTGAAAATTTCAATTTTTTTCTATTTAAAACGAACTCCCTGTGAAGGCGCAGAAAAAGTACTTTTTCGTGTTATTTCTCTAAAATGTGTGACTGTTGCAGGGCGCCTCTATCGTTTATAAAATTAACTATATTGCTAGAAGTGAATTGGCACCGCCCAGTACAATATTTTCAAAAGTATTTATACGATGAAATATATTTCATAGACAGCATGTAGTATTTTGTTCTAATAAAATATTATACAATCGAGAATTATATAAGGTGGTACATTTGAATTTCTAGGGTCTTATTCAATAATGTGTTACACTAATTTTTTATAGGTTGAATTTAGAGGGTAGTTCATTATAAAATCCTCGCCCCTGAATTAATTATATATATATTTATTAAAATTCAGAGTGAACTACCCTTGGTTCAACCCTTAAAAATTGAGTTCGACAATCTATATATATATTGAATCAGATACAAGGAACTCTTGAGCGCAAGGAATTCAAATTGGCCATTCTTAATTTGCTAGTATTACCCTCTACCCTTAAAAGGACAAAATTAGAAGAATTTCTTAAATCTGAAATAATATTCGGCAATTCCGCTTAAAGTGAAAGTGACCTAGGTAATATTTAAGATGGGGTAGGTTTATCCCTTAAAAAATTGCCCCTCATATATGCATGCCGCACATCTATGTATACAAATTTGAGCTCAAGGAATTCAAATTTGCCATTGTTATCTTCCTTGGATTACCCTCTACCCTTAAAAGGACAAAATTAGAAAAACTTCTTAAATCTGAAATAATATTCGGCAATTCTGCTTAACGTGAAAGTGACCAAAGAAATATTTTAGAGGGGGTAGGTTCATCCCTTAAAAAATTACCCCTCATATATGCATGCCGCACATCTATGTATACAAATTTGAGCTCAAGGAATTCAAATTTGCCATTCTTAACTTCCTAGGATTACCCTCTACCCTTAAAAGGACAAAATTAGAAAAACTTCTTAAATCTGAAATAATATTCGGCAATTCTGCTTAACGTGAAAGTGACCAAAGAAATATTTTAGAGGGGGTAGGTTCATCCCTTAAAAAATTACCCCTCATATATGCATGCCGCACATCTATGTATACAAATTTGAGCTCAAGGAATTCAAATTTACCATTCTTAACTTCTTAGGATTACCCTCTACCCTTAAAAGGACAAAATTAGAAAAACTTCTTAAATCTGAAATAATATTCGGCAATTCCGCTTAACGTGAAAGTGACCAAAAAAATATTTTAGAGGGGTAGGTTCATCCCTTAAAAAATTACCCCTCATATATGCATGCCGCACATCTATGTATACAAATTTGAGCTCAAAGAATTCAAATTTGCCATTCTTATTTTCCTAGGATTACCCACTACCATTAAAAAGACAAAATTAGAAAAATTACTTAAATCTGAAATATTATTCGGCAATTCCGCTTAACGTGAAAGTGACCAAAAATAAATTAGAGAAGATATTTCTTAAAGCCACCCCTCATATATGCATGCCGCAAAAAAAATTGAGCTCAAGGAATTAATATATATTCTTCCAAATAATTTATACAGCGAGCCGAAGATATTGGTGCCTATGGTACCTATATTTATTATATTATCATATATTTTTACTAATGATAATGCCCAAAACTGTTTATATTTTTTTGTTTATTTGTAATAGCAGGGTGCTTAGAATCCATGCATAAGAGCATGACTCACATTCGTCAACACAAGTAAATATTATTTTAAATCGCAACAATTACTACAATGTTCTATTTCAATTTTATAAAATTATGAGTTCACTTTGTATCTAGCTCTGTTAGCAGCAAGTTAGTTTTACATAAAAAATGGGATGACATGTTCTGGTTGAAGCACATGGAAGAAAAATTAGTTAAATTTTATACATATTGCCTTCTACCTGAGTTAGTAGATCCACGAATACCACGTAACGGACATATAAGGGATCCTGATTACATAATTGCAGCAATGCGAGAAAAAGAAAATAAAAAAACTGTTAATCGAAAATTATTTTAAAATTTCCATATAAGAAAAACATCGTAAATTTTTGAATATTTAAACCTAAATATTGGGGTCCTATAACTCCGGGAAAATACGGGCGATAGGATTTTGACTACGGTCGAATTCAAATGGGATGCCAAAGAATATGTGAATACCATCTTTGGTTTAAATCGCTCCGGGATCTTCAGATCTTCCTGTATCTCAAATGGCTAAAAACGGCCCCATACATTCAGAGATGATGTGCGGCCACAAATTTCGTAGTGAAATGGTAGACCAATTATCATTCATATACATATCTATTCTGTTGTTATTCTTATAATATATAAAAAATATTATTTGTTGTAAATATAATTCTATTATTAAAATATGTGTTTTTTTTTTAAAATAATAAACGTATTTTTCAATATTGAATATATAATTCATTTTTCTGAAACTGAAAAAAAAAAACGTTCCAATAGTTATAATATATTGTATGAGCATTCTTGTTTATATATTTTAGAACGATATCGTTATTTGTATATGTAGAATAATAATGCATAGTTGTGTAAAAATCAGATACGAAGCATACGGAGAGTCAATTTAATTCTGAGTGTACTTTGTGCTCCCACTCCGTTGAGTGACCCACAACGTCACACAATTAGCACCGCCCAACAAGCTACACGTGCTATACTGCCCTAACACCCGACCCGTCCCTCACGTGCATGCAAGACGGGTTGCTCATCCTCTTAATAGTAGTAGTAATAATTCCAGTTTATTTTATGACAACAGCAACAAAATTTATAATTAATTATGTTCATTTCGTTGCTGTGAATGCTACCATTACTTATAATAATACAAACTTCATTATTTTTTTGTAATATCTACTCTTAATTACTAACTGGTTCGTTGTTCGTGCGTCCTTAAAAGGTTACACCACTTTATATCTTGCAATTTCTAAGCTAAATTACTAATTGATTCGCTGTTCATACATCTATAGTGTTTTTAAAAATAGGAGATTTTCATTCGGGTCAATACAGCTTTTATGATTAGAGTTTTATAATTTTATCATCAACAGTTTTTGCTGTAGAGCGCAGATACACAGATACACACACAGACATTAGTTCGAAAATAGTCATATTCGATTCAAGGAGAATCAAATCGTGTAATTCTGTATACAATCGTATAAGAAAGTAAAAAGCTTAATATATTCGCAATTCATAGATATTTACCATTGCTAAACGGAGAACGAGATATACAGGTTCATTCGCAGCGAATCAATTGGTAATTACAATTAATTACATCAGTTTGTTTAATGACAAATAATGCAAGCGTTCGCAGAATCAATTTAATTAGTTGTTATAAAACAAACGGGATTATTATTTGTAATTTCTATTTATTGGATGCGTGCGTGCTGCCAGCTTATTAGAGAAAAATGTACATTCCTAATATAAGTATGACATCTAATTACAATTTGGTTTAAAAACTAACCCTAATTTATGAACAACTTACAAAGTCAGGACTAAAAATATATTTGGTAAAAAAGTGTAAAAGTTTGCAGTGTTAGTCACCACATCACGAATTCTAACGCAAGCAAGGAGTATATATATATATGTATATTTTGTACCTTCGAAGCATGTGTGATCCGTATGCATAAGCAAGCACCAGCATATATATATACAACATACACGTATGGAGAGTTTTGTGGTTTATGTCAACTTCCGGCGAAGCGCTCGTGTCGCCCGTCTATTTTTGGCCATATTCACTCGTACACAATCCACCAACATGTTCATACACATATTGTATTAATCTCAATTCAAATCAAGAGTATTTATTTCACTATAATTTGGATATAAATATTTCATATAAATTTGGTCAAGACGACAATCAATTTTTAGCTTGTACGATAGTGCAAGACAATGTTTAGTCGTGTGTCTGGATCAAAACATATCCTTAACAATAAGTTCTTGTCTCGTCGCCCTGAATCCAAAAATATAAAAAAATCGGCTGTGGTCAACAAGACTTCCTTATACGTTAGTAATAACCGATGTCAAATAGCAAATATCAAATTATTTGAGTATATTTTGTTTCCCTGTTAAAATGTAGTCAGGCATAGTTCAGTCGAATTATTAAATGTATGCCAACATTCATAAGAATATTTACGATTTTCCGTAGTAGTTTTCTCGTAACTCGTAACATTTCTTAAAGAACTAACTAGTTTTGCTATAAGTACAGCCGTTCTAGTGATATTGAAGTAAGGACAAAATATGCATAGAGTAAACATGCACTTCCGGTTTGAATATTCTTTTCAAAAATAGGAGGTGCACATTTAGGGCATATACATGTCTTATGTTTGAAGTTTCACAATTTTACGTCCGACAGTTTTGGCTCTAGAGCTTTCACAGACACACAAGAGAGACAAACATAGAGATAGACACACAGGTAGACACACAGACGGACAGGCAAACAGACATCATACCGAAAATAGTCATATTCGATTCAGGGAGGTTCAAAACGTGTATATCTGTTGAAATCCCTTACAAATAAATGTTTGGATATGTTTAATAATATCAAAATTTGTTAAAATTAGAAGGATTTGCTGTATGACAGAATTTCAAGTGTTTATTAAATTGGTAACATTGGTAACCATATTCGTAGTTCTTCCAATTCTGGAGATTTAAAATTAGGTTATAGAAATGCACATACTTTATTTCATGTCATTTCAAAGGAGTTTTAATTTATTAATATTTTTATCGGATACTATATGGATAAATAATTAATTTTCAACACTGCAAAAAAAGTTTTTCACTATTAAACCATACTAGAATTTTGTTTTGATGCAAACACATGGTCATTAAAAAGCTGAATTGCGTACAAGTGCAGCACATTCATGTTTATAAGATATTTGCGTGTTTGTAACAGTGAACCATTTTTTCTAGTTTCCTGTCTGCTCAGCAATTGTTGATTGATTCTTAATAGACTCTGTTAAGAAATGAGCAAATTTGTAAACAGCAGATCAGGTTGGCATGCCGCCGATGATATTTAGTGATGAATTATGAGTCATCGTTACTAAATTACTTAAAGATGTTGCAGTTGACAAAATTAGAAAATTAAATGTTTTCAATTTGGCTGCAACGATGTTTACATATTATTTTTAAATATTCAAATTGACTCAATGTAATATTTTGAGTTACATAAACTTCTTAACAATTTGAAACACATTTTAAAGATATATATATTTGGCTCGTCGTTACAAAATAGCCATAATGTTCGATCTCCTAGATTCCGAAAATGTATATAACTCATATATACTTGAATAAATATTGCTATCTCACTCGTAAGATCAACCTTTGTGGCTCTATCCCCTCTGAATACATCGAACCAGTTTTAAACTATAATTTGAAGTACTTACTATAAAGCTCACCGATTTAAAGAATGCTAGAAATTTCATTTATGCTTGTATTTTATTTTTAAATTATGTAGTCTTCATAACTTTAATAATATCAAAGTTTGTAGATGTTCGTTTGGTGAATTAAGCATCATAAAAGTCATATGTCCACCTGGCCAATATGTCTGGCGAGTTTACATCCTCATTCTCCTGCTTGATAAAAGTAAGTATATACACTGTTTGTGTGCCATTGATCATTGCCAGACGGCGGAACACCCCCCAGAGACAAGCAGACACTATCCTAGACGGTGGTAGCCTAGGTAAGTAAAACCTACCCTTAAACACCCACCCCTGACTCGATCGCAACCCCGAGGTCGGAAGTCGTGACCAGACACACGCCCAGACAAACCACCTGGTCATTCCGGAACAAGGAGGTTCGTTATTTTAATTAGACAATTTTATTTAAATACATTTCGTACTCATTATTCATGTTTTAAAATTAATATTTTTCTAGCAAATGAAAACAGAATTTCCATCTTGTGAAAACAATTCTTACTAATACAAAAATAAGTTGAACATACTATCATTCGGCGAACTCCCACCAGTGAAATAAACCTTTTAAAAATAGTTTTTTCAATCAGAAGTACTTGTTTACTCGTGTCATTTTTCGTACTTCTCGAAAAGAACACGAGAAAAGTGAAAATGATTTAAAGAAAAATGTATTCTCTACCCCTGGTTTTGTGAATGTTAGGGTTGCACCAGTTTGCACTTGTTTTCTAACGACCTAAGGTCGGAACCTTCTGGTCGGCACGTGCTGGGCCAAGAGGGGCCAAAGCGACAGGGCTGTGCCCTCACTAGCATATCTGTAGTATCACCCCCTAATTGCAGTTACGGGCATTTAGCAACGTTCTAAGAATGTCGGACACGGCGAACATTTCAGCAATGTTTATGCCTTTTGGCCAGACGGCTCAGTCCTGCTCTAAATTTAGCGAACACAAAGAATTGAATGAATGCGCCAATTGGGAATTTCATATGATTGGTCATGCAATTCCAGACTCTGGTTTTACGAAAATCACAATTTCTTGATTTATTACTTAATGCAGCTTCAGAATAATTAATTTTCTAATGTATTCAACTCGATTCTTTTTAGTAGAGAAAAAGTAAAACTAATAAAAGTTAACATTTCTAGTAACTTTTGTTTGAAAAGCTTCTTCGAAAAATGTACGATATACTAAAAAATTACCTTTGAAAATAGGCTGTTACATTTTAATGTCCCTAACTACCACACATATTTATGTTATTTCACGGCAATCTAGCTTGAATTTAAAGCAAAATAAAGTAATATTATATCAAATACAATAGATAATAGATGCATAATAAAATCGAATGAAGACTTCACCAAACGCTATAGCTCTTTGTTCTACCGTACGGCAAGCTAAAAATAGTCCTTTTTACCTGTCTCAAATCAATTATTAGATACGCCACTGATTCGTCATTGACACGTGCACAGCATATAATATATCTTAAATATCAAAGCAGTTTACTAAATTGTGTATAACGTCAAAACAATTCTTGACGTAAAATATAAACTATAGCATGCCAATTTTATAGCTATAACGCGTGGATGTTTCTATAATTGTGCGCAGGAAAAGGTAAAATAAAATTGCTATAACATCACATCTATAATAGGGGAAGCTGGGGTAAGACCCCCGTCTTACCCCAGATGGGGTCCATAGGGAATCTATGGTTTCTAATCATAACTTGTTAGCTTTTTGTACACGAATCTTGGAATCTGGGATGCCAAATAATATGTGTACCAAATTTGGTTCAAATCGCTCCGGTACCTTCAGAGGAGTAGAGGGCACAAATTTGGTCTTACGAGCGGATGACTAAGATCCAGTTATACATATTTTTGGATTCAGGGAGACGAGACAAACATTTTTTGAGCAGAGAATGCTTCAACTTCTTCGGTACTTCGTACGGCGAGTTAGTAAGTTTCACAATAAATTGATTAATTTGTCTACATACTTTCGACCTCTGGGTCATCTTCATCTTCAAGAACTGTCTTTGAAAATTAATAATATATATTCTACAGACTACTCAATCGGGGCAAAATACATGTTGGTCTAATTATTAAATCCTGAAGAATTTATATTAAAAATTATTTTATGTTATTTAATGCCAAATTTTAACGGCTCCGTGTTGCCCCACCTTCCCCTACGTAGGCAACATGGTCATATGAGAGAGGCCAAAAACATTTCTGTGTATATGTATGTATAGGAAAGTCAGTGAGTGAACACAGAGAGCACGTGCCTTAGTGGTGAGTCAACTCGCAGCTATATCCGGCGTCGGCATGCGTCGCGGCGCTCGCTGTCGCCGACATGGTAAAATAACATGATCGGTGCGCGCATCGTGGTGATGTGTCTGCTCTGCACTGCGAGTAAGCTCTCTCGCAGGCTTGGCTTCAGGCCATCAACCACCGTCAAAATCATACATACATATACGAATTGTATCTTACATGTGGCTGTTATTGTGTTCATTCCAACATCATAACAAAACCAAATTGCTAGCATCGGCCACTTTACTCGCTTTGCATATTTAAATATCAAATTTTTATACGCAGCTTTCATAATACAGGGTAATCATAAAATGGAAATTTGATCTGTTCTAAGAAAGTTTTTAAAGAGAAAAGCTCTGAAAAACTTTCACGTTTTATCTCTCTGAACATTTACGTAAAATAATGTCGAGTACAGGCCACCCAAGATATTCTTTTATAGTTATTAGGTAAATTTTATATACATCAAACAAATCTTATATTTTGTTTGTCTATTTTTTTGATATATTTAAAAATATATAATACGAATTTTGCATTCAACCAATTTTGATTGAAAACGCTTCGATATTTGTTCATTAGAGCAAACAGGTGATATATCCAACAGTAGGATTCCGTATGTATGATTATAATCATTTGAAATGTGCATTATGTATTTAATCCATAAAGTACAAAGATCACATATCCAATAAAAATTGATTGAATACAAAATAATGCCATAGAGAATTGAGAGACACACCTTAGCTGTAATGTTAGATCTGAGATGCAGTATATTGTAAAATAAAATGGTAAAATACATATAGGTAGTAATATACCCGAGTCATACGAGCCTAATATAATTTCAAGTCGTAAATTCTGTTCTATTTCCGTCTTGAAGTGAGGGAGAAACGCCTTACGCCTTCTTGGATTCAAGCAACATCCGTTTTAAGCAAACGTCATTGTCTCTGTATAGCTTACTGCTGCATCTTTGCACCACTCGCTGTCAAGCTCAGCCAGAGACAGGGAACACTTGATGCTTCCAAACACTTTCAATTTTTTGTGTTCTACACCGGTACATCCCTCTACTAGCGTAGATCCTAAAAGTGTCTGTGCGTGTGCAAGTTTTTTTTGCTTTTTGTGTGGATGCCATTTTTTGTCGCGTTTCTTTCGTGGCTTATGACAAGAGGTTGATGACCGCAAGGAATATGAAATTATTGGCAGTTGTTCAAAATGTTTCATTATTTATTAAATGCTTAATAAACACTGTTGAAATTTGATATTATTTAACAGAATATTTATGTATTTATCTTTTCTCTGCTTTATATTTTGAATTCATGATACATGTGCATATTTTAAAATACTAAATTATATTTAGTATTTTTTTATGGCCTTTGGGTTAACAATATGAAATAATATTGTACATATAAAATATCTTATAATTATTAGTAGCATTTTTGGGTTTTTAATTATTTTTATAACGGAAGTATTAAAGGGGGCTCCAAATTTAGGGTCCCTATAACTCGGGAAGTATATGGGCGATTAGATTTAAACTGCGAATGGATTCAAATGGGATGCCAAATAATATGTGTAGCAAGTTTGGTGTAAATCGCTCCGGTACCTTCAGAGGAGTAGAAAGCACAAATTTGGTCTTACGAGCGAAGACTAACATCTAAGTATATAAGTTATATATATTTTTGGATTCAGGGCGACGAGACAAACACTTTTGGTTAAGGGAATTATTTGATACGAGAATGCTACAGACACACGACCGAATGCTTTAGCTTCTACGGTACTACGTATCGCGAGCTAAAAACATCTTACATATTTAAATGATATATGCACGTTTAATATTTATTTATATAAAATATAGTGAAACTTCCACGAATTGTACTTACATAACTCAAATAAAATAGTCTCGGTTATTTCAGGTGAGTTTTATGTATTCTGTATATCATTACATATAAAATTGCTTCTCTATAAGTCGAATTTTCCACATCTCAAAGTATATTGGTTGTATTTTCGCGGTTCGACTTATGGAAGTTTGACTATATGTATTTTTGTTCCATATATCCGAAGTCAATTACTATAGGTTTTATTATATTTCCTAGTATTCGTTTATAAGTAAATAGATGCCGAGTCCAGTGCATTCATGAATGGCACCAGAAATATTGATGTATCACTATAATACGTAGAAATCTATATTAGGATGCAACCTACATGTCATAATATGTATGTAGGAATGATGCAAAGCAGAGCATTGAATGAATTGAATCTATGACCTAAGTATACGAAGAAACCTACTTTAGGACACAGTAAGATTAGATACCTTCGCACATCTGATTTAGATGTGACTTCGATTTTGAAGTACCTGCACCTAAATATATATTAACCTTTCAAACGAAAATTCTTTCATTTCTGTGACACAAAAATGTCCGTATGGCTCAAAGCCAGCGCCTTGAAGGCTAACAACGACACGAATAATAAAAATGAAAACAGACCGAAATGTACAACAGGTGACCGATGACCAACAAATAGATTCTATTGGTGTCAACAAATACATATAAAGCCGTTTACGCTTAACCGAGGCACATTTTGGCCCAAATAAGCGCAGAAGAAATTGTTTCTATGTTTGTCATGTTCATTGCAGTATCAACGAATGTCAAAATTTAAAACAAAAGCTAATCAATATTATGAGATGATCAATTTACCCTTATTTTGTATTTAGTCCAGTTACTTTTATCATGTTACTTCTGAGAAAATCGCAAAGGGCCGAAATTTGGGAAAAACGATATTTTGATGAAACAAAAACTAAAAGTACCCTACATTTTGAGTTAGATTTCCCATGATATACCACACCATAAAAGATTAAATATAAGATTTGATCAAAGAAGTACATGAAATTAGATTTCGTTTAATTCTCTACAGAAAAGGTAATTTTTTTTTTCGTCGAGTCAACAGTTTACGTGAAACGTAAAGCGAAAAATACGCGCTGCACAATTAATTAACACACAAAGAAGTTGTTAATTATCTTTTATGAGTTTTTTTATGTTATTTCAATAAAAAATACCTAAATAAATAGAATCAGTAATGTTTTCACATTTTCCTTGCCCTTTTTCAGTTAAAAAAATACTGTTTTGTAATTTCCCAAGAGAATTAACTCCAAATTGAGATCTAAGCAAGTTAACTGCTTTTGTTGAACATGAACATTTTAGAACTCGAGATTTTAACGGAAATAGACATTTTGACCATCCCTAAATGATTTAAGGTTAAATTAGATAAAAAATGTCATATTATTGTTTTTATTTTCTTTTAAGAAGCAACAAGTATTCAAGTATTGTAATCATGCAAAATATCGAACTCGAGATTTCAACAGATAGACACGTATGTGAATATTTTCGAAATGACGTCTATCTGTCAGTCTGTGTGAATGATTTTGAAGGCTTTAGAGCCAAAACTTTTGAAGGAAAATTATAAAACAAAAACACAAGACTTGTATATGGCCTAGATGTTAATCGTATACTCATGCTATTTTTTCAATATCTTGGAAGCGGTATGAGTAAGAGACAACATTATTATTAAAATAGTTGAAGATATAAAAATTTATAGCAGCTTTTGTAAAACATTTTTTTCGTATAACGTATCATTAACTGAAAAATCGCCTTTGAAATTATTTATTTTATATTTACGATTCCCTAGTTACATTGCATATTGATTTTGTTTCATAGCAATCGTATGGTGAATTTAAAACAATCTATAGCATAGTTATAAACACAGATACTGAAAGGACAATAAAGTCGAGTGAAGGCCACTCCAGTATTGTTTTAATTAATATTGCAATAGTAATATTCATTATATAAAAAGTCTTAAGAACAAAATTAGAATATCCCAAAAACTTCATTGCACGAAGTCTTAGAGATTGATAACAAAGAAAAGAATCAAGTTCAAATTCGATTAAAACCTTTGAAAACGTGAGTATTGAAGTTGACGCGTGCCATAAAATGGTAGGAGAAGCTTTACAACCAGTGGTGGGGTAAGCGTCTAAATCACTACGCGCTAAGATCTAAAGTAAGTAGGAGAAATGGTCCAAATGAGAAGCGGGTGGTCGGATGCTGAGTTGGGGGAAAAAACTTTTTTTTCAAAGTCCCCTACCTCCTCTTGGCACGCGTTAAAAGATTTAGTTAAATATAGCACGAGAATCATTTGCTTACAAACTCAGTAGCACTCAGTAGCTGTAACACCACTTTACAGCATACACGCTTCAGCAGAAACACCCTGTATATATATCGCTTATTCAATATATAAAGTCAAATCAAAGGTCCTTGCAAACAAAACACAATAAACAATTGGTGTTCGCTGGCGACAACCTGAAAATCGTGCTGTCAATGGTGCTACATTATTCGTCAGTATTTTCGCAAAGAGATTTTGAGTTCGGCAATTATTGCAGTGGCTGGTTAAGATGCGAATCTTAGTTGACTTTTGATGTGATTGAAAGACTGGTAGAAAGCGGCAAATTAAGTTTGCGCAGAGACAGGTGTCTGAAAATTGTTTTGTATAATTTTTGTGTGACAACCAAGTTGAAGATAACAGTGTCGAAACCATGCCCAGGGCATTCTTGATCACGCATCGGAGATATAATTCGACGACTGACGGAGATTTGCGAGGTTAGTTTCGATTAGTTATTGATTTTAAATTATTGTAGTATATGTATTTATTTAATCATTTTAGAATTAACCTACATAATGTCAACAGACAATAATTATTCATACAACTCTATCTTTTCACTTACAATTAATTATACTCATTATATTGAAAATATTAAAAACATAATTATTCTATAAAGAAAATTAGAATACACTAAAAAATTAACCATTATACTTCCTTGGACACTACGTCTAAGAGAAAGTGATATCAAGGAATATTCCGAACTCGCGAATTTATTGAAAATATACGTATTAAGTTTACTTGAATTTATTTTGACTATTTTTGAGATTACGTCATTAAATTTATATATCTGTCAGCGCTTTACAGCAAAAACTATTAAAACATTAAATTTATAGGTTAATTATATAGTAACTAAAGTTTATTTCTGCTACTTTTTTACTACAGCATGATTTTAAAAAAAATGGTGAATATAAAAGTTAAACGTTTTCTTTTTTAATGTTTTTTGAAAACCATTTCCAAGAAACGTAACATTTACTGGTGAAGAGGAATCCCTACCCAGTAGCATGAAAACAAAAATCATCGTTCCGCTCTTGACGTTTTGTGATCCTAAATTAAAATATATTCGTTCCAAAAACATATATGTCGCTTAAGACTGATCTAATGCACGTGTCTGTACAGACGAAATTTTACAAAATTTATATATTTTACATATAAAAATAAATGAAACATTTTCCAATAAAAATTGATGATTTTCATAAGAGGTTTATTATGAATTGAAGAACGATATTCGCAATTTACGGCTGTACATGCCTAGATTGAACTTTTAACTTGCAATTATTATCAGAAATATCTTTTAAAAATACATTTTATAGTAATATTTTGAAATATTGTAGAAGCATTTTTATGGTAACTGTATTCTAATTTAGCTGCTGCCTCTAGCGGTAACATTTGTAAACACTGCGGTACAGTTGAAACGCAAGCATTTCAATATCTGGTTTTTATGTATTTTATAAATTGTTATATTTGTGCTCCTGAATAATGCTGATAGCGAAAAGTGAGCTCGGTAGGGATTCCTCTTAAAGTGCTAGACTTGTTTATATCTCATTCTTTGTCTAGCAACGGTTCTATAGATTTCTAACTTATTAAGATTAATATAAATAATAAGGAAAATCTAAAAGAAATGCGGCCAACGGGCCGTAGATTACTCATGCCTAGAAGATCCAAAAAGGTTTAGGCATTTATTTCTTCTTTTGGAAGTAATCAAGTTGAAATTTATTATGCCCTTATTGCGTGAAACAGCTGCATCGGTAAAAAAAGTAATTCTAATAATATATGTAAAACTATTTCAAAGTAAAATGTAGTACATATGCGAGCTTAGCATTTCGCAATTTATGGAAACAGCCGTCTGTTGCAGCTTAAATAAGGGGAAACCCCCTTGAGTAACTTTAAGAAATGCCACTTATTTTCATATACACGCCACAGACAAGACGCTAAAGTATGTAAGTGTCTACACAGACACTGTTCATTCTCGGAGAAAATCCAAAAATACTTTTCGTCTCGTTATGAACATAAAACAATAAACTTTTGGTTGCGCTTGATTGAATTTGCAAGATTCATGTATGTATAATAAATAAAATTGTTATACTAGTTATTAATTTGTTTTTCTTTTAGCTTGTCATACGATAGTACAACACAGCTATTAGTCGTGTGTCTGTAATTGAATTTATGCCAATATTCAATATTGAATGTCCTTAGGGCAGAGAATAATATTCCTATAACGATCACATTAATCGCAATATTAAATTGAAAAACACGTTCTAAAGAGTTTTCGAATTTGAAGCGAACTTATATTGCAATTGATTCTCGTATATCGTTCTCTGTTTCTAAATTATAAAGTTATACCGGCAAATATTCAATATTTACATAAAATAGCCAATCTAGTGCAGATTTACTCTTGCTACTTCTGTACTATTTTAAAAACAGCACAAGTTAGAGTAAACTAACTTAAATAAAAGGTAATGATATTGCAATTTCTAAGAAGATTTGTTTTGTTTTAATCATTGATTGACATATATACAAGCATAGGTACAGGCACCTAACGCTACAGTGGCTGATGCAAGATAATACTGACTCCACGGTTCACAGCGCATGCGATCTAAAATAATGTTATAGATATAAAAAGTTTTAAATGTTTTATTCCATATTTAAAAAATCAATATATAGTTATTTTTAATATTTATTTACGACTTTTGGATCCATAACATATTCATAAAATATCTGAAAAATAATCTAACAACAGTATTAAGGAGGGCTCCTAATTTTGGAGCTCCATAACATCCGAAATATACAAGCAATTGAATTTAAACTGTGAGCGGATTTAAATGGGATATCAAAGAATATGTGTAGCAAATTTGGTTCAAATCTCTCAGGTACCTTCAGAGGAGTAGAAAGCACAAATTTGATCAAGCGAGCGACGACTAACATCCAAGTATATAAGTTATATATTTTTGAATTCAGGGCGACGAGATAAGAACTTATTGTAAAAGATTTTCTTTTATTTGATCCAATAATGTTCCAGCCACACAACCGTCTGTCTTAGTACTATTAGTACTTATGTACTTCGTACGGCGAACTAAAAATGCAGCCCTAGACTACAGGACCTTTTAATTTCTGTTTATTTCACTACATTTTTACGAGCATATTTCTATCGCAATACACATTTTCTATAATACTTGTCTTCAGCAAAGGTGTTAGAAAATAAATGTGTTAACGTCATACATACGTAAGTCCGAAGTCGTAAAGATTTCTTAAGATGTTTAGAGAAATTAAGCAGATGTGATATGTGAAGGCTTTACGATGCATACAAAAATTACAATTCATGTTTTTAGACATTTATCGCGAAACCAACTTATGAATGAATAAGAATTTGCGCAAATAACATAAAAATAGCAGAAATTCCACTGTATTTACATTCTGAGAAACGAAGGAATATAAAAATAAGTTAGTTTATTCAGACAAATACTTGGATCTTGAAGGATTCATGGAAAGTAAATAAAAAAGAACAAATTCTTACCTTCCAAACAGCCCAGAGCCAACTTCAGGAAGCGCCTGAAACAATTAAAAAGCAAGATTTTAGAAATTTTAAAGCAATTTGACTCCGTCTTTACTTGTTAAAAGTTCAGGGAGAGAAATAAATATTAATATTTATCAACAATCTGCAAAGCTGAATAATGTATTTAAGTTCTTAGTTCACCGTAAATGATGTGCAAAAGAGCTCGTCGTACAGTATGTTTAAAAGATCTATAGTGTTTGGTCGTGACTCTGTAATGTAATAAAAATCAATTTTTTGGTTTCTCTGATTCCTAAAGTGTGTATAACTTATATATACTTGAATGTATGTCGGTTACACGATCATAAAACGAACATTTAACTGCTCTGAAAATACCGCCTGGTTTTAATCAAATGTTATACATACGTCCAAATTATTCAAGCCGCGTTTTAAAACTTTTGTCATTGATTTATATTGATCAAATCTCCAAAAAATACTTTTAATTTTCATATACGTTATGAATTAAAGAAATTATTATCATTACAAACAAAATTGATCCCGAAATTTTAATGGAAATATCCATTTTGAGGGTCCCTGTATACATTTTGAGTATTTTCACAATGTTATCTGTACGGGTATGTGAACGTTCTACATCCAATTACGTTCAACATAAAATATGTTTTAAAGATTTGTATGTTCTTGGAAAGAAAATCTTCTATATCTGAATAGGATATTTCAACTGAAAGTAACGGTTTACTCATGCCATTTATGCATATCTCGAAAACGACATGAGTTAGGGAAAAGTGAACCTTAGAAAAGCACCTATGGCTTGATTTTATTTTTCGAAAAATGTACCATTTACTAAAAGATCGGCTTTGAAAATAGCCAATTACATCTACATTACCATCTATATTGTTTTTAATGAAATACAATAAATCTATGTACAGGGAAACTAAGTATACGAAAGTCGAGTGAAGGTTACTCAAAATTTGTTTTGTTATTATTATTGTACAAGAATTTGATACGGTATGAGATTTATATTTGTCATGTGGAAACGAATGACCTTCAATTATACAAATAGACAATATCAAAGTCCCAAAACTACTGTATAATAAGGCAAAAGAACAAAGAAAATTCTTCGATTTTCCAACGTAATGTGCGTCAAATTCTGATAGAACTAAATGCCAACTTTGCTCTACTCCAATGCGTCACTTAAAAATCAAAAGTAATCTTTTGACCATCAATCCGATTTCCGAGAATTGATCGTCAATTTCCTCTTAACTGTAGTCTGGACTTTAACCATCACCATAGATATATCTTTCCGTGTAGATTAGCGAATTCGGCTACGTCAGCGCAGCGACCACAGGTGTCCGCCGAAAAGCGAAACAGAGCTAGCTAGATAAAAATAGTTGCCGGAACTTTGTTGGGGAGGCCAGTGTCCAAATCGCTAGACACATATACAGAGGCGTCCGTCAGGTGGGATCGGCAGCGAGCCAACAATCTGAGCAACAAGTCGCCAATAGCGCCGCGAAAAAATACATTCCCTCTCAATTCCGCGTGTTTTGAACTTTTGCCGCGCGTACATGCATGATGGAGCCCAATATTTATACCTACACACTATTTTTGCGCCGAAAATAACTGGCCGCTATTTTTAATGTTGCTTATTGGATCGGTCGATATGACTAAGTCCTTCTCTTGACGGCTTCTAAGTGGGTGGCGCAAAGACGATTATTGGAAAAAGACTTAGAAATAATTGGGAAAATAATGGTCACAATTGTAAAAAGATTTACTAAATAGGCTTACTTAAATTTATACTTCAAGATTTATCTAAGGAAGTCTTCGACATGAACAATAATTAAATAATACGGTGCTTCTCAATTTTATACGACAAAACACAAGCTTTAAAGTCATCAAGATTAATTTTCATAAAAATGATATCAGTCGATGCGTAATTGCATAAACAATGACTGTAAATAAATAAGATATAACTTATAATTTATATATCACCTCCACCAAATTACATATAGCCATAATAAAATCGCCGATTTAAAAAGTTGGAGTGGACTTTCTTGTACTTTCTCTATATATATTTATAATTATGCTTTATTTTATAGCACAAGTAGACATGCACATTCGGTTGAAATATTCTTTCCAAAAATGGGAGGTTCTTTTTCACGGGATATACAAATCATACATTCAAAATATCATATTGTTATGTTCATAAGACAAACAGGCACACACAGACGTTATTGTAAATAGTCAAAATGGATTCAGGGACCCTCAAAACGGATATTTCCATTAAAATTTCTAGGTCAATTTATTTAGTGATCACAATATGTATTTTTTATACATTACGTTCACGAAAGTAAAATCAGAAACTACTTTGATTATTGCATGTCATTTTTTCACCTCTAATCAAGTTTGTTTAAATTATTACGTAATATAAATCAGACCATATCAAAAATTAGCACAATAATAAAATAATCCCTTCAAAAATTAGTGGTGGGCTTGAAGCATTAGTGCTTGCACCAATGCTGACGTCAACTTCTTCTAAATAAATCTTTTATGATTTAATTATATAGTAATAATATTTTTAATAATGCTGACGCAAATCCTGGATTATTTTAAGCTTAAATATATACTTTTATTTCTTGCCTTCGTTTTCAAAGAGCGAAAATATAGATACAATAATATTTGCATCGTAAATATTGCAAATCTGAATAAAGGAAAACAAATTTAAAAATATATTAGTGGTTTTATTACGCAGAACAATTCGAATTCGTATTTATAAATGTTGAAATCAAGGCTACCATCACATGCGTTGAAAAATGAAAAATATACTGTTGAGTTTCGTATAAATAGAACTAATATTAACAAAGTGTTCTAAAGCGTTAAATACATTTTGACAATAAAAATTCTTGTTACACGGATATTGCTACAATTTAAAATAAACTACAAGTGGTTCATGTACATTTAAAATAAAAAACTCCCAATTCGTAACGTCAAAATGTTTACGTTACACTAAATAGTTAAATTGTTTAGGGTAATTCTAAAATTCTTGTTTGGCTATATAAATGTTAAATCACTTAGCAGCACTATACTGCTAAACTTTCTTGATGCTACTAAATATCAAATACAAGTAGTTATGTAGGCACCAATACTTGAGGAGGTCAGAAAATAAACCATTTAAATATTATTTATTAATTATAACAAGAAAACATATGTATTACATTATAACTACTAAAAGTACAAAGAACTTATTACTGAATAATAAAAATTCTCTTTCCAGAATCGAGTCCAGAGCACAAAGTAAGCCTTCCAGAAGCGCCAACATCTCCAGACGCCGTCCAACCTTACACCGCTAGTCCGCAACACAACCACTATTCCGAAGACGAGCGAAGCAACACGTCATCATGTCCAGACGATCTCTACAACCTAACCAAACTCGCCGAAGTCAGCCTAGCTGCAGCGGCCGGACAGTTATACCATCACCGTCATTTAAGCACAATCCCAATTGTCCCAGAACAGTCCGATCAACAATACCAAATTTCATACGCGCACAAATTATTCGATCGCGGTGTACGGCGAACCCAAGTTATCTCTGAACCGTCCTTATCGCCAAGGTCAAACGATGAACTGGGTGTATTGGTTAGTGTTGGAAGTCCTGGAAGTGAATCACCCGAACCAGAAGCTGCGCACGAGTGTCCCGACTGTGGCAAACGATACAGCACGTCGAGTAACTTGGCCCGGCACAGGCAAACGCATCGCTCATTGGCGGATAAAAAAGCTCGAAGATGCCCACATTGCGATAAGGTATGCAGAGATATTCTATACTTACGATGTTTGTGTAAAGGGCATTAAAAACTAAATCTTAAATGTAATTTCAGGTGTATGTGAGTATGCCAGCTTACTCAATGCACGTCCGCACCCACAACCAGGGCTGCAAATGCCACTTTTGCGGCAAATGCTTCTCACGACCTTGGCTCCTTCAAGGTCATATTCGAACCCACACAGGAGAGAAGCCTTTTAAGTGCTCCGTGTGCCAAAAAGCCTTCGCGGACAAGTCTAACCTGCGCGCGCACATCCAAACTCACTCAAACACAAAGCCACATGTTTGTGGACGTTGCGGCAAGGCTTTCGCGCTCAAATCGTATCTGTACAAGCACGAGGAATCATCGTGTATGCGTGGGGCAAAAGTATGTGTTGATTCACCGCCGCCAATCGCAGCACCGACGCCTGTTATTGTTAGACCGGACAGGCCGTATCGGTCAAGTGTTATATCGCCAAATCCTGAACGAATTTTGTATTCGACGTTAGAAAGACCGAATGCTTCGATGACGGTCGGCAGGTATTGTATGGCTGAGGAGAAGCCGGTGGACTTTTCCACGTCGCGGGAATTGTATAATAATGCGGATAGGAGTAATACGGGATATGCTATCGGATTGGCGATTGCTGTGTAAGAAGGTGGTTCCACTTAATGTGCAATTTAACATTTTATTATGACTGTCATCATTTTCAGTAAATGTTAGCAATAAATAATAATAACAATTAAATTATTTTTTTCTTAAAATGGGGTTATAGTTAGCAAATAGCATTTTTAGGATTCAAATAATTCTGATTCCTAAAAAATAAAAATAAAATACAAACAGCACAATCCAATTAATAATCCAGATTGTTTTATAACAAATAACGCTAACGTTCACAGCAACAAAATGTTAATGCGTTAATTTTGTTACTGTGAATGTTAGCATTGTTTGCCATAAACCGAACTGGATTATTAATTATAATTTCTAATCTTAGTTACATTGTTGTAAATGCAGCTTTAGTTCCAAATATGGGTTTGCGAATATTGCTTGATTAAGTAAATACTAACAGGTTTCTTATTATAAAATATAAATTGCTTACATTTTCAATTTACAAGTAAATTAATAAATCTAATAATACTTTGGTAACATTTAATTCGAATACAATTTTCCATAGATATTTTACGAGGAGACAATAAGGTGTAATTTTATGCGCTATAAAAATTACAATATCGCCAATACCTCCACAATAAGGTCATCTTGACCCCAGAAAATTTTATTATTATTTGGAATTTACAAAAATTAAATTGTAGTTTCATAGTGTATAGGGCGAAGATTTTAAACAGAGCTTTAAATTTAATCACATAATCAGCGAAAAAAATAAATAACCCCACTTAATGGACAAAATTACATAATTCTGAATTATTTTCTACGCATTAAAATTGTAATTCACCATAACCATAAATGAATAAACCGTAATTTTAAATATTCCGATAATAAAGGGACCAGATATTTAGCGATTTTCAATAAGTTGTATATGTCCCAATTTTTGTATTCATTATTATATTCTACTAATATAATCCTAAGTACTTTCGATAGCGAATATTTATAACAAAAATTTGTTTAATAAGTATGTAAATAGTTTATTTAATCAATACATATCAATATTTATTGTGCCTTATAATTAATAAATAATTATAATATTATTGTGAATTCTCCGTGCCATTTTATATATATATATATATAGTAAATTTTAATATTTTAGGTTATAAACAATGAGCTATTTCTAATGGTGCTATCTATAAACGTACTTAATTTATTCATAGTTTAATGCCCAAAATTGAGGCAGCTCCAGTCAAGTAGAATAGTGCCTTAGGTGTCGTATTTTGGAAAAGATATTAAGTTTTTTTTATTAACTTGCCATTATAATCATTTTTTATATAAATTAAATTTTAAGCTTATCAAATTATTATACAAGCAATTTTATTTTTAATAGAACCTTTTACATTACAACTATAAATACGTTTGTTTTTTGCAAAATGTACAAAATAAATTGAAAACATTATCAAATTGATTATTTAATATATTAAAATAAAATAAAGTGCTTTAAAGGTCTAATAAACATCGTTTTAAAAATCTGTACGGAGTCCTGGATGATTTTTATGACAATTTATATATAGATTCTTAATTTACTTTTCCGAAAATTCGAATAGTAATTTATTTCATATTTATTAATGTAAGTGTGTATGTGTACATATGTTTCTGAGTTACAAATAGTCTTTTGAAAAAAGATTCTTAGAGAATACTATTTTTTATATTATTAGCCGATAGGATTTTTGGTTTTTATATTTAGTATTTCAATCATAACTTTGAACCAATTTACATTTTGATAATTATAAAGTAATAATCTCAAAACTCGCAAAATAAAAATTATTAATTTAATTAAACCAAAGTTTGTTATTTCAAAATTTACAAGACTATTTTATATAAACTGATAATATGGTTGCTCTTATCAATGTCAAATACGTTATTCTTGTATTCGAAAATTCGCTAAAAGTTATGATTGAAACTTCATCTTGTTTTCTTTCTATATGTTTATGATTTTTCTTTTTATTTTTATGTTTCTTTTAAAGCAGGAGCTTAACGCTCCTGCAAAGGACGAGAGTGAACCTAGTCTTAATATACACGATTACAATGCCATCTGTGTGTCACAATTTGCAACTAATCGTGTATGTTTTAACCTTAATAAAAGATCTCAAGTTTTTTTTTAAAACGAACAGTCAAATTGTTCAGAGCATGCTAAAAAATTGTAGTAAACTATAATTTTGATCTCAATGTATCTGAACAGTGCTTAAGTTTATCTTTAGTTAGTTTTAGTTATTATTTATTTATTTATTATGTATCGGCTAATATTATACAGCTAGTCAATGGATTAATTTAAGATATATATATTTAATTAATTTAAAAGATGTCAGGCCAAGCGTTGCAATATTAGTTATAGTTGTATTTATTTAATTAAGTGTGTGTTTTTCTTAAAAATTAAGTTTGTGTAGTTATAGCCCATTCCTATAATGATTTTAGTAAGTGCTAATATCTTCATTCCTATATAGTAGGCACTATTACTATAATATTTTTCGATATATCGTACTTTTTGTTTATATCAATCGAATTTTGTAGCATTCAATATTTAACAAATAAAATAATATTCGTATTATAAATATTGTATTTCTTTTTAAGTAACTCCTTTCCCCTTTAGGTTTTGTAGTCCAAAAGTGGGACTTACTAACTTCAAGCTAGAATTTAGCGTGTGGTAATTTTGTCCAACTGTATGTACGAGGACTGTCCGACAAGTATTTAGCCTCACCGGCCTATGGCGCCACTGTCGCAAGAGACATAACCTATTGTGTAGTACATTATCTTAGACGGCTACTGTTAAAATTTCAGCCGAATCGGACTCGTAGTTTTGTTTTGACCGCGTGTGAAAGCGGGAGTATCCGCAGATTTTAGAAAACAGCCCTCGTATATTATAATAAAATATAAATTTATATATTTCAAATTATCACACGATGCAATTAAATGAATAATATAAAGTGTTCTTATTGCATTAAAGTAAAATATAAATCAACATCTTACGTAAGGTGCCAATCAAATTAAATCATTTTTTATGTGGACAATTTTTCATAATTGTTTATATAATGTATAAATAACAACAACGATATCAAAAAAATGCATAATTAAATGCATATAATTAGCACATCATAAATCATGTTAATTAAATTATTTGATAAAGAATAATCAGCAAATGCATTTCACCTTTATTATAAAATATTTATACAAAAAAAAATTGACCCAATTTTCTTATCTAAAATATATTTAAAACGGAATTTTATTCTATTTCTGTAATAAATACTTTTCATTCAAGGAATCCATTTATAAATCAAAAATAAAATTTATGTAGTGAGATACATCTTATGACAGCAGTGCCGGACCAAAAACATTTATAATATATATTCGTTAACTGGGGCTGTTTCCAAAATAGTAAAAAGGTTAAAAGAGTAACTTTCATTGCCGATTTAAGTTTTCTTTTCAAAAATAAGAGATTATTTAAGTTTTCTTTTCAAAAATAAGAGATTATTTAAGTTTTATTTTCAAAAATAAGACATTATTTAAATTTTCTTTTCAAAAATAAGACATTATTTAAGTTTCTTTTTCAAAAATAAGAGATTATTTCCGTTTTTACTGTAGAAAACGCACAGACGCACACGTATATCAACAAAACATTTATTTCTGTTAAAATCTGATGGAGTTCGATATTATATATTAACCCGAGGGCACTATGTGCCCATATCATATTCAGAATAAAATCCACTAATAGAATAATTGGACGGGTGATTTTCCATGATTACAAAACCATTCGTATAAGTAATATAATTTTGCAAAACACTATTTTTCAGGTATTGGTTAAATATGTATTCTACGGTTAATTTTGAAGTACTAGGAAAATAATGAATTCAAAAATTAGTCTCTAATACTGTCCTGGTTGACCCCAAGTACAAAAAACCTCAGATAATCGGGTGGGGAGTAGATTGTAGTGGTCAAGCCAAAACAACTTTAGAAATTGATTTTGGTCCTGAAGTGTAATCTGAAGTGTCGACGGTATAATGGTACGCGTGAGGTTACCCCTTTACGCGGGGTTTCTGCTACTTGCTACTTTGGGAATACCTGTTTATGGAGTGAGTACATTTTTTTTATAAATTATTTGTTATGTTTCTATTTGGGTTCTATTTTAATGTGAATTAAAGATATTTAAGATTACTTCTTAGAATACAGAAATATCTCGGTTAGTACAGCTCAAAATTATAAACTATCCATTATTACGGTTCCAGATTTAAACTCATACTCCGTTAAGTACGGTTCAGGTAGGGTGATAATTTTCACCGGGATATTCCTAGTACGGAAATCAATTTTAGTGCCCAATTTTGCCCTATTTTGAATTGCCCAGTTAATATAGTATTTTATGGGTCATAAATGGGGCCGTTAGTGCATGTACAATCATTACAAAGGCCCTATTTCTGTATACCATAAATTATAAATATTTAAGTTTCTGATTTCACAAATATTTAACCAAAATGTGTTCCGAATTAAATACATATATTACAAAATAATTGTTGCATTTATGTATAATCAGTGTATAATTAGGTCGATTGATTGACACAATTGATAATAATTTCGAAACATGAATAATGTAAACAACAAAATAAATGCCTTGGCAATATTTTTCTATATCTCAAGATCGAAGTATAATTCTTGACATCTCTGCATAAAAATGTGAACTGTCGCAACAAAAAAGAATAATTGTTACATATTTCAATGGCACTATTTATCAATAAGTTGCCGGAAGATGTAAAATATATGAATCTACAAACTAATACGACACGAGGTTATCAGATATGAGATATCGTATGTGACACCGTAGTTTTAAGACATTTTGTACCACATATTTTCGAATTCTACGAAAAAATATGGATTAAGCTTTTGTTTTCTCAATAAAGACAAATTCTATTTTGGGGAAAGATTTATAATATGAAATAATATATTGACATTTTTAGCTGGCCGTACGTACAAAAGAGCTAAAATATTCACAGAGCTAAAATTTAATTTGCTGTGAAATGAAGTTCTTTTTATAGAAGTTTCATAAAATTTTACTACTCTAAAATACAGTTATATTTTTAAATATGAAGTTTTCAAATTTGAAAACATATCTACCCTTAAAGTAACTTGTCCACTAGCTTTTAAATATGTCGAAAATAACAAAATTTAGAATTAAATGGTTCTTATTAAAGTTGTACACAATTATTTCATGATAATCGTGCATTTTAAACCAGTAATAATATACGTGCAGGGCACTCCTGATTTTTAAAAATTATAATAGATTTTCATTTTAAATACACTTCATCATACGCAATATTTTAATTATATTAAAATCACTAATTATAACCAAATAATATTTTTGAGTTTCGAAATCTGCAAATTCTTGAAGTGTAATTCACTGTGGATGTAAACAGTAAAATTTAAATTTGTAAAAGAAAATGTAGAATTTATATTTCTATTTAACAGAATGAAGATTCTAGAATATTCACCCCTCCCATAGGGCATAGTGAAAAAACCAGAACGTTTCTTGATTATAAAGCAGTAAGTATATTATATCGACTTAGAAACTATTGCACGGTGTGATTTTACGACGATAAAGGATTGTTCACAGCTAAAGAATTAGTAATTACGCTTAGAAATTATAAGTAATAATTCCAGTTTGTTGTATGACATACAAGGTTAACGATCACAGCAACAAAATTTATTATAATATCCCGGCAAACATTTTAGTGCATGCGATGTTTCTGAGACGTCGCAACGACATAGAATGAACATGTAACGTTTCTACTACATCACTGAGATGTTATTTAAATCATTATGTATACTGGGTTGTCTTAACATTGCTTATCATAATACAAACTAGATTATTATTTGTAATTTTCTAAGCCTAATTACTAAATGTTTCGCTGTGAACAATCCTTAAAACTTCTACTCCTGTAGCTAATAACGATCACTGTAAAAATTATTGTAAATTTACTTCACTTTATAAAACTACAACAATTTAAACAGTTTACTTGAATTTTAATGCAATTTTACTAAAATTCTGTATAATCAAATGACTTTTAACTGTAATTTTACATTGGAAGTACTGTCAGCTTACATTATTTTCTTACATGGTAATAGTTCTTGCCGTTTAAAAAAAAAAAAAAAAAAAAAAAGACCAAATTTAAAAGATATAGGTACGTGGTATTTTACTTTCTTGGACGAAGATTAAAATATCTTAACCGGAACTAACAGTTTATTTTACTACATTTTCAATGTATATCGAAAACAAAATGAGTTAGAAAATAGTTATATTTATAAAAGCATTATTGGTTCATTCGTTATAAAAATATGTATTAAAATATATTTAATTTCCCTAGCACATAATAGCGTATAAAGATTTGACCGTATCAAAATGTTACTTGGAGCGGATGCAAGAAGGAATTACACGACATGCAGTACGTAGAAGTACACGAATTGCAGGCAGAAGTTTCTACATTTCAAATATTCCACTAACTAAAGTACAGGTAATATACAACGAAATTAAACTTAATCTCAATAAATTTGCAATATAAGCTTCAACAATTTCAAGTAGTCATTTAAATTTAAAATAGAATAATTATTTTTAATCATATTCCCCAAAAAAATTGGTCAACGTCCTGAAAATTACTGTCCGTGACCTCAAAGATTATAAAATCATAAACACATATTTTTCAACACAGATATGGCGTATAACTGGTTCTCGGATATCAGAGTTCTGTCGAGGATATCCTACCTATTTATTGCAAGATTCAAAACCAGTATATATACAAATTGAAGATGATTCCAACGAATTGTTTAATACAGAGAGAAACGCGATAGCTAAACAACAAAGAGTTAGGCGACAAACGACAACGTACTTTCGGGGACGATTGTATAAGGGACAGACACAATCGCAGTATTTAAATTTTGGCAATGGACAACAACCGGGCAAAGCAGAGGCTGAATCTACTCCCGATGGAAGCAGAGCTGTTGTTAGTAAGTTCCCACATTTGTTCTTGTACGAGTTATTAGAAACACATTGAAGTTATATATAAACACCCAGATGTATGTCTTTATGTGCGATCACACATTTTCTTATACTTCGAAGTATAATAAAAGCGAAATTTAGCCAATATTAAAAATAAATAATCTTTACAGGTGGTAATAGTGGAATGGGCCAGGCTCAATCGCAGTCTGGTTCGAGTGGAAGTTGTGACGACTGCTACGGTGCAGGACGAGGCGATGCACAGTCCCAAGCGTTAGGATACAGACCTGGTGAATTTCAACCATCAGCACAAGTGCGACCGGCTAGACCAGGAGCGCCAGGACGAAGACCACCCGAAGGTCCAGATGGTGTACCGGGAATGAGACCAGGTGAAGATGCATATGCTCCAGGAGGATACAGGCCTGGACAATTAGCACCAGGACAGCTGGCTCCTGGACAGTTGAGTCCAGGACAACTAGGTACAGATTATAGACCAGGGCAATTAGCCCCTGGGCAACTAGCACCGGGACAGTTGGGACCTGGACAGCCGGGTTTAGGTTATAGACCAGGGCAATTAGCACCAGGTCAGTTAGCTCCTGGACAGCCAGGTTCAGGTTATATACCAGGGCAATTAGCTCCTGGACAGTTAACACCGGGACAGTTGGGCCCAGGACAGCCAGGTACAGATTATAGACCAGGGCAATTAGCACCGGGACAGTTAACTCCTGGACAACTAGCACCGGGACAGTTGGGTCCAGGACAGCCAGGTTCAGGTTATAGACCAGGGCAATTAGCACCAGGACAGTTAGCTCCTGGACAGCTGGGGCCAGGACAGTTAGCTCCTGGACAGCTGGGGCCAGGACAGCCAGGTTTAGGTTATAGACCAGGGCAATTAGCACCAGGACAATTGGCTCCTGGACAACCAGGTTCAGGTTATAGACCAGGACAATTAGCACCAGGACAGTTAGCTCCTGGACAGCTGGGTCCAGGACAGCCAGGTTCAGGTTATAGACCAGGGCAATTAGCACCTGGACAGATAGCACCAGGACAGCTGAGCCCAGGACAGCCAGGTTCAGGTTACAGACCAGGGCAATTAGCTCCTGGACAATTAGCACCGGGACAGTTAATGCCCGGTGAATTACCGTCTGGTTATCGACCAGGACATCCAGGATATTTACCACCAGATTATAGCCCAGGACAGATGGAAACAGGGCAGTCAATGCCAGGTTTTAGACCAGGACAGTTAGCTCCAGGTCAGATGCCGCCAGAGCAGATAGCACCTGGACATATACCTCCCGGTCATAGACCGGGGCAGTTAGTACCAGGAAGATTACCAACAGGCCAATTGCCATCAGGTCAAGTACCACCGGAATCTATGATGCCTGGTCTTTTACCTGGTCAGTTAACGCCTGGAAGATACCAACCAGGTCAAAATGGTGCATATCAGCCTGAACAAATGCCACCAACAGGTTCTCCGTCACAACCATTCACTGGATATCCACCTAGTATACCTACGGGACAAGTACCGCCAAGTCAAATATATAGGCCAGCAGAAAGACAGCGTCCAGGTGCAACAGGAGTGGATGGATGGGATCAGTATGGAGGACAGAGGCAACCAGTAGGTCCAGATGGTAGAGCACCTGGTTTAATCCCAGGTTATGGTGCAAGGACTCCTGGCCGTGTGCCTGGTAGAATAACAGCAGAAACATTAATAACTGTGAATGGAAATGGTTATGACCAATATGGTGCACCGCATATTCCTGGAGCTCAAATTCCAGGTCAACGGTACCCTGGAGGAGTTTCAGGATACCCAGGAGCCGGACAATATCCAGGTCAACAAATTCCAGGACAATTCCCAGGAGGAGCTCAAATTTCAAGTCAATATCCAGGTTCTCAAGTTCCCCATGGATATCCTGGAGGTGAAATCCCCGGTCAATATCCTGGGACTAAAATTCCTGATGGATATCCAGGCTCTCAAGTACCCGGTGCACAAATACCTGGAGGATATCCAGGTGCCCAACAGCCAGGTGCTCAAATACCTGGAGGATATCCAGGTGCCCAACAGCCAGGTGCTCAAATACCTGGAGGATATCCAGGGGCTCAAATTCCAGGTGGATACCCAGGTGTTCAAATACCTGGTGGTTATCCAGGATCCCAAGTACCAGGTGCACAAATATCTGGAGGTTACCCAGGGGCTCAAGTTCCAGGTGCTCAAATATCTGGCGGTTATCCAGAATCTCAAGTAACCGGGGTACAAATACCAGGAGGATATCCAGGATCACAAGTTCCGAGTGGTCAAATACCTGGAGGATATCCAGGTGCTCAAATACCTGGAGGATATCCAGGTGCTCAAATTCCAGGTGGATACCCAGGTGCTCATATACCTGGTAGATATCCCGGATCTGAAGTACCAGGTGCACAAATATCTGGAGGATATCCAGGGGCTCAACTTCCGGGTGGTCAAATACCTGGTGGATATCCGGGTTCTCAAATATCAGGCAGATATCCCGGTGCTCAAGTTCCGGGTGCTCAAATACCGACTGGTTATCCGGGATCTCAAGTAACTGGCGTATATCCCGGTGCTCAAGTACCCGGTGCACAAATACCTGGAGGGTATCCAGGAGCACAAGTTCCGGGTGCTCAAATAGTTGGAGGTTACCCAGGAGCTCAAATTCCAGGTGGATACCCAGGTGCTCAAATACCTGGTAGTTATCCAGGATCCCAAGTACCAGATACGCATATAACTGGAGGTTATCCGGGCACTCAAGTTCCCGGTGCACAATTACCTGGTGGATATCCAGGTGCTCAAGTACCCGGTGTACAAATCCCAGGAGGATACCCAGGAGCGCAAGTTCCGGGTACTCAAATACCCGGAGGATATCCAGGAGCACAAGTTCCGGGTACTCAAATACCTGGAGGATATCCAGGAGCTCAAATTTCAGGAGAATACCCGGGTGCTCAAGTACCCGGTGGATATCCAGGGGCCCAAGACAGGCCTGGTCAATACGTTGAAGGACCAGGTGATAGAACCGGCTGTATCACAGGGAAATGCCCAGACGGGGACGATGCCGACTCACAAGCCCAGTCTCAAGTTCAACAAGTAGACAGCGAAACACAAGCTAGTGCATCGGCTCAGGGTCGTTACCAGGGTGGAACAGCGCAATCACAAGTCTCAGGTACCTATTCAGGCGGAGGATCATTCAGTGCTCAAGCAGGCACTATTGATGGAAAACGCGGAGCGCAGACTCAAGTATCTGGTGGAAAAGAGGGGGCAACCAGCTCAGCACAAGGGAATGGCGGCTACGGCCAGTCGCAATCGCAAGTACAACTAGCATCCGATACTGGGGCAACACAATCAGGAGCTCAAAGCAGTGGTTGGAACCACGGGACAAACACACAAGTTCAAGCGGGAGAAAAAGGTGGCATGGCTGATGCACAAGCTAATGGACCCGGTAGCACTTCGTCACAAGCCCAGATTGGGTTTTCACCGTACGATGAGAAAGAACAGGATGATCAAGATCAAGATACTCCATTCAAAGGGGGTGGCTCAGCCAATGCTCAAAGTGGCACATACACTGGACAATCACAGTCACAAATACAAGGAAAGTTTAAATTTGGAATAAAATATACTGGAGCAGCTCAAGCTGGTTCGGGAACAAAGGAAACAGTAGATAAATCTAGAAACCAGACCAAGAGTGATATGGTGATTCAACCTATTGTACCGTTGAAGCTGACCCAACAGAATAAATCAGATATTATGATAGGCTCAGCAACACAAAAGGTGAACAGAAATCACCACCCTCAAGGAAATCATTACGTGTCAAACTCTAATCCGAATGGCGATAGCGCAGTAAACATGATGGTGAAACCAATAATACCATTGCAAACTGCAGTTCATGACGTACAACAACCCAAATCACCAGATAATTTAGACGACTATGAAGAAGAACCCCCAGAATACGATGATGACGACGACTACGATATAGACACCACATCAGAAAAGCCAGAGCAAGACAATATCGGAATGGGGCATACGATATCTCAATCCACAAAATCACAAAAACAACATATACTATTAGGTCCATTAGAAGACTTGGACGCACATGTAATTCAAGCGCAAGGAGATCCAGATCTTCCTGACGGAATGGTTTTGCAACCCGGTCAGACAATTCCAGGAACTCCAGGGTATCAAATACCGTTAGGGTATCGTGGACGGGTGACTTCTGTTGCACATGGTGACAAAACGGTAGCATATGGAAAAGATTCTCAAGCACAAAGTGTAACTATAACTCCAGGGACAGGAAAAATTCACTACATATCACCTAAAGCAGGGTTTACGCAGTCTAGGAATGGAGGGTATATTCCTTATACTTATTATAGAAATCAATATCCTTCGGTAAGAAGTGGTAGTAGTAGTTATCCGAAGTTTTTAACGGTAACAAAATCAGAAAGTGGGAGTCAAAATGTGTTAACAGGTAAAAAGACACCACAAGTTTATTATACTCAGTCGTCGACTTGTGGCTTTTTCACGAATACATGTGTATTTAGTGGAGCAAAAAAGATATGTATTCCTAAAGCCAAATCAAATCCGGATGGATCACCTATGACTTGTTAATTTGTTTATAACTCATCAATCATACGCATTCATTTTGACTAAATTAAAATAAGAAAACCGATTTTGGAAACGCACTGAACAAGTAACATTTTACACAATAAAAATAATGAGCACATTATATAAATTCATCGTATTTTAATGCAACAGCACTGATATAAGTTTGACAAATTAACAGCTAGTTACACACTGCCAAATTTATCATAAGCAATTAGTGTTGATATAGTTTAAATAATATAGCTTAGATAATTTACATATTTTTGTATTTACTATTATTAAATAAACAAATATTACCTTAAAACTGTTTTTCTTCATTATTTTCCGCAGTTCAGCACAATACACCATTTCACTACAATTCTTTACGATTGAATGATTATTACCTTGAAAAGTATTCGTGAACGCGTTCGTTTTCACTACGATTTAAACAAGTCCGGACAAAACGCTCAAGTGACTAATTAAAACAGGAAATAACAGATATGCTTACGTAATAATACTATAGTAAACAAACGAACTAGCTCTATCTTACACGTGATAGAAATAAAAAATATATTTAAATAAATAAAAATGAGTCGCTTGTTTAGTTTTATATTCCATTTGAATAAAAAAGGGAAATTAAATATCGGGAAATTTTCTTAGGATCATTGTATACGGGTATAGATCATAAATACTGGTTAATTGTACATATATATTATGTATATTGGCACATTAATGTACATAAAATGAAGATGCCCTGAGCGTAGTGAATTAGGAATCTACTGTACAATTGTGTATGCAGCTCAATAAATAAAAGCAAGTTTTGTACATTAAAGAAAAATTATTATAATAAAAAAGAACATAGCTTTGGTGTTATTGAAGCTGCACAAATTTGGATCGCTTCTTAGAATTATATAAAAAATATTTTATGTAAAACAGATTGTTTTAATACAGTACAGAACCGATTGTGCTAACAAAAAAAAAAGTGTTCCAATAAATTAGCGAACCTAAACCCTGTTAAATATTGGTATGTGCCCTTGTAAATATTAATATTCTATTACTGATAAATCCAATAAATCTTTTTTAAAGCACGCACTGTGTGTTACCAACCTTCCAAAAAACATATAACAATATCCGAATTTTGATCGAATCAAAATGATTTTTAAAAATCATGTTTCTTCGTTCGGTATTTTCAGTTTCAATTTTAACAAAATTGAAGAAACATGTGTCTAGGTATGAATATTTATTAAAATTCGTGCAGTTTTAGGTAAATTTTATGTATTTTCTTGTTTATAGTTTATGTAAGGCACTGCTCAGTGCTTATGTGATTGTGTTGAGTATTGAACATTAGGTTTTTATCTATTTATTGCTAGTAAAGTACTATATATATACTATTATGGTAAGAAGAATCTGTGACTTATTAGCTACGCATTATTATTTTAAAATCACGAAAATTGTTCTAGGACCGGCTACAGAACCTTTAACTTACCACTAGCTGTATAAGTAACATAAAAAAGGTCTAATAAATATAATTAAAACAAAATAAATCTAAGATTTTCGAATTTAAGTCAATATATAAAAAATATAATTTATTGTGATGTAAAATAAAATACTAATAATCTTCATGTTAATAAAAATACTAATAATTTTATTATCGAATACAAATATGTATTGAACTTTTATACTTGGTAGGTATTTAAAAATCCTAAAACTAGTAATAAAATAACTATAAATAATGCAGTTATTTATCTAATAAATATATAATTATAAGACCTTTTCTTTGATTACGAATTTTATTCCCTAAATCCGGTCCTAGTTTTTTTACAAGGAATGGCATGAGATAAATGTAATAATTGGCTAAAATCAGCGGATTATTTTTTTCAGTCGTAGACGAAAAACGAAATTAAAATTCGTTATATATAAAAATACAATCTCAATGATAAAAAATAAAATATATAGTTTTATAACATTATCTGTTCATATGGTTTAACAGATATATAATGTTGTGCATTTTTCTTTACATAATTCGAAATATTTATTGTTCTGTGTTCAGGGAAATTTCAAAAACCTGCGAATACTTCAAAATGGCCGTTTGAAACATATTACTTTTAAATTCATTGATTACATTTTATCCTTCGCCTTATATTATAAGCTGGCTGTATTTTGTTTTATATAGCAATAATCAAAATTTTCCCTTGGTTTGGGAATTCATATTACAATCCAATTGAAAATCTATGAGAATTCACCGTGAATTTACCCAAAATTAAGTTTTGGTAACTCATAATAGATCCCTCAAATGTGTCAGTAATTTTATTGGTTGAATTTTACCTATTGTATTGCGATTGGTGGTATTTAACCGTACTATACTGTGATTGGTTGTATTTAACCGTATTATTCTGATTGGTTGAAGTATATCTACTTCGTTATTGATAATAAGCGTTCAAATATGTTTAGTTGTTCAACCTGCGTTCTAATTAGTAACATTATTCAATCTTTATAGTGGATTAGCGAAAACTCTGCACTGTGATTGGTTAAATTTTAGCAAGCCTATTATGTTTCTTATTCAATGCAGCCATTTTGAAAGCAATATTCGCGTAGGTGTTCAATGTAATTGAGTTTGTATTAACTTACCAGTTCAAAATATGTTTTCTTTTCACAAAATGGGCAAGAACGTGGTTTCGAAAATCGACTAGAACTTAAAATGATTCACTTACATCTTCATCGCTGGCATCTGCTGTCAACACGGACTGGCCACGATGTGATAGCAGACTGGAAGTACTACAGTTACGCAATCTAGAAAATCAGAGGCACCAAAAAAAATAGATTTCTTTCATAATTAGAGCTACACACCAAGAAAATGGGAATAGAAAATGAAGAAACTTACTTCATCGCTATCGTCAAACGTTGCCATTTCTTCGCCACCATCCTCTTTCCCATCGCACTCTCTGTTAGTGAAGCAGCAAGAAAAATAGAACCAATCACCAAAGAAAAACACCACAATTTTTTTTTTTTTTAATAATTATTTGTCAATAATAAAAATGGAAACCAATTACTATTATTTTGTTAAATGTTATGAAAAAAAGAACGAACCTTGAATGTAAATGTTGTATTTGAACTTGAAAACTCTCGACTTGTTCTTGTAACTCATCGTTGGTTCGCTGTAATTTTCGATAGTTATTCGATGCTGAATCGATTTCATCTTCCGCCACAGCCAGTTCACGTTTCAATTCTTCAACTCGGCTGCGCAACCGTTTCACTTCAGTTTCATACTGTTCAGCGCGACGGTTCGCATGAGCTAATTCGGTCATTTTGTCTTGTACGACTTTTTTAAGTTTGTTGTGGGAATGCTTTAAATCAGAAATTTCCTATAAAGCAAACAGAAGAATTTCGGATTGCTTTTTAATAAAACGAAGTTACTTAATTGTGACTACGTTTACAGAAACATAAAGAAACCATAACACAGCCTGAGTTTGCGACGAAAAGGCCTGTTTTTCTACAGAAAATAACAATACGTAAAGGATTAAGTCATAAGTATTTGGAACTAAGAATACATAATTATTTTCTTGGGCGAAGTTTAAAAGGAAGTATTGTAATCATGATTTTTTTTTAACGTAAATATTCGTTATCTGGCATGCATTCTGTTTATTTCTATAAATATGACGATTCCCATTGAATTATAGTTTGTGTAATGGCGACATGGTTCTTTGTGAGTAAATTATGGTATTTCTTATCATAATATTCATTTCAAATAAATGACTTAATCGTTAAAAAGACAGTTGTCCTTGTAAAATACAAGCATTATCATTGTAAATTCAGATCGTGCAATAGCTTCATAAGTAAATATATATTCTATGTCGGAATGAGCCGAACCTGGCCGACTTTAGCCGAATATGTTCATTCCACGTATGTGATGTGCGCATGCGCTTTAAGCATAGTTGATAATATCCAAACAAACCTTATTCCGATCGATAACTTCTTGTTGTAGCTGCCTTAACTCCGCGTCCGAAGTCGACAATGGCCGTCCTTTTCTCTCCAATCTCTCAGCCATATCTCTCAATTCAGCTCTTAGTTTCTTATTATCTCGTTCCATAGACAACTTCTCAGTTTCCAGTCGTTCTCTTTTTCCCCACTCTGCAGCGTTTTCAGCTTGTAGTCGTTCGAGTTCTGTACGCAAATCGCCTAATCGTCTATCCATTCCTTCCCGGGTATTCGCCTCATCCTGAAAGAAACAGCATTTATTAAGATTAATTAATTTTAGGTTTTTCAGGGTAGAATACTTGTAAATCGGCTTGAATTAAGCGAACTTCATCTCGATGTTGATCCTGTAGCGTCAACAACTCTCGAACGGCTTCTTGTCTTGCTGCACGCAAATCTTCACATTTATCTTTCACTTCCTGTAATTCACTTTGGAGTTGCTCCATTGTTCGATGTAATTGAGTTTTCTCACTGATAAGAAATTTGTTTCCGAAATTTAATTAATCCAGTTAAACAAGCTTATATTATTACATTCAGTACAGAATGATTTTTTATATAGTTTATGCTTTGATTTGGCAGTTTTTACTTTCCTTTACAGAGTAATAAGTAAGTATTGTAATCATAAAAAATTTTGAACTCGAGATTTCAACGGATATACACGTTTTGAGCTTCCCTGAATCGAATGTGACTATTTTCGGAGTGAAGTCTGTGTGTGGGTGTGTGTGAACGCTCTAGAGCCGAAACTGTCGAACGTAAAATTATGAAACTTCAAACTTAAGACTTGTATTATGGTCTAGTTGTGCACCTCCTATTTTGAAAAGAATATTCAAACCGGAAGTGCGCATGTTTACTCTATGCATTTTTTGTTCTATCTCCAATATCACTAGAACGGCTGCACTTACGACAAAAATAGTTATGTTCATAATGAAAGATTTTAATATTTCGCACAGCTTTTGTTTGAAAAGTTTCTTCAATAAATGTACCAGTTACGAGAAAATTGCTACTAAAAATCATAAGTATCTTGTTTACGTTGTCATGGATGCGAATGTAGCTTAATTAATCGGACCATCTGCGCCTGTCAATATTTCGACAAGAAAACAAAATGGCCGGAATTAGATAAATGACATTTCAGGATATAACTGTAGAGTATTGGTTAGTTTTGATAGCTAGTACTTCATAACCATTACAAATGGGTATTGGTATAATTTTCCACCCATTCATTTATATATGGTAAGCTTGGTTTTCATATTGTTTCTGTTGGATATATATATATATATATATATATATATATATATATATATATATATATATAATGAAAACTACGTAAAAGAAAGTCCTGCGTTGGCCAAAACCCATTTTTTGAAGTTTATTTGGAAAAGACATGTATGTAATATTAAACTTACTCTCGCTCAGCTTGGATAGTTTTTGTAGACTCGTCTAGCCTCAGTTGCAACATTGATAGTTTCTGTATGATATACTCCTCCTCTAGTTCATCTTTACTAACAGGCGAAAGCACTTTTGTTGATTCAGTCTTACAATTTCCCTCACCCAAATCGTTATTTTCAACCGCATGCCTCGGAACCGCCCCTTGCAAAACATATTCCTCAATACACGTATCTTTTTCACTTTCTTCAATCATGGACGTAGCAGTACTATCACACTCTAACGGCTGCTGTGTACTAGTTATATTATTTATCGAGTCTAAAGACTGTGGTTGCGACGAAACACTATTATTATCAAACGATAATTCGTGTCCAACATCATTTCCAAGTGCCTCGAATATTTGACTGTCAAATTGTCCAGCGTGTTTCAACAAAAGAATATGAATTTTCTCAATTTCCTTCTTTAACTGGTCGTTTTGTACTTCTAAATCTTGTTTTTCGCGTTTGTACATATTGGTTTCTTTTGCGGATGAGTCTAATTTGGTTCGAAGTTGTTTGGATTCTTCGCGTGCTTTGTTGCGCTCATTACGAACTTTGCTCCATTTTTCGCGCCAGTTTGCGGTGCAGTCTGACCACCAGCGCATTGTCTTCTCCATTTGAGCTGCGCGTGCGCGGGCCTCCTCGAGCTCTCGAAGGCGGAGCGCCTGGTTTTTTAAGAATTACACATAGTAACAAGTAAAACTGGTATAATACAGTAAATATGATTCGAATATATGATTTGTAAATGCAGATTGGAGGTACTGTATGAGTTAAACCTACATTCGTTCATTGCACAATCATATAACGCCTACATTAGGACACTAACTCAAATAAAATGGAGCCTATACGACGTTAACAATTAAAAGTATCGGTGATGAGAGTATCACGTATCGTCTATAGCCTATGACCTATGAATACTCTTTGATTATTGATTTGAGATCTCTAAGACTACCGTAACATAGCAAATTTTAGTAACACTCTTAGATGAATCCAAACTAGTTTTATGTATATACAAATTTTGTCAAAATATTTTGTTGGTAAATAAAACAAGATTCGGTATGTACGCACCGATGCGTCCAGCCTTATAAGTAATATATTCGATGCGAGCAGCGGTTTTTAATTATTATGGCCTTTTGGTTAACAATTTGAAAATATGTTATAGATATAAATTCTATATAGATAAATTAGATAAAAATAAATTTTAGTGTGCATATTTAAAAATGCAAAACTATAATATTTAATAATTTTTTATGGCCTTTGGGTTAACAATATGAAAAAATATTGTAGACATAAAATATCTTAGAATTATTGGGTATATTAATTATTGTTATAAGGGCAGTATTAAGAGGGGCTCTAAATTTTGAGGCCCTATAACTCGGACAGTATACGGGCGATTGGATTTAAACTGCGAGCGGATACAAATGGGATGTTAAATAATATGTGTACCAAATTTGGTGTAAATCGCTCCGGTACCTTCAGAGGAGTAGAAAGCACCAATTTGGTCTTACGAGCGGATGACTAACATCCAGTTATATATATTATTGGATTCAGGGCGAAGAGACAAACACATTTTATTAACGTAATTTTCTGATTCGAGAATGCTACAGACACACGACCGATTGCTTTAACGTCTTCGGTACTTCGTACGGCGAGATAAAGATTTCTTTTTGAGATATGCACAATAAGAATGATAAACTATCCAATGAGGAAACTATCGATAGTATAAAACCAGAAAAAATATCGTTAACTATAGTGTTTTTTTCCTTCTAAGTTTGCTTCAAATAATTATCGAATTTAATGCTTAATTTATAATTTTTAATACACGAACGACAATTTAAACAATTTATCTAAAAATAACCTAATAACTAGCCTATAATTAACATGACCTAACTAATAATAGTTAATAATTTAAATTAATTGAGTACTTCTTGTATCAATCAAAACAGTAACCGTTTTTGGGAACACATTGCTTTAGTAACGGTTTATCTTTTTGAGTAGACGTCATTGGACCAAATAACATGACCAATGACGTCACGAACCGTTTTCAAACTAGTGAATTTTGGATATTTAAGGATTGTTCACAGCTAAAGAATTAGAAATTAAGCTTAGAAATTATAAGTAATAATTCCAGTTTGTTGTATGACATACAAGTTTAACGTTCACAGCAACAAAAATTATCATAAATTGTGTTGCTTGGAATGTTAACATTGCTTGTCATAATACAAACTAGATTATTAATTGTAATTTTCTAAGCTTAATTACTAATTGTTTCGGTATGAACAATCCTGTAATTTCAATCCCATTATGTTTCTATATATTCATAAAGTACTTATAAATTTACGCGCGTATTTAAAGTTGTTTTTAAATCACAACCATTTTTTTATTTGTATGGAAACAATTGACGTTCTCTGTTTATTAAATATCAAAAAAGGCGTAAGTTTATCTTTGTTAATATTATTTTATAGCAATTTTAACGAAAATGCTATGAATATGGGTGTATTAGGCATCGGGGGCAGAACTTTATATTCGGGGTATTCCCCCGGAAACGGGGATTTTTGGTCAGGCTATTATTAATACATGTTTAATATTTATTGGTTTATCATATTTTATTACCAATTTTATTTCTCTATAATAAATCGATATTCTAACCAAACATGGGTTACCTAACTTAACCTAACCTAATTTAGTGGAAGTTAACCTATTTATCTGAACCGAAAAGAAACGCATTCACTTAAACTGAACAAAAATATACTAAAAAGGATGTTTGTGGGTGTTCCTGTTAAAATAACAACATTGTTACCGCCCTACATATGTGTATATTTTCCCTAGTGGAAGCTAAAACTTTTCAATTACCGATTTTTAAATTATCAAAATTGTTGTCAAAACTTAATTAAATCCTATCGTATTTCATAGCAATTGCAAAATCACACCTACCTCTTTCGCCTCCCATTCAGCATCTGCAAATCGGCTGGATGCAATCGAAGTCGTATCATGATCCCGTACATGACGACGTGATGCTGTACCACTCGATGTACTTTGAGCCATTTTATATCACATTTATTAACAAATCAACAGTCGTTATACACAGAAAATTGCGTTTTTCTTACGAAAATACATCACGTTTGACGCAACTGACAGATAGACGCAGCCATTTTAAAATCACTTCACCTGCTCTCGTACGCTAGAGTGAGACACCCGATACGAAAACCTGACCTACATTGACCAAACAAGGATAGCAAACGCGCGCGCCTTATACTAAAGTTTTGAATGATTTTTTTAAATTAAAGGCATTAAATAACTTGTTATTCTATTTCTAAAATGTTAAGTCATATGTATGCATCTAAGCCGCTAAATTATCAATTTGTTTTGATATATTACTGTAATATCGTAATTTATTAGAGTTGACCCATATTGCAGTACCGTACGTTGAATATTCAAAAATACGAATTTAACGATTTGTTCTCTCAAATATCCCTGTCCCGTTATTATAATTTTATTTTGTTTGAATATGTACCGAAATACATCGATTGATTTTATTCGGTTCAGTTCCGGTTTTCATTCCAACAAAAGAACGATTATTTCCGGTTTACGGTTCAGATCCGGTTCGAAGCCATTACATTTTCAGCAATTATGACTTAAAATATTATTTCTTCGAAACTATTTTGCTATTTAATTGTTTATCGAAATAGTTTTGGCGGGAAACAGCACATTCTGTATTAAAATGCAGGCAATAATTACACCCGTAAGATATCCATGATGAAAAGATGTTCTCCATTTAAATACTAACTAAATCTCACTATATTTATTATAAAATTAATTGGGAATAGTAAATTAGAGCAATGTATTAAACATTAAATTTTTATAGCGTTTAAATGCTACATTGCTCTAATTAACTATTCCCAAATAATTTTATGGCAAATATAGTAAGTTTTAGTAAGTATTTAAGGCGAAAACACCTATATTTATCATAGATATCTTACAGGATTAGTTATTGTCTGCATTTTAATATAGAATGTGCTGTTTCCCGCCAAGACAATTTCAATGGCCGCCGTAACGTGTTGTGGGCTATGTATTTTAACTAAAACCGGATCTGTGTCTTAACCCAAGTACCGTTTATTATGTCCCCTTCCTCTTTTTTACCTTTACCCCCCTTTGTAAACACCAACGGAATGAAATAACGTGGTGGCACTGACATTGCTATGTTGTTTCAGAAATCATATGTGTACGTGTCGTTGAACCAAGTTAAAACTAAACCGCATCAATTTTTATATATATATAAAATAATATAATATAACTCGGAGTTTATCTAATCAATAAAAATCAATTTTAATGATAAGATAATTTTTAAATAGTTCCATTTATGTCCCGGCATGTCCGAAGTTACCAAAACGTGCCTTTATTAGTAATTTTAAGATGTGGAAATGAATAGTTAAAATAAGTGCATTTGTGAAGTGTTAATAATGGCGAATAAATTAGAAACAATTGCAACAAAAAAAAGTGTCCTTTGGGCCTACTTTTGGTGGCTTTTTGGGGGCATTTTTGGGCTGCATCATTTATATTTGCGCCGCGATGGACAGGCGTTTGTTTGGTGGACTACTTTAGGGGGCTATTTTGGTGTAGGGTGGATATGTGAAATTTTCAAAATTCCTGGATATGTTCGGGAGGCTAACAGGGACCCGGCATTCGTCGAAGTGTTCAAATTAAAAGTCAAGCTTAATAAAGCGGTAAGTTTTTACTTATTTGTAATGAAAACTACATATAAGAAATTCGAGTGTAGCTTTTTCTGTTAAATCTAGTAAATTTGGCAAAATATACTCATTATAGATCTAATTATTTATTTCTGGTAGAATACATTTGTTTCCTGTTGGCGATTTCAAGCATGACATATTTTGCTTTTGGTTTAATCTTTGCCGTAGCGAAACCATAATTTTTATCATAATTTGATAAGAATGTAGTATAATTTTAAATATCGTTCGTTTTTCCTTTCTTATACGCTATGTATAAAATTTTAATGGAAATATTCGTATTGAAGTTCCCTGAATCCATTTTGACTATTTTGTCAATGACGTCTGTGTGTTTTAAAGTTAAGAAATCCCCCTATTTTTGAAACAGAAGTGCTTGTTTACTAGTGTCATATTTTGCATATCTCGAAAACCACATACAGATAGTGAAAAATAATTTTAATAAATACTAAGGTTTCAATTTTTTAGCAACTTTAATTTGAAAAAATCTCCATATTACATTTATGTTTCCTTAGTCATCACACATATTGATATTGTTTCATGGTAATGGTAGAATGAATTTAAAACAGAATAAAACGAAATATATATATATATATATATTCAAGGGAATACTAAGTATAAGAAAGTAGAGTGAGGGTTACTCCAAATTTTAAAAAATAATCTAGAACAATAGTTTTGTTTGAATTATTAATCCTATAAAAGTTAAAAGATTATTTGTCATGCCTATTGTTCAATATTTTATTAGTTATTTGATTCCAAATTTTCTATTAGAAATTGCATGGTTATTAAAATTTTGGAAAATAAAATAATATTGTTATAGAAACATGTAGAATTATAGTCGATATTCATTTTAAAAGTTAGCATAACTGAAGAATTTATTTTGAATATTTATACTACTTGCAATACAAATTGAGTAAACTAGTTGCCTATATCGAAGCGTAATTTTAAACATTATACGAAAATCGTTATATTGACATAGTTTCAATAATTTTTTGGAATCGCTAAATAAATTAAAAAAATAATCATTATTTTACCATTTTTTCAAAACCATATTTTATTCCTATAAAAGTTAAAAATATATTTGTCATACCTATTATTAATTATTTTATTAGTTATTTGATTGCAAATTTTCTATTAGAAATTGCAAGGCTAATAAATATTTGAAAAATAAAATAATATTGTTATAGAAACATGTAGAATTATAGTCGATATTCATTTAAAATTTAACATAATGAAGAATTTAACTTGGATATTTATACTATTTGCAATACAAATTGAGTAAACTAGAGGCCTATATCGAAGCGTAATTTTAAACATTATACGAAACTCGTGATATTACATAGTTTTAAAATTTTATTGAATCGCAAATTTAAATTAAAAAAATAAAACAATAATCATTATCTTACTATTTTTTCAAAACCTATTTTTATTCCTATAAATGTTAAAAATATATTTGTCATACCTATTATTAACTATTTTATTAGTTATTTGATTGCAAATTTCCTATTAAAAATTGCAAGGCTAATAAATATTTGGAAAATAAAATAATATTGTTATAGAAACATGTAGAATTATAGTCGATATTCATTTAAAATTTAGCACAACAAGAATTAAATTACAATACTTATACTATTTGCAATACAAATTGAGTGAACTAGTTGCCTATATCGAAGCGTAATTTTATATATCATACAAAAATCGTGATATTCACATAGTTTAAAAAGAAATTGAATCGCAAATTTAATTTAAAGAAAATAAAACAATAATCATTATTTTGCTATTTTTTCAAAACCAATTTTTTTATAACATAAATATACGATTTTTGCCAAAAAAATAAGGAGGTGCAACTTATATTGTATTTCATGATTTTTAACGTTTCAAATTAAAATATACAGTCGTATCTTTTTTTTTTGTAGCCGCCATTTTCGACTAACCGTTTCATAAGTGCTATAATGGTTGGGTATTTTTGGGGTTCGCTATTACATTTAGCAATACCCGAGAACGAATTTGCAGGAGTGGACTGGCGCTTTTTGTACTGGCTTGTACCTGCAGGGGTTGCAATTGGTGTATGGATAGTTGGCAATATTGGCCAAGAAGAAGGTATTGGCAAATGACAATAAAAACAAAAATAACTAAATAAATAAAATATATTTTCTATATTTCAGGTAACTGGTGGTGGGCACTCGCTGGGGCATATGTGTCCTATCCAATATGTTATCATTACATTTGGGACGATACATATCAGTTTACGGCGGTGACGTTTTTCTCGGCACTTGCGTTTGACACATTTGGCAAGAAATGGCGTCTCAAACCGTCCAAAAAGCAATCGAACTTTAAACGTGTAGTAGTGTTGTCACTTTGTGTTATGTTGTATCTGTCCTTGTGGATGAGTTATCTGTATTTCAACGGGAAAATTACTGATAGTGAAGGCAATGAAGTGCCTGTGCATGAAGCGGTCCATCATTTCTTCACGTCGCCCTGGTGGACGGATTTGAAACAATCGTTGGCTGACGTCTGGAATTATGCGCAACATCACGGCTGGTAAGCATTCTTTTCCGGAAATAATCGATCTTGATCGAAGTTACCCGAATGTGTTAGGGGCTTCCCACCTTTCTTATCGTTGTAGTTACAGCCAATATTAAGAAAATTGGCTGTTAGATGCAAATTAATTAGTAAATATTGAAAATTAAAATTGTGGTTTTGAATTTTTAGGTACGAAGTATGGAAACAAGTGATAGACTTAACCGATCCGCACGGTGAACAAAACGCTTATAAAATTCTCGATATTCCCCATTCTGCATCCCAATCAGACATCACAGCTAAATGGAGAAAATTATCCAGAGAATTCCATCCAGACAAAGTTAAAGACCCGAACTTACAACGGGAGGCACAAGAAAAATTCATGGAAATTCAACAAGCGTACGAGATTCTATCGAGAAGCAAAACAAGACGTCAACAGAAGAACAAGAAATCTAATATGGATTGATTTGTTTTAGGAAATATGACAATAAACAATAAAAAGACGACTGATATTTTGATTAAAAGATTTTATTGTAAAACAATAAGTACATCTATTTATATAAATAATTGTATGTGTACATGTCTGTGCTAATTAAAATATGGGTATTATTATTTATTTTTGATGTTTTTCTTACTGCAATATTAGTTTACATATACAACGCAATTACAGTGTCAAATTAGCAACATTTCGATATGAAATTTTGTAGTAGACAAATAATTGAAGTGGCGTAGCAAATTTTGTTTAATTATCACCAGAACAGGACAGGAATTCAAATCAAAGGTAATTAAAAAGGGTTTTAATTCATTTAGGGATTTCAACCCATTTGATGTTGAGGACTTGAGGCTTTGGAATTGAATGTATGAATTAATCAAAGGCTTCGAGCCCTCAAATAATGTTGAAACTCGCCATCATAATTTATAATTGATAAAAGACTGAATGGTTTCAAAACACATTTCAAGTTAAAAGTTACGTAAATGATTTCTAATCGATAAATATAAAATTCACTATAATTCCTTTTGATTGTTGATTTATAATTCAAAATTTAAAAAGAAGAGACTTCAATTCCTTTTGAATTATAAAGGATTTGTAATTGATAAACAGATATTACTTTCTTTTGATTTATAATACAAAATTATATGAAAGATAAAAGGCTAGTAATTGCAAATTACAAAACTGTTATAATTCAAAGCTTTGAATTATAACAGATTTGTAATTGGTAAATAGGCATTAATTCCTTTTGATTAATGACTTATAACACAATTTTACATAAAAGACTTGTAATTATCAAACAGGCTTCAATTAATTTTGAATTGGTTTGAAATCAATTAATTATATAGATGATTTGAAATTGTGAATTACCAACATTATTTTTAAGTTGAATTGTGAATTCAATTCCACTAGTAATTGATTTGCTCCAGCTCTGTACATAGGATCATATGTATATAATTGTATTTTGTTAAATCTTTACGTTTTAATTAAATCTTGTGTTCGTAATACGTTTTTTCTGGCTACGCCACTGTATTGCTCGAAATAATATATAATTTTTCGTGGTTTTATTTCTAATAAAATTTAAACGTTTCGAAAACATTGCTTAAAATTCCGTTGTATTATTTTAAAAACTGATTTAATACAAAAAAATTAAGACTCTAATTATAATTTTTACATATAAAATACTAATTTACCATCATTTTTAATATAAAACAAATAATATAAATTATATTACTTATGTCATTTACAAATGATATATATATATATATATATATATATATATATATATATATATATATATATATATATATATATATATATATATATATATATATATATATATATATATATATATATATATATATATATATATATATTCTTATAACATTCGTTATACTGTACCTCAGTTCATATTTTGCGAAAATAAAATCTGACTTTCAATGTAGCGATCCAGAATATTCTACATATGCTCTTGTGCATACAGTTACGAAGCAGCTCACGTCATAGCTGTAGTTAGATAACGATGGCGATAACAGACACACACTATTTTTGTTTGTATACGCGTCTAACAGAGTTGGCAATTTTCTATTAGACAATTATTGACGTAAGCTGCTTCGTCAGTGAGATGCATTGTACTGTAAGTGTGGCTTCAATTATATTCTAATTGTGCAGTATAAGGAATTTAAGAAAAAACTCTGCAGATATTAATTAAATATGTTAATTCTTATTTCAGGACAGTCGTCGCAATGAAACCGTAAATAATAAATTTGAATTTAAAGAGTAAATGCATATTTGTTCCTTACAGGTTTGAATAATCGGTTTAGCTATCAGATAATTTTGGATAAAATTTATTATAATTTACATATATTGTTTTATTTAATTTTTTATATATCCCCAAATTTAACATCAGACTATTGTTTAAACATTGAGTATAAAGGCAATTCTCAACTAAATTTCATATTGGCCCGTTTTCATTAATATTTATTAATAATATAAATAAAGACATAGAAGGTAACATTTTATAGATTACTATTGAAAAACATATTTTCCACATGATTTATTAATTTAGTTATAAGTTAATATATTTCAATTTTTAGAAACAAATAACCTATGATTAAATTTCATGTGAAATATTTTTTATACATTTAATATATCAACAATTTAATATTACATCTTATATGATATATATATTACGACATAGAAAACTTATTAATTTGACAAATAACCATTGAATACATCAAATCGTACCAACAAAAATAACCTAATAATTAAAATACGTATCACACAGTCCATAATACATCTCTGACATAAATAGATGTTGTCAAATCAATAGCCATAGTCTTTATAATTTACATTCTTAACATATAACTTCATAAACTACAGTCTTGTACAAAGAAAATGGTTTCGTAAATTGTAAATTATTCAAAAAGTATACAAAAACATAATTAATTAAAAATAAATATAAGTATTTTTAGTTACAATAACAATTTAGACACAATTTGCCAATACAATATAACGTTATCTGGGCCACTATTTTGTATTTAGAAAATATTTATGAATAGAAAAACAATATGGCGGTCAACTGAAGATGCGCTTAAAAATAAATTTTAAACAGTATCTGGAATCCCAAATAAGTAAATTGGTGTTATTTCCTTGATTTAGTTTCTGTTCTTTAAAATTTGGCCCAAATATGCGACTACCCCGTTTAACCGGTGACCCAGTTTCCCAGAATCAACTGTATTAGTCAAACCAATTAATTTGCACAAGTCTGTATAATCGAGTTCGTCCGACAATTGCCGAATATGTACACTCTTTGTATGCCCCGAGCGCATGCGTTCAACCGAAAACAAGCGAAAATGAAATTTGATTAGTTAACATTGTGTACAAATCATAGTAAAAAATTAGATACTAACTAATATCGAATCATGTATAATTAATTACAAAGAAAACGGCTATCATAATGATAATAAAATAGAAAAGACTGTCAGAAAAAAGGAACAACTTTCGCCGCCATTATGATTATTAAAAATAATAACCAGTAGTGCACAAATAGCATTGGTGCTATTTCATCTTTTTCTTGGTTCGCGGTGGTTTCTCAATGACACTGGGGGTGTTTTCTTGGTCCAGCAGTGCTGCAAATCCACTTAGGTCGCTACCAACGTTTGCAGCGCCATTTGCTAGCGTTATCTGTAACCGAGGAACGGTAAGCGGTCGTATCAATGATTTGACCACTGGCGGACATTGTGGGGCGGCCGGAAGTACGGGACTACTTGCACACAGCGCCGCGGATGTAAGTTGTGTAACTAAGCGGGCGCTGGATGACGTGTCGGATGAGTGGCTTGGGCCCGATGATGTGCGGAATACTTTACGTAGCTTCGATTTTATACCTGCTTATAAAAGAGATTAAAATGTTTCCAGTGAAGTGGGTAGAATATTGGTAGTACACAGGGTTTAATTTAAACTAAAAAATATGTCTATTAAACTAAAATATTGAAGATATTCTAACGGGTCCAATTCTTGATATAAATTGTGCCTTTCGTAATTCTGTAACTATCTAACAATCCTCTATATAAATGTTTACCAAGAGTTGAACAACTGTAATAGAATAATTCATTTTTCATATCCAAAATAATGAAAAAATAAACTTTTAAGATGTTTAGTACATAAAATTAAATAATTTTTATAATGCAGGAGTAAATATCCTGACCTAGTTGTGCATGTATAAAAATAATTTCAGTTTTAATGGGATTAAAATTATGAAAATGTGCAGTAGTGCAGATACAGCTTTAAAAGATTTTGTTAAGTGGATAACAGTAAGTTCAACGTTCAAGTCACTTGAAATAAGATAAGAAAATATGATATCAATTTCTAAAGTAATTTACTGCCATATAAACATTAAATTATTTTCAGTTTTATAAGTTACACCATTTATTTTAACAAAATTAGAAAAAATCTTGAATGAATTAGGAAATGTTGTTTTGTGTAACTCGCATCGCTTGTCTCGCAGACATCTAAATAAAATTAGGCATATTCTAACTGGTTTATTTAATTTTGCATTGAATTTAATGTAAAATTTAATTAAACTTAAAAAATAATGTTAATAATACAAATATTATATTCTTGACAACTTAAACAAGCATAGGTGCAGGCACCAATACCATTAGCTCGCCGTTCTAACTATTCAGTGAATGTTTAATTTATTTATTTATATAGAAAACATTGTTGCTTAAAAACGATGTTTAAAAACGAAATCCTATTTAAAACCACTTAATTTTGTAGAAATAAAATATAAATGTTAACAATTCATTGTTATCTATTGATTGCAACAATTAATGCGATCGCTACAATATTTTTAATTTCAAAATTTTGGGTTTATAATCTGTAAAAACGTTGTATATATATATATATATATATATATATATATATATATATATATATATATATATATAAGCTATATATATAATAAAAATTCCTCAAAAATTCTAAGGTTTTTTTTATATATATATATATATATATATATATATATATATATATAAGCTATATATAATAAAAATTCCTCAAAAATTCTAAGGGTTTTATATATATATAAAAGCCTGAGAATTTTTGAGGAATTTTTTAAGTTAATACAAAATATGAATATATTAAATTTCAAAATTATTATTTTTATAGCTTTCAGGCTCACAATTTGAAGAAATTTGCAAGATATAGAATGTCTTAGATATTCTTTATTAATTTTTTAGTGTTTTCAAACTTTTCTTAAAGGCAGTATTAAGGGGGCCTGTAAATTTTGGGGCCCTATAACTCCGGACTTGTACAGACGATTGAATTTAAAATGCGACGAGCACTTCTTTGCTACCCAAATATTAAGTATATCAAATTTCGTTAAAATCGACCCAGTACCCTCAGAGGAGATGAGAACTTTTTGTTAATGAATATTTTTGATCCGAGAATATTACAGTTTACAGACACACGACCGATCACTATAGCTCTTTTGTATATTCTGTACGACGTGGTAAAAATATTAGTTTTATCTAGTATACAAGTTGGGGGCGGGGTTATTATTGAACTCCCGCAAATCAAGGACCATTGTTTTAAACACTTGCCAAGCAAGTACAAGTCATAACGAGATGGTTGCACATAAAACGTAGTCGGTTAAATCCCGGTGTTGTAAAAACTAGTCTAGCGCCGCTGTTAAATACATTAGGGTCGTGTGGCAGTGGTCTGTCGTGTAATAGTTTAATGATAAATTACCTTGATGTGGCGGTGAAGTGACTTGTTGTGGGGGAACGGGTACAACTTTCCCTAAGAGCACCCGCGTGGTGCCGATGTCCGAGTCGGAACCCCACCGTCCACATGAAGTGCTTCGTTCCAGGAGGCGGTGTCTGGCGAACTTCTCGATAACATCGGCGCACACGTATCGGCCGCAATACCGCGCCCATTGTTCCGCCCGTAATCCTTTACCGGTGTCGCGCAACGTGGGGTTAGCACCTGCGGGACATCATCAGAGGGTGAGTGGGTTTTTGTAATATACAATTATTTGATAAGGATTTGTGATTTTAGTGTACTGTATAATATATTCTCTGAGTAGTTAGGCCTGACGTAGTTTAGAGTAAAATAGGAAATAGCATAAATACGCACATACGTATTAGTGCGATTTTTATTTATATATATATATATATATAAAAAAAAACAACATATTTGCTGCATACTGGATTTGTTTTTCATTATATAAGTAATATTGTGTCAAAATATTAGCCAAAAATATTGTATTACGATGCATTTTAATTATTTGTGTATAACTATGTTCGTTTATTTAAAAAGGATATTATGTAAACACCAGTCTTCGTTAATTCTTTATTTCAGAACGTATAACCATTTATAGTCTGTCTTCCAGTTAAGTAGGTCGTGTATTGAGAGTGATTTAGTGAGTGATAATAGTGATGTGTATTATTATTTGACAAATAACAAATTATCATAGAGCACCAATTTTCCACCAAGCCAACTACAAACTCCATCTTTCATATTTTCATTCCACACTAATACGTACTTTTTACTTTCTTTTACGAAGTAATAAGTAAGTATTGTAATCATGAAAAATTTTGAACTCGAGATTTCAACGGATATACATGTTTTGACCTTCCCTGAATCGATTTTGACTATTTTCAGAATGACGTCTGTCTGTCTGTGTGTGTGTGTGTGTGTCTGTGAACGTTCTAGAGCCAAAACTGCCTAACGTAGAATTATGAAACTTCAAACTTAGGACTTGTATATGCCCTAGATGTGCACCTTTTATTTTTGAAAAGATCTCCAATATCACTAGAACGGCTGCACTTACGGCAAAAATAGTTATGTTCATAATGAAAGATATTAATATTCCGCACAACTTTTTTTTGATAAATTTCTTCAAAAAATGTGCCAGTTGCGAGAAAAATGCTACGAAACATTATAAATATCTTGTTTACGTTGCCATGGATTCGCATGTAGCTTATAAAATCGGATCATCTGCGCCTTTGACAGGAAAACAAAATAGACCCAATTAGATAAATGACATTTCAGAATATTTCTGTAGAGTATCTAGTGAAAACTGCGTAAAAGATAGTCGAGTGCAGGCCACTCCAGATATTTTATAATGTATATATTTATTTTATGGGTTACCTGACTCCATTATGACGTCTGTGTGTGTTTGTCTGTAAACCCTCTATAGCCTATGTGTGTGTGTGTGTGTGCACAAAAGAAAATGATAATTTGAATTTATGATTTGTGTATTTCGAGAATGAAAACCTCCTATTTTTGAAAATGATATTCAACCTGAACTGCTTGTTTCTTCGTGTCATATTTTGTCCATTTTGAAAAGGACACGAGCTAGTGAAATAGTGAACATTATAAAAGTTAAAGATATTAAAATATTTAGAAACTTTTGGTTGAATTCCGTTTTCGAAAAATGTACCAATACTGAAAAACATATTATTTTTAATATTCAACGATAGAGACAAAAACACGTCATTGAGAAACAAGTCAAAATGGATTTAGGGACCACTATTTATATTTGTGATTACAATACTTTCTTGTATACGTATATGAAAGTAAAACTGTTGAAATGGCTACACAGTATCCTAGCCTTTTCCTGTACACCACATCAACTGATACTCATCAAACTTTTTGATGATCTGGTAAGCGTTGAAATGTATTTTGCTGAGGCGAATACACATTTCCGAACAATGTGCTACGAAACTTTATCAAATCATATAGAATGGAGAATGTATTAATACACACCATATATATTATCGATCCGAAGGTTCTAGCAAATACAGGAAGCACAAATTATCTTACAAAATAGAGTGGCATGCACTCAATTTTTTTTATACGTAGCCTTCACTAGATATATACAAGTCTTAAATGTGAAGTTGGACAGTCTTGGCTCTAGAGCGTTCACAGACAGACAGACACACAGACGTCATTACGAAAATAGCCACATTCGATTCAGGGAAGTTTCACAATTTTAGGGTCGATAGATTTTGGCTCTAGGGCGTTCACAGCCAGACAGACACACAGACGTCATTCCGAAAATAGCCACATTCGATTCAGGGAAGTTTCACAATTTTAGGGTCGATAGATTTTGGCTCTAGGGCGTTTACAGACAGACAGACACACCGACGTCATTCCAAAATAGACACATTCGATTCAGGGAGGGTCAAAATGGGTATTTCCGTTTCATAGTTTTACCTTCACACACACATACGTCAGGCCGAAAATATTTAGATTCGATTCAGGGATTTTAAAAACGTGTATTAAAACGTTAAAATCTAGTTGCAGCAACCAGATATCTAGTTGCTACAAACAGTCCTTTCTTTCAGTGTACGCTTGCCCCTTTGCACTGTCCTGTTAGGATGGACAACTATGGGGTTTCGTTTTAATGTATTTTAGTTATGCATTGATTTGGTATTGAATATTGGTGCGTTGTAGGTTGCATGAATAAAAATTGAGTAAAACAAATGAGTATAATATTGTTTAAAATATCTTACCAGCAAATAAAAGTAGCTTTGCACATTTATTCCGGCCTTGTAGAGCAGCTTTCATAAGTGGTGTGAATCCCAGATGATTTCGGGCGTCTATCTCGAGACCTTGGCATCGGCTTAGCAGAAAATTTAGACATTCAACTTGTCCTGAAAAAAAAAACACAATTGTGAACTTGTTCTTTCTGGTTTTGTGTTAAAATGATTTAAACGACAATATTCAAAATAACATTTAAGACGCCTATGTTGTATAAATCATGCCGCATCCTGTATATAAATGCCAGTTTTCCCATTTATCGAGAATTAATATATTCGTTATCGTATCCCAAAATAGCAAGATTGAACATAAAGTGAATCTATATTTAGGTAAACTGTGTCCGGACAATTTAAGCTAAATATAGGTGGAATTAATGAATACCTAAATAGCAATTACAATCTTAAAATGGTATAGCGGAAGTAAATGTCTGTGACGTGTTTTACGCGTTCTGTTTCCGCTTCGGGATACTTTATACAGGACACAGCGACAGCCACCTTTAATTCAATCAATTCCATATGTAATCATGATAATTTCCCATAGGCCTACTGCACGACCGCTTATAAATGAATCTTGATTGAGATTTAAATAAACATGTTAAGTATCTATTCAAATATTTAACACTTGAATACAATGAATTTTTTAGTTTATTATTATTGGGAATTAACACGCAAGTTTCTTGTTTTATTTGTATAATTCTTCTTTCTTACATGATTGCAGTATAGTAATTAAGGTTTATTTTGTTCACGTTAACGAAATTTCTCGAGCATTGATATACGGAATGTGTTTTCGTTCCATTTTTCGAATTTAACATCACGAAATTTCCACATTGAAGTTTGTCACTTCAATACAAGTACCAAGTATCAATAAATATTGCTTAGACTATTTTTATCGATTTGTAAATCATTATTTTGTAACAATGATTCGTTATAGAAATACTGGATATTTCCATTAAAATCTTGGGGTTAAGATTGTTGACTTATTACTTCGTAAAAGAAAATGAAGAGATATCAATTTGTTTGATTGCTGTCTCAAGTGAATTCTTCACAATACCGGATATAGCACAATAAGTAAATAGTATCTCTCTATAAGATATTGTTTTTCGTATTATTTCCTTTATTTAACGTTGTGATTTAGAGTATGAGTTTGTTTTATATAAATATTGTATTCTGCCAAACTTCTGATTGTCTATTATGATTTATTTCATTGATAAAATAATATAATTATTACCTGCTTGTGCGGCAAAATGTAATGGCGTGTTCCCCTCATTGTCTGGAAGATTGGGATCCAATCCTGGAAGGTGCAGAATCGATTCCAGAATCTCGACAGTTCCATGTGATGCGACATAACTCAAAGCAGTCTGAAAATAAAGTCCGTGGTTATAAATAAGTTTTCTCCGACTTAAAATTAAATTTGTTATTAACAAAACAATATGATGCTCTTTTCAATTAATTTTATGTACGTACATATTAAATCGTATTACCGAATACCGTCTTGGTAAACAGTATGTCAAGGATATTAAAGTAGGTAAAAAGAAAATTGAGTCTAATGAGATTTGTCCGCTGGTTGAGTAGCCGTCGATAACAAAATTTCATCAACGTTAAAGTGTCATGTGCCTGTGTATTACTTGTAATTCAGTTCTGTACTGAAACTTTAGCCCTATTAAATAACTTTCCTCTGATGTGTTACTGAAACTTTGCTCTGAAATCTTGTGCTCATGTATGTATATGTGCGTGAATTTTCTCGTATATTTGAGTTAGAAGTTCATTATATACAGCTGTACGGGATTAAAAATGACGGAGAAATAGAGGCGTGGTTTATAGTTGCGTTGCAATAACAATAGTTTGAGCTTTTGCAAACTTCTGTATTATTTGCAAAACTGTCACCATACTAAAGTTAGTTGTGAATATATTATTTTTATAAACACAACACATGATGTCATGTAGAGACAAATCACAATATAAAAAACTATACCTACAGGAAATATTTCTATGAGCAGTAAAAAAGTTTTTATTTTATTCTAAATATAAATCTCTGTTGTCGCCAGTACAAAAGTTTCATATAAAAATTAATAAAATACATACATATGTGGTTGCTATGGCAACATCTGTGAGTTTCAAATGCGTTTTCTACTTACTCGAGATTTTAACGGTTTAAGGATCTCTATGTGTGTGTGTGTGTGTGTGTGTGTGTGTGTAAACGCTCTAGAGCCACACTTTTGATGGCAATTTTTTTAGAAAATAATAGCTTTACCGGACGTAACTTTTTCAATATCTCGAATACGGTATGAGTTAGAGAAAAATAATTATAATAAAAGTTGAACATATTAAAATTACTAGTAACTTTTGTTTGAAAAGTTTTTTTGAAATATGTACCATTTATAAAGAAATCACTTATGAAAATGGTTATTTTATTTTTACGTTTTTCTAGTTACAACACATTAAATTTGTAAAGTTTGAAATATTTTCATGGGCTATTGAATACAATTATGAGAAAACAAGTTGCTACGCCTATGTCAATACCCGCGACGTAATTTGTATAGCAATTGTAGCAACTTGAAGATGCATTCACAGTATCTGTTGAACCAAGTTACGTCACTAGATATATTAGCTTTAAAATCCATTTTTATTTTATTTTAATAAACATCAATACGCATATATGATATATTGGCGTCATGACGATCAGTGAGTTTTGTGCAAACGTAATACAAATTCATATACACTCATAAAACGTATATGATGAATCTCGCAAAATATATAAATAGATTAACTTATCTCTTCATTTTCTACTTTCTTATACGCAGTAATAAATAAGTCTTGTAAGCATGAAAAATTTCTAACTCGATATTTCAACGGCAATACACGTTTTGGCCCTCCATGAATTAGAAGGATGGTCTGAGAACGCTTAAAGCCAAAACTGTACAAATACAAAAAGTATTTCCGTTAAATTATCGAGTTTTAAAACCGTTTATGATGCCAATTCATCCATTTCGACATCGTCCAAGTAAAAAGAAAATATAAATAGCAGCGTTATATAATAAATCATCTCATCTGTTAGCAACAGGGTTAAATGTAAATACCAAAGTGTTGCTGACCTATAACCTCCCCCTGACCACGCCAGCGTCTACCCTATATGCTGTCAACGTTGGCTGACCTGATTCCATCACATATAATAGATATTCGTTGCACGAAATGTGATGTGTATGCACTGCACTGCCTCTCACGTCCGACACTGTTTAGATTAGTTTTCACATGTTTACGTATGGAACACAACAATAACGTGCAGGTGCACACGTGTCGCGTACTTGCACACGTGTATGATTTCTAATCACAGACATTCGGACACATTACACAATGCAATTGATTCATTTGACACTTTGTATAGGCACCAAAATGCTTAACTGCGTACCCTTTCATAATACTGTTGTTTGTAGGGTAACTGGGTTAATTATGTATACAATAGAGTGCATATAGCGAGATATAGTGCTTAGCTGTTTACTGATGCAGAATACAGATTTGTATTTACGCCTGAAGGACTCAAGTTTTAAATAATCCTAACAGAAACACTACCCAGAATCCAGAACATTATTTACAGTCACCAAGAATTATTATTGACTAAGATTCATTTATAAATGTTTAGAAAATCGGAGCGACAACAAAAAATTAGTATAACTTACGTATTAGTAAAATAAAACAAGATTCGGTACGCTCCAAATTTTGGGGCCCTATAACTCGAGAAGTATACGGGGGATTGGATTTAAACTGCGAATGGATTCAAATGGGATACCAATTAATATGTGTACCAAATTTGGTGTGAATCGCTCCGGTACCTTCAGAGGAGTAGAGGGCACAAATTTGGTCTTACGAGCGACGACTAACATCCAAGTATATAAGTTATATATATTTTTGGATTCAGGGCGATGAGACAAACACTTTTGCTAATGACATTTTTTGATCCGATAATGCTACAGACACACGACTCAAAGCTTTAGCTTCTTCGGTACTTTGTATGGCGAGTTAACAATGCAATGTACAAAAGTATGGTAATAAGGTACTCGAAATACCTTCATATTATTACACAGATATTATTTAATACTGGTTTATATGAATATTCGAAGTTCAATGGTGGCGCTGCTTACAGAAATAACCTATAACGGAACGGAATTTCTTGGAACTGATGGTTTATATTAATCGTATACATATGTATAGGATTGAAAAATGCAGGACATTATAAATTATGATTATAAGACAGTGAAAATAAATTCGCGTCTATATTACCAACTTATTTAACAAGTAACACTTTTCTCCATAGTATATCATACTTTTATCCAAATAATATATACAAGTATTAAAAATGTATGACCTGTTTTCTCGTAATCCCACAGGTATAATAATTCTAATTTCTGTCTGACGTTTTAAGAACTTATAACGTTTTAAAAATAGACTTTATTTGAACCAACATTTGAAATAATTTTCAACCACTGTTTCTTACACCTTAAGGTTGTCGATTGATTAGTAAATTTCCAATTTCAAGAGCTACTTGAAAACTATTCGGCGAATTTAGATTAAATTTAAAATTATAAAGTCATATATGCATATGTTGGGGATGAATATTTTATTTTAAATATATAAAAAATAAGCTAAAATCTATTTAAAATAATAAGAGAAAAAGTAAATAAAATGTTCAATTCAGGGAGGGTTGAAATCTCGAGTGTGAAATTTTTCATGATTATAGGATTTACTTATTACTGCGTAAAAATATCTCTACCCCGAGATAATAAATTAGTAAATGTAGATTTATTGCTAAAATAGTTTATGTTCAAAAAAATCACTTTTATTTCATGTTTACGTCGTTTTTGGGTGGAGGTACATATTTATTTTATTATTAGTTTACTAGGGTCACCCGTGGGCACCATGTGCCCATATGATATACAGAACATAGGTCAGTTTTGACTGATGACGAATTTTCATGTAATTTAATAATAATAACACGGTTTTTCTTCATTTTGTATCGTTTGACTATAATAGTAATACAAATTTCCACATCGCAAATAATAATAAAGAAAAAATCGACTTCTTTCTTTGAACGCTATTTTGTTCTTAGGTCACTATGCTGAGATTAACTAATCGATCGCTTATCATGCACTGTGTAACATCCGATAAATTTAAACTAAATTTTGTTTAACTTTGATTTTAACCTTGTATGGTGCATATGTGTTGTATCATTTAGACAGTTTCTATGATTGTATATAAAAAACAGGATTATAAATTTATTTACGATTGCTGTTTATTATTTGAATCGATTATTCAAATAATATGTATTACAAATCCTTTTTACACAACATTTTTAATGATTTGACATTTGATTCATTATTGTTTTTGAATTAAATAATCAGGCTAGATTCTGAATTTTGCAGTATTAATCTGATGCAGTGTCACAACGGCAGTTTTAAAAGTGATGATAATAGAATGGATTGTGCCATCAAAAATAAAAGAATAAAATTGCCAACCAAACATGTTTCTAAATATGTTTGTATTATCTCTTCAAGATTTTATTTCTCTAATAATCAGAATTATAAATTTACTTACTTGCAGTTATTATAATTTGACCAACTATAAAATCTTACCGCAACTCATATTTTTAAAAATCACTGCTTCTTGGCCATTTTGAAGTGAAAAATATTAACTATGAATTAAAATAAATGTACAGAAACACGTATTTGCTAAAAATATATGCTAAATAGGCAATAATATGCACTTATTTCATATTATATACCTAAAAATTGAAATTATAGCATGCTACTCCCCTTAAACTTAAGATTAAACTTTGAATTGAAGATTTATCACAAAAACTTTTTTGACATTTCATTCTGACGTTTGATTCGTTTTTGTCTATTTCAAAGCAGACTGAACTTCAGAATCGTAGTGATTGTTTTATTTCAGTATAAACTATTTGATTATTTTTTATAACATAATTAACAGTCGCCATGGTGCAGTGGCTATGTGTCATGCCTTTCACCCTGGAGGTCGTGAGTTCGATCCCCGTCTATGCCAATCTGCATTTTTACAAAAAAGCGTTCCACACATACACACTCACTCACTCACATACACACTCACTCACATACAAACATTTCTGGGTTATTATATTAATGATGATAATTTAATTATGGATATAGGCAATTTCTGGTGTTATTTTTAGTTCGTTGTATGAACGCTATTTGCAATCGAGCATGTTGGTGATACTGATGCACGTACGAGGTACGTTCCAAAATGTAGGGTAACTAGGTAAGAATGTACGCAGAGTGCACTCCGGTCTTTCTTAAATGAAGTGCGACGTTGCCTCATTGATGTTGAATTATATTCTTGAACGACAGAGATTGTACTCTACGTACTGCACTCGGTGAACATTGTACTCGTCATGCGCAACACTCAGCAACAAAATTGACACAATTAATTATAAATTTTGATGCTGTGTACATTAGTAATGTATTGTTAGCACTAGAACTATTTCTTGTAATTACTAATTGTTTCGCGGTGAACCGTACGATATAGTTGATTGAATAATTATTTTAGTATTATTCTTATTCAATCAACCACATATAAGGTTGCATTTACCTAGAAGATCTTTTGAATTTAGCATATAATTCATTTCGAAATTATATCCATTATTCTGTTCTTATTTAATAGGAAGTATTTGACGTAAACTAGTATGTGCGCATGCGTCAACGATTTTGTATCATTTTACACATTTAAATGTGTTCAGTATGAAAATGCTGTGAGCTTGTCACGTGGTTATTCTTTGATTTGGAACGTACCCTTCAAGTTTGTTGGTTATATTTGTTTCGAGTATGTATTATGTTATTATGGTCGTGCACATTTCGGTATACAATATTATGAAATCTTTTGAATCTTGGTGAAAAGGACATATTAAAAATGTACTACGTTTATTGACAAGAGTTGTCATAAAACAAACATGGCTTCTATTCGTGGTGGACTTTATTTGACTTTATCGTCACTAGATAGCGAATAATTAACCCCGATCACGAATAGTGTTCGCTGATCGGTCGCAAATATTTAAAACTACATTAAATATATAGTTAATTCTTAATTCGTCTATAGTTTATTATGTTTAATATAAGTCTCACTTTAGTTTCACATACGTATGTATGTATTGTGATCACAAAAAATCAATCTCGACGTTTTAATAGAAATATCCGTTTTTGGTACCCTGAATCCATTTTGTCTATGTTCACTATTACGACAGTGTTTGTGTATCTGTCGGTGTGTGAACGAGCTACAGCCAATACTGTTGATTAAAAAAATATAATGAAAAGAATATGAGTTAATTTGTTGTGCAGGTTTCGGAGTAATCGGAGATTAATATAATCAATCAACTTGTGATTTCCATGAAAATTGGCTAAAAATAGTAAATTACAATATTGACTATTATATCAATACATAAAATATCAAATAAATATATAAATTTGTTTTATTTCATTAGTTAAATAAATATACAAATCTATTTTTTGGACGCAATACAATTTATCAAAGATAAATATTATCTGATTACCTGAATTATTGATATTGTATGTAATTAAATTCTTCCAAAAAATATTATATATATATATATATATATATATATATATATATATATATATATATATATTTATATACATATTTAATATTTGGTAAACGAAAATGGTTTCAGTTGATAACAATAAATTTGTAATTAAGGTCAACGAGGTTCATTATTATTAATAATTCTTTATATGTTATTGAAATAAAAATATATTATGTTTATCTTCATCTTTTCACCTTTGTATTTTAGATACAAGGAAAAAACTTTGTAAAACATAAGTAGAAAAATATACAAAAATTATTTGTCCCTAAATAGTAAAAGTAAATGCAACGCATTTTCATTAGATTTGAATCTATAGTACTATAGTTGCTTTTTAATTAAATTCAAATAAATAAACAGACACACAAACAAAGAGGTCATCGTGAAAATATCATTAGCAATTCAGGAAACCTTAAAACTTGTAGAATCGTTAAAATTATGAGTTCTAAATTATTTCACGGTTACAATTCTTCCTTTTAACTTATCGTATAGTAGTACAAAAAGCTATAGTGTACGGACGTGTGTCTGTCACGGAGTCAAAACATGTTTGCACAGCAATTCATTTTTATTTATTTTCATCTGTAAATATAAACATTATTTTTATTCATTTCAGCCGCAGAAGATATTCGTGCCTGCAAATATCGTATGCTAGTTAAATAATAATTTAGAAATAAATATTATTTAAACAATCAAGTATGTAATTATAATTTGAATATTAATCTATTAATAGTTTGATGATGTTATTGTTAGCTGCATATAAAATAATGTTATATTATATAAACTAACCTAACCTACCTTTATGTTGTAATGTTCCCCAGTAAATCTAAAGTGGTATTTATAGAAACTTTATTATTCTGTTTGTTAAATATAACGCAAAGTACAAGCATTCCTATTAGTTTAGTTTACGCGAAACTAATTGAAAGGTGATACCAATACAACACAACTTGTTTCTATAAATTAACGAATTTGAAATTACGGTTGCGGCAGCAAAAGATGTTTTTATAAAAGCTAATGCATATTTGCATAATAATATCTGGTAAAAATATATTTTTCTCGACGATAAAAAATAAAAACCTCAAAGTAGTCATTTGTGAATTTCGAACAAAAATATAAATATATATATATATATATATATATATATATATATATATATATATATATATAAAACAAGCATTCTTTATGCTAATAAGCATCGATGGCTTTAAAAATAAGCTGACTTAATTTTATTTCCACTATCCATTTAATATAATATTGCTTTACTTGGTTTTAAATTCATTCTAGATTGCCAAGAAACAATATCAATGTAACAAACTGGAGTTATTACTTGTAATTTCTAAGCGTAATTACTAATTGTTTCGCTGTGAACACACCTTAATCTAAAATTATACAACTGTTTCCCAATATTATTTATTTATTTAACACAAAGTGTTCATGACTATGACATATTGTATGTAGCTATGAATATATTTTGAATTCGGTGGGAGTTATGTAATGTGTTGCATTTGACAAATGAAGACAGCAGCCAGACAGACACCAGTTAAGAAAACAGCTATAAATGTGTTAAATCGTCATAACGACATAACAGTGATGTCTATCGCTGTCGCTATCCTGTCGCTAATTTAGAGGTTGTAGAATTCTATTTCGCCAACTAGGTCAGCCTGCGTGTCTGTATATGCTACAGAGCCACCTTTGATCTATACAGTATACGCCACGCGGGTTATAGTCCTGACTGCACAACAGTTAATTATGGCACCAACGTGCCTGCATTCTCTCTCGTTGTGTTTGTCAATTCGTGTCTGTGTGTTTATTTTATTTCTAATAAAACAACATCACCATTGATTCAAGTGGAAATTAATTAATTGCGCCTGAATTTGCATTTTTTTTTTACTCTGATACAACGTCCACCAGCAGGAAATGCATTTATATTAAACCATGTCCGTCATGTTGGTCTGCCCATACGCAAAATTAAAAGCACTGCAGTGGTCCTTCACTGGACTATTTTGTTCTATCACTATCTGCTTTATTTTGTTTTAAATTAACCCTACGTTTGATATGAAACAAACCTAATATGTGATTAGGGAAACGTAAATAAAAAATAACCATATTCAAATGCGATTTTTCAGTAAATGAAACGTTTTTTGTATTAGCTTTTTTAATAAAAGTTGCTTAAAAATATACTTAATGCGTTTCCTAGAAACTTATAAGTAGTATACCGTCACTTCCGGTTAAGATATTCTTTTCAAAAAGGCTTCTTACCGAACATTATTACGATTCGAGATTTTAATTTTTACAATAATACTTCCTTTTAGACTTCGTCCAAGAAAGTAAAAAGTTAAACTGTTAATATTTAGTGCTTAGTTCGATTATGAGAATTAGTGCTGTAAGTATTAAAAATGTTATTCACATTTTAATAGTTCGTCCACATCAAAATGTTAATAACATTGTTAATACAGACGTTAACTCGAAGAGAGTCAGATTCGATTCAGGGATCATCAAAACTTGTAATTTCATTAAAATCTCGAGTTCGAAATTTCTTTTAGACTTCGTCGAAGTAAGTAAAATTGTCGCGACACCAAATAATTGACCACATGTCTCAATTTAGACCATTCATATTTAATCTGCTTATTTCTAGATTTTTCAGAACTGGATTTTATTTAAGGCAGTTTTGGACACGCACATCGTTATAGCTAATTAACAAGATTCATTATCTTATATTATTATTAGTTAAAAGATATTTAATAATTTTATACAGTACAGTTGCAAATATAACAGGTGGAACGTCAAGAATGCATAACTTGTTCGTAAAAGCAAATAACTATATGGCTTATATTGCACATTTTATGTCATCACAATAAAATGCATTTCTAAGCCTCAACAGAAACTCTACATGCCCGAATAATTTTCTTGGAATGCAGTACAAAAGGAGGTACACATTTAAAAAATGAATACATTTTTTATCGAGTTCTTCACGGAAATACTCGATTGTAGCTTCTCAGAATTCAGAGGTGAACAGTACTTCAAGTATAAATGCATAAAAGAAATCTGGAGTACCTTTCATTCGACTTTCTTTTACTTAGTTTTTACTATCTATGTAATATAGTTTTATTGTGTTTTAAATTTATCTACTTTATATTTAACTTTTCAGCACGGCGCCGGGTTTAATAGACACTTGTGGTAAATTAAGTACAGTTTATATATATGTTCTTTGTTTTAAAATATGGAAAATATGTAATTAACTTAACATTGATGCATAGTTTTCTTTTCTTCGAATAAATATGATACAAAGCTTCACAATATGACAATAAAATCTGTTTAAAAGCTGGTCTATTATGTATAATTAACGTAAACTGTAGAAGTAGTTTAAAAAAGTATAATAATCCATTTCCGAGATATTGTAAAAGTAGCATAAGTAAATTTTACTTCCAATAATCATATACAAGTTATAAGTTTGAAGTTTCATAATTGTACCTTCCACAATTTTGGATTTACAGCGTTCACACCCAAACACATACAAACCTAAACACATACACATCCAAACACATACACACCTAAACACATACACATCCAAACACACATACACACAGTGTATCATGATACTTCTAAAAATGTATTCACCCTTTGAACTATAAATACAGAATGAGTTTTTCTCTTTAAATAACCCGGTCATTCATATCTAGAACACTGGTTAAAAATGTATTAAACCAATACATACGATACAAGCAAACCATTAAAACTCTTCGATTATTTTTGTAACATACACTCTAAATCTAGAGTTATGTTTTATTATGCATGAGGGGAACGACCTCAATACCACCGGTGGTAAAACAAGCTTAGGTACAACGCACCTATGCGTCCAGCTCGCCCTATAAGTAATATATACGATGCGAGCAGCCGTATTGCCTTTTGGTTAACAATTAGAAAAATGTTTTTTCTAGATTATTTCAATAACTAACACCCAAGTATCTAAGTTATATATATTTTTGGATTCAGGGCACCGAAACAAACACTTTTTGTTAATGAAAATTTTCGATCCAAGAATGCTACAGACACACGAATGCTTTAGCTTCTTCGGTACTTCGTACGGTGAGCTAAAAATTTAACTCTTTGTATGCATCACAATATAATTCTATATCCACAGATTATTGTACTATATATTTTTTGTTTAAAATCACCGCTAAAAATAGTCGAACAGTCTGGCATGGATTGTAAATTAGTTTACGAGAAAATCAATTGTTTAAAACAAGAGAGAAATCTATTATTGACTATATAGGAAGCGGGGGAAGTTCAGAGCAGTCGAGTTGATTGATTTATCAGCGCAATAAAGAGTAAAATGGTATCGCCTAAACTGTGTTTTGGTTTAAAAACAGTGGCGTTCGTCTAGACAACGTTTTTGTTTTCCCAAATATTGGAAATAAAACTGGATACAACTTTAAATTCATAGCATATTAAAAATTGTTATACTTTATGACGGTCATTAGAATATAAGCATAAGTATTGAGCGTAAAAGTTATGTTAAATAGCTAGTTTATGTCTTTAAGGTACGTGAAAATGGTGCGAATTTTATTTTCATGAGACATAAAGGTTAATATTAAGAGAAATTTAGTAATAACGTCAAAAGTTTTTTACTTTCTTCGACGAAATCTAAAAGGAAGTATTGTGACTCGAGATTTCAACAGAAATTCACATTTTGACCATCTCTGAATTGAATCTGACTACTTTCGAGATACGTCTGTGTGTATCTTTGTGTGTGAACGCTTTAGTGTCAAAACTATAGAAGGAAAAAATATAAAACATATAACTTGTATATATCTTAACCGGAAGTAAAGGTTTACTCTTTTGTTTGTTGTTGTGTTCGTTGTTTTTGATACAAGTCACAATGTTATGTCCCATTTACGGAAAATTATTCAACAATGAAAATTGTTTCGGCTCGCGAACGAATTAAGTTCGTTCCAGCTTTTATTTTTGTGTTTAATCTCGATTCAAATAGTTTGATTTCAAATGGACGGTAAAATTTTGTTGATGGTTTTTGATTAATATGATTCTGATCATATATACGCAATTTATCTGCAAAGGACCAAAAAAATCAAATCTATAAATGATTTAAATCGCAAAAATAAAACTCGCACGCAATTTTTCACATTTTATTTTTCCTTTTTAATTACTAGTCACTGTTTGACGCAAATAGAAACCGATACATGACGTACGGTTCTCTTTCATTTTTTTTTTTTGCCATCGTTCTTTTGCTAAACAATTCGCCTGTGTGATGTGTTCCGTTGATGTTGATAGATGATGACGTCGTTTATATAAACTGGCCGTCTCCTCTTCACATAATTAATAAATGGATTTTAATAAAATCGTACTTTGTGTCTTTGTTGAAGCAGCAGCTGCACTGCAAACGACATGTTTTAAGACAATTGAAGGTTGAATTATTTGTATTGTTTGTTTACAATACAATACATTTAAATAGTGTATTAGCATCTCGCACAATATATACAAAAGACCTATAGTATTCGGTCATGCGTCTATAGCAATCTCAGAATTCAACACGTTTTCTTTTTTGCTCACCGAACAAGATTTGCAATGTTCTAAAGAATTCAATCGGAGCATTTACAGACATTTGTTATTGAAAATGTGACACATTTTTGGCACAAGGAGCTATAGTGTTCGGTCGTATATCGATAACCAATGTTCGTTTAAATGAAACACTTTATTGTTCTGAATAAAGTAATGGAAATTGAATAATTTATATTGTTTGGTTGTGAATTAAGTTTTTCGAGAAATATATTCCGATATGTGGTACGTTTAAGTTGATTCTCTTTGTGTTCGTGATTTCCGGAGAGAAACCGGAAATAAAATAGACGAAAGACAAAACGCAAACCCTAGTGATAAACACCAACGCAAATATAGGTGTTATGAATGAAGCAGGTACATGTAGGCTTCATTCAAGTAAAGACACAATAGCGTATTCTACAATGTATAACATACCTAAGTGTCCGCACCAGACGAGCTTTATTTACTAACAGAACGAACATCGACGTCATCATATACAGTTTTCTCTCTCTGTCATTGTTCAATCGCACATATTTTATTTAAACAAGCATTGGTGCATGCTCCAATGCCTTCCGATCACCGTACGGCTAGACAATTTTGTATCAATAATTAATTTTGAATAAATAATTAATTTTACTGCAAAACTTCAACTAAAATGTGATATTATTAACGACTTAGTCAAAAATAACTTTAAGCATTAAAATAATTAATATTTATCTGGCCAAGCTCACAATATTGATTGCACGAAACCATTTTGAACCTTAATACGTGCAACTTCTCGGTGTTTATAACTGAAATGAAATCTTAATATACTATAATATAACATAAAGTTATAATATTTGCAGAAACTGTGCATAATGCACTAACTTTATGACTAGTTATGATAATGCATATTTTAATCTAAATGTAAATTTCTACAGTGTGTATAACATTATGAAAGAAATAATAGCTATACATACGTTTGGCAGCGCTACAAAACGTGATCTAAAGTTCAATGATTCGTAATTATTTTCCTGTACAATGCCTATTCTATTACAAATATCATGTGACTTTTGATCACGTGAATCAGGACAGATCACGTGGTTCCTAATGACGCACGTATCCTTTGAAATTGAGATTCTGTACAGGCCAGACAAACTTTTGAACAGAGTTATCAAAAAACATGTTTATTTTATACTCTTATTGGACAAAGTGTAAATATGAAATTTTTTTACTTTAAATAGAATAAATGATCATTTTGATATTAATAATTGGTCCTGCTAACGGACGTAAGTAGTTTAACTTGAGACGATTAAACTCAACAGGGAAGAGAGTCTATTTGTATGTATGTTTGACTGGCGCATACTAGGAACAGAGTATGACTGCGTTATATTTAAATATATATATGCACCTCTTCGTTTTATTAGTTTCAAGTCGTTGGCTCTGGGCAAATATAGAACGGGCATAAAAGTGGAGTTATTGTATTATGTATGAAACATTAAAATGAGACTAATTTAACTTCTGGGTTTTCATTTTGATTTATTTCGAAATATAACTTCAACATAAATGTGTTGTGTCTTGAAATACAACACGAAAACATCTACCGCTTTAATACGGAAGTGCACTTAAATGACATTGATCACATCACAAACTTCAAGCATTGAAATATTTAATTCAATTTCGAAAATGCATTTTCTATAAGAAATGTATGTTGAAGTTTGTCTTGTTTCAAATTATCTATTATATTTAGATGTTATACATTTCAACTGGAATATGAATTGCAATATTTATACGAAAAACATATGAGACCTGTTCTTGACTATAACAATAATTAGGCAAAAATTCCTTAAAATTTCGAATGGATAGTTTAGTTTAATGCAGCAGTTGAAATTGTATTGTAACTATGTCGGCGATAAGGACTTGTCTACGTCGCGGTAACTCACTGCAAATTTTCAACAATGAGTGAATTTTAATTGGATGCACATTCAAATAGAAAATTTAATTAAACGTTGAGTACAATCTCACATCGGCCAACCAAACCTGAACTGAACTGGGCTGAAAACACTAACTCATTTCAAATACAGTCGATTCCGCGTAATCGGGACAAATTTCGACGAACATTTGGTTCAATTAAGCGGCTGGCTCATTTACGCGAAGTTTTCTTGCATTTTCATAAATTCGTGAATATAAATTACAAGAAAATAATATGCTCTCGGTATTGCCGAAAATTCATGATACTTAACAATGGACCCTTGTCATATCTCGTCATTTTCATTATCGCTCGAATTTTGTGGAGTTTGTAAAGGTTTTAATCCACAAACAGTGAAGCAATTTTGAATAGTGCTTTTTATAGCTCAACAACTTATAAAAAAATTGCTTGCAAAAGGTGTATTAATGCATGCATTTTTCTGTTTGTTGAGGAATTTGTCCCGATTAAACAGAATAGTGTCCCAAATAAGCGATGGAACTATAAATATGTATTAATTTCTGACTTATTAAGATTTATATAAATAATTTTGTAAGAAAATATGGCAAATTTTATTAATGTAGTTGCAAAATTGCATATTTCAAAAAAATATCTATGAGTCTATTTACAGCTAAAATCATAAAATTTCATAATTAAAATATATGCAATATTGTAGAAATGGTTCTAGAGTGCAATTTTACAAAAAAAAAAAATGTATATAAATCTTAATAAGTCAGAAATCAGTGTTCCCTTGTAATGACTGGTATTAATAGATCATTTGTGTTTTCCCGAATGGTTCGTTATAGCCGAGAGTTCACTATAAACGGGTGTTTATAGTGAACTCTCGGCTATAACGAACCATTCGGGAAAACACAAATGATCTATTAATACCAGTCGAAATGTGCAATCTTGTCTTTTATAGCGAACCTGTTGAATGCAAAAATATAACCGGACTTCACTGTATTTACAGTTGTTAGTCAGAGAACGAGATATAAACAAAACAAGCTTCTAAATTTGGTTTCTGTTCCTTAATATTTGGCCCAAATAAACGACTGCCCCGGTTAACCAGAATCGACTGTTTACAGAACTTTTGACCACCAATCATATAAATCTATTTGACGATTAATTAATTAATATTTTATTACACTATATAATAAATCAATCAAATATTTATTACGAAAATGGAAGTGCTGCTCGCTCGTCCCTAATCAATCATAACTCTCAGTTTATATAGGAGTTTCGATTCAAAAAGTTCGTTATATGTTTTGTTTTACAAAATAGAAACCGTCAGTAAATTTATAATGAAAATTATATTGTTATTTATTAAGGAAACATTATAAATTTTAATAAAATAAATTACGAACTCACATACACTAATCATAAAATAAATTGATATAGTGTGAACAAACGTCAGAAAAATGTTTCAATTTTTTTGTGATGACTTGCGGCTTCTATTATAATGAAACAATTTTGAAAACGTGGTAACAATGGATACAAATATAGAGTGAAATCTACAAAAATTCACCTTTCCTCTTCATGTATAAATAATGTTTGTATATAGAACCTAAATGCCATTAAACACAAAATAAGAATAATCATTTTGAAATATCAAATAATCAATAACACATAATGTCATTGTTGTGCCGTGTTCTGTTTAGAATCTTGACTAATATAAATCGGATAGTGACAGGACAGTAATTAGATGTTATCTCTTCAATAATCGATGAATATAAAACAGTTTTCTTCATTTTTTTTTATACATTATGTATTCATAATAAAAATTAACATTGACATTTTAATGGAAGTACCCGTTTTGAGGGTACCTGAACACTTTTTGACTATTTTCTCAATGACGTCTGGTTTGTGTGTGTGTGTGTCTGACTGTCTGTGAACTCTCCAATTCAGTTAAACGTAAAATAATGATATTATATTTTATTTTTAATTTGCTGTACCCCATGTAAGTCTATAACAATTATAGTTTACCATTACGAAACGCACCTTAACTTGAAACTACCGTTTAACCTTTACATATACATAATAATAAATTATAAATAAACATATTTGGCATATATGTGCGTAATACGCATACATATATGTAGGTATATTCTAATAAGCTAATTTAATCATTTTTCCAACTCTTTTCCATAAAATATGACTACATTCACTTCTATCTGCAATTATATATCAACTTGTCTGAATGTTGTCGACCTACATTCACACCGGTATAAAATAAAACTAAGCAAAAATAAAAATGTCCACTCCATCTGCAAGCTGTAACCGAATAAAATAGGTTAGGTTCTTCGCATTTCTTCCCCACCTAATGGCTATCCGTTCCGTAGAAATAGCGAACAACTAAATTAAACTGAACAACAAGTTCTAATGACAACAAAGCCAAATAAAACAAAGTCAGGACTCGATTCGAGTGCAAGCCACTCCTCATTTTTATGGCAAAGACATAACGATTTGTATTTGTATTAGCAGAGTTTATTTTCCAACCGGCGAGATTGATTATAAGGCCGTCGTCGTATGGTTTATTTTCTTTTATTTTAAGCGATGAATCTTTTCAATTTGGCGTCTCGTACCGCACAGGGATACATAGGATTTTGTTCGTTTTGTGGCCCTTTTTGTGCTGAAAGTAATATTCGTTCCATCGCTTCAGTTCAGTTCTGTTCAGAGAAGTGTAAAAAGCGTTGAGCTGGCGTATTTTCAACGAGGTAAGTGGTTAACGTGCTCTTTTTATTCGCTCTTGTATATGGATGAGTTTGTCGTATCTCTCTCCATGTACCAGGTCAACACTTTTTTTATTATTTTATAATTACTACTTGACAATTCAAAGAATTGCATGGGTTTACATTTATTACGCCAATTTTATAACTATGCCCTTCCACTAGCCTTAGAAGCAACGGGCTTCCCCGTTTTACTCCACGCTTGGCATTAAATTTAAAAATTGTTTTTAATTATTATGGCCTATGGGTTCACAATTTGAAGAATGTTATACATTCGTATAAGTAAGAAGATAAAACATTTTATAGTTTATATGATATATCCTCATCAAGAAAAACAGTGAATGGCATATTAATTTGCGAATAGAATATTACAAATATTTGTTATGCACAAATCTATTTTGATTCACGCAACATTAATGTGTGCTATAAATTTAGATTGTCTGGTTTTTGTTTAATTAGACAACGTTTTTACGAAGTTCAAAATGTAGGCACATTCTCGACGTAAACAGACGTTCGTAGAATGCGTAAAAAGTTATTGACATACGTGATAGGTCACACATTCATATATTTACAAGTCAGTTTTTATTTCATATTTAGCACAATATGTAATTCAGTTTACAATGGCCTAAGGGAATCGTCTACTGTAGGTAAACATATATACTAAAAAAATCTACAGTAATCTGTGTTTCCTTTTACACATACGTATAGATTTTTTGTAGAAAGTCTATATAATTGTTTTACAAGCATAGAGAGAACGTATGGTCCTACATTTGCGAAGATTTTTAAGAAAATAATTATTAAAAGAAACAAGATTATGTATAATGCGAGAAGCGGACTCCGCCGTCCAGTCTGCGCTTGCGCAATCATAATTAATCTAAGTTATGGCCATTTACTTACATTATAACAACAAATAAAGTATTAATTGTGTGAAAAATGTGGTTATAATTAACTCTTTAATTGAAAGTACAACTTGTAAGATTTCGTACGGTTTACGGTCTAGTTTTCTTTAAAATTTTCCGTAATATGCATCAGTTTGATTCTAAAATAATTACAGTACCTATGCCTACATTGTATAATCTCAGAAAATTAACATATGCCCCCGTTTACAAATAAGCTTGCTTGAATAACAATGACAAAAAAATGTATGTTGCATTTACATATTATACGACCTAGTCCGCGTATTTACATCTACAGGAAGTTTTTACTATCACAAGCAATACTGGCATTTTATCTGTTCCAATTAAATTAATCTAGCGAATAAATAAACATTCTTCATAGAAACCAGTGCGGTTTATAATATTTATGCCGCAGGGTAGTACAATATAGCTATAGTGTTCAGGTTTACTTCTTTAGTGAATAAATTAATAAAAACATTAACTGAATAGATAATACGGCGAGCTAAAGGCATTTGTGCCTGCATCTATGTTTGGTGGGAGTTATATCGTGTTGTTGAGTGTAATATTTGAAAAATGATGTTTCGTGTTTTTGCGCTTATATATTATTAAAATGTAATTTTCTTGCATAAATAGGAAGCTATAATTTTCCTTCATTTTTAAGGATAAAATATATGCAAATATGAAAATCGGAATATTCATCAGTATTTAAGCAATATTTTTATAAACAGTCTGGAAGTCAAAATAAAAATAACGAAGCCGAAGTTGCCTGAAATTTCCTACAAAATCATAATAAATGATACATATTTCACCAACATATTCCTCGGTTAAATAAAAGGGTAAACTGACAAAAATATTGTATATTTTAGCTAATTTTATACTAGGTTAACCCGTGGGCACCATGTGCCCATATTGTATACAGAATACAATTCTAATTGAATAATTTCACGGGTGGCGAATTTTCTTGTAATTTTCATTCATGGTTACAATATATAAATAAGATATTTTCCCTTATACGGTTTTTCCTAATGAGCACGGTATATACAAATCTTAAATTGAATTCAAAACATACACATTCGTTGACTTTAACAATTTTTGATTTTGTTGATAAACAAATAAGTTATATTGGTCACAAATATTTTTGAAATCCATTTTTCAGAAATAGATGATAAACAATTGAATATTGTTTGTATTTTGACAAAATAGCAAAAATAGAATTGTAAATACAACATACATCTATTTTTAACTATTTTGGTTTTTATTCAAGTAGATTAGTGTATGAAAATGTTTGCCAAATTTATTGACTGCTTGTGTTTATATTTAAATATAAAATCGAAAATGGTTTTGACAGCTGACTACGCACTTGTGAATCAGCTATATACATTTATAGTGAGTAATCATCGATATTTTCACATAGGCGTAGGTACTAGTTGATTTTTTGGATGCGATAAAGTGTATTTCTGAATATTTTTCATATGCATAGCAAATTAGTAAATATTAAAAATAAATACGAGTTTTTTAATTTTTGTCGTTGAATTTTCGAATTAATAAATTCGTATGATTTATATACATATTTTGTAAATTATTTATTACAAACAGAGATAGTTTATTCCGAACAAACTCTTATATTATTAAAAACTGAAGTGGCATTCACTCGGCTATTTATATATAATATTGCATTATATTAATTTTAATTAATTCTAATAAAATAACACACATGATAAACGTAAATGTAAAATAACTATTTTCAAAAGCGATTCCGCCGAAAATGGCAAATTTGATTTAAAAAGAAAATCAAACAAAAGTTGTTAGAAATTTAATATCTTCAACTTCTATAACAATCGTTTTTCTTTAACTCATGATGTAAACAATAAGCAAGAGTAAGAGTGATAAATATGATATTGTCTGTGTCTTTTCGTAACTAGTGGTAAAATAAAATTTTTACAGTTACGAAAACTGTAACGTTTAAAACTTTAGTCAAGTATGAAAACTGACAGTTCATTGGCAGCGAGCCTCTTAGTAATTAAGTTTAGAAATTACAATTAATAATCAATGTTTGTTTTATGACAAACAATGTTGACGTTCACATTAATTTTGTTGGTGTGAACGTTAGCATTGTTTATCATAAACAAACTGGATTATTAATTATAATTTCTAATTTTAAATAGTAATTGGCTCGCTGTGACTGAACCTCTACACTTTACACGTTAAAATTAGAAAAGGAAAACCTCAACGTTTGGATATCACGTGTGTCATCATCAGGAGTGTGTTATTCATTAATATACAAATTATGTATACAAGAACGATCCTGATGATGATAAATCCTTATGTTTTCGCAATTTGTCAAATTATGTGATAATTAAATATACATTTGTTTATTAAGCAAAATTTGAAAAATTAAATCGATGAAATTGTGTAAAAATATTTGATTTTTGAACGTAATGTTAAATTATTTATTAACTGACATGCATAAATAAACATTTTTCTCGATAAATCAAATGAGGAAATCCGTTTTTCTATGATAAATGACTTGAACTTAATAAACATGTCTTCTACATTCTGTATGTTTAATGTCTAAATATATATATATAAAATTCAAATATAAACAAGCTACAAATACTGTCAATTACTCTTCACTGCATTAACTTATAACATTTCGTACCAGTTGGTTGGTACTACACATGCAACCAGGAAAAAATTATATCGAGTGATTGATGATTTGTTTATATAATAAATATTTCATTACTTAGAATTTTATATTTATATAAAGTTTACATAAATAGAAAAAAAAGCTGTAATGTCCTACGCTTGGACGTTTTTGCACGAATATACAAAAGTAAATTGAGTGATTATTCTAATAAAACATTCATAAGATTGTTCTATTTTGTTTTAAATGTTGGAATACTACGATTATCTTGGATATATATAATATAAACATTTAGTAATTTAAGCAAGATTAGGTACAGGCACCTATGCCTTCAACTCGTCTTATACGAAATTTATGCAATGCGAGCAACGGACTCCGCTCTTTCACTCCGCGCTTGCGCATAAAATATTAAATTTACAAATAATTATGGCTCTTTAGGTTCACAATTTGAAAATATGTTATGGATATACAAATAATTACAATTTATTGTAGATTTATTTGATATACTCAAAGAAAAATGTTGTTATGATATTTTAAAACTCAAAATACATAAAATTAGAATTCTTTGTAGAATTTACTAATATTTTAAATATTAATTAAAGGGCTTCAAAATTTGGAGCCCTATAACTCCGAAAGTATATGGGGGATTGGATTTAAATAAGATGATAAAGAATATGTGTATCAAATTTGGTTCAAATCGCTTCCGGTACCTTCAGAGGAGTAGAGGGTTTGGAGGATTTGGTTTTACGAGCGACGACTAACACCCCCAAGTATATGAGTTATATATAATACTTTAGACTAGAAAGATATACTTATATATAGTTTGACATTTGATAAAAGGATGTGGCGTATTTTAAATATGACGATAGTAAAAATACACCACAATTTTATCGTATAGAATCATTGTTATAAATCGTATTTATTCACTTTTTAACTTCAAAATGCAATGTATTAAGTGTAAAAAAAAGTCTACCCATGACATCAATAGTATACCGCAACATTTTTAATCTTTTGAAAGCGTAAAGGTTTCAAATTAGAATTATAAGCAATTTTATTATCTTTAATATGGATATCTTTTCTTTCTTGGGATAGTAAAGAAGTAGCAAGAATAAACATTTACAACCGCTTACGCTTTATATATTGTTTTCAAAAATAGAAAGATTTCTTCCGAGAAAGTAATAAATTAAACCAGAGATTGTTCTCGTCCGTATTGTTTCCAAAGTTACATTTTTGTTACTAACAAAAAGGAATTAATAAACATTTTAAATGTTTTTGCACACAATCAAAATTTCTATTCTAAGAAACAATGAAATGTGTTTAACTTCTAAACGAGCTTAAATATAAGAAAATAATTAAAAACGGAACTTACCCGTCCGCTGCTGTCAACGGCGTTGAGTTCTCGTTCGGGTATTCCCACAAGTACGGCCCGCCTCAGCACGTCCCGGACCGTGGCATCGTCTCCCTCGCGGGCCGCCCGCAACAGTGCCGGACCGGCTCCGGTTGCCGGGACCACCGAATTCGCCGTGGGAGACAGGGTGCCCCGTATATATTTGCCAACGGGGTGGGCACGCTGTTTAACCGACGTCGTAGTGCTGACCACCGTAACGGACGTCACTGGTTGCGGATAGTGCTGACTTTGGCTATAATTGTGGTGGTAACCGTGTTGGGACGATGGGAGACCGGACCTGTTGAACGTCGTCGAACGACTGCCAGTGCTACTGTTTGGGTTTGGAGAGCGTGTCGCTGACCAGCCATTCAAAGCTCCCACACTACTAGGACTCGCACTGTTTGTGTAGCTGTTGGTGATGGTGTTGGATCGAGTGCTGCCGCCGACGGCGTCGTGGACAAACCGATATGGGTCTGCGGTGGAGCGCTCCGTGTCCGAGCCGTCTGGCGGCGGTAAATCGAAGCGCACGCGACGCGTCTAGAAATAGAGTAGATGGCGTTGTTTGGTGCGTCGCAGGATAAAAGGATCATAACAAGGATTTGGCGGCAACGTGTTTTGCACGTGCTCGTATTGCTCAACATCTCAATTCAATCACAAAGCCAAGCGAATTATCGGTTTCTTAATTCAAGTATTCTCAATAAAGTGTAAAGATTCATACAGAAGCCAAAGTAATTTTTGTAATATTGCTAGAATCATTAATATAATTACCCAGAAATGTATGTGTGTAAGTTTGTGTGTATAGAACGCTTTTTTGTAAAAATGCAGATTGGCATAGATGGGGATCGAACTCACAACCTCCAGGGTAAGAGGCGAGAGTCTTAGCCACCATGCCATGGTGACGGCTAATAATGTAATAAAAAAAAAAAGTTTATACTGAAATAAAACAAGCACTACTCTTCTGAAGTTCAGTCTGCTTTGAACTAGACAAAAACGAATCAAACGTCAGAATGAAATGTCAAAAAAGTTTTTGTGATAAATCTTCAATTAATTTGATGATTTGAAGTGTATTCAGTGTGTTGTGTACTTTACACAGAGTGGCATCTGCTATATTATATTGATATTGTATGTCAATGAGAAATATAAATAATTGTTAGTTAATAAAATTAAGTTTTATTTATTCTAATTTGAAGTTTGTGAGTCGCTATTTTAAGCATTTATGTTAAAATGACCGACCAAAGAACAAATATAAATAAAAGTGCTACCACACGTGAGCGTCAAAAACAGTATTTCAATGTGAATTAGTGACGTACGAGTTACGGAAACATTGTTTGAATTGTAAATCTTAAGTTTAAGGGGAGTAACATGTTATTATTCAATTTTTAAGTATTTAATATGAAATAAGTGCATATTATTGCCTAATTTGCATTTATTTTTAAGCAAATACGTGTTTCCGTCCATTTATTTTAATTCATAGTTAATATTTTCACTTCAAAATGGCCAAAATGCAGTGATTTTTGAATATATGAGTTGCGGTAAGATTCTATAGTTGGTCAAATTATAATAACTGCAAGTAAGTAAATTTATAATTCTGATTATTAGAGAAATTAAATCTTGAAGAGATAATTCAAACATATTTAGAAACATGATTGGTTAACTATTTTATTTTTTGTTTTTGATGGCACAATCCATTGTATTTTAGCATATAACTAATTATCACTTTTAAAACTGCCGTCCAACCGTGTAATTATTATTAAATTACATGAAAATTCGCTATCAGTCAAAACTGACCTATATTCTGTATACCATATGGGCACACGGTGCCCACGGGTGACCCTAGTAATTTTAGATTCTTTTTTTAAGTTCTAGCATTAAGCTCGAAAAAATAGTAAACAGACCGATTAAATAGCAAGACAAGAACTTTTTGATCCGAGTAAGTTACAGACACACGACTAAACATTATAGCTTTTCTACTATCGTACGACGAGCTAAATACTAGTTGTATAATGTTATTTGTAAATATGGAATTTTTTATTGGAATCACTGTTAATATCAAAGTAAAATACGTGCGCCGTGGTTAGTGTTGCATTCTAATCTAACTGATTTATGTAGATTGCATAATTGCAATGCATAATACAAACTACGTCGCTTACACTCCCAGATTAGCACAAGCTAAGAAACCAGCATTACACACATAATATTAAATTGCGACGCATTAAGGCGGCACAAGATTCACTGAGTTGTGCGTCGCGATTTTTTTTATCAAAACATATCTTGTTCTCTTATAGTACAATCTAAGATACTTTATATCCACAAATTTTCTACAAATTGTGGGCCCAAAGGCAATAATAAAATGTTTAAAATTGAAATATTTATTGATTTATATTAATAACGTTTTTACAAATTGTGAACCCAAAGGCAACAAATTATAATAAATAATTTTGAAATTTAAATATTGTAGCGCATACTCATTGCGTTGAGTATTCACATGATTGCAACAATCAATTCTATAATCCATCTATAATAACAATAGATGAACCCAGCGCCTATGGCAGGAATAGGATTTAAAATGTGCAAAAATAGTTTCACTAGAAACATATAAAATTAGGATATAACAATTTAAGTTTAGTTTTTATTTTTTTATATATTATAAATGTATCAAAGAAATGCTGCAAAAATTCGAGCCTTTTACACATATTTTTCAAAGTTTTGCTTTGCTAAGTTATTTATAAAAATGTTGAGTTATTTGAAATATCTTTGTGCGGCAATTTAGAAGACAAATTCTTACTTGCAAAGTACGAATAGCTGGCACGCTATCCCCTAGTACTCCTGTAGTGAAATTCCGGACATACTTCCGGGGTTGCGGTGTAGGGTCCCGTACCCGTAACGGCCCTGAAACAGGACATACGGCTCCTACTGTACCGTATCGCAGCGATGGCAACTCGGCCACTCGCCGAGACACCGTTCGGACTCGTGGCAAAGTTGCCGAACCTCCATTTGGAATAATCGTCTATAAGGAAACATTAACTTATATGTTATATCTACACTGAGAGAAATACATAATTGTGGTAAACATAATTATTATATTATTTTTATTATTTAAAATATTTATTTTCCGTCGATGATTAACTTGCCGATGCCGGCCGATTTTATATCAAAAGTAAGTATATCTTTTGGTGGCAGTCGTGCCATTATAACAAAATTATATTTATTTTAAGACATGTCTCAAAACATTTGTTTTAAACTTGCACGCCCATTCTCAACTACAACCCGTACCCTAGACAAAATAAATTTAACAAATATGACAGGATAATCTTTTTCTAAATACAATTCAACTGCACCGTTGTCCTTTCGCATATACATGCAAATTGTTAATTTATTTAAACATATTCAACTACACAATATACAACCTCATTCGTCTACAATAAAATCCAGTGGCGTACTATACCTATAATTTAATTAAATACGCTAAAGTTCAAAAGAGAAGGATAGTTGACCCTTAATTTAAATCTAAAGATAGAGCGAGAGAGACAGAATATAAAATAGTTAACACGCAATTTAATATACGCGTGTTAGACAGTTTATAAATAGTATTATGCTCCCGTTGCGAGTAGCACGGACGCCTGTGTGTGTCGATGTTGCGTGAGTACACTGAATGGTGTGTAAAGAGGCGCCTAGCGTCGAAACAGGGTACCAGGCGCCGCGACGCTACACTCACCTGCCACTGTCATAACAACGCGCAAACGAACGTCAAGCCAGTGGCGTAATATGCTCATTTTTCAATTAGTTCTACAAGTTTGTACACAAATTAGCATAACTTAGTCACGAGGCCTTTAAAAACATAATTTATTTAACACTGTCTCTGTCATCTGTAAATATTAAAATTTTAAATAAATAATGGCTGCTCAGATTGAACCCAAATTCCATAAAAAAAAAGAACTAAAAAAGATATTTATATTCAATAAAATAATTCCTATTCTAAAACATAATTATTCTTTATTTTTTTCATGAAATATATCTTTGATGTACGGCAAGCTGAAGTAATTCTCTAATCTTTAATTAACAGTATATTAAAAAAAAGTTCAATATTATTTAATAAATTCACAGAAATTCCTGTTTTATGCGTATACAGTCCCCTAAAGAAATATTTGCGGAAACGTGTCTCGTGTCTAGAAAAACCAAATGAGCATTTAAATATTCGAGTTAGTATTTTGAAAGGTTTCACAAACAAAACAAATGAATATGATTGACAAATTAGAAGGGCAATTTAAATACAATTTCCCCACCGGATACGCCACTGGCGTGAAGGCGTCAGGTGTACTACCACTACCAGCATGATTTATCGTTCATCGTCATTATGAGCTCACTATACGTGTGGAAGAACTACAAAATAGCATTTGCGAAATTAGATATACAAATATACTTGGAATTATACATTTTTTGTGAATGCAATTCTACAACAATTAGATTAGGGTCACGGCCACCTACCAGCACTTATGTGACCATTAATAACATAAGCATGTGTAAAGCACACGTGACAAAAATATCAATTGTTTCGGATTATTTGCGACGTATTGTAAACGCAATAAATACATAACATTTAATGTTTTTGTTATATATTAAAATACTTGTACATCAGAACACAATCATTATTTTCTATTCACAAAACATAGATACATTTATATAGAATTACATAATTGAATTATATTTTCTATGGGCCATTTAAACCTTCTGCTAGGAAGTTTTTCAACATAAAAGTTCGCTAAATGCATTATACTGTGAGCTGAAGGCATTTGTGCCTCTACCTATTGTTATATAATTACAATAATTCCTTTGTGACTTCGTCTAAGGTAGTAAATATTCATAAAGTATTCTACAAAATGTATGTATATTTATGCAAGCAGTAGTTATCACGACCTTATAAAATAAACCCTTTTTACTTTCGTTTACGAAGTAATAAGTAAGTCTTGTAATCATGAACATTTTCGAACTGGAGATTTCAACGGATATACACGTTTTGACCTTCCCTGAATCGAATATGATTATTCACGGAATAACGTCGGTCTGTCTGTGTGTGTGAACGCTCTAGAGCCAATACTGTCGAACGTAAAATGATAGTGTTTGTTTTTGATTTATTTTGTTATTGTTTGTTTGTGCAAGAAAGTTGATTTAGAGCTAATAACCTGCGTTTGTGCTATAAAACTTATTTACTATCTAAGCCTATCTTAAAACTCTTTTTATTTATTATCAATAATATAATAATATATATGCATATTTACATGTATACATACATACATATATACTAATATACATAGTAGGACGACTATTCAAATTTCCATAAAACTAAGGTGTTAGAGTTGTTCAGAAAATGGAACCAGACGTATATTATAATGTTTCGTTGCGTCCAGGGAAGGATTGGGACGTCCACAGCGTCAGTGCAGCAATGCTAAAATTCGGTTGGGTCGACTATTTAGTGTTTGCCTGCATGTTAGTTATTTGTGTTGTAATTGGCATTTATTATGGATTTATAAAACCGGCCAAAACCGAAGTAGACTACTTGGTTGGAGGGAGGAAAATGAGTGTGTTTCCGGTGGCTATGTCCCTCATTGCAAGGTTGGACACTTGAATTTATAAGAATATGATAGATAGATAAAGGTCCTTCAAATTGAACCCACAAGACAATAAGGAAATAATTTTTCATTTTAAATATATATTCATTGCTGTGTTTTGAATTGTTTTATACTCGCCAATCCTGGACCTATCCTTGTTATAATAAAAATAGTTGATTTTTAGTATATTCAGCGGAATTACCTTACTAGGGATCCCAACCGAAATTTACATCTATGGAATACAATATATGTATATTATGATCTCTTCTGTTTGTATGGGAATTACATTTCAATTGATTTATTTACCAGTGTTTCATGATTTGAAATTAACATCGACTTTTGAGGTTTTTATTGCGCTTTAGTTTATTTAATTTTGAGATTTAATATATTATAACTTTTTAGTATTTAGAAAAACGATTCAACCGTAGAGTACGCGTACTTGGATCTGTTCTTGCATTAATAGGAGCTGTATGTATTCCATATTCCTGTACCCTATACAATATTTATGATTTTTATTCTTTGATACTTTCTTTTTTTTTTTTTTTCATTTTATAGACAATGCGGTTACCAGTCGCAATATATATGCCTGCTTTAGCGTTTAATCAAGGTAAAAAATATACTGTAAAAGATATGTTAATTAGCTTTTGCACACAAACAGGCAGACATGATTTTGGTATTCTTGTACACCAGTGTACGAGTGTTCTTAACATCAAAATATGGTTTTCTTTTACAGTTACAGGTGTTAACGTCCATTTGGTGACACCAATCGTGTGTTTAATTTGCATATTTTACACTTGTGTTGTAAGTATTTAAAGCCTCTTTGACACTGTCCAATATTTTACTGGGACTTAAGTCCCGTAAATTCGCAAATTTTGTTCGGAAAAATTAGGGTATATTTGTAGAAAAAAATGTACCAATTTTATATTTATTTTAGGGGGGCTTAAAAGCTGTGGTATGGACGGATGTTATCCAAACGTGGTTCATGATTGGAGCCATGCTATTGGTGGCTATAAAAGGCACATTGGATGTTGGGGGGTTTGATGTGGTTTGGGAGCGGAATTGGATCAGTGGGCGAATTGAAAGTCCAGAGTAAGTTCAACTTAAATACATGTTTTCTTGTATAGTCATTGGGTATACATTGAATGAAGAGTTTAATTCCATTTTTGCAGTTTTGATTTTAGTCCGCTAAAACGTCACACAATTTGGTCACTTGCTATAGGGGGTTCTGTATTTTTGTTGCAAAACGGTGCTGTGAATCAAGATATGATTCAACGCTATTTGGCACTGCCAAATTTGAGGGCCGCCAATAGGTATTCATGTTGGGACGACAAAAACTACAAAGAATGCTAATGTATATTTTTATATATTTATAGGGCCTTGTGGATATGTATTGTAGGAATATTTGGTGTGACCTCCCTCTGTATCTATTGTGGACTACTTATTTATGCAACATATGATCAGTGTGACCCTATAACCACGCAAGTAATAATTTCAATTTCAATTCGAAATTTAAATATAATTTTTTTTTTTCATTTTAAGTTGGCAAGACGTAAGGATCAACTATTACCCTTATTAGTCATGGACGTGTTTGGGAATTTTCGAGGATTCTCCGGACTATTTCTTGCAGGCATTTTCAGTGCATCTTTAAGGTAGACACCCATATAGCACAGAATGCCTAAAGACGTCCAATAGATGACATCTTGAAATATGACGTCTATTCGACGTCTTTATTACGTCTTTAGGCATTCTGTGCTATATGGGCAATTAATTAACCGTTGCACTTGTTTGTCTAATAATATTAGGTTAATCATGTATCCATATCATATACAGAATACATTCCACTCCTTACTGAGCCATTTACCTAATCAAGGATACACCATATAAATAAAGCATCTACTTTATACAGTTCTTCCTTGTAGATATACGTTTTTGTAGTTTCGTTGTTTTTTCCATAAGTCTATATAAATAGATATTATTTACATAACCTTATATACAATAAACTGTCGGTATTTTGCCGTTCATTCAAAAATTAAATAATATATATCGGAATTACGATTTGCTAACAATAAATATTTTTAGTTCGCTATCAACAAGTTTGAATTCGATGGCAGCAGTGATACTAAAAGATTTCTACCGACCATTTTTCAAAAGCGAATTAACAGAATCTCATACTCAGATTGTTATGAAAAGTTCTGTAGTTATCTTAGGTGTTATTTTTGTTGGATTAGTCTTTGTTGTAGAACGATTAGGCACGGTTTTGCAGGTACGGGCGACGATTTGAATATTTTGGCAGTATTATCAAAACAGAAATTAATGTGAATATTTTTTTTAAAGTTATCTATGAGTATTATACCTATTAGTGCAGGGCCGTCACTGTCATTATTTACAATGGGCATGCTGATACCGTGGATTAACTCAACTGTAAGTATATTTTTGGCATAGTTTAATAAAAAGGACTTATTGCGTGAATCTTCGATTTGAAGAAAACTGAAATATATTTAAAGTAAAGATGCCGAATTTCTCGGTCTCAAATTTAAGAAACACGATTGCAATTCTCGACCTGTCGACATGAAACTTAGAAAAGGCTCAAATCGACATCATTAATTAAGAGGCTCTATCTTGAATTAATTCTAATGCAGTTTTCGTTATACTAGTACAATTTAGAAAATACATATTTAATTAGGATTAGTTAAATCAAGAATGTTTTCTTCTATTTCGATTAGGGGGCGTTTATAGGGGGCCTGTCAGGCTTAGGCTTCATGTCCTGGTTAATTTTGGGTGCACAAGCCACTATGGCTGCAGGCGGTATCAAATACCCAGAAAAGTCTGTCTCAGTCGCAGGTTGTGAATATGATTTTGTTTTGAAAGGAAATTCATCCATTCATTTAAATGGCGCAGATCCGGAGTAAGTTTAAGTACAAACCACTGTCACTGACTTCAACAATTAACATTGAAATATTTTAGGTCCGTGTTCATGTTATATCGTCTGTCCTATTTATGGTACACCTTACTAGGGCTACTCGTCTCTTGCACTGTCGGTATTATAGTCAGTTTATTGTATCATCCGACTGACCCACTGGATATTGATCCAGCTTTATTGACTCCAAGCATTCGCAAATGGATTCAATCAAAACATCATTCGAGTCACCCGCTTAAAACATATGAAGCTGTAAGCATGGACCCGAACTGTAAGTCTAAACTGAGATTTTATCTCAAATGTTTATGACTAATTTACTTATTTTTTATAGAAAAATAGCAGATTGACTACGATTTCCAACTATTTTTAAGAAAGCCTTTATAGGAATGTATTTGTTTTCAAAATAATAACATGATTTCTAATGCTATTATATACATTTCACAAAATTACTAGCAGCTTTTGTTTAAAATGTTTTTTTTAATAAGCAAATAATTTTCTGAAGAATCGCCTTTGTAAATAGTTATTTTATATTAAGCCTAGTTACAAAACATATGGAAACCTACGTAAAAGGAACTCGAGTAACTGCGTAACTCCTCATTTTTTATATTTATAGAACAGATATTTAATCACCTCATATTTTGATTGACAATGAATTTTGAAGTGGCCCTGAATTAATTCTGATTATTTACAAATTAATTCAGTTTCTACGGAATAAATTTGCAAAATTTAAAGTTCCGATGACAACAATTATACGAATATATCAGTAACAAAATTGTTATCTATGCAAATAATGATTAGCTTATTTCCTAGGTAGAGGGCGGTAGTGAACGTGCATGTTAAATGAGCCCTAAGTGTCGCATGAAGTAACATTCAAGGACATTCTGTCTCATAAAATTAACAAACAACACGCTATTCCCCCTACCAAGTTGATGATGCTATAATAAAATCAAGGGTAGAAGCAGGCAGGACTCAAATCGACCATTAAACACTTATTTGTTAGTATATAATAGTCGAATATCAATAACATCGTAAAAAATATTTTCAAGCCCTTCACACGACTTCTTATACTAAATTTAAGTTGAGTATAAAAAAAGTGTTACTGATGTTGAATGCCGCATGATGCATTTGACGTAACAAACAGATTAACTAAATTTAGTATGTTTACACGTTATTTTATAATCCAATAATGTTTGCAAAGTTAATTATTGGATTGTCGTCTGGGTGTAGGTAGATATTTACGGAAGCAAATTGAGTAAATACTGGGGAATATGGCCTACGCCCAAGTGGGGTGTCTCACAACGACATAAATTCATTACTCATCCAATAATCTGTTTACTGATTCTAATTGGTATTTACAGACATTTCAAAACAATTTTTATTCCTCTAACAATACAAGAAACAGATTTATGATATTTAACTCATAAGTCCCCAACGGTGACACCACTGATTGATGGGGTAGTCCCAACGACGGTGTATGTCGCCCACGGAAGAGCCTTAACGCTTACGTATGAGGTTTGACTACTTGACTTGAATAAGACGTTTTAGGGTTATGACCCTGTGTGTGTTCAACGGGCCTTCACATATAAATATTTATTTATTTATACTTATGTAATTGTATGATAATATTATTGGTTTTAATGAATAACAATACCGTACAGGAAAGGTGTTTTAAAATCGTCGATAAGCTTCCGACTACAACAAATCTACAAGTAAGAGAGACCATATCTAACAAAAAATAATATGTTGCACAAAAATTCTAATTCAATTGTAATATTAATAAACTTACCTCTTTTATACTGGGCCTTGGATGTATAATAGACGTAGATTTGGATATCACCATGTCTGTAAAATAGAATAAATTAATAATAATATCAGTATGAAAGAATGTATGTGTAGAACGCTTTGTTTATATGGTTATTACCAAAGATGGGACTAGGTCTTTTTACTTGAGCTATTATAAAAATCGTCTAAGCCACTGCAAGATTTTGAAATATTTACAATAAAATTTATTATTATTATTATATCGATGAAGAATGAACTGTATATGATATGGGCACATGGTGGCCACAGGTATTTATATTAGCCAAGGCGGAAATGTAATGATTGCCCCTTCGGAAAGACACCAGCATTACAAAAACGTATTGCGTGATGGAATTGGCGAAATCGGTTAGAAGCAAACACGAATGGTCAAGGTAACGCAAATAAATTTAGTTTTAGACCTACTGTTCTGTTCCATATATTTTATTAATACAACATGAAAATTAACTGTTTCTGATTTATTGGCATATAGTGTGAAGGTATTTTTAAACTTTTTACAGTTATTCTTTTAGTTTATTTATATTTTCATGCAAACAAACTTTTTAAAGGTTTATGAAGCTAATATTTAAAATAAATGTTGCTTTATTTTAAAATGATTTTAAACAGCGATCCGTACTTGTTTTACATCGGAAAAAATATGAACTTTCTTTTACTTATGTTTAGGTATTTTGTGATATATTAATTTTTATTTTTTTTCTTTCTTATTTTGTTATTCGTTAATATTTCGATTATTATGAAACTATTTGGAGTATACGTATCTATGGATACAACAAATAAATTTTCCAATTTCAATAGTATTTTTCTAGTAAATTGTACGTAACTGATTTCTTAATTCTGAGAATGTTACATACGATCGAACACCATAGCCCTTTTATACATGGTGAAGGGCTCAATAGTCGTTCTATAAGACCTCATGACATTAATGAAGGGCTCAAAATAGACTACAAATACTAATCAGAATACTGCACTAAAATATCATCATTATCGTCAAAATTCAACACATGATTTTCCCAGGAATAATTTCGCAGGTGCTGTTAAATTATGTGCATTAAAAATAGCCAGTGGCGTAGCTTGATATAGAGTGACATTAGGGGGTTGTTATCGTGTTGGAGAGGGTGGCATATCGTGATGACTAGCGCCATTAATAACCTTAAAATAACACAGACGCCGCTGCATTTGAATATCCAGTGTTTTATGGGTAGTCGATATATATATACGTTCATATAACGTTTCAGTTCGGCTAAGAATAGGCTTGAAGTGTCATAAATAATTATGGGGTTTTGATGAGCTGACGACGTGGATAGATTAATATGAGGAGTGAAGAAGAATTCACCAGGTTGTGAAAGAAAGTAATTTAAGTTCGACAAAAGGTTTAAAGCTCCTATTGAATTTTTTTCCGTGCTTTCTTTTTGTAATGTTTTTTAAAGTGAAATTGATGACGGCAATATAAATATGTAATATCTTTTTGTTACTGTGTTGAAAATCATCTTTAGATATACTGAAAAAACTGGAATGGCCTTCACTTGACTTTCTAATACGTTCAGTATCTATTCATGCTGCCATTACCTTAGAAAAATATTAATATGTATGGTTACTATGTAACTTGGTTATATTCTTAGGCGATTTTTCAGTAAGTGGTACATTTTTTCGAAAAAACTTTTTAAAATTATATATATATATATATATATATATATATATATATATATATATATATTGCCATATATTGAGAATTGCCATAGTACGTCATTATATTAGTACAATGCATAATCTATTTTGGCTGATAGAGTTTATGTTAGATCGCATAGTTGGCTTGGCTCATTTTACACAATGAAAACAAAAATGTATGCAATCAACGAAATATGCTAAATATTTTACATAGTGTGGAGAATTTCTAAATTACAACGATGAGTAATATAGCAATGTTACTACATAATAACAGATCAGAACATTCTTGTACTTTATATCAAAATTCCTGCTCTGATGTTGAAAAAGAACTTTAATTTAGTAGTTAAACATATAATAAAATCTGATATTATCAGCTCTGCTATAATTTTAAGCATTTAATGTTTGAATACATCGCATTTTCTGAGTGCCTCAAGAATTTTTCTTATCTTTAACTATCTGTATTTATTATAATGTTTTAATTTGTTTTATATTCATCCTACTTGAAAAACACAAAAGTTACTTGAGATTTTAATATCTTTAACTTTTAAGTGAATAATTTGTTTTCTAACTCATGCAGTTTCCGAGATATTGAGAAAGTTACGAGAGTAAACTATTACTTCCAGTTAAGATATAATTTTCAAAACGTCATCATGATAGAATGCGCTTTGAAGAAAGTTTGAAAATGATTTCAGTGTACTTTATCCAGAATAGATTATTATGAGTTGTCGCTGCTAGTAATGTGATGAATTCAAATATTTACATAGTTCACTGTTTACATTAATTCAATGTCAGTTAAATGAACCAACATAATTGATAAACGTTTAAATATAGAAAATTGAGGTCTACTTTTCTTTTGAATGAAATAGCGATTAGTTTTTGCCTCATTGTTTATTATAGTAAATTACAAATAATTGCATTTAGTTTAGAATCAAGGTTATTACAATTTTTAATTTGTTCAATAAAGCAACTAGATTTAATATATTTTTAAGAGTGCAAGTTACATCATGCACTGTTGTCACGTCTATAAACAAATATTACTAACATTTAAAATGAAGTAATCAAAATATTTTGTAATCGTTTTAAAAGAAGAAATACATTTCTTTTGAGATACAATTTTTAAAGTTATTAGTAAACGTGAATATCCTTAGTGGTGCTGATTCACACCGTAAGATGGCCACTGTAAGGGGCGCTAACTACTAACTTTTAAAGGTTATATTTGACACCAATGTTCATTATGTTATTATGGACATGTGAATTCGTTTACAATACATTATGGCACACACAATTATGTAACTATTTGAATCGTGAAGAAAACGACACATTTAAATTAAATTACATGGCTCCCATTAGGGATAAACTGTTTTTGAATGATTCTCCGCTAGATAACGAGCAATTAATCTCGATCGCACATTGGGATCAAGAAAATAATCGACTGCTAGATTTTAATCGATATTGCCGTTTCAAGGTCCACTGAATAAAAGTATTTTCTCAATTATGTGTGTCTGTGTGGGCGTACAGAACAGCGATATTTATTTGAACCTAATGCTTTGTATACACAACCAGACAAAACGTATCGTACCGAAACACCTCGTACAATTATTGTCTGTAGCTTGTCACAGATACGGTATTCAAATGTCGCCGCGTTGACAGACAGACGAGTAAGCATACTTTTCGAACCTAATTAGAGGTCATAAAGTGTCACTTTTTCGCCCTAGAGCCCAAAATACTTTTGGCCTGGAACGAAATAGGAACAGAGACATTTTGATTATATTTGTATATTAGAATAGTTTTCGTAATTTTAATTAAAAGTAAACGCTTGTGCCAAAAGCTTTACAACTCTGGGGATCATGCTACTGTTTTCATGCCTCGGGGAAAACACTTCCAGTTAACGCCCTTGAGTCGTAAATAACTATTGTTACACAAAACCGACAAAATAAAATATATTCTCACATTTTATATCATTAAAGTACCACATTACAAGGAAATGACAAAATCTGGTCTATAATTAACAAAATTGTGAGAAAATTTCGGGTTAATTAATTTTGGTTCTGAAATTACATATTTTTGCTAAATTATATAATGATTAATTTGATAATAAATCTAGAGTGTTCTTCCCTCGACTTTTTTGTACGATGTTTTCACTACAAATGTATGTAATATATATACATACAGATACAGTAAAGAAAATACAAGAAACTAATTAATATCATTAACTTTTATAAGATTTTAAGATTTACCTTTTCACTAAATTATTGCACTATTTTCGTAATGAAAAAATACTTAAAATGGATTCAAAGGACCCCCAAAACGGTTTTTATTAAAGTGATCGTTTTTTTTTAAGTTATATAACTTTCTTACTAATATACAAATATTTATTTTGGCGTCTGAGGTTTAAATACACAATTTTTGGAAAGGTCTATGAATTTCAAAATCATTTATCTTACAAATGGTTTTCTTTTGTGAAAATGTTACAAACAAAGGCTGTAAGTGCAGGTATTTTGGAGATGCTTAACCAATATTCAGATTAAAAAATATTCATTGTGTAAATATTACGTAATGAACCAAAATATCTCATATTAAATTGTTTTATTATAATTACTACATTCTGATTCTGACAAATTCACAAGTCAACAAAACACTGCAGCAATGAATTACCTATATAATTTAAATTTAGATCAATATAAACTCGCGGTATTGAATCAATGATAGTTTCCTTCGAAAAACAGAATTAAGAAAAAACAGATCTCATTTGTCAGTGGTGAACATAAACATACGATGGTATTAATATTGTTTGTGCACTGTGAATTCATGTATGAAGGTTAACACGAGCGAAGTACAATGTCATTACAACATTATTTTACTCTTGTTAGATACAAAAAAAACCGAAATAAATTTGTCATGTTATTATTATGTTCCCCACTCATTCTCCAACAGATTCTGACTACAATATTTTTAGCTTGCTAAGTACAAAGTACAGAATAACTAAGGCAATAATTATTAAAAACCGCTGCTCGTACCGCATATATTACTTATAAAGCGAGCTGAACGCATAGGTGCGTTTTTTAACGAGGAAATTGTAAATGAAACGAGAGAATAATCTTGGAATGAATCGGTGCCATACGTCGGCCTACTCTATGAAGGTTCTAGGCCAAGTGTCGCTTTCAGACGGCCCTGAAAATGTCCGCTAAACATATGACGCCTCAAGCTGAAGGCTGAAAGGTCGGTCGACTCTTCGAGTACACTAACCGACAAATGTATGAACATATTTTCATGTCTAGAGAACACTACACCATTTTGCATGTTACATTTTTATTGTATAGTGCGGGAACGGTGGCTATAACACTTTTGATAAATCCAATAAGTGCCCTGACTTCCTTTAGTCACGTGATACATGGGCGTGCGCTTGCCTTCCGGGGCATCCGTATTCAATGTTATATTTCGTTTATTTTCGGCACACATTTACTACCTACACATTTTCGGTTTACAAATTAAATTTGTACATACAATATTAAGAATAGAGTAATATCTCGCTTAAAATAAACCAGGTACGTTTAGTTCGAAGTAATGGCGCACTTATCAACTTTGAATATTGGGCTGTATTAGAAATTAGCTATTTTTACGCTACAATCAAAGATATTTCCGATACATTGTTGCATTTTTGGTCATAATTATATTTCTTATGATCATTATGAAACAAAGTTTAATTTAACAAAATTTAGTACGCGTACAACGCACCAATGCGTAGAGGTCGCCATTATTTATGAAATAACACCTAATATTTATACTAGGCACATTTAATTTGGTCCTGGAGAAAACAAAAGTACTAAAATATGCTCCTTCTGATTAAAAAATAATGCACGTGTATGAATCGACAGGTATAATATAGCGTGTGCAGCAAGATATTATATACGACATTTTATGAAATTGAAAAATCAAGTTCAGTCAGAGTTAGCTGAAGTGGATTTCTATTCTAATGAAAAAATGGATTAATTTAGCCACATAAGAAAAAAATAAAACTTATTTTTACTATATCAAAACTTCCGATTAAATTTTACCGCTGACATTCACTAAACACGCAAAGTATTGTTAATTTTCTAAAATTAACCATATTTATATTTATATAAATATCTTTAAATAGATACTTAAATAAGTATTCTTTTAGTTTTGACTGTTTTAACGTAGGCCTAAGGGAAACATTGTAAACATAAATTATATAATATTTATTATATCTATAAACTCCCAGATGCATGTATTAGTGTGAATAAATTTGTTAATATATGTGTAGAACGCATTGTTTATATTCCAAAAACAACCGAATTTTATTCAGGGATAATTAAAATTTCCCTTAAAGTTGTGGGATTGCAAAATTTTATTATTACAATTCTTCCTTATATAGGTTCGTATAAGAATGTACATTATTATTAAATTATTAGTATAGAAACAGTGGTTATAAAATTGTTTTCTAAGGGCTGTATAAACAATTTATTCCTTCGTTAAAATAAACAATATCAAATTCAAATAACATTTCTTATGGAAAAATTATATTGCTGTGTTTTATATAATTAATAGTTACGTAAATTTTAATTGCGGATAAAATTGACTCTTAATTTATTAAGTTCGCCGTAGAATGAGATGATGGCATTGGTGCCTGTACCTATGTTAGTTTTTTACTGTAATTTTACTTTAATATTAATGTAAATTTACACCCATTTTGTGAATTGATTATAATATTTAAATTAAAATTATCTAAAAAGAAAATAAATTCGCTAGAATGTTGAAATAACAAAATATATTTACTAAATAAACATAAATTTGGTTCATAATAATATTTATCACTAAATAAAATGTATTACATAAACACTTTTACTGAAAACTATTTATTATAAAATCACAAAACCAAATATTTAGTATTTCACAATAAAACGTAAAAAAAAAGTGTGCTGCATGTTTGAAGCTTCCTTATTTCTCTGTTAGAAGTCGTATAAAGCTGTCTGCATGCTGCAGACGATAAAAGATAAAATTAACATGATCAAAGATAAGCAAAGGAATCATTTTATTTAAGGTAAAAAGTAAATAAATAAATAAATCAAGTAAAGATAACAATTTGTTATAGAGTGTTGCATGTGCTGAAACTTGGCGTCTTTCTTCACTGAATTTACGATCCGTTACCTGGAGAATATCAACGTATCGCCCCGGGTAGGTAATTAAGATGTGCTAAATTTACTATTTCGTGCTTGCTGCTAATCAAAACATTACATTAATGTTGTTAACAAACAGCACTGTATAATTTTGTAACCAAAAATGAAAATAAATCGATTTGTGTATGGGATTTCGCTATCGACAGTTGAGGGAAATTTAGTAAACGGATTTCTACGTATCTGCAATAATATTCAAAATATAATATGTTTTTACGTGATAACAATGAGTCACCACCCTTCTGTAACGAATTTAATTTGCATAAATAGCATATGTGTGCAAATTAATTAACAAATTAATCTGTTAATTCTTTTGCCTGTAGAAGAGTACTGAAGCGTAATAGTAACACAATTACAATTGTTGTTATTGTATGTATGTCTGTATATGCAAATTAATTTATATGTTGCATTAGGGCAATTTGTACCATTTGACATCTGTAACTATTTGCATCCTTTGATAAGACGCGATTTAAATTGAACAATTGCCGTTTTTATAGCCTATTTTCTACATGATAGAATAATCGTATAACTAAAGGAAATGTTTGTAAAACAAAATATGACGTAGAAACATTTTGTTATGTAGTACACTGAATACTAAAGCCATAGTTTAACCATGTTACTCCTAAAAGAGCTATAGTGTTCGGTCGATGTCCCTTACTCCAAATTTTATGGCCCTATAACTCCGGACCTGTACTAACGATTTAATTGAAAATGCAATGGGAACTTCACGGGTGTGAAAATTATATGTATATCAAATTTCAATAAAATCGGCCCGGTACCTTCAGAGGAGATTCGTCCACAAAGTTGGTCTTACGTACAAGCGACTTAAACCAGTCATATAAGTCATATAAGGGTGACGAGACAAACACTTTGTGATCCGAGAATGTTACAGACACATGACCAAACACTATAGCTCTCTCGTACTATCGTACGACAAGCTAAAATATATAATCTTCGCCAAATCAATCAATATGAAATTAATTTTCGGCTTGACTAATAGCTCTCTGTGCTGGAGGCATTGGAACTTATAGTTTTTACTTAATAAATTTATCATTAAATAATTTTCGTTTATAATACTAAATGCGTACTAAATTTGGTTAAAACCTTACGTTACCTTCAGAGATAAATAAACCATAATATTCGAAATAACTCCATGAATATGAGTTATATACATTTTGGAATCATGGAGACGTAAAACGAATCACTGTGATTCGGAGTTTGTCAACTTTGTAAACATAGTCAATAAATAACAAGAGCAAATTTATGTAGAACAAAATAAACAAATTTGTATTAATTTTCTAATAATAACTTGATAATTGTGTTGTTTTTCTGTCAGTCAATATTTATACAAGAACTATGAAGACTTCAGCTACAAAATTATAATGATATTTACTTATATTTAAATATAATATGACTGATTTTTTTTAGTAATATAAATTCTCAAATAATGTATTCATATATATATTTTTATTTTCGGAACAATTTGGTGGAGGCGTTTGCTACTAAATGTATCAAATTATCTTATTTTTAAATGAAAGTTGATATTTAGTTTTCTTTGAATAATATTTGCCTTTTTTTTGTTTTGTTTATCTATTTATATAACAACTTCTATATACAAACTAGATTATTTATAAAATAATTTTATTTTTAGTCATAAAATAATCACGTAAGTGGACAATTTCACGCTGATTTCTATTTTTGTCATACAGTGTTGACAGGAAACGTACACCAAATATCATAAATTTTATATTTGTTTATTATATACTCCTTTTCAATAGACATAATAAATGTTTTTCATTGGCGTAGAATTTTGAACGTCTGTGGGGTTGAGTTTAAAAACTATAATATTGTTTTTGCATTTTCAAAAGATTTATTGACAAAATTATATTTAACTGTAGCTTTTTATGCATATATTATTTTGAATTTCATTTGAATCCAATCGCCCGTACACTTTCCGAGTTATAAGGCCCCAAAATTTAGAACCCCCCTTAATACTGCTCTTATAAAAATAATTAAAACACCCAAAAATTTTACTAATAATTCTAAGATACTTTATATCTATAAGATTTTTTATATTGGTAACCTAAAGGCCATAAAAAAATATTAAAAATGATAATATTGAATTTTAAAATTTATACAATTTTTTTTAAGTAAATTTACAAATAAATGTAAGACTTTTTATATCTATAACAGTTTTTCTAATTGTGAACTTATAGGCTATAATAAGTAAAAACAATTATTTTTAAATTTTAATGCTAAGCAAGGAGAAAGTAGGGGAAATCCGCTGCTCGCTTCGTTTATATTAGATATAAGGGGAGCTGAAGGCATAGGTGCCTTGTAATCTTATTATCACTAATTATATATTAGAAGTCTTGTAAATTTACAATAAAGTTTTATAGTGTACAATGTAATAAACATATACATATATTGCAAAATCGTTCGATTAGTTTCTCTCTGAATGAATATTTAATTGTTTATATTTAACTTGACGTAAATCAGCTGATACACAAATAATTTTGACTTGTACTCAACAGCGAATGTTGTCGAATTTATGAATAGAGTTGTGTTCGGACACAACTTTGATTGCACTATTATATTTTAGAGGCCTGCGTAATTCCGTTGTATATATTTAGAGTTTGGCAAACGGAATATATGTATCTACGTATATATTTATCCGTTTACTATTATAACAAGTTGGTTTGGTGTATTGCCTAAAAGATTTCAATGTCATCATAATCGGCATAGTTATTTATCGTGCGTGTACCAATTTCCCGACCTGAAATAGCAGGAGTGTGCGGAATCGGAATTTGACGCGGAAACGTGCCCATTTTCTGATTAATTCTCTATGTGGGAGGCTCGAAATCTACTTCCCGAAATTAATACATTTATTTCACACAATTAGTGCTTAAACGTGTCAAGCCCACATTGTAAAGAAAAAAATGTTATTATTATAAATATATGTTCTAGCTCGTCGTACGGAAAATATTCGTTTTACATCTTCCTGATTCTTAACAATGTATATAACTTATATACTTTCCCGTAAGACCAAATTTTTAAAGCTTTGCCATTATAAAAAATAATATAATAATTTGAAAGAGTATTCAATGTTAAGATCGTAGGTCTATTTGTTTTTCAGGAAACGCAAATAATATAAATTATATATTATATTAATCATTTGTTTTTTCAAAAATCAGTAGTTTTAATTATGTTTCTTTTATGAATATATTAAGTTTGTATGTATTTATGAAGCTCCGACATTGTTTATATGTTTACAGAACTACCTGTGGCAAGCTGGGATCATTGGTGCTTGTATCGTTACGTATTATAATTCTGATTAATTCAACAAATTTTAAACCACTAATAATTTAGTTATTAATAAAACTGTGCACAAAAATAATCTACATCTAAAATATATTTTGGTGGCAAAATAATCTTACCTTTCTTTTTAGTGTTAAAAGTATAAATAATATCGTTAAATCATTTAGCCACTTAAATATGCTTAAGTTCAATATTTTTTGCTTCCTTATATTTATTTAAAATATTCAAAACTGCGCCTCTAATATAAACAATAAAACATAAGGCCCGGTTTTACGGGAGTTTGGTTTAAATATATATATATATATACTTTTTTTTAATGCTTTTTGGTACCCAAAAAATGTAACTATAAAACCGTAGGAGTACCTTAAGCCACGATAGTAATACTAGACATAAGATTATGTCCCTTAAAATATATAAAAATTTATTTTGGTGCCAAAATATTACCTTTTTTAAATGTAACAATCACCCACTTTCACTTTCACACTTCAATTAACATTTATTAGTTTATATAGTACATAAATAATACACGTTTTTATGCAGTAAAAATATGTAATTTATATTACGAAACTTCAGCGTAAAAAGAGCGAACTTAAGCGCGATTCGCGACTGCCCGGCTTGGCATATTAAGTTTGAATGAGTTCGCTGTCAGTCTCATATCCGCCGTTTGCTCCCCGCCACTATTTCCGCTCAATTGTGCCCTATTCAAAGGAACAAAAATGATTCGAATTCTCTAAATTCACATGTAGATTGGTTTTTTGTAATAATTTTAGTCATATTATTATATTAAATAACAGGATGTTTTAGTAGAATAGAATATCAAATATTGTTATTATTGTGAAACGACCTTGTTGCTTTTTTTTACAATATATAATATTTATAATGACGCCAAATTATCTTCTCACACTGAGACAATATTTTATGTATAATACAGCAAAAAATATATATCCTAGACTCGTCTATTTGGAAATTTATTGTGGGAAAAATGCCCTAGCATTTTAAACATTAAATGAAAACTGTGAAAAATATTAAATTAAATTTAAAATAGTCTGATTTAATTTCATGATTTAACCTTGTTAGAAACATAGATCCATGATTGGTTAATTAAAAAAAAAAATTGTTTAAATTGAACTTATACACATAAGGAAGTAATGTAATTATGAAACATTTTTGAATTTATACGTTACGTATGGAAAGTAAAAAGACATGACGATATACTGACCACTGCCATTTGGACGAAAAACAAATTTGACGTCACATTGACGTTGAAAAAGACCAAAATAATGTACAAATTAATTAGACAACTTTACGGTGTCCTCATAACAATTCCAAACAACCAAATCATGCGAAATCACAAAAAAACAAGCTTAGGTAGAACGCACCTATGCGTTCAGCTCGCCTTATAAGAAATATATACTATCCGAACAGCAGTTTTTAATTATTATGGCCTTTTGGCAATTTGAAAGAATGTTATTGATATAAAAAGTGAAATAAAATTAAAATTCAAAATTATAAGTTTTCATAATTATTTATGGCCATTCGGTTAACAATATGAAAAAATCTTATAGACATAAAATATCTTAGAATTTCTTGTAGAATTTTTGGGTGTTTTAGTTATTTTTATAAGGGCAGTATTAAGGGGGGCTCTAAATTTCGGGGCCCTATAATTCGGGAAGTATACTGGCGATTGGATTTAAACTGCGAATGGATTCAAATAGGATACCAAATAATAAGTGTAGCAAATTTGGTTCAAATCGTTTCGGTACCTTCAGAGGAGTAGAAAGCACAAATTTGGTCGAGCAAGCGACGACTAACATCCAAGTATATAAGTTATATATATATTTTTAGATTCAAGGCGACGAGACAAACACTATATGTTAATGAAATTTTTTGATCCGAGAATGCTACAAATACCGATTGCCTTAGCTCTTTAGTACTTCGTACGGCGAGCTAAAAATCATAATATTTTGACATATGAAATATTCAATAAATGCTTTTAGCTCCTCAAAATGGGGGTTAAAAATATTCGGTAGTTTGATATGTATATTATCTCTTACTGTAATTTCTTTCTTTCTGTCTGTACCTGGACGTTCGTTCCAATATCTATTCATATTTTTTTCAATTACATATCTTACACCAAGGTAAATAGTATCTACAGACATATCGTCTGGAGAGCACTAAAGGTTGTTTGATTAAATATTTTTCACGGGGAAGAAAAATGCAATCGCGTATCCGCTCAAAATTTAGTTTGATACATTCATTTTATGCTCATGTTATTTAAAATTAAATAATGTCGTAGGACCATTTGCAAAATGGCTACACAGACGGCTATAAACGATTTTAAATAACCTACTATTAATGCACTATAGCTTCTCGAAAACGTCATATGGTCTACAATGGCCAAAATTAAACGTTACAAGACGTAATTATCTGTTTTTTTGTTTCTTGGAGTGACAATTAGGTTATAATTTTGAAATAAAACAACAATATTATATAGGTATATCAGAATTTTATTTTCGGCTCATTATAGAAGATTAATTAAATCCACTCTATGTACAATACATTGCTTCGAATATTGTAGAAATATTCCAGGCAAAAAGGCAGAAATAATTATTAATAACAAATTCTACATTTTTACACAGATTATTTCCAATTTGAATTATATATTATTCATTTATTTAAATTTTCCTTGGAAATATACATTGTGTAAATGCAGATAATAGGCAATATAATATTTATTCAAATAATTTTATTCAAATATTTTAAATTTTTCTTTTTTTTTTTTGGTTTGGTTATCATACTATCCCTGAATAGTTAATACCTATGGGGGCTCAAAGTGTTTCAAAATTAGTCTAGATTATAAACATAATAACATTATTATTTAATGATTTATATATTTAAGACTGCTGTAGCTAAAATATTAAATAGCCATTTTATTTTGTGATTGAAATACTTTGTCCGTTTACTTTATATTTGCAAACTATAATTCGGCTTTTATACTATAATAAATATTTTATGTATATTGTACATATTCAAAATTTGAAATATATTATTTTATATATACTTACAGCCCAGTTTACACGGTAAATAATTCACCTGCTTTTTCACAAACGAACTCACAAGATAGCAAAATAATCGTGCATTCCTTAAGATTTCACTAATATCAGCAATATATAACGAAATATGCAATAAATCAATAGTTGAAAATTGAAAAATAAATTTTACATATTAAATGCTTCATAATTAATTATAAAATCAAATTTATTTCCATAGAAATAGATTTTATAGTTTTTGGTGGAGGTTGAACAGCTAAAAAATGGGTCATGAATTAAAAAACGACCTAAAAGTTATTTGCTTGAGGTTAAATGAGCTTAAAATTTATACAGTGTATAAATCTGAAATAAAATCAGTAGACGCAATTAAAATATTTAACATAATGTTGATATTAAAACTTACTCATTTCCGATTTCTTTAGAAATACGAAAATGTTACAATTTATCCGTGAAAGTCCTTGAATTTTAGAAATATAAGTGAAAATTATTTGTGAAAAATCACGTAAATTGTTGTTCGTGTTAACTACGCTTCAGGTTAATTTGTTTCGTTATAAAATATGAAATCTGTGTACCAAATTTGAAAATCACAATCGGATCAATATCAATTTAGAATTAATTAATGTAATAATACGAAATTGGCAGTGTTTGACATCTATAAAGGATAGTGTTTTCAACTATTTTTCTTTTTTAATAAATAAGATAACGATGAATTATTATCTAAATTTATAATTATTTATTTAAATCTACCGAATTGCTTAAAATCAACAATTATACTTACGACTATCTAGATAACAGATTTCCCTGATTAATCAGAAAATATCTTTGTCAACGACGGCAAATTTTATTTGGATAACAGATCATAACATCAACGTTTTATAATCAACTCTAATTGTCATAATCTTCACTGATTATTCAAACTATTTGGTTTTTGAGAACTCAAAAAGTTATTTTTAATGAAGGCAGTATAATCGGTGTAAAGTTATAGTAGATGTGCTTTTATTTACATCTACTACAACCTTGCACCACCGCTACAAATAAGATAACGTGAGAATTTATATATATATATATATATATATATATATATATATATATATATATATATATTTTTATAAATATCAATGTTACGATTTGCTACCATAGTCTTTTGCCCAATATTTGCACATAATATTCCATAAAACGAAATGAATACACGTTTAACTATAACTAAAACCTTATAAAATCAATTAAAAAACACATTGAGTCATTTGAAGTAAAAACAACTAACAATTGTTTCTAAAAGTGAAACATTAACCTTAGATTATTCAATATTCACGCCATTTTGTTTAGAATAAAGAAAAATAGAGGCTTACATATCAATTAACCATGTACAAACGTACAATTGGGTTTGAAGCTCCGCATAAGCTTTAAAATAATACTTAGTGTAAAAATAATATTTGATATTTGTAGATAAAATTGTGTATGCCTAATTGGTGGTGAGTTAATAATATAAAGATAGCTGTAACAATGTGTTTACTGTACCCACGACGCAGGCACCCACAGAGGCTCTGATTCTAGCCTGTTTGACGCAGACAGAAGCTGCGCGAATGCGCTTGCTAAATCCGCATTTACTATTTCTTCATCGAACCAATGTCCGTAGAGGAATTCAATGCGGGATGAGGCGCGCATGATTTCCATGAATTCTTCGTCCTGCACCAATAAAGAAAACATAAAAGATAAGTGTAATACTTTTTACAAATTTTAAATTATATATGTATGCTTAGTATATAGTCTTTTGACTATTGGCAAATTGATTTAATACGGTGCTAATATCGACTATCGAGTGTATTACACAATCAAAATGGCTGTTAGAGTAAATTTGGCTCCAAGGGACGTTTAGCTAAACCACTTTTAATTGTAAAAATATATTTACCGTAAATCCTCGGGAATTGTTGACATCAAACGTAGACCGGGCATGTACAGCATTTCTAGTTTCTTTTAAGATTTCTATAGCTGGTGGTTTAACATAAATAATAAATGGCCTCAATTGTGGCGTCCGTAACATCTTCAATGCTTGATAATGTGGACTCAGTAGACACACATACCCTGCGTTCACAAGTGCTTTCACACTTTCCGACGAGGTGCCGTAAAGGTTACCTTTATACTCGCCATATTCTATGAATTTACCACCCTCAATATCTTCTTCCATTTTCTCCCGTGTGACAAAATAATATTCTTTGCCGTTTACTTCACCAGCTCGCAACGGACGAGTTGTATCTTGAAAAAAAAAAGTGTTCATGAATTATGCGCATTGTGGTGGCTATTCTGCTAAAATTTATTTTTATTTAGGGCTGTTGTTGTCCATTAGGACCCATAAAATATGCATAACTACAAGGAAATTAATATTTTTCCGAGTTCCGTTCGTTATAGGTTTTGTATTCGTCAAGATCATTCAATTTTTTTACTAATGACCGAATACCGAGTGTTATAAAAGTAACAATGGGCATATAACAACTTTGGATGGAGTACAAAGAATGCACTAATGGTTTTCATTGGTTTCCACTTACATGGAGTCGGTGTTTTGTATTTGTCGGGATCTGTGGCGATCAGTCGCCTTTTTAATTCATTTCGTCCAATGCCAGGCGCGCCAATAAGTACAATAGGTCGATAAAGACCCGGCCTAGGGTACAATTTGGCAACTTCTTCGTAGGTGGCAATTTCTTCGCGATCGAAATCGTCGTTTTCTGTCATGTCATACATGATCTTTTTAGTTCTAGGTTTAGATGCACATCGGGGTGATTTAGGGGATAGATTACACGCAAGCACAGGCAAAGCTGATGTACATAAACCTATTGAGAAGGATTGTATATATATACATTGGTTAATTTGCATTGCATATTAAAGAAAAATGGTATTAAAACAAAATTACACATATTTAAAATTACATACATACACATTTAAGAAATAAAGAAAACAAATATTAAAGTACCCGTTCATGCAAACCATTTCTCCATCGTTTTTATTTTCTTATTCGTATCCCATATAGCACAGAATGCCTAAAGACGTAATAAAGACGTCGAATAGACGTCATATTTCAAGATGTCATTTATTGGACGTCTTTATTACGTCTTTAGGCATTCTGTGCTATATGGGATGTTAAGGAAGTATTATAAACACAAGATATATAAGAGAGTTGAGTGAAGGCCACTCCAGTCGAGGACGGGTTTGGTGTTTGAACCCCAAAACCCCTGTCCTAGATACGGTCTTGATTCTTACCCATACAGAATTTTAAAACGTTCAACACAAAAGTATAAATAATTGATTATGACTTACCTTTTTCGTCCTCATTCTGCGTCAGACTGCGTTCATGGATAATTCTTCTTTCTTGCAATGCTCGACTTGGAATCAAACCAGCTCTCATATTTCTATCACCTTCTTTGCGAGCTTGCCACCTTTACAAAACAGTATTAATTACAATTGAACAAACACATTTATATATTATTTACCAATAAGCATCATCTTGCGCAACAATATGCAGCACGTCGCCTTTGACAAAATCTAAGCCAGCTTCCTTACACGGAATGTATGGATCATTTGTAGCATAATAATCAAAATGCGCTCGCACCCTAACTTTACTTTCCCTGGCACCAGATTTGCTATCAGCTGGGACTAGTTTAAAAGTAATAGTACCCTCTGAATTTTGCTAAAATAGACCAGAATAGTACAAAGAATCATTATAATTAATGTATGCAATACCAAAATGTTTAAAACATCTCCAGGCGTCTTTCCTTCAACATTTATGTTATTCACTTCAACTACTTCATCCCCAACATGAATTAGACCAGACCTGTCCGCAGCGCCGCCATGCATCACGCGGGCAATAACTATTTTGCCCGTTTCTTCGCATGTTTTTATTGTAGCACCCTGTATAGAAATAGTTTATTAACAATTAAACAAATTGGAACATACTTCGACAAATGAACTTCCAATATAATTTTTATAAATATTACTTTTAAAACAAGATTTCTTTATGAATATAGTAATATATTTTTGCTATTATGGTTTATATTGCGATTCTTATATATTTATATGTATAAATTGAATTATTTACGTTTAAATATTCAAATATACTTATAATGTGAATTTGTAGCGTTATACAAAATTATACACTAAACCCTGGTTTAACCGTGATAATACTGGAGCTACTTCGAATGAGTTGCAGAAAGGTTCGTCAAGTGTTGACAGATTTTCAAATTTTTAATGTGTCGTTACCGATGTTATGTGCAGGGAAACAAGTCGTCAGACATTTGACGATCCGTTAACACTTGCCAAACCGTTCTGGAACTAGGCATTAGAAATTTGACTGTCTATTTAAATTAATACAAAATTTGTATCGCTAGGATCATATTTTTGGTGTATAATTAATCTTTGAAAGAATATTAATTTGTCGAAGTAGGTTTTGGATGAACGAAAAAAGCATATAGAATAGAGTAATAGAAAATATGTAAATGCAATTTTTTCTGTTTTGCCAAAGTTGATGAGAAATGAAGCTTAAATTTTATACACGGTTACTTATAATTATACGTAATGAAAAGATATTATTATACATGTATCCTATCTATTGTTCACATTATATTTGGTAAACTATATGATGGATTAATAGATCACATGCATCTATTTCTTACGTTGAGTTAAGAATATTGCGATGCTTATGGATTATATCAAGAATATTATAGTTGACTGCTATCTGCATTCTATATGACCTGATAACCATAGCCGATTTGATTGTTTGTCAAAAGGGTCTATTTCCAAACCAAAGAGTCAGACACGGACCCTATCCTAATTTTTTTGTCTGATAGTTTGTTTATTATGAATGTTTTTTAATGCTTTGATGGTAGTTAATCAAAAACAAGAATAAACACTACGAGATTCATTAATATACTTGACAGACATGACATAAAATTCTAGCTTGATGGTAGTAAGTCGCGCTTTTGTACGACAGCTCTTGGACTATAATTGTTAGCTTACTTTATATATATATAAATAATCAATTAAAGTTATCAAAAATTGGCAAACCATTATAATATATATTATAAGATAAGAATCATGTAAAATATTTTGTAGATATGTTTTGCTTGTGAAATGGGTGTAAAGGAAACAGAATAAGATGATGAAAGTGCGCTAATGAATTAAAAAGCGAGTTGATAAGAAAAGAAGAAGTGCATGAACTATATGGTTTATATTTCACTCACCACTATTGGCTCAGCACTCTGAGCCCCAGTCTTTGCAAGCAAAGAAAGAGAAGCTATTTTACACACCTCATCACTTCACCAAATATCCTCTACAAAATTATGTAATACACTGCAAATACTCACCAAGGGTTCGTTGCTTTTCACTAGCTGAACTATTTTAATTGTTTCCTCGTCTTCGTCGACTTCAACAGGAATTTCCGGTAAATGTGGATAATAATCCTTTTGTGCTACAGCATCGTGCGCACATAATATACCCTACGAATCAATACAAAGTTTACATTTACATCAATATTACACTAAATGGACAAATAATTCTGAATACAGTGCAAGCTCGATAACGTGAACATTGTTTTTTTTTTTGCTCGTTTTTGCTATATCGCAGATGTGCTACACGAAATAAATGTTTATATGATATTTCTTTCGGTTTTACATAGAAAAGCCCCCTAGTGTCGCTCGGTTTTGCAAAATATTTTGATTTATAATGTGCTTAAAAACAAACCTGAACATGTTGCTTCTGTAACAAGTAAAACAATTCCTTGCTGTCTTCGGAGATAAGAGCCCGCTGCGATAGAACATCCAAAACATCAACCATAACATTCATAGATGTTGATAAAATGGGAAAGAACTTATCGCTCGCTCCATTGCTTAAAATTTTATTATGAACTTTAACGAGTGCATGTAACTCTTTTGACTGTAACAATTCACTTAGGAAACCCAATTCTTCTTCAGACGACGGCAGATCACTTGCATCTTGCAATGAAGATAGCAGTCTTGACAAAGCTGAAGCCATTATTTACAAACGAACTGTTTATTAAAGATAATTGATGTCTATAACAGAGAGAGAAGACATGCTAGAAGATAGCTACCTGCGAGAGAAGGATAGCTAAGAGATTTTTATTGAGTTAATCAGCAACATTAAATGGAACGCAAGAGCCTATTATCTAAAATATAATGTTCAACGTATATGCAAGACAGGCGTGCAAAACGGTTTGCTGACTAATGCATTTGCAGCACACGGTATATTTTTAATATTTTAAAAATGCAACGTTAATACTTTCTTTATACGTTTAATCTAGGAATATATATAAATATTTTGTGGTATAATTAATTCATTCATTACTAGATCATAATTTTATTTTACATTTCAACATTTGTTCAGCGATTATCATGAAACCATTAGTTATATACGTATCCAATAGAAGCTATGTATGAATTTAGCAATTTCAAAAGGGATTTTTTGTACGCTTTTTGAGAAAACTTTAAACAAAACTATAAGAAATTTTAATATCTATTAAATTAAAATGCCAAAAACTAAAAATTTCTCCCAATTTTTGTTTCATAATTATTTATATTTCTATGGTAATTAATTTCCTAAATTGACTCATGATAAATGCAGCAATCATGATCCAAACATTATAAGACAGAATCAATCCTGGTAACCATGGCCGAACTGATCTGTCAAAAATTAGCTACCCCGACTAGATAATTTTTGGCAGATAAATAAATCAACAGATGACTTAGATATGGTTATTAAGATCGTGATGTATTGTAAAACATTATACGTGCAAGAACGTTAAATATTCCAGATATTTTTATTAAAATAACGTACGGGTGCGCCCTTCAAAATAACAGCTGTTCCGAGTAACAAATGTCAAATTGTGTTAATAAACTGCCGTTCTTTTCTATTAATATAATTTTTGCAACAAAATAGCACTGGAAAAGCAAATAAAATATTAAAAGAAAACAAATTTAATATCACAATCTGAGAGTTGTTATTCAGAATCGTTTTGATAGCGTATATGCAGAGCTGGGAGAAGTACTCAAGAATTAAGTACTTTAAAGGATTATTCACAGCTAAAGAATTAGTAATTAAGCTTAGAAATTATAAGTAATAATTCCAGTTTGTTGTATGACATACAAGGTTAACGTTCGCAGCAACAACATTAATTGTGTTGCATGGAATGCTAACATTGCTTGTCATAATACAAACTAGATTATTATTTGTAATTTTCTAAGTTTAACTACTAATTGTTTCGCTGTGAACAATCCTTAACTACAAATTCCGTTAATACTTAAGTATTTAGTACCTGTATATAATTTAAGTATATATATATATATATTTTTTGTTCTGTTATATAACGGGTGCATGAAGTTGGTACCCCAAAGTAAGGCACTAATTCTAGTATCTAGTTTAATAATAAGTGCTTACTTAGTGCCTCAAGAAAATAATTCTATCTATAATATAAGGGAAATTAATTGAATGAACGATTTAATGCCCAATTTCACAATAGCACCAAAATTTATTTATATATATATTTTTTATTTTCATTAATTAGGGTCCAATTAGTGCTTATTGTGTTATTAACGAAGTAATTCGCAGTTAAAACAATGTGGTGTTATTTCACACTAGCACAAAAGCTATAATTATCATGATATTTTTCAAAATTCATATTTAGTGTCTAATTAGTTCCCTAAAAAGCGGATTTCTTACTAAAGCAGCCAGAAATAGCGTGAACTAAGGAACCAAGCTAGTGCTAAATTTATATTTTGATTACGTTATTAAACATGAATAATTAAAAAATGTAGTTAAAGATTCAAAAGCACTTTAAGTAAAAAGTACTTTAAGGACAAGTATTAAGTACTTGTTGCAAAATTACTTTAAATATTGTACTTAAAGTACAAAAAATACTTTTTTAAGTATGTGTACTTGAAGTAGGGACTTCCCAGCTCTGCGTATTAGTACGATTTTTGTAAACACACGCCAAATATATATGTAATAGACCGCGTTGGATAAAATATAATACAGAAAGAAGATACACATTGGTTTTAATAGTAAACATAGAAATTTATTCAACATAAAAAGTACATAAACACAATAGCAATAATAAAGGAACAAATATTACAGTACGGGTACTATCAAAATCACAGCTGTCCTGAGTAACAACTGTCAAACTGTGTTATCAAGCAGGTTTACGTGATTTTCTATTGTGCTATTAAACAGTAAATACTTTCGTGAAAAAAATTACTTAAATTCATTTAAAACAAAATGCGAGCCCAAACAGCTGTGATTTAGAAAATTGTGCACGTACTATATAGGAGGCAGTCCATTATTTAAATATAAGCGATATCTGTGCCTATTATAAGTTCAGTGAAACAGTAAGAATTGGAATTGGAATTGAAAATTAAATAATAGACTAGCGTCCCTAAATAATAGTTAAAAACAATGCAGAAAAAATACACATATTTTTAATAACAAACAAAAGTTTATTCAACATAAATAATACATCGAATATACAACTCAAATAATACAAAACATAAAATAAAAATAATGCTCATGCGAAAGATGTTATTCATCACGAAAAAACTTCTCACCTGGATCCCAATTTGAAGACGTTCCGTTAGCCATCACCTCAGCTGACATACTAAACAAAACACATATATATCCACAAAAATCCAACAAAAAAACATTAATTTATAGAAAAGTCAAATAATTTAGGTTAGAATAATTTTTAAATAGAACACTTATATTATGCAACGATTCGAGTACACTGCTTTCGCTATTCGCTAATTGCAATTTAACAATGTGATATCATATTTATAACAAAACAGTGAAATATGATATTTGTTTCTACAATCATGCAAAATTCGTAACATGATCCTGTCATATCTCTTTTATATGAAACAGGAAACATTAGAAGTGTATTCATTAGAAAAATAGATGAATCATAGTTAATAGACAATTATATGAGTTTAAACAATGTAATAATTACCTTAAAATAATCTAAAACATATTTTGACAGCTGAAAAGCCATGCACTTTATTTCTTCTAGTCTGTCAACCATTTACAAAATGGCTGCACACCAGTGGCGGCACTAGATTTTCTTGTTAATGGGGTCGAACGCAGAACGTAACGCAAGGGCGTGTTTTATTTTATTTTTATTATTTACACATTATTCCAAAAGTTATTAAGTTTAGTAAATTTTTGCAATATTTAAATTTTATACTGACGCGATATTATTAAAAATATTTTTATGTATTTCTGTAAACTAGATTAATTTTGCAATATTATAATATCTCGAGGAAAATGCAATCAAATGCTTTATTAATTATTTTTTATTAATTGATAATTTTCAACAATCTTAGTGTTAATAGATGCTTAGTCTAATTTTCTTTATATAAAAAATTAATAGATTTCTACAAGTTTAAACCATATAATTCACATTTACATTACGTTAAACACCTTTGAAATGTATGAATTGTTTTAATGTGTGTCTGTGTGTGTGTGTGTGTCTGTGAACGCTCTAGGGCCAAAACTGTCGAACGAAAAATTATGAAACTTCAAACTTAAGACTTGTATATACCCTAGATGTGCACCTCCTATTTTTGAAAAGAATATTCAAACCGGTAGTGCATGTTTACTCTATACATCTTTTGTTCTATCTCCAATATCACTAGAACGGTTACACTTACGGCAAATATAGTTATGTTCATAATGAAAGATAATAATATTTCGCACAACTTTTGTTTGAAAAGTTTCTTCATAAATTGTACCAGTTATGAGAAAACTGCTACGAAAAAATGGGTTGTGGCCAACGCGGGACTTTCTTTTACCTAGTTTTCATCAACATTTATTGATTATAAAAATATAATATTAGGAAATATTAATCCAACAGAAACAATATGAAAACCAAGCTTATATAAATGAATGGGTTGAAAATTATTCCAATATCAATTTGGAATGGTTTTGAAGAACTAACTATCAAAACTAACCAATTCTCTACAGAAATATTTTGAAATGTCATTTATCTAATTCAGACCATTTTGTTTTCTTGTCGAAATATTGACAGGCGCAGATGATCCGATTAATTAAGCTACATTCAAATCCATGACAACGTAAACAAGAATCTTAAAATTTTCGGTAGCGGTTTTCTCGTAACTGGTACATTTATTGAAGAAACTTTTCAAACAAAAGCTGTGCGAAATATTAATATCTTTCATTATGAACATAACTATTTTTGCCGTAAGTGTAGCCGTTCTAGTGATATTAGAGATTGAACAAAAAATGCATAGAGTAAACATGCATTGCCGGTTTGAATATTCTTTTCAAAAATAGGAGGTGCACAACTAGACCATATACAAGTCTTAAATTTGAAGTCTCATAATTTTACGTTGGACAGTTTCGGCTCTAGAGCGTTCACATACACACACACACACGCACACACACACACACACACACACACACACACACACAGACGTCACTCCGAAAATAGTCACATTCGATTCAGGGAAGCTCAAAACGTGTATATCCGTTGAAATCTCGAGTTCGATTTTTTTGGTGATCCCTATACTTACTTATTACTCTGTAAAAGAAAGTAAAAACTCAAATATCTTATTTACGTTGCCATAGTGATACCTACACTTGTGACAAATTTTATTATTTTTAAATCGAATCAACCATGAGTTACATCATTTGTTTCTTGTTTATTGAAAACAAACAAGCATTACATTGACAGTTATCTGTATGAATTAATATTTTAAATATTGATTTCTTATTAGAATACATTGTGTATCAGGTAAATTATTATAGAATCAATTTATATTATATATTTGCTTACATAATTAATTATCAATTTCAGAGTTTTACTGTGGAGTTTGACAGTTTATATGTATATTAATATCTATCTATTAAAAACTACGTAAAAGAAAGTTGAGTGCAGGCCACTCCAGATATTTTTTTAACCGTCTCTGAGCTAGCACTTGACGCCTGCGTAGTTCGGGCATAATTGTGCTTTGTTGGGCAAAATAAATACCCTCGGATTTTTTATAATATTGAAAGAATATTAAAATGAAATGTACTTTGCATTATTTTTTACAAATAGGCAAACTATAGGATAACATACTAATCGATGGGTGCGTGACTGGTAATTATTTATAGCTCATAGTGCAGCTATAGTGTTTGGTCGGGTGTCTGTAACATAATATTATTAAGATTATAATTATATTTGAACGATTTTCTATATAAATAAACAAATTGAGCCATCCACTGAATAATACGGCGAGCCAAAGGCATTAGTGCCTGCCACCTATGCTTGTTTAAATTTAAAAAGATTATATTATACAATTAAAACCAATTTGGCTACTATATATAGTCAAATGTCGAATAAATGCCTTAAAAAGTACGACTATAGTCGGACTTTTTTGGTAATATTGTTTCTGGGGCAGGAGTTAATTAAATGCAATATAGTAAAAGGTGGAAATAAATGAAAACGTTACATCATTAATAATAATTTATAGTTTATATTTATTCTTGTTTACCATACAGACATAAAATAATATACACTAATGAATAAACAATTAAAATGAAAATCTGTCAATAATAAATTATGTCGATATATAAAAAAAAAACAAGATCGTAACAGACTGCACATATAGTTTTAATGTATCGTATGTAATTGTATGTATGTAAATGCTTTATTAACATTGGGACCATACTTGCATTTTATTTTTTAAATCATGCTGCCGTATCTACAGTAGCACAGCTTCTTAGAGGATTATTGCGCACTTACTACAGAGGCTATTTTACTATTATGTTTATAATTTGTCTAACATCGATTCTATATCAATAATTAATATAATTATACCTTTATGATACACGTCATTGTCATTTTATAAATAAATATTAAATATGTAATAATTTATTAAAACCTGGATTGCGATTTCATTAGAAAAATTAGAGAATTGCACAATTTATAAATGCATTGTTGAGTTGGAAATAATATCTTCTTTTATAAGAGTTAAGAAAGGGGAGAATGTTTCTAAAAACTTGCCAATTTCACATTTTTGGTTTCTTTTCGTAAATTTTTGCATCTTAATTCTAAAGTTTATATAAATTTAAATTTTTATACAGAGATATGAAAAAGAACTTGCCAGCCAGGGTATTACCAAGATCAAACTATAACGATTAAAAATCCACAATTTTGTATATAAATTTTGCAAACGTCAAAATGATGACATTAAAGTGGTCAATAGTTTGGAAGGCACTTTCTACTCGACATCTTTTGAACACATCGAAGCCTAGTCGTCGCGTATTAATTTTTTCTTAAATCCAAAAATAAACAATTTTTTTCAAATAAAACCTCTCTACAAGTAGTAATTTTTAGCGCGAGAAGCAAAATTATAAATTCTGAAGGCCACTTTTGAAAAACACTTTTTTTTTATTCTCTTTTCGCTTATTACTTTTTACTTTAATATAATACAAGTGCATATATATTATATTTTAATATCACCTCAACAAAATTTCATTTACCTAACTGAACCTCCAAACAAACTTTTTTATTTTGGCATACCCTGAAATGGCAGGAAGGCAATTTTATAATTTTATTTTTAAATTTTTCAATAATTTGTGTCTACATTTACAAGTTCATTTTTTTTATAATATAAATTTTGTACATTATTTCATATCCTATAATCTAAACAAATCACAAAAATAAATTTTATGTTGGCTCAGTGTTTATTTTTTTTATTTTCATCGACTACTTGTCCTAACTACAATATTATAATCCTAGATACTACAGAATGAATGATTCTTGCTTAGTTATTTTTTGTCATTTTTTTATTCTTTTCTATTCAGTGTAGTTGTAGGTATGTGAATTGTGTAAATGAATGTGTGTGTGTGTGTAAGAGAGAGACAGAATGACAGCACAACAGTGGCGCCGCGTAACGGATTCATTTTGTACATAACACGGACACCTAGTCACTATTATTTTAAAGTTATAATCATCAATTGCATTTTCACTACATTGTTTTCATCATAACACAGAATATGTAATGTTTTTATGATACATTTGGCATTACTACAGTATTTTTAATGATCATAAACTTAAATGATTGTTTTTTTTTTTTTTTTGTATCAGTTAATAATTACAGAGACACGAAATTCAACTTTAAGCTGAATAATATGCATAAATAACAAAGCGAGACTTACAATATCCGTATTAAATATCTATACACATTTTACTTTGTAAATTACAATTAATAATAAATTCACTCGTCGTCGTTATTTTAAAAGGAAATAAATTAAGAATAAAACATATAACGAGACCAGATAAAACGTTAAAATACTGACGCACTTTACGAAAGTTTACACGTTTTTACTAGCAGATGTATAAATTAAATTAACAATTATACGGCGAAATATTGCACTGCTTTTAACAGACGCTTAGGATTTGTGCGATTTTCAATTTACACCAGTAAACTCTAAATAATCATTCTCAAAACTATTTACCACAAATCATACAGTTAAACTGCCATATTGAATATTATAATACTCAAAATGGCCGCCACTTAATACTAACTTGTATGTATAGTGATTTTCTGTAGTAGTTTGCATTGTGCCGCCATCTTGAACACAGATAAAAAGATGGCTGCCACTTTGTTAATTACACCCAACTGTTTTTGTTATATTTAAATCGATAATACTACTAAAAAGCACCTCTAATAAGCTTGATTAAATATCTGTTTGAATTTATGGTTTTACTGTATACTTAAAACTGTGTAATTTCTTATCTGTAACGGTTAAATAGTTGAATGATTTAAATACAACAAAAATAGTGATGAAGTAGAGTTTTCAATGATTTATTTATAATTTCTAATGTAAATTTGAGATGGTTCACACGGAGAAATACAATGCTGTCAGGTTAAATTTAGATTAGGTAATCTCAGAAAAGATACGTTTTGTGCTTATTACATGTTTAGATTTCAAGCGAGCTTGAATTTGTTATACACAATGGGGGGGAAAGAGTATATTCTATTTAGAATATGGCATTATTGCATCGCTCGTAGCGGCATGTTTTTCTTTTATTGTTTCGTGCATTTTTGACGATTGTCGCTCGAGTTGTCGGCCATTTTATTTGCACCTGACGAACAGTGTATTGTATTGTTGCTGTGTTTTAGTTAGGGAATGTGGTCGCAACATGCTGCTAGCCACTTACGATCTAATTATAATTAAACTTACAAATAAATACGCTAATTATATCAACATCATCGTCATTATCCGAATGTAAATTTTGAATTTTGAACGATTTATAATATATCTTATATAATTTTTTTTAGTATACATGTACACAACAGTCTTCCATAAGTTTTTTTTGTTTATAAAACTGGCCGAACTTTGGCTTCTAATTTCAATAAATATAAAAAGTGTCCAAAACCTCCTCTAACCACTAAAATTTTGAAAATTTACAAACACTATATTTAAAACTTGTATAATTATAAAACGACATAAAATATTGAAGTACGTTGGGAAAATATAATATCGATCTTTTTTATTATTTTACAATAGTTAGACCTAGGAATACGATATTGAAATTTTATATTATATTCGACCAAGGTACAATTTAGTCTATATCTAGTGGCTAACTATAATGTTAATATATTTCGGTAATTATACTTATCATAATAATATATAGATACATATTCTCTTTTCAATTAGTGTTTTTCGCTACGAGTTATAGTAAATTATCACAATGCACGTTTTGACGTGTCCAAGTCACCGGCCACTAGTCCCCCCTACATTCCGCCATAGGCTCCAATTTAATAGACATACCAGAATCCTTATTCGGGTCCTTAAGACTCAACCTACTCGGTGAGGTCAACTGCATCGGTTTAACAATCTCATCGATATCTTCTTGAAATAAATTCTCCGGTCTGGGACTGCTATAACTTCGCGCAGGCTTATATGTCATTCCAGATACACCTATGCCCACTTCAACATTAGGATGCAGTCCTAAATTAAGACCTTGATCAAGTGCACTGGACATTGTAAGCCCTAAAGGGGAGGAAAGTGGACTGTCTAGTCCGGAGCCAGCGGGACTTGTCATTCGGAGATCTTCAGCAGGACTTTGGGCCATACCTCGAAGTCCGTGTCCCATCGCGCCGTTGCTGGGCGGCATATGGCCAGCGAATGTTAGCGAGTTCACTAGCGAGGCTACGGGGTTGGAGTCGTGTGAGGAGGACTGGTGCTGCGCTGCTGCGACCATACTGCACATTTGCTGGCGAAGACCCTGCGCGACAGCGGCGACCGCTGCTGCAGCCGCTGCTCCAGGCGACACTGTGGGCTCTGGACCGTTGCTCCCAGGCGTTGTACTCACGTAACCCTCCTGAAATATTATTAATACACTCATATTAGTACACTATAAATTATTCTTTTAACATATACAATCAAAAAGTTTGGAAACAATTATTTTTCTGAATAAACTGAGCATGTTATTATGATACTTTATTAATCTTTAATATTTGGAAATAAATTCTGCTTTTCGTAAACGCCTTATAGAAACATATGGATAAAATCAAAAAGAAAAACTTACATGCATTCGCGGGTATGCCATATGCTGCTGTTCTTCTTTTATATGATGAGTATCTCTAAACACAACTGCGCGTATGACCCCTCGTATGTGCTCATCAGGCCAAACCCCTAGTAAAATCCTCTGAGGGCGACCTCTTCCTTTGGGCCTCAGATCCGCGCCGCCATCGGCGCTCGGTCCGAGCATGTTATGAACTCGGTTTGCGTATAGTACGAATGTCGGATAGGGGATGTCATATTTGCGTGCGGCCTGGCTTAATGAGAGACCCTCCTTGAGCACTGAGAAGATGGCTTCGGCCATGGTCTCAGGCCGCCAGGATTTAAGGGGGCCCCGTTCTCGAAACCTCAGATTGTGCACTAGACTCTGGTTCGTGTTCCAGCACTTCTGCCACATGGACTGCAGCTGGTACTGGTAGCTGTCTGCTGGAAAAGAGAAACGAAGTAGGATTAGTTAAGAAATCTTTGGATGCCATAGATGAAATTGTCAAATTGTGTTTAGTATATCCGTTATTATTTTCTTCATGTACACTAATTATTTGAATCATGTATTTTGTTATTACTTCTCATTGTTACTATGCATGCGATAATAAGATTTGTGAATATTAATTTTCGCGGGAGTACTTTTAATTAATATTCTGCACATATTATAACTTAGCTACAAGCTGTTGAATCTTTTGTTTAAATATTTCTTTTAAATCCGCCTTTTTAACTATTAAATATCTTATAAAGAATCAATTTTTATAAGAAAGCTATGTGCTGGCCACAATATATACATTTTCTTTCTAATAAAGACAGTATATGGATCACAAAAAGTATTGTATAAGTAATAATAAGTCTTGTATATATTTTTTAATAATCAATTATAATAAATAGGGTAAAATATAAATGTTATTTTCACCATTGTGATTTTTTTCCTGGAAACCCTAATTGGTATAATATACAAATACTCCGGAAAGCTATAAATAATTTATTAATAATTTTAGAAAGTTTCTGGGAAGACATAATTTAAGCATTATTATTAAAATTATGAATATGCTAAATATAATGCAAGATTTCACATAAAAAATATAATAGTCATGAGTCATTTACTTCGATTTTACCGACCATGTTTTTATTACGGTATAAACGAATTCATAATCGTGTATATTTAGTAGTTATGTAAAATATGGGAAAAATTCAGTAAATGTTGGTCAATGTAATAAAAATATATAAATATTAATAACGAATGTTTCATTATGAAAATTATATGTTTGCCCAAGTAGTATATCAGAAAACATAATACACTGAATTATATATGTATAGAATAGAGAATTTCGGGTTATCTAAATCACGAAAATAAATATTGAATATGTTCAAGCCTCGAAAATTTCTTGAATAAATAACAAAAAATTATTGGACGAATATTCAAATAAAATTATCATTACCATGTTTACATATCTTGTTTTACGAATTTAAATGTTACAGTATCGAGTTATATCAAACAAATAAAGTAATGGCTAATGTTAATGGAGTGGGAATGGGCATATTGTTGAATTTGTAAAATTTATTCGCTCGCCTTATTGCTAGTATAAGTGATGCGAACACCGGATTATTAAAAAACTAGTAGATACACCTAGTGGCCCCTGCTTTGACTGTTAAACGACCCATCTATTAGCAAATGTAGTAACTTTCATGCAATTACGTCATAGACACATTAAAAATGTATATAAAATTTACTATTACTGAAAGAGCTATATAAAAATATTGGTATTCTGCTATTTAGCGCAGATTGTCAAATAAAAAATGAAGTCCCACAGCAATGGTCCCTTTTTGGGAAATTAAATGAAATTTCGCAGCTTTAAAATTATTTTCTATACCTGCGCTAGTTTCAATATATTAAAATAAATATTGAATGCATAGAACTCGAGAAATTATTTAATTTATTTATATTTAACCAGAATTTCGTTGGAAATAATAAAAACAATTTGACAATATATAAATACTAATAATATACAAAATAATGAATACATATTTACCACTGCAACTTAAATCTGAAACAGAAGTAAAATAACATATTTATTTTAAACACAACGTAAATGATTACGAAATTCTTTATTTTCAATCAACAAACTCAGACAATAATAATTAATTATTTATAAAAGCAAACACACTTAATAAGTATAACTGTTCTTAAAAATATATATATTTTATTTACATTATATTCTAACAAATTTACGTGAAAATTAGTTTAAATTTATTTTGTTCAACAACATATAGAATTATAAAATTTATAAAAACATTTTTCGATTACAATTTTTTTTTTATTGCTTTTAATATCATGTAATAATAAGAATAAATTATTTTTGTTTAAAAGTTAATAATACAAGATTATTTTTGCAATAAATAAAAATATCCATAACATATTTTGTAATAAAATTGTAATTGTGACGTTTGGTTCTTATTATTTATTAATTGGATTAAAAATGTATTAAATATTTATTTGAACTCACTAGCTCAAACTATCTACCACTAAGATCAAAATAAATAAGAGCACCAATGTGCCCAGCTTACTGGAAGTATTTCAGTAAATTTACCCGTAAGAAAAAATAATTAAAAATGATAACGACCAACTTTTAAATGAATAAAAACAATAAAATGTGAATAAATCAGGGTTTGTAGTATATGCATTTGTATGTATATGATCAGCTGTAGTGTTGCTCAATGACGCGTAGCGTTAAAACTCCACAATCGAACAATTGTTTACTATTGAACGCTTTAAATAGGAATACACACATTTATTAACTATAGTTATATATAATATAAATAAAATCATGTTTCAAACTTGTATATTTATAATATCGGCCAACCAGGCTTTTATGCAATATTTATTGTTTATGGTGTTATAGAAAATATAACAAATGAATACTCATATAAATATACTAGCATGATCACATACAAACAATTTATATATAGAAATTTAAATGGATATTGAAAATTTTCAATATAATCCAGTTATATTCTAGTTTATAAACAACTGACCATTTATTTTAACTGGTTCTAAATTATAAAGCGTATTTGTTTCACCTAAACAAAAAAATATTTACTATACGACTTATGAGTAAATAATTTGAATTTTTGTTAAGATTTATTAGTGGCAAGTGCATCCATTTTGTATGGTTTTGGGGATTAAAATAAACCTCTCCAAAATGTATGAATTTAGTAGTATTTTATTAAATATTGTCACTTTTTGCGTAATAATAAATATATTTATTAATATTTGGTACTGTTATTTATAAAATATGCATGATTCTAAGAATCGTATCTAGAAAAAATTCTGGTTGTGCCTCTGTGGTATTATATTTTATGGTAATATCAAAATTGATCATTTTGTTTTTATTTAATAATTGTTTTATATGAAATATATATACAAAATTCATTTTAAAATCGTGTATATCTAAAAAATATTAAAAGTATTTATATGAGCAATTACAAAATTATACTTTAATTATTTTTTTATCTCTGCCATAAATTGCAGACGGATATTAAGTTACATTTGTACTAAAAAGTATTTTATTTCAATAATATATCTTGTATTATTAATTTATTTTTCATTTAAAAACTTTTATTATAAAATTTAGAAAATCAATTCTACTTTATATAAAATTTATGGTACCTATGTATAAGTATAATATAAAAATGTGCGTTATAACTTCAGTTTTATTATATCAAATACAAATTAAAATACATTATGTAACATTTGTTATAATTTGTTAATATAATCATTTCATAACATTGAATATAGAAAAATATCAAAACGATTATAAACGTCAATAGTGGGGTAATATCAAAGGCACTGGCCCACTACATAAAACGTATTATTATATAAAGTTAAATTGTCAATAAACTTACGTTAAATCGTAAATTTTTACAAACATATAATGGCCTTGCCTAAAATTGTTCTCTAAAACACATTTGGTTGGCATAGACCCTGTCTAAAATAAAATTCCTACAAAAAAAATGCAATTTTCCTAAATATAGCAAAATAATTTGGCTTTTAATGTAACATTCTTATCAAAATTACATGATTCTTGGTGAAATTTTATTTTAAGAGTGATATTAAATCAATTTTTAACATTGCAAATCATTGGTTAAATCACGGATTAAAGTGTAATTTTGTACAATATCCATGTGATATAATATTAAACATTTTAATGTGACAATACCACAGTATTTCAATGGTAAATTTGAAGAGATCAATGGTTATATGTACCATTCAAGTGTTTTAATACTAATTCTCTAAAATGGTATACAATGGTCACATTATATTAAAAGCCAATGTGTTTTAGAGGGTACAATTTAGCAGGGATATACTTAAAAATAATTTTTATTATTGCTTAACACTAATAATTACACAATTAAAGTAAAAACGTTTGTTTGTTAAATTGTCATATTATAAACTAAATTAAATATATTATCTAGCATATTCAAACAGTCATGCGGTGATTAATATTAGCAAAAACACCGCAAAATATAAACAGAAAATAACTAGTAATACGTAAGAATAGCTAATGGAATGCTAAAAAGGAAGCACAATTTTGTTGCGCTGGAAAAATACGATACGTCCTGGAATCAACGCTTTTCTTTGAATTGATGTAAAATTGATCAAATTGTTTCTAAACATTATTGTGACCTACATAAGGCACTTGTTTATATCTCGATCTCTCTTCAGCAACGGTATTAACATTTATATAAATTATTTCGTACTACATTCACCCTAGAATCATACAATATCTACAATATGGCATATTTTTCTACAACGGGTTTTTACTAATGTAGCTGTAAAATGGTATATACATATTTTTAATTGGAAAATACAATTTTACTGCTTCAATAATAAAATGTCGTTGTTAAAACATATGCCATATTGTAAATATTGTATGGTTATAGGGTGGATACATTACGAAATGTATATAAAGTTTAATATGTAAGAAAATAATAGATATGTACCGTTGCGAGAATGAGAACGAGGTATACACAATCTGTGTTATCATGTGCTACTATTATTAGCACCTGTTATGAATAGTTAAACCCTATTCAATCGTTGATTACCCCAAAATACTGCCTGAATCATAACTGAACCATTATTCGCGACGAAAATTAAAAAACGCGTTAATGAACTCGTTGTGCTGATAAGAGCATTCATCGCGGTATTCGTTCAGGTTGTTTCAAAGCTCTACCATTTTTTCCAAAGCCTGCTCTCGTATTTTCATGCTTTCCATCAGGACTTCATCACCCGTGAGATGTTTTAGCAACATCCCGATCTTTTCTTCGCATTCCATTCCTAATGTTTCAATACGCATCGTTTTCTAAGGAACCGTTTTTTTCGTCATGCAAACAGTAACCCTGAATATAGCGTGAAGTCGCGGTCATGGTAGTCGCTTCAGTCGCGCGTCAAGCAGAACCCTGGATCAAACATTGTATCATCTCATCCGTGGAATTCACAGAGAATTTTGATACCCTGGATGTCTACGATTCATTTACTTCACACAGATCGTACAGATTATCTTGCTGAAGTTCCATGAATTATACGATCGTGCGGAAGTCATATTGAACAACCTGCTGGTTCATCGCGTCGAAGATTTAACAACCCGAGAAAGACATCCAATTCACCTATACCATCGTAACAAATGCCCATCGATTGCGTTTAATCCAAGCCTGTTTTCCCGTACGCCAATATACTTACGTTGTAACCCATTAATCGCCTGCTAATACAACACGGACTGTGGAACTAATTCATCAAACACGAAATTGTACGTGAATGATTTTTCAGTACCACATATCGCGACGAAACTACCGAATTGCGTTAATAAAGTCTTTATTCACGAAATCACTTCATAAGACCCTTATGAATTGAATTTGTGATTGACGAACGGGTAAACAGAGACCGGTAAAACGCATCCCATGGGCACTTGTTGCGATGGTACAGGTGAAATGGGTGGCATTCCTTAAACTTTTAATGACACCTTCGACGCAATGAGCCAGTAGGTTGATCAATGTGACTTCCGCATGACCGTATCATTCATGGAACTTCATCAAGATAATCTGGAAGTAAATCGCGCGATCAATGCATCGTAGGCATTCTCGGACAGAGTGAGCGGTCTGTGAATACCACGGATGCAACGATAACATATTTGATCCAAGGTTCTGCGATATTCACGGTTACTGTTTGCGTATAAAAGAGTTAGAAAAGGAATGCGATGGAAAGATCGGGATGTTGCTTAAACATCGGTGTGCACGCGTGATTAAGCTCTCATGGAACGCATGAAAATACTAGACCAGACTTTGGAAAGAATTTACGAGTCAATAACCAATTTTCTAAATCTAAAATGACTGATATTTGTAATAATAAAGAATTCAAATGTTTTATAACATTTATTGTATTAAATTGTTTAAAAATAATTGTTAATGAGGTCTATAATTATATTATTGGTCACATGTCATCATTTAAGGGTTTAAAATTGATCTGAACTGTTCGTAAAAATAAAATTTAATTTGAATATATGTTAAAATATATTGCAATGTTTTATATCGTTTTTCTTTTCTTTTACAAATTCCATTTTAAAATTATAGCTAAAGGGTTGAAAATTGAGTGGGTTGAAAGGGAATGTTTATAAAAATTGAATTAAAATATATCTTAAGTTATATTACAATTTTGTTTTGTGCCCATATTTGTACAAAACAAATTTCATTTTAAAATTATAGTTAAAAGGTTGAAAATTGATAAGAAATGAATGTAAATCAATTCATATGTGTTAAAATGTATCTAAATTATATTATTATTTTGTTTTATGTAATTTTTTTCGTGAGAAATCTAATTTGTAGATATGGGGTGGAAAATTGATTTGTTTACAATCTAAAAAAGAAATTAATTTAAATGTGTTAATTATAACTAAATTATATTAAAATGTTATTTTCTATCATCATTTTTTTGTAAAATTTATCAAAATTTGTATGTTTATGTAACAAAAATAAATAAACTCATTTGTGCGAAACGATGTGACGAAATATGAAATGAAATTTGATGTAATATAAATAATAATCAAATCAATTTATATTTATAGTGGTTAGAATAATTTTGGTTTATCAAATAAAAATATTATTCGGAATTAAATGTATTGTTCCATCGAACAAATTAATTGAGAGTATTATTGGTAAAATATTTAATACTTAATTAATAACTGAATTATTTAAATCATCAAAACAATTACTATTCACGATTAAATCGTAATGATTTTTCGTATTACAAAATTGCCGCTATTTTGAAATAACAACTTGATTTCGACTCGATAGCATTTAAATATATAATTAATATTGTGAATATTAAATTTAAAATTATATTTAAATAGAATTAATGTAATTTAATATACAAAACATACTAGATTTTACACAGTAATGTTGAATTATTTTATAAGTCGAATGTTTTATTTATTCTTAGGAATGTTAATATAATAAGAATAACATATTTCAATATTAATTTTATTACATAAAAATTCCAAAGAATTAATATAAACTAAAATACTATAATATACGCGCGCGATTCTGATAACTTTAACTGAGTCATCTGTTGACACATTTATCAAAAGTTAGCTATTTGGACTAGTTAACTTTTGACAGACAGTAAATCAACAGCAAACCCAGCTATGGTTATCAGGATCTCATCCGGACTGTATTGTAATTGATTGTATACCTACTTTCAAGAACCAGTAGCGTACTAATACATTTTTATTAGAGATAACCAATCTCTATACTTCATTCTTGTTAAATTGACAATTTTACTTGAATAGATTTTACAAAACTAAGAGCTAAATTCAGCAAAGTTTTCGTTAATTTTACAAAAATAAATGTAGAACGCTTAGGATTAATTTGCTTAAATAACAAATTATTTCTTATTGTGTAAATTAATTCTATAGAAAATTCATTCTAAATATACGGAAATATTGGCTCAGGCTACAGTGTCTCGGTATCAACGATTAAATCAAAGGTATAAAAACTATAGTTCACAAAAAATCTATATAATCTGGTACCTGGTGAGGTCGTTTAAAAATAATTAAATTAATTGACAGCTCTAAATAATATCACATAAAGACAACTGGGGTAAATATTTATTAATATCAAACTTGAGGATTAATGGCATATAAAAAATATTGGTTCATAAAAATAATCTGAATTTAAAATCAATATAGTCTCTGCTGAAAGTTGCGTTAAAAAGTAATGACGTCATCAACGTGAACTACAGTTGAACACTTTGCAAGCATAACAAAGAAACTGTCCGTGTTGTTGCATATTTTTGATAGATTCGCACTTTATTAAAATGTTTCCTATATATATATATTTGTACGAATATTAAAAGGGTATATCGATGATGGTAAAAATAGAATACGTTAATGTACCTTTTAAAATATTTGCATCATCATATTAATAGGTTAATCTGTCGAAAAAATGCTACAGCACGAACAGTTTCTTCGTTATATTATTGGAAAGTGTTGCCTGATTTGTACGTTAGTGACGTCACATTTTGTTGCGAATTCAATTTAAATGCCACTTCATAATATTACATAAATAAAATTGAAGTTAAAGTTTTTTTAACGTATTAGCGCTCGAATTATTATATTTATTTCATATTAATTATTTAGTAGTACTAAATATGTACTGATGGTCCGTTGGGGTTAATATCAAATTTCGAAATTAATTGTATATTGTCACAATACTACATTATCTACAATTTAAAAAAAAACCTCAGGATTTTTGAGTTATTTTACAATAAATTGCATCCCTTTATCATGTTAATACAATTGATCAATTCCATCTATCATTAAATTCCTAAATTCCTTAATAATTTACGCAGTATTATTTAAATTACAGCTATTATTATCGAAATACAATGATACAATACTGTGCTTTTTGCAAAAGGCCCACCACCACCTGAATCCGGAAAGCCCGGTAAACATGAATTCCGGATCCCGTGTCCGGCGGAGCTTTTCAACAAAATTAAGCACAGCTTTTAGAGACTTTTTGGTTCTACGATTATACGGTGTCATGGACACATCACAACAAAATTCCAGGACTGCATTTTCCTCGCTAGGCAATAAGCCGGCCTCTTCTAGCACGGCCATACGTTTCGATTTACCCAAAATATTATCGTACAATGTCCCTTTTGGGATACCATATTTCGCGGACGCTTGCGTAAATCGCATTTTTTGTTTTACTACCGCGTCGATTGCTTCTTTTAGTTGAGATTGTGTCCATGTGGGTGCCTTGAGTTTCAACATACTGGGATAGTCTAAGCGAAAACATAAAATGAAAAAAATATTGGAGCGGTGACTACAAAAATATATAAAACTGCAAAAAATATATGATTAAAGGTTGGATTAAATAGGTGAGTAAAGAAGCGAGCGATAAATAAACAACAACAACACACACAACAATCAAAATGGATGAGGAAATTGGCCGCCATCTTAAATAATTCTCTAGGTTATATACCACATTTCCATTCGTAAAATGAACTAAAATTGTCATCTTCGGCCGCCATTATTATTTAAGCTACCTAACGTTTGTTGGGGTTTTCGTAATTTAAGGGGGTATTACTCTTTCGACGGCCTATTTCAGACGGTTTTCAGGAAATTTTTTTGTGGGTAAACTAAAACACTTGGGACCTTGAGCTTTTTTGCATCTTGTTTATTACTTCTTGGAGTACAAAATGTATATTTTTTTATGTATGTGGTCCATGTCGATCCGTCTCAAAATGGCGACCATGTCCGGCGCCTCAGTCTGTGCGGCCGGAAAGGTTTTGGCACTTTCCGCTATTTGAAACTTAAAATCGAGTAGGTATTATTAATCTGCATTAAATTCTACGGAAATTGAACCTCTGTCGTTGCAAAATATTGAAAATTGGATTTTTCAGAGCGCCTCAAAGTTGAAAAAAACAGGCGAAAATTGAAATTTTTGTTCAGACGGCTGCAATTTTCTCATTTTTCGATAAAATGTTTCGCCCGAGGGTCAATTTCCGTAGAATTTAATGCAGATTAATAATACCTACTCGATTTTATGTTTCTAATAGCGGAAAGTGCCAAAACCTTTCCGGCCGCACAGACTGAGGCGCCGGACATGGTCGCCATTTTGAGACGGATCGACATGGACCACAAACATAAAAAAAATACATTTTGTACTCCAAGAATTAATAAACAAGATGCAAAAAAGCTCAAGGTTCCAAGGGTTTTAGTTTACCCACAAAAAAAAATCCTTAAAACCGTCTGAAATAGGCCGTCGAAAGAGTAATACCCCCTTAATGATTATAATTTGTTTACATAATAACTATGTGACAATTTTGTATATAACTCTATTAGAATGTTGTGGCAGCTCAATTTCATCGTCCAAAACACCAAAACTAGGCAAAAATACACACAAACTATCAAACAACTATGAATTAAAATTCAAACAAAAAACATTAATTAATTAAAGTTTGCGCCAAAATTTAAGTTATCTTGGCACCCCGCATGTCATGGCTCTACTGCTGACGACGCCCAACGCTTTCGTGTGGCGCCACAGGGTCATGACGGGTATACGAAACCGTTCCGCAGCCGGTTTGATGGGCATTCCTTTACGCACTAGGTCTACAGCTCGTAGAAGATCTTCACGGGACCATCGTGAATTTGAATTTATCTTGGGTTGCTTTATACAATCCTCTGAAAGTAATTTTTTTGAGGTTATGATATCGATGTTAGTTCCTAGGCTCGTCAGTAGATGGTACTTAAGTCGTCTTTTGTATTATTAGTTAATTTATTTTATAATAAATTAAAGAACTGTCGAAAATGTTGTATGAATTTAAATCTTAAATTAAATTAACACGTTTTCCATTATACTATGTGCCCATGTCATATACAGAATACAGTCTATTCCGTATTATATTAATAATATAATTTTTATTTGCTGCGATTACATGAATTTGGTCTAAATGTGTTAACCATGTAATTTATTTTGTTTTTGAAAAAATATAACGTAAACAAATACGATTTGAATGTTTTTCATTGCCATAAAAATAAAATAAAAAGTTATATAATGGACATTAGGTCGATCGAACAATTGATATAATAAACAAAGTGTTAATTTACCAAGTTGCTAATGAGATGTAAGTTTAAGCGGACATGTCGAATTAAAAAATAATTTATTTTCGAAAAAAATGTGATTGTTACTTGATGACCTGATGCGTAACTACAATAAGTCAAATTATAAAAATAAAAATAATGAATACATTATTTAACAATAACAGAAACATAAATTACTGTTAGTTATCTAAACATCATACTATATTGTAAATAATTGACTTATTATTCAATTGTGTATTTTTAAAATAAAACTTTATATTCATTTGTTCGACAATCACATTTTTAATCTTAACTAAAAACTATTTTCATTAAAATTAATGATCAAAGTCGAAATAATTTGCAAAATTGTGATTCATACATTTGTTCGTATAGATTTTAAGAAAATCGCTGTTATCTTAGTAAAATTGGTTGAATATTAATTTGATTATGATTCGAATAATTAACTAAATCTTTTAAAAACTGTCTTAAACCTAAATTAATATATTTTTCTTCCTGTAAAATCATTCACTCTTACAATCTCACTATGAGTACCCAAATTTGTCCCACGAAAAGAAATGTTGAAGAGTAAAAAAGGAAAAGGGAGGTTAAGGAGGGCAATAAAGTTAGTTCCAATGGTTGGCGCGAGATGTGGCTCGGTGTTCTGTAAAGAGATTCATCTGGCGGACGTTGCCGCAAACACTTACCGGCTATCGAAGACGTAGAGGCGCCGAGCCAAGCATGAGAAGACTCTAATAACTTGGCCTGCAACAAAAAAGAGAAAAAGGCATACGTTAGTTTGTCATTCGTAGTCTTTGAAGTTTTGATTTATTTAGCACAACTAGTCGCATGTTTTTGGATTGAAATTGGCTGCAGTTGTGTTTAAAATTAGATATTTAATATTATTTTAGTTCATGTTATGGATTTTTATAATTATTGTTTTACTCACACTACGGCCGCTTTTATGTTTGATATATTTATCTAGACAAGTCATCTAATTCCAATGGAATTGTTGACAGTTTTAAACGATCTGATTTTGAATTTAATCGTGTACTAAAATAATCAGTAACATGTATAATTTTACCGTTTTTCTCTCAGTATATGTGACTATATATTTTATTATAGATAAGTGTAGCTTAGAGATTCGTAATTGATGTTATATTTTTATGTAACAAAATATGAAAATAATTCTACTAATAAATTACGTAAAGTAAAACTAATTTGTCAATCTATAGTTAATAATAGCGAATTTTCTCCGACAATTACACTACAATATACAGTAACAATGCAATAATTTTCATATCAAATATAATTTGTATAATACAAATCACATAGGTGAATCGTTATGGAAAAAAAGACAAAGTGAGTTTAAAAAAAGAGAACATCACAATTTATTTTTCACCATTGTCCGTTTCGTTACAGATGGCCGGTAATGAGCTGTTTAAATAATTGATCACAATCAAATTAATGTTTAAAACAACATACGATGTTATTTTATTATTTCTCCATGATGCACGCGATTTAATATATATTTAATGTACATGTGTGTACGTATAATGTTTGTTATGTTTGTACATATGTTTGAGATGTAACGACTGTCGCTATTGGCTACAAAGGATATCCGTTTTAAAAATAATAATCAATTAGTTTATACCGTGAAGTTATAGTTACTTTTGCAAGTTGCAACATGTTTTAATTTTGCTTTAGGCTACGAACATATTTTATTATATAGTATTATTTGATGCACACACTTTTTTAATAACGCGTTTGCGACCATTGAGTAGTGACGTGCACAAATACTGCACTACTGCTGAAAACAAAAAATATATACTTTAAAAATAACTCGTCCTAAGACGGAAATATAAATTTCATGGTTTAAATACATTTAGTATAACGCTTATTTAATAAATTAAATATGTCGATTTCATAAAATATCAATGTAGCCATAGAGTTATGTGAGTTATATTAAAATATGAGATGTTACAGGTGCACAACCGAACTCTTAAGTTCTATATGTGGTAAGGTGAGCTAAAAATATTCGTGTGAAATAATAAATGTTGTACAGAGAAATAGCGTCTATTTGAAAACACATAAATAATTCACTGAGGTAAACGTCCCAATGTCCAACCCCCCATTGTGCCACCACTGTTATTCCAGTCTATTTTGTCTTCTTTTATACATATATAGTGTTGTGTGACGGTGTGCGCATGCGTAACTGTCACATAAAACAGTTGAAAAAATGACATATCTGTTTCTTTCCGCGACAAGTGACAGTCGCCCGCCACAAGCTGTCTTGTTAAAAATATACAAGGGTAATTACACGTTTGTCTAGTCGATGCAATTGTGCTTGCATTCAACGGGATGGGGGCGCTGCTAGAGGGGTGCTATGCCCTCAAAATCCCCTCTTATGATTATATAAAATGTGATACAGTTATTGGTCTGCAATGCCATAAGTTTTGTCATTTGCTTTTTACTTTCTTTTAAAAAGTAATAAGTAAGTCTTGTATACATGAAAAATTTCGAACACGTATATACACGTTTTGACCTTCTCTGAATCGAATGTGACTATTGTCTGTCTGTGAATGCTCTAGGGCCAAAACTGTCGGACGTAAAATTAAAAAACTATTTTCGGAATGACGTCTGTCTGTCTGTGAACGCTCTAGAACGTAAAATTGTGAATCTTCGAACTTAAGACTTGTATGTGCACCACCTATTATTGAAATGAATATTCAAACCGGAAGTGCATGTTTACTCTATGGATTTTTGTTCTATCTCCAATATCACTAGAACAGCTGCACTTATGGCAAAAATAGTCATATTACGCACAACTTTTATTTGAAAAGTTTCTTCAAAAAATGTACCAGTTGCGAGAAAAATGCTACGAAACAATATAAATATCTTGTTTATGTTGCCATGGATTCGCATGTAGCTTAATAAATCCGATCATCTGCGCTTGTCAATATTTTGACAAGAAAACAAAATAGACTCAATTAGATAAATGACATTTCAGAGTATTCTTGTAGAGTATTGGTTAGTTTGATAGTATATATATATATATATATATATATATATATATATATATATATATATATATATATATATATATATATATATATATATAGAGAGATAATTACGTAAATGAAAGTCGAGTGCAGGCCACTGCAGATATTTTAGTTAAAAACTTTGCAAACAAAAGTTACTAGAAATTTTATTATCTTTGACTTTTATAAGATTCATTTAAATCATGTCTTTTTCAAAATATGTAAAAAAATAAAGACGCCAATGTGTAACCCCTACAGAGATGCAGTACATTCAGCAAAAAGACTATTAAAACTATTATTTTTATTAAAGCTATTAAGTGGTAAAACAAAACTTTAAAACTAGCGGATTTTGACCTATTTCATCAGTACTAGCTTACCGTATTATTTTTTGGTTTTGGAATTCATCCAAAAATAAAATATTTGGCTTACAAAAAAGGCAATAAAAACTGCAGATATCCCTGTAAAAAAATTATTAAAAAAATTGAATATTCTTACTCTTCTGTATATTTTAAATTGCTTAACATTTATAAAATGCATCTTTGCAATTTGGTAAAACGTTCACAACTAATCGAATTATTTTTGTTTGTATTTTATATTATGACTAATTATGTAATTTATTTGCGATACGTATTTTTACCCCGTCGTACAAGTACAAGACAACTATAGTGTTTGGTGTGTCTGTAACAGGCAGGGATCAAAATAAAAAAATCATAACATTTTGACGTTTGATCGAATGCAAACCTAGGGAATTAAAATTTGAAATGTTGGCTCTGTAATAGCAGAATTAGAAGTCAAAGAATGCGAATTAAATTGTTCATTATTTTGTATACTGCTATAATGAAATCCAAATATTGGCGCAATAACATCTGTTAAATACATATACGTTTACGAACATTTAAAAAAATTGACTAATCAATAACCAATATAATTTGATTGTCAATAAAGCAATTGAACCAAAGTTAATATGAAAATAGCCTAATTCTCATATTAAATCATGTCCAACCATTTATTCCGTAGACAAAGTTAGATAGACGGGAAGTTGTAGTAGATGAGGGTAGGGAGATGAAGAGGGGTGAAGTTAGAAACAGCAGGCAATATGTCGTGTGACAGCGTCATAGAATATTCACAAGGTGGGCCGGGTCCAGCTCTAAACAATTCTATCGAATTATCGGTCCCAAAGCGCGCACGACAAATGCATGTGTTTCCCCTAACTCTGCCTGAACAAGACACACTCTTTACTCTACTACCAACCACAAAAACATCCTCTAAAGATACTAATACACGGTTTGAGTTATAAAAGCCTAAATTAGTGACTCAATGATAATAAATAGCATATTAGCTATAACGAAATTTAACTGTTAGTAATCACTTCCTGAATAACATATACTGTAGTGGCTTAAGCTATCGTACAGTAAACAAATGTGGAGTGGCATTCGCTCGACAATTATTGCATTAAAAATAATAAAACTCTAAAATATTAAATAAAACAATTGATTTCATTGTTGTGTTTTGAATTGTTTTATGTTTGTCAATCACGTTTGTACAGATGTATAAAGTGTCTCTTCAAAAACCAGTGGTTATATACATTTTCTTCTTAAAAAAAAATTAGAAGTTATAAAAATGCAACGAAATGCAGTACACACCAAGACCTTGTATATGATTCACTAGCAGAAGTATATTTTATTACCGTTAATCTTGTTTTCTTAACTGCAAATGCAAATAAAATGCAATAAAAGTAAATATGTTTTTGGAATTGGTACAATGAACATAAACACGCAGTGTTAGTATCGCTTGTTCATGTAAAATTAAAATGGTGACTAGAACTATGCACATAGTATAAAAAGACAGTTTAAATTGTGTTGTTATAAAAATGAATGTGGACAACAATATAAAATGGTATACATTTTTGGTATGAATAGTACAGTACGTTGTTTACAGTGAAGTTTTCAAATGTCACGAATGAGAAGTGAATTTTAAATAATTTAGATGGTTTAAATATGTATGGAGTTAGTTTTGGTATACTTATAAGATAATAGGATACATCAATTATATATTCAAAGAAAATTGCAATTGTTTCGTTGTTGTAAAAATAAAGAAAAACTAAAAGAATAAGAAGTTTAAAGAAATCAAATGTAATTGCTAGTTTGCTGTAAATATTTATGTATCATGTACACTCATCATTTATTATCTGTGATTAAAGGAACATTCGTAGTTTCTCATCTTTTAAAAAAGGAAATATTAATTAAATACGGAGAATTTCTTTATAAAAATATGCCGTGTGCAAACACTTGACGTTCCTGTTTTGATATGTTACGGAGTTTTATATTATTTTATTACAAAATAAGTGTGCACCTATTATATACATATAAACACCCAGATGTATGTGAATGTATATGTAGAACGCTTTATTAATATTTTTCTATGGTTACTAAAATTAAAAATTCAATTGGCACTGTTTTATTTTTAAAAACTACGCAATTAAACGCATAAATAATTATTAAACATAAATATATTATAAGTGAATAATGAATACAAAAATAGAAGTGGTACCTAAGTTCAATATATATTGTATGCGAATTGTAAATTTTGGATATTTTAAAATTCAAAATTATAATATTTAATAATTTGTTGCGGGCTTTGGGTTAACAATATGAAAAAATCTTATAGATATAAAATATCTTAGATTAATTAGTAGAATTTGTGGGTGTTATAATTATTTTTATAATGGCAGTATAAAGGGGGGCTTCATATTTTGGGGCCCTATAACTCGGGAAGTATACGGGCGGATTTAAACTGCGAGCGGATTCAAATAGGATGCCAAATAATATGTGTAGCAAATTTGGTTCAAATCGCTTAGGTATCTTCAGAGGAGTAGAGAGCACAAATTAGGTCGAGGTAGCGACGACTAACATCCAAGTATATAAGTTATATATATATATATATATATATATATATATATATATATATATGTATATATATATATATATATATATATATATATATATATATATATATATGTATATATATATATATATATATATATATATATATATATATATATATATATATATATATATATATATATATATTTGGATTCAGACATTCAGAGCGACGAAACAAACACTTTTTCTTAAGGAAATTTAATTTAATCCGAGAATGTTAAACACACGGCGAAATATAAAATTCGCATAAGCAGACAATTGGGAACCTAGAATTTGGAAATTGCAAAGGCAAGCAGTAACAAAAAATTAAGTTGTACATAACAACGATGGCTTCGTCTAAGAACGTAAAACTGATATTGGTAAATAATTAAATTTCGTTTAACTAAAGCGGAATTGCTTTAAATTTGAACTACTGGGAATTGCAAGCTGTTTAAATAACATTAATAGAAGAACTCATATTATTCCTAAAACCAATACGATAAATACTTTATAAACATATGTAGTCGCATGTACTTGTATATAAAATGCAATGACAAGAAGAAGAAGACAATCGAGCCAAACCTAACCTATAACAAACGATGCAACGAATCAACATGGCTGTCACACTGTGACACACACACACACATACATACATACATGCATGGTATGTGTGCATAGCCAACTAACTGGAAATGAAATATGCACGATTCCAGGTAAGAACGACTGCTTGTGAAATATTGGACAAGACACACACTGACAAGCAAACATCATAGAGAAAAGCAACCTAGTAAATAAGAAGGCCGCACCGCGCCTACTACAACTAAAATGTCCGCAAAGAAAACACGTTAAATCGCACATATTCATATTTTTGGCGTAGCCATAAATTTAATTGCATATTTTACGTATGTGCGTTTATGTGAGTCACCTTATTACATTCGATCCAAGTACTTGTACGAAATTATTTTCTATTGCTTTTCACGAATAATATGTATATTTATAGAAAGTAATTATTTTTAATGTTCATTTGATTAAAACATGAAAATACACTCTTGATTCATACATATACACATATTACATTATATTTAGGCTAGGCTAACCCGTGGGCACCGCTTGCCCATATCATATATCAGAATACAGTCCACTTTTCATCGATATTATAATAATTATGTACAGATCTAATTGTATATGTATCCGGAACGCAATCATTTTTTACTGTTAAATAATTGTTCTTTACTTTCTTTAACGAAGTAATAAGTAGGTATTCTAATCACGTTTTTACCTTCCCTGAATTGAATGTGACTATTTCCGGAATGACGTCTGTGTATCTGTGTGTCTGTCTGTCTGTGAACGTTCTAGAACGTAAAATTGTGAATCTTCAAACATAAGACTTGTATATGGTCTAGAGTGCACCTTTTATTCTTGAAAATAATTTTCTTACCGGAAGTACATGTTTACTCTATGCATTTTTGTTCTATCTCCAATATCACTAGAACGGCTGCACTTATGCCAAAAATAGTTATGTTCATAATGAAAGCTATTAATATTTCGCACAACTTTTGTTTGAAAAGTTTCTTCAAAAACTGTACCAGTTACGAGAAAACTGCTACGGATAATTTTGAATATCTTATTTTTGTTGACATGCATTTATGAAATTAATTTTTATTAAATCTTATCAATATGCTTGATAATATTTTAACAGAAGCAAAATAGAAATAATTTATGTTATTTTACACCCGTTAACACAAATAGAACGACTGAGAACGTGTTAAATATATATATATATATATATATATATATATATATATATATATATATATATATATATATATATATATATATATATATATTAAAGATAAAATTGAATATATTGTTAAAGTAAATATTAAAGAAGCAATATATATTTTGTGTTAAAAAAATAGTATTTGATAACGTCAAAAAATAATATGCTATATGGTACAATTTCAGAGTATTACTCTGGAGTATTGGTTTGTTTAAGAAAATCGAGTGCAGGCCACTCGACAATTTTATTAATTCATTTTCGACGTTTCGGCATTTGCTATGCTTCTTTCGATTAAAATGGATCGTCAGGTTGATAGAATTTATCACAGCAAGTAACTTATTTTACTTTTAAAATTGTACAATTTTCAATTCGTCGTGCAGAGGTAAAATATAATTAAAATTGGTATATTTAATCGTGAAAAAAAAACAATTTTTCATCCTGGACTAATATACTTTATAAGCGTTATTGCTGCGTATTGAGTGACGCCGTCAATAAGCTATATTCTAAGATTGAGCGGAATAATTTATAGGGAGATATTAAATGGAAAATGGTGTTATTTAAAAAGACTGCATTCTTTTTATTCTCGTCAAGTCAAGTTTTGCAACAGTTGTAAGTTTTCCTGTTCGGAAGAAATGTGCGATTAAGAAGCACGACATAGTTTCATGATAAGACCAAAAAAATGGTCAGTAAAAATGAGAGATTTCAGTTGGAAATGGTGCAATTTCAATTTTCTTTAAACTATCGCGTGTGTCTTACACAGAGTCTGCTGGTCGTCCTTTTGTTATGCGAAGCTCGGAGTGGAATGGATAGGATAGAGGGAAGGAAAGCATCCAAGAGATATTCGTCATGTCTCGGCACTCGGCTTCAGTTTTGCAACAACCGAAATAGTTGTTCTCTTGACGGTGGCGGACTGGCGGAGCAAGCGTATATCAGAGGTGTAATAGTTATTGCTTTGTTATTGTCGTCAAACTTCTGTGTGTGTACCAAAGTTTTAAGCTTTTGGTTCTCGTCTCCGTTGATAGATGGCACACGATGTCGTACATATATCATGCCATACCACCGCCACCACCACCGCGACCACCCCAGGTCAAATCCATGAAATTCTGTTCCGAGTTGTCTGACTGTGTTATACTTAATAGAACTGTTCCTTTTGTAAGATTGTAAATTTAAAGCATTTTTAGTCTGTGGGATCTTAAAAATAATGTAGTTTTGGCAAAATTAGGATATATTGCTTCAAATTTATGCTATGATATTGCCATGAAACAATAATTCAAGTTTTATAAAAACTCCTATTCTCTAAATCCTGTCTACTTTTTCTAAAAAGTAGCAAGAGTTCAACTGAATACATTTGTTTAAAAACGCTTTGGTCGCCTTCACTTGACGTATTTATACTTTTACTCAAAATTGATAAATAAAGAAAGGTCGTACCCGAAATACAATACAAGTTTAGTAATTTAGAATGTTTGTGCATTTAAACCTGTATTAAATTTTCTATTATAAACAACGATGATTTACACAAAAAAAAAGTGGTTGATCCTCTTTTGAAAAGCAGTCAGTGCGTCGGATTCATCTGCGCTCTGTGTATGTGTGTCTGTGTGTGTGTGATTCTATATGTGGGATAAATAAAATGCATATCGCAACAGATGAACGGGCGGTGACCGCATTTTAATTTAGTTTCGGAAGCGGCCGTCCAGTGTCCGGACGCAGGGCGCTCTGCTCGCACGTTTTATAATTTATCGTCAACTAAAAATATTCATAATTGTGAACATTTGTCACAAACCGGAGCTTATACACTACAAAACGATTAAAAATATTTTCCCTCTAACCATAAAACATTTTTAGTTACACAAAATAATACCAAAAGAATATTCTACATACACACACATATACCATAACATGATGACATTCGCGTTTTACTTTTTCAGTTCTTTTTTATATGAATTCGCGTTGTGTTAACCGGTCACTGATGACGTCATTCATACATATAAATATATATATAAATATATATATATATATATATATATATATATATATATATATATATATATATATTAAATTAACACTAAAATTATTGTGTTGATGAACGTAACACGTCATCTCTTGATAATTAAAAAGTCCAATAAGTAAATTTTCTTTGATTTTGATGAGTTAAACATTGAAATGTAGAATTGTGTGTGCTATCGGCGTAAGATCAGAGAAGAAAGCACAAGAATGCGAGTTTCAATTTGCTACAACGAAATTTGTAAAAATAAATAAAGAGTGTTTATTGGGCCGGTGGCGTGGCTATGAATAGAGCCGTTCATTTTGCAGTGAATTTCACGCAAATTGTTTTTGCATCGTGAAGAAAGAAGCGTGACGTTTGATTCGGTGGCGGCCATTTTAAACATCCGTTGTATTTTAATATTAGAGTAAACAGTTGGCGGCCTCCGACGCTCTTTCAACTGTCATTCCTCTTTATATGTATTGTGATATGTTGCAACTGTTTGAGAATTTAATGCACAAAATATAAGAAATTCGCAGCGTCGAAAATTATATCATTAACAAAGTTGATGGTTTAATTTAAATTTAACATATATTCTGCTGACATAAATTCTGAAAGATATCAGTCAGATAATTGAATATGTATACAAATTGGAAAAATGGAATAAATGTAGTTTGTAGTTCATGTTTGTATTACAGTTAGAATTGACCTCTTCCTCAACTTATGATAAACACTGGATGCTTATTTCGTATTCCATCATTTCAATCTATTCAGCAAGTCATATTATAACCTAGGTTTAACCTTTGACCCCTGTAATTGTATACCAGAGTACACGCGGAAATGTACACTAAACGAATTCTAGTTACGCAAAAATATACTTATACGAGTTCATATTTTACATAGAGATCGCATTGAAAGAAAGGAAACTCACGAATCATCAACTGCGTGTTGTGAAATTAATGAACTGATTGCAGAAAAAAGTGCGTACATCATGAAAACTGATGATTTTCAGTCATTTACATTCCTAATAGAAAATTATACTTCACGCAATTTCTTTTATTTGAGAGTATTTAAATTAATATTCGTGAATTAGAAAATTTAGCAAAAAAAAGCTGGAATGACTCCTTCTACTTTCTTATATTATCACTAACTATATATAAAATGCTATATTTTGTATTAAATTGATTCTACGATTACTATGCATATTATGTACATGTAACATGTTTTCAGTAAATGGTATATTACCGGAAAATATTTGTAGCTAGAAATATTAATATCTTTAACAATTATACGAATCGCTTTTCGTAACTCATGTCATTCTCGAAATATTGAAAAAGTAACAAGAATAATTAAAAAAATAATAATAAGACGTTCTTTTTCGGGACTTTTACAGATCTTAAGTTTAAAGTTTCATAATTTAATCATCAACAGTTTTTGCTATAGAGGGATTATAAATATACAGACAGACCCACAGATATTATTACAAACATTCAGAAACGATTCTCAAATCGTGTATTTCCGCGGTTAATTATTTAACCTGATTATAATACGTTCGTCTAAGTCGATGGCCAAATTATTAGGGATCCATTTAATTTTGGTATAATTACATTATAATGTAACCATAAAATAAAAGATGTTTTACGTGTTCTTAACTTTCAGTTATTATTTATAAATCTAACGGGAGCCTGTAAATATTAATGGTTTTTAATCAATTTTAATTGAACATTTCGTCGATAATTTTGTATATATATTTTGCACACTTTGCTGGAAGACCAGTGAAATTATCTTTCTTTTACGACGATCCTAATTTTTTGTTAGTTAATTATAAACTGTGCGACTCTTTCACACACACACACACACAACAGGCATATGAACTCGTTGAATAAGTATAGATTAATTTGTGATAATTTCAAAGTTATGTTGTATATTTTGGGTAAAGAAACCAAAGTTTAAAAGCAGCTGTAAGCCTGGAGATAAACTAATATAGTTATATTATTTATTATAAATTTGAAACGTTTTAAGCATTGTGATCAAGGGTGTATATAAGTTGTGTAGTGTGAATCAGGCTTAGTAATAGACCTGCTCATAATCCCTGATTGAACGCCTATATATTCATGTTGTAGAGGAACAGGAATATTACATATATCCTGGACATCGAACCACCAGGAATATAGGCATAGTACATACATGCATATTAGCCTTTATAACACACACACACACACACACTAAAGAGAGACAGAGATGAGAACCACAATGGACCATACATCCTTGTCACTAATATAGAATCACACACACACACAAACAAATAACTAACACACATAGATAGGTATTACATATCTCATATACTGCATATATTTGTTTGTCCATGTGTCCATGTGTGTGTGTGTGTATGTTCATATAGATATAAATTGTTTATAGTGTTGACTATGCTCGCAGTATGTATGTATGTATGTATGTATTAATGTTGAATGTGGGTGAATAATTCCGGGTATGAACAAGCGAGCGCGAATGGATGAAGGGGGTTATGATTACTATTGTCAGATGCATAATATTAATTAGATTCGACTGGCGCCACCAGACTACTTAATTCTCATGCGCGCTCGTTTTCGTCTTATTTCACAGTTTTTCTTGTTTTCTGTCTAACTTCCAACCGCAGGTGAATGACTCAATAGATCCCCCATTCATCCATTATTTAAAAATATATAGAACTTCGTCAACTTTGTTGCCAAAATTCATATATAAATCTACACTTCCGTTCATATTTAATTGTCCACGATATTGAAGCAATAACCATACATTAATACAGGCACCAGTTAGTTTAAGAATACATCTTTATATTTACTAATATTTATAGAGATAAACCAAATTTGTGTACAAACTATATTGTCAAGAAAAAAAAAAACATTTCTTTGTGACTTTTTCGAATTCGAAATACATGTTTTTACCACTTCTTAATTTATTTCGACTATTTACGGAATCATATCTGTGTGTTTGTTTGTGTGAAAGAGAGAGAGAGGAATCAGAAAGAGAAAAAGAGAGATAGAGAGTGCAAATGAGTGTGTGCGCCCGTTGAAGATAAAATCATCTTAAAGGCGAGTTCAGAGCGAACCAAATAATAATTAAGATTAGAAAAGTACAAATAAAAATCTAATTTATATTTGCTAATATTCTAAGCAAAAAATTAACACAATGTATGATACATTTTGTTGCTGTGAACGTTAATTTTATATGTTAAACAACAAACTGGAATTATTACTTATAATTTCTAAGCTTAATTACTGATTGATTCGCTGTGAATAATCCTTAAAACTTAAAGCTGTATTTACAGCGAACCACTTAGTAATTAAGATTAGAAATTAAAAATATTACTTCAGTTTGTATTACGAGCATCGCTAGCACATTCACAGCAACAAAATTAACATAATTAACTAATAAATGTTGTTGCTAGCATTATTTGTTATAAAACACATTGGATTTATTTATTGTAATATCTAAGCTTAATTACTAATTGTTTCACTGTGAATACAACTTAAAACTTGTACGATATATGTCCCGGAAAACCTGCTATTTTTAAAACGAATATCTAAACCGGAAGTAATGAATGACTCTTGCTAGTTTTTGCATATCTCCAAAACGACATATGTAGTTTAATATTTCATTTAAATTTAGGTGTGAATACCCCATGAGGCTGAGACACAATTCATTTTAAATTCTTTGTAATCTATCAAAAACGATATATATTGAAATTTCTGGCAATTACTTTTTTATTTTCTGTTAAAAATGTACCATTTACTGTAAAATCACGTTTGAAAATAACTATTATAGATTTACGTTTCCTTAGTTATTAAACATATTGATATTGTTTCATAGCAATCGTTATATGAATTTAAAACAAAATAAAGAAATAACCAGTTTTTTATAAGATATTTGTTTCTAAGGTTCGTATTTATTATACGGACGGGAATTTATATTAAATTTATATCAAATATCGTTATAATCTGTTTGGCATCATCAGAGGAATTGCGGTTTGAAAATCTAAGTACTACCCGAGTTATATACATTTATGGAACCAGGATGACGTGACACGAATTTCTGTGCAAACATTTTTTAAACCCGCCAAAAACTAAAACCCCTAATACATTAATTAGAAGTATTTTTGTAACAATAGCAAAGTTCTATTTTTAAATGCAACAACGTGGAGTGGAGATAGACATTGATTCAGTTTAGTTTGGCCATATAATCCCCATGCGTGTTCGCAGCAGTATCTATGTACATCTATGTATGACGCCCATCACTTGAGTGTGCAATCGTGGCTTGCATCCTCTTTCTCTTTCACTCTCTGTTATATATGTAATACCTCTGTAGCACCAGCACCAGCACCAGCAGCGGTACTGGTGGTGGCCGCCGTTAGGTTAATTCTATTATATTGTGCGACTCAGTCCGTTCGATGCGTACATAATTAACAATGTAATATCGACCCATAGGGGACGCTATCAGCGCCAGCAACCACCATGAGCGTACAGCCGTACGGCATGCATCTTACCGCCCCTTATTACGAATCCATTCAATCACTTCACCACTCACCCCTCCACACACCCTCACTCATTCGCAATCGAACACAAATGCACTCTTAATTGATATACACTTCCTATATATATATATATATATTACATGTATATTTCAATATTGAATAGAATATGGATCAGCGGTTCTTAAACTGTTTTATACAGTACAGGCAGGACCTACATAATCACAAAAGTTGTTGGTATTTATATAATATGAATTAATAATTCTTAAAGGATACATGTATAGTTAAATGTTAAAAAATATATTGTAAATAAAATGTAACCATGTATTGTAATTTTTTAGCTCGCCGTACAAAGTACCGAAGAAGCTTATGCATTCGGCCGTGTGTCTGTAGCATTCTCGGATCATAAAAATTAATTTGCCAAAGTGTTTGTCTCGTCGCTCTGAATCAAAAAAAAATATATATAAGTGGATGTTAGTCGTTGCTCGTAAGACCAAATTTGTGCCCTCTACTCCTCTGAAGGTACCGGAGCGATTCACACCAAATTTAGTACACATATTAATTGGTATCCCATTTGAATCTGTTCGCAGTTTAAATTCAATCACTTGTATACTTCCCGAGTTATAGGGCCCCAAAATTTGGAGCCCACCTAAATACTGCCCTTATAAACATAATTAAAACATCCAAATATTCTATTAGAAATTCTAAGATATTTTATATCTACAAGATTTTTTCATATTGTTAATCCAAAGGTTATAAAAAAATATTATAAAGATTTGATGTGTATTTAGTGTGTTAGGTAGTATACAGATAGTGGCACAAACGACTCACGAAGAAAATAACGACCGTGTAAGGGCCTTATTTATTTAGTGTAACTATGATTAGATCTACTTTTACAAAATAATTACAAGGAAATTCGCCACTCGTCAAATTATTCAATTAGATAGATGGATCGGTATATGAAATGGGCACGTGGTGCCCACGGATTAGGTTAGGTTAATTCATTAAGTATATAAGAAAGGAGATGTTTTCAAAATATAGTATAAAAAGTACGTGTATTTTCCACGCAAGTTTAAACGGACTTAGCATAAATTGCATAAACACACAAATGTTGATGCGGTGGTGTTGATGTGTGTAAGTTTAAAAGGTCATATTTCATTTGTTTGTAAAGCGCGTGAATCTGTTTTTTTGGCGGCAGCGCGTTGACACTTTTCGTATTCGTCCACACATTCGACTTTAGTTACTTTGTGTGTGTGTGTAAATTTATGTTAGCGTGCATAAAAATCCAATTTTCCATTGTTGCAAGTGGCGATGTGAGGGCGGCAGGGGGGCAGGGGGGGGGTGGTAATCTCCAGCGGGCCGGTATATCGCGAGCAAGCGATCTGCTTTATTTACCATTATTAAAACAATAAATTGTAGCATGCCGTCACATTTCGTGTTTTTCAGCGTTGATGTTTTTTATTTTGCGTCGGTGTGTTGTTATTATTTTCAGTTGCAGACAATACTGATCTGCATTGTAAGCCACGTTCCCATTATAAATATCTAAAATAAACTGTTTTAATCTAAAATAAACGGGGCACAGCGCGCGCCTGCCACCAAAAATTGCCGCCATAAATATCGCTTTATTAATTTTATAATATGTTGCGAGAGGCGGCGAGGCTTTCATTTAAAATTTCACACCAGCAAACGTTATGGACGCTATGCCGCTGCCACTGCCGCTGCCACTGCCATTGCCAACACTTCATGATGGACTATACCGGCTGCTTACATGTTTCACCGTACTTTTGTCATCGTTGCTCTACGCCTAATACCGAATATACGTCATTTTTAAAATGCCTTTTATACCAGCTGTTTTTAAAATTGTCCATTAGCTTATTATTTCTCTTGTAACAGACGGCTTAAGGGGGTACATTAAAAAAACATGCTGTAAGATATATTTAAAATGTATACATTTTACTAGAATTAATTGCCCATATGGGCACTACGAAAATATGTATAAATTGAACACATTTACAATGGCGATAATTTCGTAAATACGAATATTGGGAAATGTTATTTTTATAAACTCCTTTGCAGAAAGAACAAGATTTAGTACGCGTAGAGCTCGCCTTTAGTTAAGATATGCGAGCAGTGGTTTTTAATTAATATGGCCTATTGGTTAACAATTTGAAAAAATGTTAGATATAAAAAGACTTACAATTGTAATTAGTGCATATTTTAAAAATCAAAATTATAATATTTAATAATTTTTTTCGGGTTTTGAGTTAACAATATGATAAAATCTTGTAGATATAAAATATCTTAGAATTTTTAGTAGAATTTTCAAATGTATTAATTATTTTTATAAGGGCAGTATTAAGGGGGGCTCTAAATTTTGGGGCCCTATAACTCGGGAAGTATACAAGTGATTGAATTTAAACTGCAAACAGATTCAAATGGGATGCCAAATAATATGTGTACCAAATTTGGTGTGAATCGCTCCGGTACCTTCAGAGGAGTAGAAAACATAAATTTGGTCGAGCGAGCGACGACTAACATCCAAGTATATAAGTTATAATATATTTTTGGATTCAGGGAGACGAGACAAACACTTTTTGTTAATGACATTTTTTGATCTGAGAATGCTACAGACACACGACCGAATGCTTTAGCTTCTTCGGTACTTCGTACGGCGAGCTAAAATTATTCAGTTTGAGTTATATTAAGCCGATAATAAATCAGCACAGTCAAAAATTAGTGTGTATAAAAATATGTTCTTCACAAAATTAAATAACATTAATTTATATTTCGTCGTGATTAACTATGAACTTATCGCAAAGCTAATTGGAGGCATTGGTGCTTGTATGAATTTTCTTATATGTAAAAATGGGTTTATATTGCAAAAGATTTATTTTCTAATACTAGTAAAAAATGCACTTTTAGAATAAGTTGGAACGTAAAATTCCAACCAGGAACTAAACTAATAATAATTTTGCTAATTAAATTATTTATAGTTTCTTGTAGATTTAATTATGCATATTTGAAGCTATTTTTTTCTTTTTTTAAATCTAATAATTTAATGTGTGCAATTTTATATTTATGCACGCTGCTGTAGTCCTACTGGCAATATATTCATATACTACTTTGTTCATATTGCATACACACACAGCAATTCATCCATTCTTCACATCATATGCAGTATTGCAGACATATACCTGCGTCGGTTGTAACGTTACATTATTGGCACTTGACTCGTTTCTCTGCCCGAGCTTTTATATCGCGACCCTTCTGGCAACACAATCGGCCACATCTACTCGTCGCTGCTGCTACAGCTTACATGCCATGTGGCCTGCACGACTGGTGCGCTGTGTGCACGTCGTGTGCTGGAGCCACAAGGGCCTGGGTATTAACGTGAACTTGTATTCGCGTGTGTTGACATAATGCGTGAGGTTAGGGACTTTTTCGTTTTGTTTTAAACGCTGATTCATGATGCTAACCCCCTACTTTTTACTTGTTTCTTTTCTTCTAGTATACGATTTTATTTTGCGCGTTTCGTTTCATATCCCTTTGCCGTCGAGGATTATGCGAATTGGTTCACTAAAGTTTGTTGGAAAGTTAGGGAACGCTATCAAGTTGCGTGCATCAACGACTAATAATACACGTTTATACAAATAATTTCCCGTTTAATTATACATTGATGAGCTGATTTGTACTCATTTTGGGTTCTCCTTATTGTACGTTTTTTTTTTCCTAAAAATATTTGTTAAGCACGATGAGTAACTTTTTGGTTTGGAGCGCTGTACGCAGTGGAATATAGAGCATATGTGAATAATTGATCGAGTGCAAATCCCCATTGGTGTTAAGATGCATGTATTGATTGATCTATATAATATTGAAGCGGTCAGTTGTAGCAGTAAATTGGAATTGATTTATTTAGTGTAGCGTAGTAATATTAATTTATTTAGTGCACTGGCCGTGTGCAATTAAGTGCAGTTTAGTGTAACTATTAATATATTATACATATATAACATAAAATTATTAATATATTAGTTGTTCAAGAACCGCTGTAGCTGTAATTTGTGTTGTAATCAGTGAAGTTTAATACATTACACGTTTAATTTAAATCATGCATGTACAATATTATATTCTAGCACAATCTCACTACTGTAATTCTACTCATTATTTAGATATGTTCTCAAATTTTATGTACTATACTTCCGTACGAGTTTATGTGGTAATTATGACTTGTTTTTAAACTCTTGTACGCCGTTCCAGCTTGTGTAATTCAACGCAATCTAAAGTCTAATCATTATTATAAATAAAGATATTTACCATGATAATCCGTAAGATTACTTTTAGCTTACTATATATATACTGTCATCGCTTCAAAGACGTAATTATCTAAACTGGACTTATCGTATAAACATGCCTGAATGCATACACCAGTACATCCAGCTTCTATCGTTCTAGCTTTAATTACGGAGTAACACCACTTAGGCGTCTTAAAAATCCGATTTTCTTTTTCTATTTCAAAGTACACTTTATATATATATATATATATATATATATATATATATATATATATATATATATATATATATATATATATATATATATATATATATATATATATATATATATATGAAAATGCCCTTTTCACACCAAGACGGGAACACTTTAAGTTAGCTGATCTCACACCAGACATTAAAATCGCAAGTGCTGCTATAATTACATATTTATTCTTTAGTACGTTCTCGCACGGCGATTTCTACAAAACCGGACTTTCGGCCCCATTACCTGCCTAAAATCATTTACCTTTTGAGTAATTACCCTTTCAACTTGCCACAAGATGACGTGTATGCTGTTTACTGTTGAAATAATTTGAAGGAAGACCGGCAATAACCGACGTTTGAGTATAAACGCGTTTTACTCAAAAACGCATTTTAAAAATCGGAGGCCACTCTAGCTTCGTCAATTTTCAATTATTCTCCTAGATTATTTTTTTATGTAAACATCACATATTTTTCTATCGAAATACGTACGATATTTTGAAAATATTGATATCTCGATTTTCTATGCAATTATTAGCTAAAAATGTATGTTTTACTTTAAATCGGTGCCATTTCATTAAAAATGCATATTTTTTGAAACGATTACGTATTTTTATAGCTTTTGAACTAAGAAAACTATTTATTTTTGTGTCACTGTTCTAGATTACATGTAAACTGACTTATCGTGCCCACCGTATTACCATCTATTTTCGCAGCGCTCCTAATTATCAGCTGTCAAGCTGCCATTTCTCAATATATCAAAGAAATAAAAATAACATTTTCTACTTTAATGTATATATAATAAAAGGGTGTACTTAGATTTTCATAAAACCTTTTAATGTCTTTGATAAAAATTCACGAAAAAGCCTTATATTTCGGTGGGTCAAAGTGGTGTTACCTCTTAACGCAGGAATAAACAGGATGGCCTTCACTCGACTTTCTAGCCCATTCACTATCTGTATTAATCTATTAATAATAATGCATTATTTTAAATTCAAAATACGAATGCTATGAAACCAAATGTATTGTAACCAGGAAAACGTACATATAAAGCATCCATGTTACAAACACACGACCGAATACTATAGCTCTATTTGTATTAATGTACAAGATGTATGATGAATTTTAAATTTGGAAAAAATTAAAACTAAACCGACGCGGATATAACAGTTCTAGGCCCAATATTTCAAACTGAAGTTTACACCATGCCCTTAAACGACGTGATTTTAAAACATATTGAATAAATTTGTCCATTTAAAAGGTTAATATTATAATTGTAGTGTTTCTATGAGTAGTTAATGCCAACACACCCTGTGTATGTTTAATCATGTGCAAAAAACGAAGGTTATAAATACATGTTCGTTATTTGTTAGCAGCGGTTATGATGGTTGAAATTGTCTCGGTTGTCAACACATCTCTGCCTCATTACATTAGCCATTTCTTCTTTATTACACCAGTTTACAGCGTCCGTGCACTTCACTGTAATAACTTACACTCGTTTCACGTGTGGACACATAGTATATGTCTCGGTGTGAATAAATTATGAATTATAATATCATTTCTAAAGTACACTGACCCAACCAAATTGAACCGATTTTTTGTGTCTTCGATAAAGTATTGATTTCATGGCAAATTTAAAACAAATACACGTTTTGAGAAATACATAGCTAGAATTAAAAACTCAACTTAATCGGTCGAAATTATTATAATAAACGTATTAAAACTCAAGTTTTTGTCATAGAAAAATCTAAATATTTATTAATTTCATATAAAGAATGGAAATGGGATCGTTTGGCACTAAAATGGTGAAATATGTTTTACTGTGTATACGCACGCTGGTTTAGTAGTGAAAAATTCATTCAGTCATTAGGGATTTATGATTTAATTTTCTTACTAAATAATCAATCATAATTATTATGGTATCAGAAAATTAAATCTGTTTTTATATTTAATTAAAGTTTTCTCATAAAAATAATAATGAAATTACGTGAAGCAAAGTTGAAAAATGGATTGAAGATAAAATGTAATATTAAATTATAATTTATGTGTAAGGTCTGCGAGAAATATAAAATGTTATAAATGGTAATTTGATTATTGTTATTATGTACATAAATCGAGCAAATAATAATAAATGAAGGGATAAATAAGTGCGAGATGTGTAATTTCACGGTATGTTAAATGTCGGACATTTTAAAATATAAACTTTGACTTCCGGTGTAGGCAAACAAAGAGTTAGTAGTGTGCACGTGTGTTACTCGATTATAATAAAACATTTGTGAATTTAATTTAATTCTATTTCTGGGTCTGGCCATGCGACATTAAAACTATTAATAAATGCCGCCATCCAAGGAGTCTTTAAACATATATTGCCAATGTTACTTACACACGAATGTATATCGTTCTTACTCTTGCTTGATTACTTGATGCCGTTTCATAATCAAATACACGATACGCGTGCCACTATATTTTATGCATTCTTATAGAAATCTTTTCAAACTAATATATATACATTCATATAAGAAAGTAAAACAGTTCATCGTCGAACTTTCTTCCGTTGTCAATATATGGCGCTTTGCATAAGTGCCCATAGACATTATCCGAACCAAGAATATGAAACCAAATAAATAATATAGCTACTTTCTGTCATGATTCAATATTTGAACGGTAATATTTTGTAAGAAAATACAATTCGTAGCAATTTCCAGTTGTTTGTTCAAGAGAGGTGGTAATAAGAAAAAAAAAAAAGAAAAATTGGCAAACAAGTACCAACGCCAACAAGTTAAAGTAGTACATAATTCATATATAGTGTCGAAAATTACCGAGAGATGGCAGTAAAGTCGAGAATTTACTACCTTAACTGTATAATAAAATGTGAATATATGTGCATGACTTCTATATACAAACATAGGTACATATACCTGTGTGTGAACATAAAGAAAAATGTTTTCCTAAGGAGTTGTTTACAGGAGCTAAACAAACTTTGGCAAATACGAAAATTCTATTTGGAATACTGACGTCGTCTTTTATGGATCAAACATTATTATTTATTTATTAATCCGTCACTCGCATATTTTGTTCCCGTACAGATATGTACGTACAACAGGTAGTATTCAGTCTAGTATCTGTAACATTCTTTAAAACGACAAATAGTCGATTTAAGTCTTCCTAACTCCGAAAATGTACATGAAAAATACCTGACGTTATTAAATGTGTGTATAAAACAAAGGAACCGTCCGCAATACAAAGTAACACTCCAATGGCCGGATGTAGTATTAATAAGGAAACGAAATTACAGCAATATATTTATGATTTCGCATTAGTTTGTCTGATTGGCCATCAGAGTCTCGCAGTGCGTTTGCTGGCTCATGTCTGCATATAAAAGGTCCCATGTTATTATTAATATAATAAGTACCCGTCATCATCGAGCTCAGCTCAGCTCAGGCGGTTTCTTTACCTACATATACGTATAGTGGTTGACCGCAGCACCGGTTCGGTTATACCTACCGCGGTAACCGGCGTTACCGGGGCGCTGCTTGTTATTATCATTCATTCGTTGATTCTTAATTGTAGAGCGTCGAATATCAATTCGTTTTATTTCATTTTATACGTATGTATGCTCGAAATAATGTCTTACTGAGATAAATATCAAATTACAAATGAACAAAAATAATATATTATTTATACGTATAATTATATATATATATATATATAAATATTGTTGGGTTGATTGCGCGTAATATTATTGTATCGTATAAAGGGAATTATACTTTTAACGCCACTGATAGAAAAGTAACAAAAGAGAGAGAGATGGAATTTTATAATACAAATAATGTTATGGTCACCCATTGTTCGACGGCAGGTGCCATGTGACTCTAGATGTAAATTAAGGAAATCATATTTTACTTTCTTGAACTAAATCGAAGTCTCGAGTCTCAACTGTCGAAAAGTCTAGAGTCACGAAAAGTCTAGAGTCTCGGATAGTCTAGTCTTGAAAAGTCTCGAGTCTTGAAGTCTCGAGTCGCGAAATATCTCGTATCTCAAAAAGTCTCGTGAGTCGAAAATTAAAACATTCATTATCAAAATCAAAACGCAATCAAATTAAAATCATTTATTTTATCATAATAAAAGTTTCAGTAATTAAATAGTGATAAAATAAGAGATTCAACTTTCTTTTTATACAAAATAACTTTGTAAAAACCTCTATTGGTTGTGAAAATATCGTTATTTTTAGATATCAAAACTTTCTAGCCTCAAGGATTTTCGAAAAATTAAACTTTTCGGGACTTTAAACTAATCGTGCTTTGAGAATTTTCGGGACTCGAGATTTCTCGGGACACGAATCATTTCGAGACTCAAGACTTCGAGACTCGAGACTTCGAGACTCGAGACTTCGAGACTCGAGACTTCGAGACTCGAGACTTGAACCTTGAAAGTCTCGAGAACTGCAATTCAATTGAAATATCTTTTACACTATCAACATTTTACAGAGTCTTCTTATAGATGTATAAATTTGATTCAAATCGCCTCCATATCTAAGAAGGAGAAAAGGTAACATAATTTGATCTTACGAGCGCGCGATACTAATCCAAGTATATGAGTTTATATACATGTTTGGAATTAAGAAGACATATTTGTGCAGCAATGTTTGATTCAAGAATGTTACAGAAACATTATAGTTTGTTGATGCTAGTTTACGATGAACTAGACAGTAATTCCAAATAGGATTAAGACGCAATTACTCAGGCATAACAGTATCAGTAGCAAAGTATTTGTAAATGATCTGTTTAGAGGTGATGGTGTTACTGACAATCTGTATAAACGTAACAATAAATGTAGGTTGTATGAGGCGTAGTACAGTACAGAGTACAGTAGAGTAGTGCGGGAGGGAATAAAGAGGTTGGTTTGGTTGGCTTGGTGTTGCGTGCCACCTTCAGGGCGTGCTCATTAAAACACAAACATAAACATCGTGTTCACAATTAGTCCGTGTTGTCGGCGGCTAATGGGCGCCATACAGATAAGCGATCGACACCAGTTTAACCCGCAACCGGCGACCTCCTCCCTTTTGCCTTACACCAGCGCACTTATTACACAAGTGCGAGTGAGACCATCAGCCATATACTCGCATATAACACAATTCATTCATATAATTGTATGGATGTATGTTCGTTAGTTAAAGAGACGCTATCTTTACAATTTGTTTCTCGGAACTTTCTTACCTTGTGCCACAAGAAGAAGAAGAAAGTTTGTTTAATTATTGATAAGATCTCGCCATTTTTACACCCGTGTTCAAACTTTTTACTATTTTAAACAAATACAAAAGCTTCGCTCCAAACACGTTTGTGGCACACAACATGTGCCCAATTCGCGTGTGGAAGGGTTATATACGCAGATAATGAAACAGCTAGAAAGTTGAGCGAAGCTTACACCAGCCATTTTTTACAAGATGTCTCAAAACAACTTTTATATAAGTTATATTATGGAATCGAATATTTATTTAGCAAAACTGATAATATCTTGGATGAGATCTATAGTTTTATATTTGAAATAATGGCAATAAATAGATAAAATAATGAAGAATTTAGAGTGGAGTTTCTAGTATGGAAATTAGCGTTGGTATAAATAACGGAACGGGCATTGGATTGACCCGGATGACATGAAAGTTTGAGTGTCACGTCTGTATATTGGGTTTTGGGTATAGAGCTACCGAAAAACAAATCGCAATTTTATATTGGGCACCTCAAAACAGCGTTTTCCATTAGTGGTGTTTACGTATTCTGTAAAGTACAAACCATGATTGAAAAGCAGTCACACGTAATGGAATGAATCAAACAGGGTTGAAATCAGATTCATATATTTACGTAACCATTTTACCAATACATAGTAAAATCCCATTTACCCGTAGAAGAAATAAACAACTACATATTATTTTCTAGATTAATAATATAAAAAAAACAAGCATTAAGCTAGTACAAATGCCTCCAGCTCGCTTTGATGCAAGCTTATTATCAAGTCCACTGTTTGTTGAAAAATATACCTTTTTAATAATATTTATTAATTTTAATAAAACAAGCTTAGGTCCAGGCGCCTATGCCTTCAGCTCACTTTGTAAGATAACGACTTCCCATTACACCGTAAAGGCATGCATGCACATTATTTTAAATTTAAAAATACTGATTTAGAACTCTTATGGCATTTTTAGCTCGCCGTACGAAATACAGAAGAAGCTAAAGCATTCGGTAGTGTGTCTATATTATTCTCGGATGTGTTTGTTTTGTCTCCCTGAATCCAAAAATATATATAACTCCAGATACTTGGATGTTAGTCGTCGCTCGCTCGTAACACCAAATTTGAACTTTCTACTATTCTGAAGGTACCGAAGCGATTTGAACCAAATTTGCTACACATATTATTTGGTATCCCATTTGAATCCACTAGCAGTTTAAATCCAATCGTCCGTATGCTTTCCGAGTTATAGGGCCCCAAAATTTGGAACCCCCTTTAATACTGCCCTTACAAAAATAATTAAAACACCTAAATATTCTACTAATAATTCTAAGATATTTTATTTCTACAAGATTTTTTCATATTGTTAACCCAAAGACCATACAAAAAAATATAATATTGTAATTTTGTGTTTTAAAATTTGCCAAAGAATTTTCTTTAGTAAAACGAACAAATCTACAAAAAATTGTAAGACTTTATATGTATTTTCAGATTTATAGCGCAGAAGCCATAAAAAATGTGAAACATACACAGTGTAATGCCATCTATTGCTGGCTAAATCTAGACAGCATTAAATGGCAATACAATCGCCTTTATTGTTATGGTCACTACTTGTTCTGATTCTATTCAAACGGCGAACTGAAAGCATATTATAGATTTCATTGTACATTAATTTGTAATATGCAAAAAGAATACTGTAATAGATTATACATAACATTTGATATAATATTTATCAGAGCTGTAATATGCTATATCTTCGACAAATTAGTGAAATCAGGATAGAATCCAATCCTGCATTTGGCAAAGGTGGTAAAAAGTGCAAGTGATGGGCAAAAAGTGCCAGTCCTCCCGCAACAAAATTCGTGAAAGTGAAACAGTGTAAAAGCAGCGGCACGTATGTATGTATGTATGTATGTGTGTAATGGTTAGGGATGTGTGCGATGGTGTCACATGTGATGTCAACATGTCGCTTGTTGCACACGTATGTACGTACAAGTCAATTGTCACACTGCAACGGGGACTGATCCTGCTGTAATTATATTCCGGTTTTACGCGATGTATATTTTATACATGGACCGAATGAATCTAGATGCAGCGACAGTGGCGGCGCTCGGTGGCGTTCCGGTGCATTATGTAACCGTTTTGTGATGCACGTGTGTCAACGAGCGAGCGAGCGCGCGCTAGCGATTACGAGCCCCACGCGCATACACCATTTTAACACCACACGCGCCCGTGTGATCAGATTGGATTGGATTGGATAGGTGCATCGGTCGCTGGTTTAGCTGCTGGTATGCCAGGGATTTCCACCGTATTGTTTACATTGTGGCATTATTTCAATATCAACAACAACAATATACGCGTGAGTGTGTGTGTGTGTGTGTGTGTGTGTGTGTAATACACATTGGCTAATTGATCTTTCATACACACATTTATTGCACCGGTCACCTGATGCGCGTCATCTGTCCCTCGAGCACAATGCAAATCCGCGTACGGACATTATTATAATCAAATGTTTTTCGCGGTTAGTAATTTGTGACCACAATTTACTGATGATTTCTTCATATTAACTCGTAACTGCTACCGAGGGGGTCTCTGTGACCCAGAAGTCTGCAGTGTACCATAAAAGTGTGTTCAAATTGTAAATAGCTTATTTCATGCTATAATACTATAATAGTACAATTGTTTAAATATGTCTTTATTATTATTTTATTCAGGGTTAACATTTTTTTTATTTTACCACCTATGCGTCCAGCTCGCCTTATAAGTTATATATGCGATGCCAACAGCAGTTCCTAACTATTATGGCCTTTTGGTTGACAATTTCAAGAAAATGTTATAGATATAAAAAGTCTCACAATTTTTTCTAGATAATTTTGAAATTCAATATTATTTTTATGGCCTTTAGATTAACAATATGAAAAAATCTTAAAAGTATAAAATATCTTAGAATTATTAGTAGAATTTTTGAGTGTTTTAATTATTTTTATAAGGGCAGTATTAAGGGGGGCTCCAAATTTTGGGGCCCTATAACTCGGAAAGTATACGGGCGATTGGATTTGAACTGCGAGGGGATTCAAAAGGGATGCCAAATAATATGTGTACCAAATTTGGTATGAATAGCTTCGGTACCTTCAGAGGAGTAGAACATCCAAGTATATAAGTTATATATATTTTTGGATTCAGAACGAGACCAACACTTTTTGTTCAGGAGATTTTTTGATCCGAGAATGCTACAGACACACGACCGAATGCTTTAGCTTCTTTGGTACTTCGTACGGCGAGCTAGAGATCATATCCTACCTAATTAGAAAAAGGGCAACGTTTCACTACTACAGTTTTGACAAGTGACACTTTATATTTCAACATTAGAAAAAAACATATTTCTGGCTGTATTTTTTGAAAAAAAGAACCCATATTTATTTTTAATAGTCAAATACCAAAAAATAAATAAAAACAATTTTAGAATTCAACATATTCAATAAAACAGCTTTTATTGTAAAAACTTGGATAACTCCCGTGCATATGCATGGATTAACTTCAAAAATCAACGGTAATAAACAAGTATTCTTCTTTTAAAATCATCAGTTTTTTCCATCAATATTTATTCGTAACTGGTTAAAAAGGCATTGATGTCATTATGCTTGTTTTATATATTAAAGAATTATTGTTATTTTTATTGTCCTTTATTTATAGTTTAATCTAAGGTAGCTATTTATAAAATAACTATTCTTTTATAGTATTTTCAAGAATTCATTTTTATACAGTAATCTCATTCGTAACACAATCTGTTTCTGTCTTGAATAAATTAGTAACATATAGTTGGTTGCATTTGCAATCAATGGAACGAATATTGTACAGGCAAAATGGAAAAGTGCATAATACTAATAAGAATGCATGCAATATGTATATATGTATATCTATATATTGTGCATTGCATACACATTGTTTGCAGTGACAGGTTATAAACAAAGCGCCAGGCCAGAAACTGACGAATAAATGAGTGACACAATATGATGATGATGATGATGATACGATGTATAGGTTTCGCTATTTCTTTTGTATTCATCTCGGAGAGCAGAGAGCGAACACGGCGCGGAGAACGGTTCTTGTTATTCACGGTAGTGTGTACTTACGTATACGTACGTATATATATATATAGTTTATTAGCTCTGTCCATTCTTTTACATTTACGGCGGGCGTTCCGCTGGTTAAATATGACACACACATCAAGACATACGATGATCTAGTCAATTTAATAGTCTATTGTCTCGTATATGCATTCCCGCATTTATTCTACATTCTGGTTTACGTATTTTATACAATATATTCTGCGACTCGCTTCAATTCTACAATGAAATTTTCTACGAGACATTCAAAAAGAATAAGATACATTCATTGTGAAATCTGTAGAATTTAGGATAATAAAACAATAATATTTAAAGATTAAGTTATCCGTGGGCCACATGTGTGCCCATACCATATACAGTCCACTCTCCACCGATCCACCTGTCTAATTGTATAATTTAACGGGTGGCGAATTTTGTAGACCTAATCATGGATACCCCATATAAATTTCCTTACATACACACATAAGCTTCTGTGTAACTATAGAAACATATAAATAAAATGTTCTACACACACATTCACACAATAATACATGAACCATGATACCTAAAACGAATCGACGACACTATACAATTTAGTAGTTTAAAGTTGGCAAGTGTACCTATAACTGCCAATTATTTTAGAATATGGACTTATCTAAATGTTTATTCCAAGAAACTAAACACAAGCTTTTAGATAAAATTACAGACGTAATAAAAATTAATCGATTATGAATCTACAATTTACTAAACGACTAAATTGACATAAAATTGTTAGTTAGACAACAAATGTCATTATGGCTGCAAAAGAAAAAAAGAAAAAATAAAATATATATATATATATATATATATATATATATATATATATATATATATATATTTATTATATGTACTCGTATACATAACGTCATCAGTGCCCGGTTAACACAGACGGTGAAGTACCGCGAAAACAAGGCATTTAGGAAAGTATGTATGTATGTTGTAGGGTTTTAAAAATAAATTAAGGAGCGAAATCCCTTTGACCTTGAGAGCATGCATGTAGGTATTGAAAATTTCAAATCGAATTACATTTATTGTAGCTTAAAATGAAATTATTTTTAGAATAATGGTTACAATTTTTAAATAAAATAACGAAGTATTAATTCAATTTTAAGTTATTCCAAATAATGTTTAAGTTGATTCAACAAGTATAATAGATCAAAGCAATTTAACTATTATCACTATTCAAACAAATATATTTCTCCATTTTAAGAAATGAATAAAACAGTTGCTTATAAGGTATTGGTGCTGGCACCTTTGCTAGTTTGTTTGCCAGATATTCGACCGGTGTGATACTTTTGGTACAGCCTGTATATATACGCAGTGTGTGTGTCTGTGTGTCAGCCATATTTGCATGTACATATATATATTTTTCTTTGTACATTTCAGTATATGTATAATAGAGTCAGCTCATGCGACAATATAATTCGAACCATGGTTTTACTATATTATTATACGTATGTGCAGTTTGTTGTATGCATTAATAAAAAAATGGTATTATCTGAAGAAATTGGGCACATCCGCGCAAAATGACAATTCCATGGAAAAAATGTATGTAATTGACGACAGGCAACGGGCAAGTGAAGGGCAGCGGCGGGGCTAGGAGGGTTAACAAACCGATATAGCTAAGGTGCATTTTGTCAACTAGTGAATACTGTCGACTTGTTTTATGTCTAGCATTACTGTAACATGACATTGATTCCCATATTGATAATATGATGGCAGCCTAAACGATTCTTTCCAACCAACGATTTTACTTGATTTCTTATTTTGCGTTTAACATGTAATGTTACTATTTAAGAGCACTTTAACCTTAAAAGTGCTTTTAGGCACGCTATATTAGCCAACATTGACATATGTGCATTTCCGGGAATTCGAAATTTTATATTTAAAATGTGAATAATGTAAACAAAAAATCATCATATTATCCCTTTATTACTAATAATTATAATGAGAAGAGTAAGATGAATTTGGGGAGGTCTTTTTCTATTTGTGATCAAACTACTTTTTTTGACAATAAACCAGACTTGGTTAGGTGAACAATGAAATCCATAATAAGTCTAGTTGTTCGACTTGTGAAGTCAGGCGTGTATTTTATTTATATTAAATATTATAATCCACTTTTAGGTATAAAAGTAATTTTTCTTTGTGATCTCAATACTTATTTTTCCATAATAAAACACAAGACTTTTAAGATTTGTAAATTTTGGCTTCTCTAGACGAATTATAATTACTTAGTGCATTGCTTAAATAATTAGTTGACACCTATAGTAAGTTTTAAAAAATTTATAGGTTGACATCATGGAAATCGTACGTATTTAATTGTTACTTACATTATGTACTGTTTATTACTAAGAGATTTCGACCGCAGCCGTAATAAAAAATATATGCAAAAGAAAACTTACAACTGCAGCAATTGGAAAATATTGAGAAACCACTTGAAAACTCACCTAGAAAAGAAAGAAAAACGAGTTAGTTAAATAGTTCATTAAAACATTACAATATTTACAATATAAATTCAGTTAAATTAACTGGGGAAAATCGAAACATATATTCAATAAATACAATGTTTAAAAAATACGATAAAACATCTTAAACGTTACAAAAATGTTGTGTAAATTGTCCACCCTAAAATTTTCAAAAGTCGGCATTGATGAAAATGTAAATGAATGAATAACTCTTCGAAGAAATGCATCTATTTTTCGAGGTATTCTACAACTATAAATAATAGCTCGTACATAGTTTAGAGAATTTATGATATAAACTATAAATATATGAATAGCAAAAGTATTTAAATTAATGTTTATCCTGGAGGATCAAGCAACAAAAACAGCATGGCTGTTTTGTGCTCATAAACATGTCACAAATGCAATTAACGCCATTAAAATGCCACATACATCAATACGAAAAACATGCGAACTTAAATGCCACAAACACAAAAAATACCAACATTTGTGCAAATTATTTCATAGGTGATTTTGGAAATTCATGTTGCAGTGTACCTATAATAATCTGGGAAACTTTGAAGGCAAATCAATGTTTAGATAAGAATTAGAAATACTTGTATATGTGTGATGCATTAATAATCCATAAAGCAATATAGTATAATGTTGGATCAAACGGTCGATAAACAAACAAAAGTCGATTTGAAAATGATGGGCCCTCAAGTGATTTTCAAATCTCGCAAATATAAGATGTTCCCTCTTCATCATCATCATCATCATTATGATGGTTGTGTTCGGTGCACATGTACGTACATACGTACGTACGTTGCATTTAAATTTTGCTTACATTTCTCGCTCTCCCAGAAATAATATTTCACTTTAATTACGAACGCGGCGTTCCTATATAACTGTATAATATTTATGCTGAGGTTGTTTATGAGACGGACGGCGCCGTTACCATTGCGCGCGGTCCGGGGTCAAAATACCGATACATTTTTATTCAAATCGCGCATTATTATTTTCGCACTACGTACATACATACACCGTACACCTACAACGGACTTCTCTTTCCACCATAATAAAAATAACACATTATTCTACTATTATTCTACATCAGTTCTCAAATACGTATTACAGCAAAACAATACGTAAAATAAAATAAATACAGTAACACCTCTGTAACGTCGTCGTTTTTGTAGCGTCCACGTAAGTAATTCCCCTATTTTTGTATATACACTACTATAAGTGCGCGCGCACATCTAGGAATCACCGCATTTATCAGTTTTACCGAAAGGTTTACAGAGATGTTACCTCAGTTTACGTTAATTCGGTTAACGTAGCACGTTTGTAGAACGTGTCCCTATTATTAAACGATATATTACTGTAAATATCAACTCGTTTCTTCCCCAATTAGGGCAGTAGCAGGGTTCGGCAGTTTGCATTTATAATTTACGAATATTTTAAGAAACTACAACCTTGAATAGGCATAACTGGAAATTGATTGAAATGGTTCGTCTTTGTACACAATTTCAAGTAAGGTTCTTAATGTGTTTTTACTTTCTTATATTTAATGTATAATATAAACTATTGTGGTTACAAGAAAAACAACCCTGAAATATAAATGGAAATATTCGTTTTGAGGGTCCATTTTTACTATTCTCTTAATGCGACGGCATCTCTGTGTGTATGTCTGTTTGTCTATGTGTGTGTCTGTTTGTCTATGTGTGAACCTGTTTGTATGTATAGGTGTGAACGACTTACAGTCTATACCGTGATCATACAAATATAATGTTTTAAATTAAAGATTTATTTATCCAGAAAAAGTAAAGAATGCTTCAAGCGGAAATGCTTGTATATTTGTGTAATTTTTTAAGTATCTCGAAAATAACACAAGTTAGAGAAAAAGTCAATTTTATATTAAAATTTATGATAACTGGTTAAAAAGTCATTTCGAAAAATGTTTCATTTTCTAAATATCACCAATGAAAATAGCTTTAGTTACACATATTGATATTGTTTCATGGAAATTGTAGAATGAATTTAAAACACAATAAAGCAATGTATACAAACTTGTGCAAATTTAAAATGTCAAAATTACAATTGTTAATAATTTTCTATGGCCTTTGGGTTACCAATATAAAGAAATCTTGAATATTTTTCTAAAGGGGAATCCTAATCTTGGTGGCCCTATAATTCGGGAAGTATACGGGCGATTGGATTTAAACTGTGTACGGATTCAAATGGGATGCCAAATAATATGTGTGCCAAATTTGGTGTGAATCGCTTCGGTACCTTCAGAGGAGTAGATGGCACAAATTTGGTTTTACGAGCGAGCGACGACTAACATCCAAGTATATAAGTTATATATATTTTTGAATTCAAGGCGACGAGAAAAACACCTTTTTACTGATGAAATGTTTTGATCCGAGAATGCTACAGACACTCGACCGAATGCTTTAGCTTCTTCTGTATTTCGTATTGCGAAAATGTAGTTAATTCAAAAAAGAATTAATTTAAGTGATTTTCCAATTTGACTCAGTAGCCGTAATAAAAGAGATGCTCTAATTACGCTTACAGTGAAGTAGTAAGTATAACATACATGCAACGTGATAAAAGGGTTAAAAAATAACACTCATGGCTAGAAATTGCATCTGCATCTCAGAATAGGTACAACTTATATTAACAGCTAATTCTGTAAGTATGCTTGTAGCTGTACATGTATGGAGCCCTGTCAAGGATCACACCACGATGTCCTGTGCTCCATACTCTTTCTCACTCACTCTACCTACATCTCTCTCTCTCTTTCTCCCAGACCGAGCTATATAGCTATATGCATGTATGGGGATGTTTGAAGTGGTGGTCGCATGCTCTATCTCGCCTCGTTCACCCATTTTAATTGGGTCAAGTGGCCTTGTGCAACACTTGAACCTCCTGCAGGATTCTCGGTTGTGGTGCACGCGCGATGCCAGCGACATCTATGCGCCTCCCCTTACCCCATTCGTCCTGGAACATCGGGACACTTGTTTTATTCCTGCACTCTAGACATGCATCTCGTAATTCGAACTGTATTGTGTTTTAAACTTATTTTACATTCTACATTTTTTGGCTAGCAACTAGAATTAGAATTTAATCTCCACTCGGACTCAAATACAATACTACACTGTTCTCCGCTTAGTAGTTAATAAGTCATACACAGACAGACAGACATTGTCAAGTCGTATCCATTAAAATGTCGCATTGAATGTTTTTACATGATTTAAGATTAAGTTATGTGTAATTGCGACATATTTTAATCAGGCAAGATTTACTAAGAATGAAATGGAAGAGAAACATGCAATTAAAACAATGTCGGAAATAAAATGAGGCCGCCCCGTTTTAATAAGAATGTTTAATCGTTTTTGTCCGAAAAGCACTTGCGTTAAACTAATCTTTTTTATAATGAAAACTCATAATAAGAAAGTGTGAACATTTACGTGTTACAGAGAGAGTATAAAGAATGGAAACAAAAAATATATTAAAACAAAAAGAATAATAATAATAACAATAATAATATAAGTTGAAATTTTCCGTGGCTCGAAAGTTGGAAGAAGAGTGCAAGAGAGGGAGGACACGAAGCGATAAAAGAAATCGTTGCAATAACCGTTACCATTTGAAGAGCAAGCGAGATTAGTACACTGACACGACACTAGCTGCGCTCTTGTCGTTTCTCTTAGGGGTTAATTCCAGAACAAGAGCGAGAAAAGTTTTTTTTTTCTACCCTTCCAGCGTCGTTTTGTGTGCTCAGACATTTTTTATTATTATAAGTACTATTCTAAATCTTACCGTATCTCTAAAATTCACTATGGATGGCAATGTATTTTTATGAATTAATATATTTTCAATATTATCCTTAAAATAAACAAGCGAAACATCGGATTATCGAGGCTCAACTGAATTAATCAAATATGGGTAATATTCATTTGCGATGAAGTATAAAAATTATGAGTGGCTTACTAAAAATAATGAATCCTTGATTGCACGTAATTAGAAACAAAAGTGATTGTTGTTATGTAGAAATACAAAGTCTACATACATACATATATACAACCTATTGTTTATGATAACGTACCATTGAATTTCGGGATGATGCATTTGACTTGTAAATGTCGAAAAAATAAAACATAGCAATAAGACGCGTCGTCATAGAATAAAGACATTGAATACATCATAAAACTATAAATTAGTTTTTCACGTTCTGAATAGCAATTTTACAGACAATACACTACGAAACAACGGCGATCGCTATCACTGTAGGAAAGTGATAATTATGGGGTTATTTCACATCAAACAGAGAATACAGAATTTTATGGTTTTAAGACTAAAAAGAAATTTATTTTAATTTGAAACAGCTATTATTTTCACGTCTTTAAAATTGCTTCCTATCATACTATTTAAATACTTGCAAATATGAATAATTATATTCAGTTTGACGGAGCAAAACATCGTATATTAAACAAATTCGCTTACTTTGACCCGAGATATTAAATACTGCGAATCGGTTTAAACATTCATTATTAAGTCCGACCCGACGGGCCATATATTTAGTGCTAAATATAACACAAACCAATCAACATAATTGATTAAATTCATATCTAATCTAGCTCATTTATAAAATAAAATATGGTGGTGGCTGAGATACTGGACCGATTTTAACAAAATATAGTGCACAGGTTTTAATAACAATTGAAGTGGCCTGCTCTCGCCTTTCCTATACGTGTTAGATATAGTAGGTTTATTAAATCTGTTGTCAAATGACAAATATCCAATTATTTCAGTCTCTTGTGTTTCTCTGCATACATGCACAACTATGGCAACATAAATAAGAAATGTATGATTTTCCGTGGAAGTTTTCTCGTAACTGGTACATTTTTTGAAGAAACTTTTCAAACAAAAGTTGTGCGAAATATGAATATCTTTCATTATGAACATAACTATTTTTGCCGTAAGTGCAACAGTTTTAGTGATATTGGAGAGAAAAAAAAATCACTATGAAAATGGTTTATTTTTCACCGTAAGGATTTGGGACCCGATAAAATATGATGCATATAGTGTTCAGGTGGAGTGGACACTAGGCTCTCATTGCACGGAATCAAACATACATACATACATACATTCCGAGTTGAATGTCAACACAGGGAAAGCACATGGTCAACCTGGTGGAAACAGGGTGGTGATCGGCCGGACTAAAATCAGCCCCTGGGGGGAGGTGGTGGCGGTGGCGATGAGGGGTGGGCTATTACCCGGTGCACAGGCAACGGCGCCAGAAGGGATGTTTGGATTACACACGAAGCGAAACGTACATTAATCATACAATATTGACGTTAATTAGCTAGGCTTGTGGCGACATGTCCCACTCTCTCGCACCACTACTACTACTCTACTACTCTCTGCGTACGTATGTATTTATTTAATTATTATATTGTATTGGAAGCAGCGACAACGGGTCGGCGGCGGTGGCGGCAACTGCTGTGAGAGCGGCGGCCAAACACCACACATTATCCCATAATAATTTCATTAGTTTGTGTCCGCACCGAGCCGAGGCGCCCACACACGCATATCACTCCATCTGTGTGTGTGTCGGTGTGTGTGTGAATGAAAACAAAACAGAGCTTGATGACAGATCATGTTCGGATATCAGTCAAGATTTTTCTATTTGATGCGGTGAGCTCGACGCGTCGCACGGATTTCGCTCATCAATACTGCGAGGACAAACGCTGCAAATTACTAACTGTAATCATCCCCCTGCCCCCTCATCACATATGTATCATTCGATATATTTTCTATACTGGAATCTTGCATTTAATTCATTATTTCTATCTGCAGGATTCACTCTTTAATTAAAAGTTACTTTGATGATTTCAATAGACTCATTATTCTACATAGGGTTGATTCTTTTAGACAAATCTATATTAGAAACTCATACTGTTTTATGTAGTCCTAACAGAGTAAAAGTTAATTTTATATTCATTATATTTAAGTGTTATGACGTAAATTATGAAAAGCTTACTACATAAACTGGTATTTGCCAAAGCAATAAGTGACCTTCACTGTCCTCGTATCTGGTCACATAATCATTTGAAAAAAAAAAAAAAAATGTAAACGGGATTTTAAAGATACATTAAAATACTGTGCACTGAACCGCTAAGGTGAATATTTTACTGAAATCCCCATATTTGGCGCAAAATTAAAAAAAAAGTAAGAAAAATCGTTAAAATACTCGATTTAAATCGCGTGCCAAAAATCGAAACTTTATTCAAAATGCATTTTTAGAGGTTCAATGCGTAAAAGGAACAATTTCGAATAGAATGTTTAAAAGTAGAAACTAATTGGACTTATAGTTTTTCTGAATCATTTGCACAAACTTTGAAAACGTTAATTCGAGAGAAACGCTTTTAAAGTTTTATGAACAGTTTTAATTTTAATAATTTGATTTTTTTACTATCTTTCATTGATAAATAATTTATTTAGTATCTTACTCCTTTTATTTTATATTTTATATAAATATACGTTTCTATCGAAGTCGAATTTCGCAAAACCCTTTTAGGAATATATTCAAGACATATTAAACCACAAAATATATACTAATATGCTTTTTTTAATAGGTCTTCTACTATAATAATAGTTAATAATACATTTATTTCAATTCGTTAAATAAATGGGTGCAATTAAATGTTACCCCTAAAATATACCATATAATCTTCGTCACCACTGTGGAAGTAACAGCCGGTATAGAAATAATGCATTTTTACATATATTTCATGGCAGAAAAACCGCAATCCAAAAGTAATAATTAAAATTATAACTGAATGAATACATAAATGTAGTCTTGTCGGTAACGGCGAAACCGTACAAGAAAAGTATCCTTTTGTTTTATTTAGCTATAACGTGTTCTGAAAACGTTAAGCTACAAAACAGATACAAAGAATAATAGATACAAGCGTATACATACATACAAGAACAATAATAAATACATATATAATAATATTTCCATATAATGAAGGTTCTGGTTATAAGCAACAGTCCAGAAAAACGGGCAGCAAAGCAAAAAAAAAAAAACAGATGCCGACATTTTCCATTGTTTTAATCATAGGCGACTATATAATTACTTCAACACGTGAATGTTAAGGTGCTATTAAGATAGTTTACTATTTCCGGTTTCCATTTATAATAAATTTAATGGACGTTTTCTTACAATATTCTCTACGCCAACTTTTCGTTTTTATTTATTTTAATTTATGTTAAAGACATGTTGTTTCGCACCAACGCACTTCATCAAGATACCAATCGCTTTTGTTTGACTACCACTGGCATAATTTACAAACACTTTGTTTTAAATCAAAGATAAGCTGCGTATACTGCTATACTATGGTATTTGATTGTTTGATAAGATCCCGGATCTCTACAATCTACCTTTTATATTTAACTTGTGAATAAAATTTAAAATATTTTTTTATTTCTTACTTCTAGCACAGTGTGTGCTAAAGAGCTTTAGTAATTGGTCGTCAAATATACGAAATAAGAGGGTCTTTCTACCTCGAGAAATAATTTTTTCAATTTTTTTAAACATTTTTCTTTACAAAAGTAATTAAGATATCGTTTTGAAATTTTTCAGGTATATTAATTCACACTTTAAGAGTACAAAAAAATTATTTTTGGATTTTTACATTGGTTCATTTGGGCTCACGATTTTATTCAAAAAAAACTTTAAAAAAAAATCATTCTCAAGGTAGAAAGACCTCTTAATCCAAAAAAATATGCTATGTTGTATGACTATTGTAATTATGTGGTGTAAAAAATTGATGAAAATTACAAGATCCAAGAATAATATTTACTGAATTGAAACGCATGGAAGAAATGAAATAATCTATTGGGTTGCTATAAAAGTACGTAGCCCCATCCCTGTTATCTGACAAATAATATAATTTATTATTCACAATTATGTAACGATAAATCAGCTTACAATGTAGACCAGTCCAGAGTAACTTATAATTTCAAGTCGCTGTAATATAAACATAGTGACACGCGCGCAATATATTGGAATAAAAAAATACCATAAACGTACATACCTACTACATAAAGAATGATTTATGGGTCGAACATTATTTCAAATAGATTGTATTAAAATTACGTTGTTTATTTTATCGACATCATTTCTTTGGTATCGGGTCACCAGGGCCGGCACAAGGAGGGGCTGTTTTGTAATCATCATGGTCAGTATGCGGTGTTGGATAGATTGAATTTATTCAATTACCTTGCGGCATATTACATATACAAGATTGTCCGAGAAAATACATTTCCTTTCTGATTGAGATTTTCATTCTGTTATTGGATATTTGTATCATTCAAGAAACCCGATTTCTGATACCTATATATATTTCTGTCTATGATAGATTGTTGTTTTGGTTTATTTGTTTTCATACTGGAATATATACATTTACTTATGTTTCAAATCCCATTCGAATTTACAAAAATGTGGAATGACCTGACTAGTTTGCCATAGTGATAATGCATAGAGTAAACATGCACTTCCAGTTTTGGCTCTAGAGCGTTCATAGACAGACAGACACACCGAAAATAATCACATTCGATTCAGGGAAGGTCAATATTTCATGATTACAAAACTTACTTATGACTGCGTATAAGAAAGTAAAAATAGCTGAAGTCAAAAATACAAATGTATAAACAAAATAATCTAAATTCTTTATTTTCTGACAAACATGTATTTTATTGGTTGTTTAATATATAAATAAATAAAAAGCAAATAAAATTGTTCACAAAATATGTAGTACGTGCACTGGCATAATTCCATCATGTAATAAAACTTTGATTGCAAATAATAATATTATAAACATGAAGTAAAAAAAAAATATATAATCATAAACATCTAATCGATAATACTTATGTATATATAATATAAAAACATGCACTGCTACCAATATAGCATACGCAATAAATATTTGAACTATTTACATGTCGTTCATATTAAAGTAGAATCGATGAAATTACGGATCTTCGCATTACGAATTTATGACTGCACAATGACAATTCACTATTTACACTGGGTAGCCAAGGGTAGCACAAGGCACAACTACTCCATATGTTTACATTGGACTAATGAATATGAATGCATATTGAGAAAACTTACTAACAGAAAACTCATCTAGTAATTCTTACTTTCCTAAAGTATTAATACATTATTTTTCATTTTCTCTTAATAAAACTATTTAATTTATGAATATAAATCCAATTGAGATTTTTTTTTAATGTATATTAAATTTCAATATTAAAAAATAATATAAGGAAATTTCTATTTGCAAAATCAATTAATATTTATATTACTAATAATACAAAACATAATAACAATACTAACAGTACTAAAAGCAATACTAAAACATAGAAAATAATTGTAAATAATTGAAATATAAATAAGATATTAAATAACTAAATTAAATTTCTTTAATATATAATTTTAATTTATGTTTCAACCTTGTGTAATTATTTATTTGTTTTATTTGTCGCTTTCTCTCGGTAAAATATTTAATCATTTCGATATAATTTATGACGAATAATATTTCTGTCTGTATTTGAAATTATATTATTTAAAAATATTTTTATTACCATTAGTGTTATAATTACGCAAATAAGAATTAAAAGGAAAAGAGTCTAATTGTACGGAGAGGATCTCAAAACGGCTATATCCATTAAAATCTCTCAATCGATATTTTTCATGATTTTTATACTATACTAAGAAAATAAAAATAGATTCAAAATGAACGATATTAATGATTTTGGCAAGTTTCATGTTAAAATTAAACAGCTATTGAGGTAGAGCATTCACACACACACACACACACACACACACACATACACAGTTATTGCGAAAATGAATAGAATTAGTAATATTTCTTGATTGTTACAATATTTCATTTAGATTTCGTCCAAGAAGTAAAAATATGCAAAGTGTATAATTAAAATGAATTGTTCGAATGTTATTTCCTGGTAGTTTCGGCCAGACAGTTCAGTGTTAGCAGCGTTAGTTATACATGTGTAGCGAGAAGTATTCTCTTTTTCAAACTATCGCGTCTCGTCATAAACGTTACATTTTTTAAATGCCAGCGGATCCTAAAGCTAAAGCCATTAATGACACGTTTAATTATACAAAGCTTCCCCTGATGTACCAGTTGTTGGACAGAGACACACACTCGTATCCCATATGTGTGAGAAGGAGAAAGGGAGTTAAGGGTGATGACTGCGAGTAGGTACAATACCGTCAGCGGACAAAGCAGGCACTAACGGGGTAGTGTGCGGTTTGCCATGAGTTCGTATCATGTAATTTTCACCTGGTTCTGATTAGGCCAGGTTATCAATTAGCAGAACGGGGGACTAGCGTTAATTGTGGCCAATCTCTCGCATTCGGATTCGGATTCGGAGTCGGACTCGCCACCAACGCATATATGTACGTTTTCCCATTTCTAACTCACTTAACTAACACGTTCTTCAAATTCTTTATCTCATTGCACATATACCTACTTCAAATATGTACACATTGGTGAATTTATAATTTATAAATACAAATAAACCGTCTTTAAATAAGTATTTTAGGGTATTTGGGTTCAATTTGTCAGAATGTATAAAAGAGTGTTCGGTTGAGCGTCTGTAACATTATGGGAATCAAATAATTCTTGCACAGAAAGTCGTTTCAGATTTTCCTAAGCTTAAAATTCAAAATTATTATATTTAATAATTTTTTTCGGGCTTTGGGTTAGGTTAGGGTTAACAATATGAAAAAATATTGTAGACATAAAATATCTTAGAATTTTTAGTAGAATTTTTGAGTGTTTAATTATTTTTATATGGGCAGTATTAAGGGAGGCTCCAAATTCCTATAACTCGGGAAGTTTAATTACTATGTAATTTTTAATTTAAACTTAAAATAATTTTCATTTGAATAAGCGTTATAAAAATGTTTAATTTCCATGTAATTCTTGATTTAAACTTAACGTACGGTGAACTTTAGACATTGGTGTAAAAATATCATTAAAATTATGTAATCATACAGAATTATAATAAAATAACATAAAAATTGTAGTAAATTATTAAACTCGCTAAAATGTTATCGTTTATTGTGTAGTTTTATAGTAAAAGTAACGTAAATTTACATAATTTTTTTACAGTGTATGCTTGTTTCAATACTAATTATGTTTCCTTAGATTCTTGTTTGGTAGACATTTCAAAATTAGTGTTTATAAATATATTTCTTTATAAAATTATAAATATTCTTTAAATAGTTTATTTTTAATCGACGGAGGCATTGGTACCTGCACCTATGTGTGTCTAGTGGTTATAAATATATTTCTTCATAAAATTATAAATATTATTAACGGACGTGATTGATATATAGGGAGGCATTGGTACCTGCACCTATGTGTGTCTTACAAAGAAATAATTCGTGTGTCATTATAGTAGTGAACTAGTGTACAAGTTGTAATGTGAATATATATTATAATGGTCGTGCAACAAACATGGGATATAAACAATATAATAATATTTAGTTATAGAAAACACATAATGATAATAAACCAAAATGTTATAGATATATTTATGTATGTATGTATCGATCAAATAGTAGGAGAGATAGTGTATACCTGCTTATTTAAATACATATACATACGCGTATATATATATAGTGGTGGAGCTAGCACGTTAATTCCATATGCAAATGTTAGCAGCGGATCGATGTGAATCTGCCTTTATAATTATTTATATAATATATGATGCAATCGAATATAACGCATTTGCATTATTCAACGGCTGAACCAGGAAATCACAAGTCTTTATATGGTAATTGCACATATATTTCCTATGTATAGTATATGTATGTATGTCGCTATTTGTATTATATTCCCTATTTATAATATTACAATAAATGTGTGCATGTGTGTGTGTGTGTGTGTGTGTGAATCGTTCTATATATATTGTTATTATTATTATTATTATTATAATTTCATATCTATTACTATAAATGTATAGAAATTGCCCCATCATTTTATATTTCTAGTCTAGTCTGCTGCAGATACCTATTACTGCTATTGCGACCAATGCAGTGTTATCAAGTTATTTCAAATACCAATAAAATATAACTTAAACTATTTATTTTGAATCATTCAATGTCTATTCTCTCGTTTTAAAGATAATATAAACTTATTTGAAACATATCAACTTTCCATATAAATATTTCTTTATTGAAATAAGACAACTTTATTTAATTCTAACATATAGTTCAATGGATTTGAACAGGAAAACAATTTGTTTAAAAATATTATACTTTACTCGAAGATTCAATAGTGCAAATGTCTCCTTTAAAAATATTATACGCTATTTTTGTTGTCCGAATAGTGGAAAAAAAATACTATATATTTCTATCGCTTATAAGAAATCCCTAAACCCGTGAAAACAAAAATCATCGTATTGTTGTTGACGTTTTCTGATCCTAAATTAAAATATATTCGTTCCAAAAAAAAATATGTCGCTTAGGTGTGATCCATTGCACAAGTGTACAGGCGAAATAATACAAAATCTATGTATTTTACATATAAAAATAAATGAAACATTATTCAATAAAAATTGATTGATTTTATAAGAAGTTAATTATGAATTGAAGAACAATATTCAGAATTTACGGCTGTACATACCTAGATTGAACTTTTAACTTGCAATTATTTAACAGAAATATCTACTAAAATACATTTTATAGTCATATTTCGAAAAATTGTAAGAGCATTTGTACTGCTTCTAGCGGTAGCATTTGTAAATACGGTACAGTCGCAAGCATTTCAACATATGGTATGTATTTCAATAGTTTTATATGTAGAGCGTTCACACACATACAAACAGACAAACAAGTCACCGCGAAAATAGTCAATATCGATATATTACACGTTTATGTTGTATAATATGTAATATGAATATTTAATATGAAAATGATATAATATGAATAATTATTTGAATCAAATATATAATGTAATATATTTAATGAAAGTAATTCTTTAATGTAATAATTGTAATCAAAACGTATAACGGATATTATAATAGTAGTAGATGGAGTAATATGCATAGAGCAGGGAAGAGTAACCACAGAGAACCAACCAACCAACCAGCCAGCCACCGCTACCACGATCAGCTTTTGAATTATATTAATGTAATTTATCAAATTTGATTTGAATTTAATTACATTAAACCATATATCAATGAAATATTGGACTTTAATGATTTTTATTATTGTTTATTATCAAATTATACCTACTATATGTGACTGATTAATAAATATCAATACATTATACATATTCATATTAATATTATTATTATTATTTGAATTTTTGCTGCAGTCACCAGTCACATTTAACTAATTGTTTTGATGCCGTGATTAAATACTATATACACTGTTCACATTTTCGTTTTAACCTCAATATTATACATTGCTACATTTATCCACATAATTATGTCAATCAACAAAAAGATAAATCTATTTATTAATAATTGCGAAAATAATCAGGAAACCTCAAAACGGCAATATTCCTTATCCCCTATACTTTATAAGAAAATAAAATAGTTAAAGAATAAATTGTGAATGTAAAAAGAAAATAAAACAAATTGTAAATTTGAATAAAATGTACATCTCGTGTTCACATAATCAATAATTTCTCATTAGCTGTAAAAGTTTTATAAATATATATATATTTTAATAATAGTAGTTTTTTAATAAAGTAAATCTTAATATCATTTGTAGTCGAGGTAATATACTCTCGTAATTGTTTTAGTTTGTTATTATTATTTTAGATCATTAAGTACAACTACATACAAACATACATACAATGTTGGTAAGTTGGTGATGGTGATGCGATGTTTACAGCATAAAAATTAAAATAAATGGAAAATAACGGACGCTAATGGAATGAAAATATTTGACTGACGATTAAAATAATAACTGACTTGCTCGATTATATTTTATATAAACGATATTAAAAATATTGAACAGGGATGCACAAAATTACCTTATATTTATAATATGCCCATATTGGTCGCAAAAGGGTAACAAAAAAATATGTTTAGGTCCACTTATTCATGAAGAGATCATATCTAATTTCAATGAATATGATTCTACTATATCAGGTGCAGGCACAAATGTCTTTAGCTCGTCAAAAGGCAGCATTAAAATCAACAAAAAAACATAACATTTATATAACCACTAATTTTTTTAATTAAATAAAAAACAATAATTAATTATAGAAGAGATAATCCAAACATATGTAAAAAAATTGATTGGCCAATGTAAGTCAAATCAAATAACAACAATGAAAGGAATTGTTTTAAATAATAATTTAAATTGCATAATTTATATTTATATATATTATTTTTATAGCCCTTGGATTCCAAATCTGAAGAAACTTTCTTATTGTTTGCAGTCTTTTCGATAAACATAAACAACATATTAAATATTATTTTTATTAGTAATATTGGGTGCAATATGAAGAAAATATAGTATTAAAAAAAATACCAGGGAATGTTTTTCATATATTTATTTTAATCTAAAGGTTGTATTAAAACGGTTTAATTATTTATTGGCCTATAAAGTACAGAATCAGGAGAACAAGACCATTTTATAAAAAGAAAAAAATTGAGAATATTACAGACACACGACTGAATGCTAAAGCTATACGTATGATAAGATAACAATGCATGTGGTTCGTCTTGTTAACCAACTACTTAATTGTCAAATATTAAAGTAATAGTGAATAATGTATTTATGAAGACAAATTTAGTGTTAGTGTTGATGCATATATTTTGTATATCCCTGACCGATATATAATAATAACATGCACGTGAATATGTTATTAGAATCTAAAGATACTAAGGGAAAGGCCATTATGGTCATTTTGTATACATGTTAATAAATAATATAATTCCTGTAATCATAACTGATCATATCACCGGGGCTCCAGCAGTGCAACAGAGACGGAAAATAAAATATAATATACACCGAAAATACATATACAGTAAAGAAAAAAAAAAAAAACACACCAACTATTAATGCTTTAAAATTGATAGCAATTAGAGTATGTTTTTCCCGAAATTTAAACCGATTTTAATAATAATAAAAAATACCAACCAACCAGACGAAATTGAGGTTACTGATTTCAGTAATTTTATATTGAAAATTATAGATACCACTATGCACGTTTCCATCATTTTAATTTTTTAACCACGGACCATCATTTACCTTATATTAAAACTAGATTGATTTTGTATAATGATAAGGTGAGCGCTTTGAATCACTTCACATAACATACCGCTTCAATATTATTATAAACATAACTTTACATTCAAAATATTTGAAAACAATACAAAAACAAACAATAATAATAATCAGTTGCACCTATTAAACACTAAAGCCCGATTGTACAAAACAAAAAATCAACAAAACTATCGTGCAAAACCGAATTTGACTGACATTTATACACATATCGGACATGTGCGTGGCTCTTGTTTAAAATAATTTGTATTTACAGTGAAATTAAACTATCACTAGAACGGCTGCACTTATGGCAAAAATAGTTATGTTCATAATGAAAGATATAAATATATCGCACAACTTTTGTTTGAAAAGTTTCTTCAAAAAATGTACCAGTTACGAGAAAACTGCTACAGAAAATCTTATTTATGTTGCCAAATAATGTAATTTTATCTCACACTAATAGATTGATTGTGAACGTGTTTGTAATGGATATTGCACGTATTAAAAATTACATTTGAATATATTTATTTGGTGAATTTTAAACAATCTATGTTTCATATTGAAGAAACAATATTTGATAATACTTAATAAAATAATGAACTACAATTTTACTGTATATATTTCTATTTAAAACTACGTAAAAGAAAGTTCTGCGATTCTTTAATGAAGTTTATGTGAAATTCGAGTGATCAATATATTTGGAAGTTATTCAGTTATCTCCCCCCGTCTGCCCACTGAAAGGCCGCCTACCCCTAAATGCACGTACGTCAGTGGTACACCATGAGCGGTTCGTTTCGTGGACGTACCACAATTTAAATAATTGAATACATGAATCTGTGATAAGCCGCACCGCACCGCACCCCACCGCCCCGCACCGCCAAATACATACATACATAGTGCATGAAGCAAATTTGATAACAAATAAAAATAAATAATGCCAATTCTGGAAAACGGACACGATAAATATTTATGTCTTTCGGTTGCGCGAACGAACGAACCCCATATTCTTGCTCGTACACAAATACGTACATACAATAAACATATATTATATTACACACCAAGTACTTCTATTCAAATTATTTTAGTTTCGACATTACTTTGATTAAAAATTATTCAAACGTTTGAATTTTATTATACAACCGTTTAAGTTAGAATTAAATTTTTAAGCATTGTCTAAGTTTAGTATGTATTGTGAGAAGTAGTAAGTTAATTTAAAATCAGTGATTTTTGCAGAGATAAAATGGCATTAATATACAAATAATACAGAATTGAGAAAATTCAATAGCCAAAATTAAAATCATTATTATTATGTCGATGAAGAATGAACCGTATATGATATGGGCAAATGGTACCCACGAGCTAATTGTTAAAAAATATGTAGAAACATAATCATTTTAAATACATATTATGTATAATGAAAATAATAAAAGAATGTTTAAATCTGAAGAGATTAATTTTTAATTCAATTTATGAATTATTATATTTGTATTAAAATCTAAGATTTCCTTATATTGGTAATCCACAGGCCATAAAAAATTATTTAAAATTATAATTTTGAATTTTAGAATTTGCACTAATTTCTTTTTCGTAATATAAAAAAAAATCTACGAAAAATTATAAACATATTTTTTTCCAAATTGTGAGCTCATTTTAATGTTTTGCCAAGCGTGGAGTAGGACGGCGAAATCCTGCTGCTCGCATCGCATATATTACATATAAGGAAAGCTTGTTCCTACTCAGTTTTGATATATTTTATCAAAACAGATAAATGTAACCCGTTAAACTGACTTTTAACAAAAAGAAATGGATGTATTTATATGTGCTAGAGAAGTTTACAGCATTTATTTCAGAAAATAAAACTTTTTGGCGTAATATAACATATGAGAATGTAATATGTCGACACATAGTAACCAGTGAAGGGGTGGTGGCAAGAGTTGAAGAGTAAAGGGGGCAAGTCGAGTTGAATACAAGGGATGGTATGTTGAAAGCGTGCTAAGTGGATAAATAAATATTTCACGTCGGGACGCTCTCCGACGTCAGCTTACGACGCCAAATGGACGCATTGTTCAGCAAGCAGTCCCGCGCTTTACACTTCTATTCAGCCATGTAATTCGTATCATATAGTACATGATGCGCATTGATAAATACTGTACACTGTACATCAACCTTAAATGCTGTATGTGTATTTCTAGAAATTATAAAACATTAACTCGTTTAAATTAAAACATTTGTCATATCTTCAATAACAAAGTTGAGAGATATTTGACATGGCTAAAATAAATGTAGTCGCACACTGTAAAATGTATTTTTTGTCTGGGATAATTTTATTTTCTGTAATTTATTGCACAAATTCTGAAAAATGAGGATAATGAATCAGTGTTGATATGTTGCCAATTTTAAAGAAATGCACTCTGAGAATCAACCATTTTTTTTCCTTTATTGTACCAAGTCTAAAATGAAGTATGGTTTCCCTGGATTCATATTTTGGCGAGGCCGTCTATACATGTGCATAACACATTTACTTCTGATATATTTTTTTAATTATTAAGGGCAGAATTAATAAGGGTTCAAATTTATGGGGCCATATAACTCCGGAAAAATAAGATACCACAGAATATGTGTATACCAAATTTGGTTCATATCGCTCCGGTAGCTTCAGAGGAGGATGCATTTAATTGTTGAGTTTGGAATATTAATAATAATACAATAATAAATTCTAGTATAGTTTATTATGTAAAATCAATATCTCACTGTTTATATTTATACGAGGAGCATATATGTTTATATTGGTATTGGCTAGGTTAACACCTGAGGTGATAATTTGCAACCGGTTACCGGTACGGTAAACCTTTCGCCTGATGGTTAGTTTACTGTAACCGCTCGCCCACCATATACACATACTTCACACCAACCGAAACCGAAGTGTACGGATGACTTGACCGCTAGATGGAACTAGCATCGGTCCAACAACCAAATCATTTTCCAGTAGAGTTACCATTCGGGTATAACCAAGTTACCGGGTCTCATTATTTAGTTTGTAACATCCCCACCTCGCGACCGTGCCGATAAACATTTTAATTCGCTATTATAAATAATAATAATTATTAATATAACAAATTTGGTTAAAAATGACTCAGAATCCTGAATTAGACTCGAAAATTTATTCGTTTTAGTATATATTTTATATGATAATGGTAAAACTTTTTTTTTTAAAGTTATTAGAAATAATGTTAATTGTACGGTTTTAAACGAGATCACAAGACAAAAGTTGGTTGCATATCACATGTATGTCTGTATGTATGTAGTAAAGTGCAAATTCAATTAAAAAGTCGTCATATTTAATTTCGCTTCTAATGTATTTTGATAACCAGGGGCGATAAGTCGTTTGGAAAAGCAATTAAGACAGTACAGTATTATATAGTAGAAGAGGTGGATGGAAGTGGGGTGGGTGTAGCAGTAGCGGACTTGTGGGGTTATATTGTTTAATATTTCATTTCTGGTCGGTAAAGTAGAGCTCTTGGCCCACACTGCCGCGCCATCGGCAACGCATTATATTTACTTTATAGCCAATTTAAAAGCACGTAAAAATTTATATTAAATCTTATATTTATTATAAAACTGTGACACTTTTATTGCAATATACATTGTTTTTTATTGCTTATATAGAGTGTGTATATATATATAGTTGGCGTTGCTGATGTTGTTGTTGTTGTTATGAGCAAAACTGCAACAGTATAAAATGTTGACTGTCGCCATTATTATATTTCTACCTCCAATGTGTATCACCATTTTAAGGTTATGTGATGACGAATCGATCCCCGCACTAGCCTTACATTTGTGTGTGCACTCGCACACATTAAACATATATTAATGTTGTCTTACTACTGCTATAATATAAGGAATTCCTTTTACGTCTTTTAGATTACAAAAAAAAAAAAAAAACTATAAATTATTAGCTAGCTTTACTACCAAACAACAAAGTCAATTCCACCTAAAAACGACCTAATATGTATTGGTATAAATTATGTATTTTGTAGGGCAGGTGTTACATTTAAATCGTAGCAAACTAACAAGTAATTACGCTTAAAAATTACTAATAATGAATCAGTTTGTTTCCGATAAATAATAACACATTAAGTATTTATGTTGTTGCTATATGTATGCTAGCATTATTTGTCATTATAAATTGTAATTTCTAATCTTAATTACTAATTGGTTCGCAGTGAATTAAATTTTAGTTTAAATAATATATTAAAAATAGTATGAATGTAGTATGTCCATATTTATGGTGGATGACTCCTGGTAGTTACGGCCTGGAAAATGGATGTCCGACGATTTAATTTTCAGTCGATTTGAACGTGACGCGTAGTGCAGGAATATAATCACGCAGCGGGGAATTAGCGGCGGGCTGTCACGCGCGCTCACGCTCACACCACGCGCTGCTCTCTACTACTAAAAGCGGGCAGGGCACGCGCGCTACCTCGTCGTTTTTAACACCTCGTGCCCCTGCGTGTACGCCACTGTGTGTGTATGTGTATCTCCAACGTGTATCGTTTTTGGAATATATGCAACACGTCGTCGCGCGTTAACATGTGAATCTGTGCGTGTTTTAATATACGCGTGCGTGTGTGTGTGTGTATGTATGTTTGTGTTTATGCTTTAAACGGTGGATAATTAACATGTGTTTTGATAAAAAGCTAACCAGTTACCTACTCGGCTTGATTAAATTAGTTTATAAGATTTTTTTTTTTATGCTCTCTGCTTTTTCAAAGTTAACATATTTTATTCAAATAGTCGGACAATTATGCATATGATTTTTCAATGAAATTTAAAACCAACAATTGCTAACATATTAGAAACATATCCAAATATATTTTAATTTGCATCAGTTTTAATAACAAAGTCTTGTGCTGGCCACAATAAATATTTTAGTAAAGCTTTCGTCATATTTTACTCAATGTACGACGTACAACGAAATCTACAATCTTTGGAAAGTAAATAGAGCAATTTACGAATGAGAAACACAAATCTCGATTCAGCGCGATTGCAATCTTAGAGACATTGTTTCGCAAATAAACGATTCGAAATAAAAAACGAAGATAATTGACTGTGGAAGAGTCAAATACGCGTATCGCTTTCTGAATGTGCAGTGCTCATGCGTAGAGATGTCGGATAGTATAGTATAGTGGCTGGAGGAACGGTAACAGTTAACAGTAGCCAGCGTTCGTAGCGGATATGTCAGTAACGATTGCAGGGACTTGACGGCTTCAGCATTCAGCGCACTCAGACACAATGGGACGTTAGGACGGGATAATCACGACCAGCGAACGAACGGACTGATACGCAACAACTATTGCACGCACGATCGCTACTTACACAATTGCTCAACTAGAACTAAAACTGCTATACACGTTCAGATTTTTATCACTATTGTCTCTGATATGTCAATCAATCAATCAATGATTCAATTATTTTTACTTATAGACAACACTTTATCCTGTATTAATGTTCCAATGAATACAAGCACTAATGCTACCAGCTTGCCTTAACAAACCCATAGTCAATCACGGCAGCAAATAAACCTTTTTAATAACATTCATTTACAAGATTTTAACTTTAGCCATCGATTCTAAATATTTTTAAAATAACGTCTGTGTGTGTTACCGTGTGTGTGTGTGTTTATGAACGCTCTAGAGCCAAAACTGTTAAAGGTAAAATTATGAAACTTTAAACAATAGACTGTTACAAATCGCTATTAACTTACTTGTAGATTTGTTGTAGTCGGAAGTTTATCGACGATATTTAAACACTGATACATTTCCTGCATGGCACTTTATCATAATAAAACCAATAATAACATCATACAATTACATAAGTATAAATATACAAAGATTTATACGTGACGGCCCGCAGAATCAGGGCTATACTCTATTTAGGCTCGGAAATTAGAATACAGGTTTGATTATAAACTCAGTGAGGAGCCAGTCTATAATTCTCTCTCACACTCACACAGGGTCATACGAAAACCCCATATAATCAACCCTCAACCGTCAACGCAAGTCAATTAGTCAACCTCATACGTAAGCGTATAGGTTACGTATGAGGGGTCTTCCGTGCGCGACACGGTGGCGCACACTCTGACCGTCGTTGGGGCCACCTCCTGGTGAACACATCAACCAGTGATGTCACCGTTGGGACCCCCAGACACACCAGACAGGCCACCGTTGGGCCCCGGATCCACCAGCCAGGCCAACGTTGGGCCCCCGAACACACCGTCAGCCAGGTCTTTATCAATAGTCAACGTCCTCACATATTCAACACAACTCATATCACATACATTCAACTCTTTAGTATTATCTCAATACTCATTTAATTTGCCTTACGTTACTCCGTAATTATACTTCAATACTAAATCTGATACTTCGTCTTATTGTCCATATATTAATATCAATAACAATTCAACACATTCGTCTAACTTCACACATTGATTCATACTCATTCATACTCAGTATAAATACATATAGTAGAATACCCAATTATCAATATACGTTATAGATTAGCTATCAACCTCACCTCAAATAATAATTCACAACACACTTTTGTCACTCACTAAATCACTCTCAATACACGACCTATTTCACTGGCAGATAGACTGTAAATGGTTATATACGTTCTGAAATACAGAATTAAAGAATACTGATGGTGTTCACATAACTACCTATTTAATAAACGGATATAGTTATAACACACACATATTTAAAACGCATCGTAACAAGACTTCTTTAAGCACCTTGTGGGGAGTAACAGTTACTCTTGCTGCTTTTTCAATATCCCAGAAATGGCATTAGTTATAACTATAGAAAGAAAAGTGTTTTTATAAAAGTTCAAATATTAAAATGATTGCAATACGTAATTCTTTTTAGATTTTTAAATATTTTTTAGATCAGGGAGATGTAAAGCTAATGAGATTTCGTTATGAATTCAAAATCGCCTACTTAAGCTGTTCGTAAATCTTGTTTAGTAAAAAAAAAAAGAATTAGACAAAATATTCTGCTTATAAGCCCGACAATTGAAAATAAATTCGAATTTAAATATGTAAAAAATAAAAGTCCAATACCTGAAATTACTAAGTGAATTTCCATGGAAAAAACGGATATAATATTGAATGATAAAGTAGGAAAAAGGAAAAAATTCAACATCAATAATATACACTGACACAAAGAATTTTATATTCAAATAAACTATTATGCATTCAAATAGGGAGACTGAAGAAACATTTAAAAGTATAAATTATAATAGAAAAGAATTTAAAAGCAAATAAAAATTCCTCTTTCGCTGGCTGCCAACGCAACGCGAAAGAACAAATTCAGTGAACAGAGAGCTAAAATATAACCGAACTTACATATTTATGAATTTTGAAAAAGCGTTTTCTTATTTTTTCAAAAAGCCCACCGAGCATAGAGCAAACTCAAATAGGCAATTTCCCATGGGAAACCTTAAGGCCTTCGTTCACAAATAAACATTCATACACACACGCATACATACATACATACTATATAGTGAAACGTTTCATATTTAAGATTTGAATAAATTCAAAGCGAGAAGCATATTTCACTGCAGAACTCTTTTCAAGAGTTTTTTTTTTTTCCTCCCTGCTGCTCCATACCTAGACTGGCCCACAACAACCAAGGGCGACACAAGGGGGCGGCGGGGGGATTTCCAAGGACTAATCTACGACGCACATGTATGTCGATCCTTCAGCAGTTGTCTCTCTGCGCTGGTGTGGGTGCAACTTTAGAAAATATTTCTATTCACAGCGATATATGTAAACTACACTTTTTATACGTAAACAAAAGAAAGAAGCAAAAAAAAAGGAAAATATTATATGAATGCGTATTCATTCTTTAATTTAATTTAGTGCACTTTTCTAGCGCAGAATTACCTATTTATTTGAAATATAATATGCGCAGTTTTTACATAACATTATATATGATGGCTTCATAATCTATTAGTTATAGGATAACAAGCATAGGTACAGGCACTAATGCCTTCTGTCATTGATTTGATACATAAATACAAATTGGCGAACTTATAAACGACGGCGAAAAAAAGTAATGTTGTGTATAAAAGCGTCGGTGCGTGAGTGAAATAGACAGCGGGCGACGTTGCCTGTTTATAAAAAAGTTCGTCGGCCGTCGTTCCCGAACCTATCCCACTAACCATTTGGCGTCGCGTCGGTAAGATCAAGCGTTCGCTTTGATCTTTGCCGTCGTCAGCGTCGACTCTGACTCGCATCAATTATAAAACGTCGATGTGTACTCGACGTCGTGTGACGTATCCATATGCGTTCACATCCAATGGCGTACCACACCATTTATTGCTTTAGGGATTCGCACAATTTCGACGTACATGATTTATCCAATTATTGTGAATGTTATAAAATTAGAAATAATTACATATACTTGTATGAGGCTCTTTTTTTTACGTTAGTCATTTTAGCTGTCTATGTGTTACCTTAATATTGATACTAGAATTGTTTTGAATGTAGCAAAAAAAATCTACAACAAATTACAAAGATATAAAATTATCTTCATATTAAAACAAATATATATATATTAAAAAAGGACTTTCTTGTTTTTTCACTATCTGTAATATATTTATGTCTTATTCTCTTATAAATTCACCCTACGATTGCCATGAAATAAAATCAATATGCATGCAACTAGGCAATCATAATTATAAAATAACCATTTTCAATGATGATTTTTATAAAAATAGTACAATTTTTATAAAAACCTTTCAAACAAAAATTGCTTGAAATTTTAACATCTTTAAATTTATAAAAATCTGAATTATTTTCGAGATGTACTAAAAGTAACAGGAGAAAATTGCACACCCGGGTTATAGACAATTCTTTAGTTTTAAATTTAAGTACACACACAAAGACACACATACACAGTCTGAGATGGTCAAAAAGTGTATATCCGTTGAAATTTCGAGTTAGAAAATATTTATGACTACAATACTTTCCTTCAGACTCCGTTTATTAACAATTAACAATAATTATGAAAGTTTAAATATGCAATAAAACAATAAATGCTTTAATTGTTGTATTTTGCATATTTTACGACCGTCAAACAAGTGTGTACACACATGCTTTAATTATCTCTGTAAATATCATTGGTTATAATTATAAATAAATGTTCTTTATTATCAACGGTTAAAATAATAATAATAAACAAAAATTATAACTAAGAAAAACTCATCAGTTGATGAAATGGTTATTAAATCCTTTTTTTTTTTCAGTTTTACGATAATAATTATATGGCGAGCTTAAGCCATTGGTGTATGTACCAATTTTCTTTATTTCATTCTTAAATTGATCATAATGGTCCTCATGCTTGATGTATCTCTTCAAAAATCAGTGCTTTTGACTGCCTAATGTATTTCATCCTGAGCTCACTTCACAGTCGTAAATTCCTTGATTGTGTCATATGAAACTCAAGAAGAAAAACGTTCACCAATATCTTGTGACATTAGTGTAACAAAATTTTCACTGCAAGAAATACAGCAGTGGAAATGTGGCGTTGGTAGAAACCGCTATAATATATATAAATAGTTTGAAACAAATGTTTACAAGGGAAGCGCGCTTCCAAACAATGTCTTAATACCGAAACCATCCGCGAGATTAATTTCAAAATGAAATCCAACTTTAACTAATTATAGATTAATCATTTAGGGAACGGAGACGTCATCAATTTAAGGCCCCCAAGAATGAGAAAACTATATTCATAAAACTAGAAACGGATAGTGATCCCTCCCTCCCCACACCGCCACAACACGAACCAACAACAAAGACAACAACAGCAGTCATATAGGAGAGTGCGCGCTGGTGCGAGCGAGAGAAAACAACAAGCATTGCAATCGTGTATATGTAATAAATATTGCATTATATTAAATTCTCCATCCGAGGTAGGTAGGTAGGTAGGTACTCCAGAGACTATACGCAGCGCCCCCATTGAAAGTTTCAACTCTCGCAATTCTCCCAGCAAAGTTATTTCGAGGGTTCTGTTTTGTAAAGGATAGGAAAGGGACTGTGGCGGGGCAAAGGGATCGGTGCGGGGGGATTTAGCTCGTTGTTGCTGATTACACTGTTCTGACAAATGTTTGTTGGTCGCATTGTACAATAGTGTATTATTCGCTGGGTCATTCGCTGACGAAAATTGACGGATAAAGTGGCGGGATAAGTCCCTTGTAAACTGAGATAAAACAAGTGATTGACGGAAGACTTTCAAGGCAGGACTGGCTCAAGGGATATTTCCACCCAAGAAAGTTCACTTCTACCATTTTAAATGAACTATTACTGATGCAGGTGTCGAAAAATATGGGCATTCAATTATTTAATGAGACATTATAAATCTACCAAGTAACCTAATACCTAAAAAAAATTACGTGTTAAAATCCTCAAAAAGAGACCAGAGTTGTGGCAAGACAACTAATGGTTCTTGCATCACGACAATGCGCCACACACTCAGCTTTGTCAATTCGGCAGTTTTGTGCCAAAAACAAGAGTAAGGAGTCTGAGGGAGGACAGTAATTTAATTTTGAATATATATTGCCATAAAAAATGTTGGCCTATTACCGATTATATAAGACAGTTTAGAAAAATATGGTGGAGTCGCCTTTTATATTTAAAAGAAAACAAAGAATCGTAATAGGGAATTTCGTAAGTACGGCACTGTGTTTATGGAATGGGGTTGTTGTAGGTGATGATAATTGGCTGTGGAGGAAGGGTTCGCGGTAGGTACCCTAATGACCCGAACAGTTTAAATAATGGCCCGAGAGGACTAACGCCATAACTACAACAATTCAACCGAAATTACAGATATTTTACGATCAACAGAATCTCAAACAATAGACATAGCGCTATATATTATATCTCTGTGTGTATTATGCTACTGCATATTAGCATAGCCGACAAAGCAGCCAATTGGAGGAACGGGCTTCAATACTATTCGTACGACAAATAGCACTCGCTAAAACAAAGAATTTTGATATTTATGGGGCACATTATTCTGACCGAAATCTCATAACATTGTTGAAATTATTTTTCATTCGCTAATCCTGCAATTACCATCATAATTTAATAAACAATTTTCACACTAAATATCAATATTATTTAACTTTTATAAGAATCACCATTTCCCGAAAAATCCCTTTAATAATATTAATTTTTAATTTACGCTTATCATCCATATCAATTGAAATGACAATCGTAGCATAAGTTTAAATAAATATTAAGCAATATTATATATATATATATATATATATATATATATATATATATATATATATATATATATATATATATATATATATATATACATGAAGTGATAGTTACGTATAAGAAAGTCGATTAAAGGCCACTCCCGCTTTTATTTAATTAGTCGATGTTCCAGACATCTACATTATTTAATACATTCCATATATTGATTAAATATTCAACTGTTAAGTAATTAACAGTATTGAATTAGCTTCTAAACATAAACCGTCAGGTCTTTCTAGTTCGAAGATATTCCGTTTCGCTTTGGTTTATTTATACAGGCGGCGCCACCACTCAACTTGGAATATTCATATTATAAATAATTATTAGAAATATGCTATATTTACGCTACAATCAAAAATGATTTGTTCAATAAAGATTGTATTACGAATACATTGGTAATGCTTTTACAAAAAAAATTTATATACCAAAAATGCAACGAACAATTTTTAGATATTTTATATTCATTACATTTTTTCAAATTACAATCCCAAAAGTTATAGCAAAATAATTCAAAATAATAATTTCGAAATTTAAAATATTCATTAATTATATATATATATATATATATATATATATATATATATATATATATATATATATATATAAAAATCTAATTATTGTAAGACTTTTTACGAATTAACCCAAATATAAACAATATTGTCGTTTATAATTTTGTCTCTCCAAAATTTAGTTGTTATAAATAGGTTTTCCTTATTTCAGTAGTTAAATATTTTTAGCTCGCCGTACGAAGTACTGAAGAAGCTAAAGCATTCGGTCGTGTGTCTGAAGCATTTTTAGATAAAAAAAATCCTTAACACAAAGTGTTTGTCTCGCCCTGTATTCAAAAATGTATATAACTTATATACTTGGATGTTAGTCGTCGCTCGCTTGTAAGAACAAATTTGTACCCTCTACTGCTCTGAAGGTATCGGAGCGATTCACACCAAATTTGGTACACATATTTAGTATCCCATTTGAATCCAATCGCCCATATACTTCCCGAGTCATAGGGCCAGAAAAAAAAACACTTCGATAATAATATATTACAAAGACGGTATTCTTAATAAAAGCCAGATATTTTGTGTAAGCACAAGTCTTTTATGAACCGGAACAGCGTAAAATTTCTTCGAAGTGATTTTCCACGAAGTGCGTTCAATCAAACGCTCTGAATATTTTGCTGGTTGCGTTCTTTTCATTGCAACTTTGATAAATCTAAAAGTGTATTCATTTGTTTTGTTGTTTAAGATTGTCGTTATCACCGTGGCAGGCCTTAGCTCTATATTCCTGTACACACGACTTGAGTGATCACTTCCGCTAGTTTGAATGTAACATCCGTGTTTTGCTAAACTGCCTTCCATATAGATTCGAATCTTTATATATATATATATACACCTATATATAGTGTATATATGCCGCCGTCATACAGTCAGTCAGGGGGAATGCTTGGGAATACTATATTCTCTACTGAGCAAATACAAACTCTTGTTGATCCATTGTTTCCATGTAATTACACATAATAAAAATTAAATTTGGTTATGTAAATACCGGCAAAATATATGGCTGTTTTGTTTTTACTGCCTATTGCTACACTTATTTAGATTTGTACAGGAAAAAGATTATATTTTTAAAATGCAATTGCTCTTCCACGATACAATTATTAGTAGTAAAAATTTATTAATATGGTTAGTAATTCCGTAAAATGGAGAGATCTTATTATCGCATGAATATTACAGTAAGTGTGCCTTAATAAGATTTATTTTCGCCATGCTTGTTCTGTATAAAATGGTAGTGGAAACTTTGTTGAATAAAAGTGGTAATTGTAAATGTATATGTATCGTTCTTTGACACATAACTCGCATTACTACTAATAATGCTCTGATGTTTTACATATAGCCCCAGTTAATGTTTTGTTTCTATGCGTGCATATATACATATGTTTTGTTCATTCTTTCCTTTCCATTCCCATATTCCTCCATCATCTATCCATCCAGTATAATGTTTGTTACGCTTTTAAACAAATTATATACAATTTTTTCTGGTTACGTTTGATGTTTTTATAGGCTTTTGCGGTGTGTAATATCATGCTATTAGCTTTTATTTATAGGGGGAAAGAAAAATATATATAAAACGGGACACTCTACCCTCTATATCGGTTATTCAAATATACATTAATATTGATAAATACATACAACAAATATGTTACGTTTTTAAATGTTCCAAACTCAATTTATTCTAGTTTGTATATACAAAAATTACTAACTAGGAATATTTCACGCTTCTATTAGGGTCATTTTGCAAATAAATAGATACATGGAAACTTGTGTTTATAACATGAATGTCGTTAAAAAAATAATATAGGTTTTTTAATATGTAATTATAAAGAGAATATAATTCTTATTTTGCGTATTTCCGTTATTCAAATACGTATCTACTGCCCCCGGACTCACTTTTATCTTTACTGCGCAACGTTTACATATATCCGGATGTCACACATGTCAGAGTGAACATTGAGAAGAATTAAATTTATATCTAGTAGATTGTCACTTGTCAAAATCAGTGAAGTTTGCAGGTTAATTATGCATTATTCTAGTATTTCTTTGTTTATATAAACATTATTATGGGTGCAAATATACAAAATAAATGTTAAGCTTTTAGAAAACCTCATTTTTATGTTACATAGTACAAAAATTTATAAACAAAACAAGATTAAATTAGCAACGGTACCAAATTGATAAAGGGTTTTAAATATTTTTGAATATTTCTATTTACGTGTACGAAAATGCATAATTGTTAGCTTTACGTATTTAATTGATGAAATATAATTATTAAACTAATAATTATATCCGGTGAGCGATTCACACCAAATTTGGTACACATATTATTTGGCATCCCATTTGACTCCCTTCGCAGTTTAAATCCAATCGCCTGCATACCTCCCGAGTTATAGGGCCCCGAAATTTCGATTCCCCCTTAATACTGCCTTTATAAATATAACTAAAACACCCAAAAATTCTACTGATAATTCTTAGATATTTTATTCATATTGTTAACCCAAAGGCCATAAAAAAATTATTAATTATTATAATTTGAATTTTAAAATATGCACACATTCTTTTTTATCAATAATCTACAAAAAATTGTAAGAGTTTTTATATCTATAACAATTTTTCAAATTGTTACCCGAAAGGCCATAATAATTAAAAACCACTGCTCGTAACGCATATCTTACGTAAAAGCGAGCTCTACGCGTTGGTGCGTTTTACGGGTAGAAAATCTTGTTTAATTAAAATAATGTATAAAAAATTGTAAGACTTTTTATATCTATAACATTTTTTCACATTGTTAACCAAATGGTCATAATAATTAAAAACCGTTGCTCGTATGGCATCGCATTACTTATAAGGTGAACTGGACGCATAGGTGCGTTATTCCTAAGCTTGTTTTTTTTGCGCAGCTTTTAGGGAATGTATTAATCTGCCTCAAGTGGGATTTATAAACTAATTTTAAAAAAACACGTCGACATGAACCATTATTTAATTTTATTCTCGTAGGAAAATTATAAGGGACGGAAATAACTGTCGATTTCTATATTTAACGTAATCCTTGTAAAATGTAAAAGTCCCTAAATAAACACCTAAGATCACCGCAGTGCTGAACCTTTATTAAACTTAATTCTTGTAAATAATAAGGAGCTGTAAAATCAACGTTTTTCGACTGGAGCGAAACAATCGTAACGAACAAAAGAAATAAAGCAGCGAGTGAAGAGATGAACAGTACGTTCATAAAAAGAAGATAACAAAACAACAACAACAACAAAGTGAATAAACAGTAGCAGAGCAGTGGTAGTGCAACAGTTTTTTGTATTTGTTTTTACTACATGATGAGCGATGAGGTCCCGTAACGAGATGTTAACGGTGCAGTAAAATGAAGCGCGCGCGAAAATAGTGTCGGTCGGTTGGTCGCGATCGCTGTAGACGAGTTCCAGTGGCTTTGGTGGTGGGCGGAAACTACCTCAGCAAGCAGTTGTACCACTTCTACCGACGGACATCAACGCTGCTGTACGAGAGTACACACCACGGAGATTACATTAACTTAATGCTCGCTCGCTCGCTCGCTCGCTCGTCCTCTCGCCTCGGTACTCGTTAAGACCATTAACTATACGGTTTTATTTTCACTTTCGCCGCGATCTGCACACCGACCGACCGCCGACCGACCGGCCACCTCACCGCCAGGATATTTAGTTATAAGCGCGTGTTAGGCACGGATCGTTCTACAAAACAACTACTATCACTTACCGATGAAATTGCGACAAATTCAATTATACGAACATCACTACTGCGTTTCACAATATTTTTACCTCGTTATACAAACGACCTATAGTATTCACTCGTGTTTCTCCAATTAACCCTCTATTGCATTATTACTTTCTTATACGAATGTATATAAGGAAGTATTATAATCTCAACAATTTAAAATACACATTTTTACCATTTCTGACTATTTTCGAAATGATGCCTGTCATCGCTCAATAACAGGCAAGTTTAAACTCCCGGCGGACATTCAGTTCTTCGGTTTATATAAAAAACGTAAAGAATATAGCCTACATGTCGTATAGTTTGGGAATCTCTGCTCTATAGTAGAAACTGTTATAGATAAAATTACAAAACTGGAAGAAAATCTCCTATGTTAAAAATTATATCATAACTGGAAAAAGGTTTAAGTATTGTTCACAGCTAAAGAATTAGTAATTAAGCTTAGAAATTATAAGTAATAATTCCAGTTTGTTGTATGACATACAAGGTTAACGTTCACAGCAACAAAATTTAACATAAATTGTGTTGCTTGGAATGTTAACATTGCTTGTCATAATACAAACTAGATTATTATTTGTAATTTTCTAAGTTTAATTACTAATTGTTTCGCTGTGAACAATCCTTTACTCTTCCTACTTTATGCATATCTCGAAATCAATGTGTGTGTGTGTGTGAACACTCTGGAGCCGAAATTTAAGACTTGTATGTGCTTCAAACAGAAAGTGCATGTTTATTCTATGCATTTTTTGTTCTATCTCAAATATCACTAAAACGGCTGCACTTATGGTAAAAATAATAGTATTCATAATGAAAGATATTCATATTTCGCACAACTTTTGTTTGAAAAGTTTTGTCAAAAAATGTACCAGTTACGAAAAAAACTGGTACGAAAAATCATAAATATTTATTTATGTTGCCTTTATATTTGTGAGATATATATAATTAAAGATATCGTATTTACTATGCCTGAAAAAAACTTTGCCAGATAAACCAAATATAAATAATGTATGTCATTTTGCACTGTTTAACACAATAAATATTTCGATTGAGAACGTGTTTGTAATGGTAATTGCAGATAAATATTGATATATAATTTGAAAAACAGTACGAGAATTTTAAAGGATCAACATTTATGTTTCATATTGAAGAAACAATATTTGATAAAATAAGAAGCTAATTGGTACAATTTCAGGGTATTATTGTAGAGTATTGGTATTCTTTGATAATTTTAATGTACCCCACATAAAAGAAAGTTCTGTGTTGGCCACAACCGATTTTCTTTATTGTTTGGAACTTTATATAATATTAAAAAAAAAACACGAAATAATGTATTGTTTATTACATTTATATTACGATTACTTATTCTGTTTTAATAAAGTATAAAGAAATGTCAAGAACGTGAAGGTAGGTATAATTTTGGTAGGAATGCAATATGTAATAAAACATGTTCAGGTTGGTGTAAGCACGTGTAGGTAGGCCTAACGTTGGACTACTACTATAACATGAATGCACGTTAGAATAATTCATTTGGCGAGCATAAAAAATGCAGACTTATCGATGCGTCGCATGAATAGATATTATACACTTGGAGAGTGGAGCATGAAATATGCAGGCGCGCGCGCACCACCGCCGCAATACATCTTAATGTCAAATACACACACACTATACGTACGTACGTACGTACATATACGTTACGTATACGTTACGTACGTACGTACGAGACGTTAAACTTTAATGCCTGCTGAACGAACGAACGTACGTACGGTGGGGCGGACAGGGGGCTGCGACTACCCACTGCACAGCTTATGCGCATATGTAACCATCACCTCCCACTACGAACATATCACTAACCAGCAATTCTTCAACAGTAGACAGTTAAAAAAAAAAAGAAAGAAATTCAAACCATTTGTAAAAATTATCAAACATATATACAAACAAACTCCTAGATGTATGTGTAGAACGTATTAATTTATAAAAAGACTAACTGGTATGAGCTGGGTTCGAAGCATGCCAAGCAAGCAGTTTGCCATGGAGCCATCGAATTAATAATTAAAAGCATGTGTAGAAACTTGATTGGCAGGAAATAGTTTTCAAATATTAATTGATATCTTGAAGAATAAAGCGGGAATAAATAATTAGCATTTAAAAATTATTATTTTTCATGACTCGAACCATTCTGAAAATCGTTCCTGTAAAATTGTAAAATATTGTACAATGCGCCAAAACAACGAGAAAACTGACCCATTTGTATTTTAACATATGGCCATTTATCTCATTTAAAAAATATTGTACCAGTTCAAAAATTAAAAATTAAAGTAGTGAGTAAAGGATTGTTCACAGCTAAAGAGTTAGAAATTAAGCTTAGAAATTATAAGTAATAATTTGAGTTTGTTGTATGACATACAAGGTTAACGTTCACAGCAACAAAATTAATCATACATTGTGTTAATTTTGTTGCTTGGAATGCTAGCATTGCTTATCATAATACAAACTAGATTATTATTTGTAATTTCTACGCCTAATTACTAAATGATTCGCTGTGAACAATCCTTGAGGGTATCAAAGGGCATTGGAAAATGTATTCAATTACAAAGTATTAGCAGTAAGTAGCTTTATAATACAGATTTTTGGAAAGATTAAATTATATAAAATGCCGTGTACACAATGTTTTAAATTTTAAAATTATTATTATATTAATAAATCGTATGCGTGTATATATATATATATATATATATATATATATATATATATATATATATATATATATATATATATATATATATGTAAGGGAAAGGCTTTATTTATATGGCGTATCCATGAGGGGCCTAACGAGAATTTACAAAAGAAAAAATGAGAAACATCGCTATCCGTTAATTTATTCAATTAGATAGATGAAGCGATGAGGAGCGAATTGTATTCTGTATATGATATGGGCAGAACATAAATCGTATGTGTATGGGTGTATATATTTATGTAAGGGAAATGCTTTACTTATATGACGTATCCATGAGTAAGTCTATACGAGTATTTACAAAAACATAATAATAATGAAAAAGCGCCATCCGTTAAACTTAAATTATTTAATTAGACAGATGAATCAATGAGTGAACTGTATTCTGTATATGATATGGGCATACCATACTTATTATGGTAGTTAATACAAAATGGAGGTAATATTGTAATGCAAATAAACCCGCAATTTCTTTTTTAATTCATGCAAATTTAAATAATGGACAAGTTTAATTTTTCGGGCACTATAAAAAAGAGTGGTTTCGCGAATAACTGTCGTTGATACGATTAAACAGATTCACAAATCGAAAATAGCAAATCTATAAATGTTGATTGGCATATCATAAAATAATGAACATTTCGCGTATATGTGTATCGGGTGACATATTATTTAGCAATATATATACACTTGAAGTGGCCCCCTTGGCTGCCGTACGTCCATGGCACCCCCCAGGCGTCGTGTTTACACGCGGGGCGCCCGTGTCCATGTATAATATATACGGCTATCTGCGTACTGTTACAACATGTATGACTGTAAACCGACCGGGTGCATTATTAAGCACATCATGGACGATGGAACGAGCGACTTGCTGTACAAGCAAGCAAGCAAGCAAACCACCGCCAAGCACCCAGCGCATGCGCACAAGCTTACGCTACTTTACTGTAGTGAAGCTTTCAGAACAGCGAGCGAAAAAATCTTGTCCCGCTGACTTCTTCGCCAGCAGTTTGAATCTCCAGAATTTTTGATAGTAAAAACATTAGTCAATAGTTTAAATATTTAACACTTTGAACACTAAACAAAACTGTAATAAGAAAATGCGTAAATATTTGAAGATTTAAAATATTTTATGCATTTTCCCTTCAAACAAATCTACAGACGAACAGTTGCAGTGGAATATACTTATTCCAAATAACAGAAATATAAAGCGTATGAAACGGAAGAAATCTTATTTCCTGGAAACCAATACGAATAAATAATTCCTGAAACAATCAATTTCAATTTGAGAGCGACTGAAAAAAAACAAACACAAATCTTCACTCATCTATAGTGTATAGAGTAGTAATGATTTTTCTATAAAATAACGCAATCAAACTTCGATTTCCTATTCTCTAAATCCGTCGAATAAGGCCCATTTTAATCTAGTGTGCAATATTGCTCGCGTAATATTCTTGTAGCATATACTACACCTTCTATTCCCTTCTACAACATATAGATAGAGAGAGATAGCAATTGGTTATTACTTGAATAGCATTCGATTAGTTTGTCGACAAGGATTACGTATTTATATGCGGCAGTACAGTACAGCTCTACTATCTATATAGGAAATGAGTGAGTTTCGTTTGCCACTCTTGCACCACACCCCATCCCCCCTTGCGCCGCCCCTGTTGTTCCGTCGGTGTGTACTGATGATAGATGAGGAAAATTTGATTTTAAAACTGTCCTATCTATCTATCTATGTATGTATTTGGTATATTGCTTAATATAGGATGCAATTCGGTGTTGTTATTACATGTTCGACGAATCAGTTCTATCTAACCAGTAGCGGCACATCTATAGGGGGGCTTACCTGGCAGCCAAACAATATTATGAAATAACAAAATTTATTATATTGTAACGGAATTCATTAGAACCATCTGATCTGCGTCGTGGATTGTTCCAGAACCTTGTGGGAGTCTCCAGATGTTTCTAGTGTTCGTATATGCATGTTACGTCGACAAGGGGACCGATAGAAATAAATAGCGGTCGTGTACAGTAAGAAATAAACTTGTGAATAGATATTGGACGTGAAACGCATATATAGTACGTGAGAAATCAATAATTAGGTAAATATATGAGAATGAGGTTGTAAAATAAAAATAATTATAGTATAAATGTTATAAATAAATAAAATTCGTAACGATTAGTTGGATATTAGTGTTTCATTTCTCCACCGAGTCATGAAAAATGTTACAATATTTTGTGGTATATTTATATTATTGTATTACAACAAGAGTGGGAAAACATATTTTGATAAGACTCTCATAATATTGTAGTACTTTCCTTAAAGATGCGATTATTATGAAACAATTTATTAAATATATGGTAATTATATTGTTTTCAAAAATAGAAGGCAAACATTAAATTTAAAGTTTCAGTTTAAATTGTAGAGCGCTCACAAACACATCCAGTTTGATTACTGAAAATCGGGAGTGACCTACACTGGGCTTTCTGTTCGTATAATCAAAGAATACGTGTAAATATTTTCTGAACTAATTATAATCATGAATTACGATATTAATTTTGAAAATATTGTCATAAATTCGTTAATATTGCGATTATGATGAATTCAATTAGTAAATTTGTATCCATGGATACAACATATAAATAAACTCATTTATAAAAAAAATTGTAAGATAATTTTTCAATAAATAATTAAATAAATTTCTATACATTTAACTTTTATATTTAAGCATTTTCCTCTTAATCGATCTACAGTTATTGCTGTAGAGCGTTCACAGACACGTCCAAGAATATTTTACGAACAATTAAATTACGATCACAGATAAGAGGAATTCTTATAAAAAATTCTGAAAATTACCAATTCGAATTTCATATTTTAATTAACCTTTAGTAATTGTATGCAGTAATATAAAAATAAAACATTTAATCTAATTTTAAATAAATTTTTGCGAAGCTCTATTCCCCTTTAACTGATCTATATTTGATTTGAATGAATTTTTGATTGGCAATATAATTAAAATTTCCGTTAAATTCACTTACTTCCTGATAAGCCTGGTATTTATCAGAGATGCATGAGCCCCCTTTGTGACGTATGCCAATGTGTTAACGTTTACCTGTACGCGTGTGAGCTTGGACGCCTATTCGATGGTTCGTTTGCTCGTGCACGTCACACAGACACACACACACACACATGCATGCACCAATACATACATATACATATGCATGAAAACATTGATTGCCAATTTACAGCTCTAATATATTAGTATCGTGATTGGGTTTTACTGTAAAACTTGAATAACTGACGCATAGTGCACAGGAGACACACATTCCGTATATATAGATATACGTGAACACCCTGTATATAGTTATATCGCAGTGTTGTAAAAGTTCATATTGGATTCATGTGTATCAATATGGCTGATATCGCCCTGAATTTTAATTATTTTATTTAAATAATAATTGAGTTTTGTATGCTACAAATTTTGAACGATTTTTGAATCACTGGATTTGATTAAGGGTCAACCGATCAGGCGCGTATTTAACTTTTACTTGTCACAGATTCACCCACCTAAATGTGTATTTTTTTTCCATTTATTTAAAAATGAATAATTAATACTACCAAAATTGATATTATAAAATAAATATTGCATTAAAAAAATTCATAAAAATTATTTTTAACTTTTATAAGAATTTTTTTTTCTCTAACTCTTTCCAATTCTGAGATAAAAAAAAAATTGCTAGACTAAACCATTGTTTATGGTTTAAATATTGCTTTCAAAAATAGGAAGTTTTCTTTTAAATTATGTAATTTTCGTAATAGCAGTTTTTGTTCGATAGTGATTACAGATTCACACAAAGATATTATTGTATTATTTAATTCTTCAAATTTAACCATCGGTTTAAAATTGAAAATAGTCAATATCAATTCAGGGGTGCTTAAAACGAGTATATCCGTAGAAAAATCGATTTCAAAATGATTCATGATTCCAATAATAAATTTTAAATTTTGTACAAGAAATTAAAACTAAAAAATAAACATTTTTCTGCTTAACATAAAATAAATATTTACGAATTGAGCAAAATTAGTGTCTGTTTTATATTTTATTGTAATTTATAATATGGATTCCAATACAATCTGTTGGAGAAAAAATCTATAATGAAATTAGTAAACGTAGATTAAATGATTTAATATAATTTTGTAACAAATAATGGCAATGTCAATGACAATATGGTCGAAATTTATCGTCATATTTTGCAGTGTAGGTCGAATAATATTGCTGTTTGAGGGATGTCATAAGTAATTCCATTTATATTTTTATGGAATCGTATAGTGATATATTGCAATAATATTTTTGGATGATCAGTAAAAAAGCAATCTAGATCACGACGTTTAATCAAAAATTAATTTCGGCCAAATGTTTTTTCTTTTTTGTAAAATTCTCTCGTTGCGTTTATAAATCATAACCATTCGATTACATTCGCACACGTATTAACTAGACTATATCGATGGTGGCGTCGCGTCGGTCGCCATCAGCAAATGTGAATAATTCCGGAAGAAATAATCTGACAGTTCATCATCAGCTATCCCATCCCATGTTGCAGCGATTGATAGCAATCGTGTTCAAATACCCATTAACAACCGATTAAAAATATCACTAAATTTACAAAACATATATATATATATATATGTAGGCAGTATATATTCATTTGAATATTGTATATCTATAAAAAATGTTACACATATAAAGAATCTAGATTTTCTTTTGTAGATTTCTATGATATTTAAAAAACAAGATTTGGTACGCGAAAAATGCACCAATGCGTAGAGCTCGCCTTTAGGTAAGATATGCGAGCAGTGGATTTTAATTATTATGGCCTTTTGGTTAACAATTTGAAAATAATGTTATAGATATAAAAAGTCTAACACTTTTTTGTAGATTATATTGATAAAAAAAAACTTTAGTACATATTTAATAAGATATAATATATCTTAGATTTTTTTGTAGAATTTTTGGATGTTTAAATTATTTTGCTAAGGGCAGTATTAAGGGGGGCGAAAGAATTCAAACACGCCCGACTGATTACTTTAGCTCTTCTGTACTTCGTACGGTGAGCTAAAAATATTTGAAACGAATTCCTTATAACGGATTTCAAGTCTAAATTTTACTGATTTGTCGTTAGTTGAGTTATAATATTTTTGTTATGTTTGGGTATATGTAAATATTTCATTATAAGTTCAACAAAACTTGTTCTAACAACGAAAAATATAATAATTACATCATTATTATTCAGGCTTTCGTTATATTACTTGAGGGACTCGCAATGGTAGCCAATATTGCATATACTAGAGAATAAAAATCACAAATAATCTGTATACTCTTATAGGTATATATATATATATATATATATATATATATATATATATATATCCATAAATAACATGGTATGTCCATAATATATGTATCATGATGATGAAGGGGTTGAGAGGTAAGGGGTAGTTCATACGACAAATATATTACCTGAGACGTAATATCGAATGCACATTAATTACAAGTTGTGTAAAATGTAATATTACATTCCCGCGAATGTTAAATTACATCAAAAGTTTCTGTAAAACAGCAGCAGTGTAGTAGTAGCGAGTAGGTGTAGACGAAGAAGAGAAAATGCAATGATGATGATGATGTGCCGTGCACGCGGTTGAAATGTTGTTTGTTTCTGTCGCAGCAGCAGCGAAGCGCTAGTAGCAGTGGTAGGTAGTGGCACTACTCCCTGGATTATATTATAATGGAAATTAAGTTTTAATTGACAGCGCGGATAATTTCGAGAATTGCATTTGGTGGTTACGTTCACGCCGCATATACACACATACATACACCCAGCCATGGTACACTATAATATGATTCCAACTTGCCAATGAATGTTTGCATGTTGCTAGCTACCCACCCATCATGCCAACCACTCTCAACACATATTCGTACATCACTACATGAATTATTATATTTTATATATCCGAATTTTATTATTACTTTTACAGATTATTGGTTAGCAGCATTGCATTACGTATAACCTCTTCTGTAACCACATGTTCTTGAATTGTTGAAATCTCGTTTAGTTTTCGTGATATTGTTATTTCGACGCCTCCACCAAATTTGTATATTTTTACTTTCTTATATTTTGTTATAACTACTGACTGAAGCAGCAATTATTTCTCAACTAAATGTCATTGATATTACTTTCTTAAACGTTATGCACACAAAAATCAACCTGAGTATAAGAGATCAAGTTAAAAACACTCTAGATTTTGTTTTTTAACGATTAAATAAACTGCTAGATATTTTATATTCAGTAAAATGTATATTAAGAAATTTAATATAATATATGTCACTTAGGCATTTGTCTGTAATCGATTCGAACTGAATTGTATTTATTATGTGTAGATAGAAAAATAATTGTATTGATTTGTGGTAATGTGTAGTAATGCCAGTTCTAAGAAAATACAAAATTATTTATTCATATCAACGTATTTATTTTTGATTATTATGTAATATGAAAAAGAAATTGTATGAATTACGTATTGTAGTTTATTCATAAAGTATTAATACCTTATATTCTCAGTCGCATATTATTTGAAATAATTCTATTAAATATAATTTGATATATTCTTTTTGATATCAAATTATATATATATAATGCAGGCAAAACACTTACGATTTGATGATGGGAAACAGAACATTGATAACTTGACTTACCTAGAACAAAGAAAAATAAAATTAATATATAATATAAATGGAAACGACACCTTTTTATATAAGCAATTAAATCTGTAAAATGCATTTTAATTCACGGCGAATATAAATATACATTATGAAGAATGCCGATTGTGTGTATGTGTGTGTGAACGCTCTACAACAAATCTGTTAAAGATAAAAATATGATTTAAGATATATATTAAATAGACCTAATACGAATGTATCTTTGGAAATGCAATCTTGAAAATTCATTACGAAATTAAGAAACTACTTTAATACATATTTCTATAAAACAGTGTCAAAAATGTATTAATGCAGTTATAGATTGATTAGTCCGAATACAAGAGTGTTAAAAACGTGATATAAAATTGTGCATATATGAGTGAGTGGACAAAATAGCAGTTGATAATGTGAAATGGACACTGTACGGGTGGGTGGGGTGTGGTGTGGGGGTGTTAACGCACTATGCGTGTGATATTACACGTTTGCGCGGTCGGCGTGGTGGTAATGAGTGCGTAAGCTCGTGTCAATTAACCGGTAACGCATACCACGCCAAATCTTTCTGTGTGATTGCTTTTTCAAATTTTCAAACTGTGATTCATGTGTATTACATTTGCAGTAAGACGGATTATTTGGAAATTCAATTCGATTTTTGGTAATTGTATTTTTAGATCACGTAGATTGAAGCAAAATTCCTCTAAACTGTAGCAAACATTATCCATTCATTCGCAATTCAAATAATTTTTCATAACAGGGATTTTGTTACAAAGTTGTTTAAATTAGGAATAGCAATAGTAGAAGTACCGAAGAAGCTAAAGGATTCGGTCGTGTGTCTGTAGCATCCTCGGATCAAATAATATCATTAACAAAAAGTGTTTGTCTCGTCGCTTTGAATCCAAAAAAATATATATAACTTATATACTTGGATGTTAGTCGTCGCTCGTAAGACCAAATTTGTGCTTTCTACTCTTCTGAAGGTACCGGAGCGATTCACACCAAATTTGGTACACATATTATTTGGCACCACATTTGAATCCGCTCGCAATTTAAAACCAATCGCCTGTATACTTTCCGAGTTATAGGGCCCCAAAATTAGGAGCCCCCCTTAATACTGCCCTTATAAAAATAATTAAAACACTCAAAAATTCTACTGAAAATTCTAAGATATTTTATGTCTACAAGATTTTTTCATATTGTTAACCCAAAGCACGAAAGAAATTATTAAATATTGTAATTTTGTAATTAAAACAAATATTTTCATTAAAATGTCGAAATATTTTATTTTGTGATCATAATACTTTCTTTAATAAAAAACGTATAAGACGAAATGTTGAGGATTTTTCTCAAGCAATCACACACATATATTCTCTAATCTACATGTAAGTGTACAGACATACACACATACACATACAGGCAAAAATACATTCGCAGTATAGTTGCATTCTGTTCGTTGTGTGAAAATGTCATTTAGAAGTGTCGAATGTCAACACCAAATAACATAGTAGGAGGCGTTTGAATGTTGCATATTCACGCATACAGACACACACACAGGCACACAGATGCATCTCTTTATACATGTTATAATAGTGGCGCATATAAATGTGTGCGTAAAGTCAACAAACACATAGTGAAATATATCGGTGTGTATAGTCTATTTCATAATTAACAGAGGCCAATCTGGGTGTATTGCAACACAGTGGCGGCGTGTGAGAGACAGTGCTGCTGCTGCTGCCACCACTGGCCGGATTATCGGGCCCGAACGATTTGCGGTTGGCAACATTGATACAAGCTCTCTTTGTCCCACGCGTTGCCCCCGATTGCCATTCGGCGTACAGGTGTATCTGCTGTCCCTGTTGCTCTCTAGAGCACGATCTCGTGTTCACTCGTTTAAATTTGTGCAATGTTTTGGTCGCTTTCCCACTCCCTCTCTCTCTCTCTGTCGGCCCACTTGTTGTGCCCAATAGGTCTGTCCTTTGCGCCGCTTGTCGCCCGATTTGTTTTTGGTGTGGTTTTCGGCTGGTTTACTTCGGTTTCGGGATCATGTCATTGTTGCTGCCCTGCTCATTGGCAGCCACTGCTTCCAAACCAGTGGCGCACGCCATTCATTATTTAATTTATTTAGACACATGCATTTTTCAATGGACATTTATAAATATCTTTTGAGATCCAGCAGAATGCTCTCTTATTAAAACTGATGAAATACAATACAAGCATTGTTCAAATCTTCAATATGATTCACTTTAAATTTGATAATTTGTAAGTGTGCCTTATTAGAGACACTAAAGGATTGTTCACAGCGAATTATTTAGTAATTAGGCTTAGCAAATTACAAATAATAATCTAGTTTGTATTCAGACAAGCAATGTTAACATTCCAAGCAACAAAATTAACACAATGTATGATACATTTTGTTGCTGTGAACGTTAACCTTGTATGTCATACAACAAACTGGAATTATTACTTATAATTTCTAAGCTTAATTACTGATTGTTTCGCTGTGAACAATCCTTAAATAAGCGATAAGTGTAAATGCTCTCATTCAATTGTTCGATAAGGCACTTGTTGAAATATTCATGCGATATAATAATCCATTTTACGGCATTACTATCCATATTTATGAATTATAACTCATATTCTACAGAAGTTCAGATTTATAACGACAAGGGGCCGTATCTGTTATTGAAATATTTCTTTTAAATTATTGATATTTTAAACTCTTAGTAATTACAAATTACATTATTTTCAAACATTGATTCGTGTATAAATATTCAATAATATATATTTCTTTTCGTACGTCTCCTCGTAGATTACATTTAAGACTATTAAAAATCCCTAATTTGGACAAAATGGGGAGAGAATCCCGAATATTAAAACCGCATTTTTCCCATAGCCGACGTAACTTACACAATCTATTTATTTACGCTGTATAACGTATGTCTGAGAGTTTATCGTCCCATAAATGCCAATAAGGGGGACAATTTATATTTTAAAAAATTGTTTCTTTGTGTTTTCATTATCCATGGGCGGATAATTGTTTTATGACGATCCCTTGAATTTTCGTGAGGCGAACTATAGCTATCTGTGCCTATGCGCGTTACAATACTACATAAGAGCGTCTATGCAGGAGGTGCACTGCTTATGTAGTGCCTTGTTTTCCCGCGTGTAGAGTAGAGCAGCGCGACCAGCGTTTGGTGTGTCGTGTCAATATAACCAAAACATGCGACACTCGTCTTGTCAACTGCAATCGTGCAGCATTAAATCTAACGTGTTCACAACACACACAACTATCAATCGCATTTTTATACCAAAACAAAAACATAACCCAAACAATTGTGAAATGATTCTCTATTTTTATTTTATAAGGATTCTAAACTAAAATCATTTTTAGACTATAGTTATACTATTTCGATTGCCGTTTTACTTTTTATAACGGAAGCATTTGTAATCATGAATATTAATGAACGAAAATACACGTATCTTTTAATCGAATCTGATTATTTTCGAAAGAACGTCTGTATGTTTTTACATGTTAACAAGTATTTTAAAAAAAATGCATAGAATCTTATAGAATTTACGTAATTGCGACATCCTAAAACGTTGCAGAAAAATATATTATTTATTTAATTTCAATAAACTTATACAATTTATGACAAACCGATTTCTTTTTTTCCCAAAACTATGGTTTTTAAAGTATGTTAAGATAAACAATGTTTTATTAAATTCTGTGTGTGTGCCCATACCTTAAAAAGAAGAGTCTCTATTCTCGTAAATTAAATTGAATAATGTGTGTGTGTATGCAGTAATAATGATAATGTTGAGAAATTAATAATGATTCATGTACGAGTATATTTTTGTAAAATGTAACAATTTAGCCTCGATAAAAACAATGAAAGCAGCCGCGAATTTGCAATTTAAAATTTAGTTATAGCGTTATTAAAAATACAAATTACTGAAAATAAACAAGGAAAATTTATAGACGTAATAAAAATGTATATGATTCACATTATAAGCACACGAAAAAAATATATAATATAAAAGTGGTTACCATTTGTATATTTTATCATGTTTTCTACCGACTACTGTAGGGGGTGGGGGGGTTGGAAAAGCGAGGTATAGTGCGGGTGGGGAATGGCGGAGACCGAAGACCATAATATGTAAATTTATTACGTCATTGTAAAAGTTTGTACGCAGAATTTTGAAATATAAAAACAATTTATATTCGTATATATAAACCCTGAAAATGCCATAAATACAACCCTAACATTATGGACGAAAAGTAGTCGGAATAAAATATTTACTAACATACTTGGAGAAATAACACAGAATACAATAATTGAAGAAATTGTTTTTATACTACTTTGCTCTTAAACAATGTACAATGTTTAATTTATTTTATTTTATTTTATTTGGTTTATTTTATTTTATTTTGTTTTTTTTTTTTTTTTTGTACTACTACAAAAAGTTAAAAAGACGGTTTTGTAAGTGTAACCATGAAAATGAACAGTACTTTATTCTTCTCGCCCACAACCGCCACGTATAAAATAAATTAACTTTATAAAACCCAAAATAAAGATATTCAAAAACTGGCAATTAACACAATATAAGGGTGTCTCGTCTAATTCTGAATTCCACAATGTTTTATAATGTAAATTCAGTGTTTCTGCATTAATTACAACATTAGACGTAACTGAAAGTTTATTTAGTCGCCTAATATAAAAAATGAATAAAATCCACCCCCAAACCCCCGGCTATCAAATCAAAAGAAAACTGCAGAACGAGGGGATGGGTGGTGCGAATCCATTATGAATTTCATGAATATGGAATCGGAATACGGCTGTAGCACAAGCAGAAGAAGAAATAAAAAAAATCGAGTGCATAAATTAGATTAATTTCATTATTTTTATCGTAATGGAGTGTGACAATAAGAAGGCCTTGAAGACAAGCGAACGGCTACGAAAACGCCATCAGTGACGTAGAGGAAACGGCGTTGGTGGTATGAGGCGAGGGGCGGGAGGAAAAGGGCGTTGCCCGGAAATATTTACACAAGAACTTAGCACCACTGGTTGTCGGATGTCGGACCTGACGCTAATACAGAAACTCAATAAAAATGTTCGACTCAAACTGTAATGTGTACACCCCCTGTGCAAAGAAATACCGAATGAAATAAAGGTTCTTCTTAATAATATTATTTTGGTATTATAATTTAAAATAACTTTTTTTAATTTGTTTTGTTTTGATAATACTACAAGAAAATACTGGCACCATAAAATAAATCATTACTATTTTGAGCTGTTCTGATTGTTGATATTTTCGACGAGTGTTAAATATGAACAAAATATAGTTTGCATTTTGTGTCAAAGATAATAAATATGTGTATGTTTCAACATTGAAATGACAACGATGAATAAACAAAGTAGCAAGCAGGTAGGAACAATGTTTCAGTGCAGCGTGGCGCGTATAGGTGCACATTAAAACAGTTTTAGTACCAGCGGAATGGCGTGTCATTCAGCGGCAACATTGTTGCGTGAGTATTACTCCGGTGGTGGAGTCAGCCCGCTAGCCGGAACCCGCTGCCAGCAACAAGGCCCGAACGCCGGAGATCATAAAATGAAAATACTAACTGCCCTGTTTTCCAATACACACACGATCATAAAAACTTTTTATATTAACAACAAACGCCAAATATTACCTATTATTTATTTTGCCTAGTCAACATTTTAACCTTAACATGATTCGGTACGTGCAACGCACCGATGCGTCTAGCTCGCCTTAGCTAAGAGCAGTGGACGTTTCCCTCCTACTTCACGCTTGGCATTAAAATTTAAAAATAATTGTTTTTAATTATTATGACCAATGGATTCACAATTTGAAAAAATGTAAAAAAAAACATTTTTATATATTGTCAAAAACAAGTAGCGAGCATAATAATATAGGAAACTGTAATGCCATCCATTCATGGCTAGATTAGTTAATTTATCCAACAGTAAATGGCACCTTATATTATCTTTTATAATTTTCTGTTTAAAATTAGAAAAAATGTTATAGATATAAAAAGATATAAAAAACGTCATTTTTCGATATTGTCAAAAACAAGTAGCGATAGTATAATCGATAGTTTTTTTTTGGATATGTGTAACGCCACTGGGCAAGTATCGCATTTATGAGGGTATTCGCGTGTAGTCAGACAAGGGGGAGATTATACGGCAGACAACGATGCACAAAGAAACGCATTTTTATCCCCGCTAATTACGATTGAAGACGTACTAGAACTTTCCTACACTAAATACAGATAGTTATTATATATATATATATATATATATATATATATATATATATATATATATATATATATATATATATATATATTCTATTGAGTATCAGTGCGGTCCGTCATTCTTTTACTTGACAGAATCACTAACGCCGAATTCTTACATTCTTTACAAGACTGACATAGAAACAAATCCCAATATAGTTGGTCGGTTATAGCGCCGAATATCGTAGCATAAGAGCCAATGTTTTTCACAAGTCAGTGAAAGGGTTCGTTCGCCTATTTAAAAGATTCTTAAAAATTAGATAATTTTTGTAACATTTCAATATGAATTTCATATAACTAAATTAAAAGTAATTTTCGTCGAAATGATGTCTGTGTGTGTGTTACTGTCTGTGTGTGTTTCTGTGTGTGTGTGTGTTTCTGTGTGTGTGTATTTATGTGTTTGTGTATTTCGGTGTGTGTGTTTCTGTGTTTGTGTTTCTGTGTTTGTGTTTCTGTGTGTTTGTGTTTCTGTGTTTGTGTTTCTGTGTGTGTGTGTGTGTGTGAGAATGAGTTAGTGAGTAAATTAGGTAATGAGTGTATGTGTGTGTGAATGAGTGTATGTGTGTGTGTGTGTGACCGGTGCTAGTATGTGATGGGAAGGAATAGGGTAACAGCAACTCTGTTTGGGGTGTAAGTAAGAGAAGCCAGAAGGACAGGCGTACATCCTCTTTAAGTGACGGCGAGCGATCGTGAGTAAGAGAGACAACGAGCGAGTACATCTTCCCCGACAACGACTGACTACCTACGTACGTACATACATACACCGGATCGTGCCAAACACAAAGCGAATGTTAAATATGTTTTTCGGCTTATGAAACCGAACAGAACATTTTCCTCTGTACATACATACATATCCGCCAATACTTGTCGGAGCTTTTTTTTTTAAGCCTGATACTCCGTATATTGTTTTCCAGCAGCAGCAGCGAAATACTTATTATTACCCCTTCGATTATAATCGTTATATGATGTGCTCAAACTAGCCATTCTCTTCCAATATTCAACTTATTCATAACTTTTATATTGTATTACACCCTACTACACCCAAAGACGAGCTAACTCATTAAACATATAATTAGGTATATGTAGTAAATATATTTTAAATACATAAATAGATAATTAAAACTTTTGTTTAATTACAACACGATAAGGTTTATTAAGCAGAGAACTATTGCTACTAAAACGTTTGAAGAAGATGAAGAATTATATTTCCCATATACCAAAATTTGCGTAGCAACATATATAACCCCCTCCGCCCCCGCCCAGTAACTAACCACATTTGTTTCACATCAAGGGGAATGTCTGTGTATCGGGGAAAAAAGATAAAAACTGGAAAGAGTGTGGTGGCAGTCATCCCCGGGCCGTGGCCGTGGCCAAGAAGCCGGGCGCTCTTCTTATACAAAATAAAAATTTACATAAACTCGTTCGGAAGTTCTGATGTACGCGCGCTGTGCTGTGTGCCTTACCTACTACGGTCGCCCGCTCGCTCGGTCGGTCGGTCGGTCGCTTTCCCCGCCGCAGCAGCACCCCTGCCCCCCCGGCTGCATCACTTCAGTTTTTAATATAATGTTGGGCCGGTTGGTTACGTTTCTGCATGAATAAATATGGCCGCTCTGGCCACCCCATCCCCCCGACTGTACCCGTTACAATTTTATTGATTTGATATTAGCAAAATTTGAGCAATAAAAAAACTTCTCAGATGCGGCAATAATACGAGCCAGAGCCAGAGCGACCGGTCGATGCGGCCACATCTAAAACCACCCTATATACTACTACACATTGTGGACAGGGTTGAACTAGCGCCATTTCAACTACTAATTATATTATTGACAATCATTGCTAGTAATGCTGGGTTTAAACAAGCAAAAATTAAACTAGGAATTAACATTAATAAGTTAAACAATGTAAAACGTATGACAACGTTCATACAATAAATTCACGTTTTACAATGTTTAACTTATTAATGTTAATTCCTAGTTTAATTTTTGCTTATTTAAACCCAGAATAAACGTTCGCCAACCTATCATACTTAATTCGTATATTCATTCGTCTTGACTACGAAAATTTGGGAACACTTCTTTCAATAAAATATCTGGAGTGGCCTGCACTCAACTTTAAATTAATGACTGAAAAGTTTCTTCATAAATTGTACCAGTTATGAGATAACTGCTACGAAAAAACTTAAATATCTTATTTACGTTGCCATGGTTATACCTATACTTGTGACAAATTTTATTATTTTTAAATCGAATCAACCATGAGTTAAATCATTTGTTTCTTGTTTATTGAAAACAAACAAGCATTACATTGACAGTTATCTGAATGAATTAATATTTAAAATATTGATTTCTTATTAGAATAAATTGTATCAGGTAAATTATTATAGAATCAATTTATATTATATATTTGCTAACATAATTAAATAACAATTTCAGAGTTTTCTGTGGAGTTTGACAGTTTAAAAGTGAATACGATAAGTACTTCAAATTCAGATCAATTATAAATTAGTTTGTTTGGGATATATATGTATATTAATATCTATCTATTGAAAACTATGTAAAAGAAAGTTGAGTGCAGGCCACTCCAGATATTTTTAATCCATTTTTCGTGTTTTAACAGTAGGTAAACTCCTTAAGTGTTAATATTTTATTCTGATTATAACATATAAGCAAGAACCACAAAATCTATTTCTTTAAATATAATGTAAGGTAAAAAATATTAAAAAGGAAAAATAGATTGAATCCGTCCCTGGATAATGGTGGCAGGAGCCTACTGCGTAGCCATACAGTAACACGCACACTGTCCTGAGCGCTATTAGACGAAGCAGAGAAACATAAAACGGATAAGATTATAAAGTTGTATCTTTAATAGATGTACTTTTTATACTATACAGTATGTGGGAGAAACAAACCAATCCCGGTCGGTCGCATCTCGTATATACATAATATACTATATATACATACATATATATATATATATTTCGTATTTTCTTATAAAAATATACGTGTATAAGGCTGGGAAACCGAAAGAAGATATAATATGACTGTAGGACACTTTTACAGCATCAATTTTATTTATTTATTTATTTATTTGGCCGAAAGAAAATAATTTAATAGTACCGGGGCGCGGCTATAAATTCTGGATTAGAGGTTTTATGATTACAATAAAAATGGGAATTTTTAACAATATTTCATAGTCTCTCGGGCGATGGCCTTGTTTTTCGGCTTTTTTTTTTTATTAGTTTATTTGTTTGTGTCTGCAGCGGACTATCGTATATTTTATGCTGAATATTTTAGTCTTTCAAGATTAATCGGATAACACAAATTAATATTTTACCTGAATTATTTATTCTAATCGATAACACAAATAAAAGTTCAACCACGTTATCCAAATACATAATTCATTATCTATGGTTTTTTAACATCACATATTTAAGGGTTTTCTTTTCTATTTTTCCAATTTATATAACTGCAGTTTAAAGAATTGACAATTAAAGCTACACTATTAAAAATAAAGTACGCTGACAGTGAATATAAATAAACTTATATAAATAAAACACAATATATATTTATTTTTCTATTAATTTCTATTAGTCAAAACGTGTATTTTTGTTTGTTTCGAATTCGAAAACTTAAATGTCTTACAATGCATTCGCATAAGATAGTTATACATACTACATTGTACGTCTGTACGAAATATATGTGAATTTACATAAATTCTATACAGAATAATAGGAAAATTATATTAAATTCTAGTAAATTTACTAAATTCGGTAAAATTACACAATTACAATGTACGTAATGTCTATTTGTACAATGTACAAGAAAGGCTAATGTCAATGAAATGCGATTCTGCAACTTTATTTATATATTTTTAAAACTATAACAACAATGAGAACATATATGTATGTTGGAATAAATAAAAAAGTATATTTATTTCGTGCTAAAATGTAAAGTATGTGAGAGAGTAAATAAGATAGGGTAAATCTAGAGCGTACAAGGTTCGCAGCGTCGCGACGCGTCGGTGGGTGGTGGTGATAGTCTCTGTTGTATAAGAAACTTAAAGGTTGGGCTTCAGATCTAAAGAGTGCGGCTTACAAGTTGCCAACAAGTGGTGTTTCGGCGTCGCGGAAGCTAAAGCTCAGATGCGACGTTTCAGAGGTCGACGCTTCCGCCCCAGCGGCGTCGCTTCACAACACACAAAACGGGACTTGATTCCTCTTTCAAAATATCTACACTTTTCTAGGTTATTATTGCATATTTCTATTTCTTTGGATTCCAAAAGTAATGGGATATTTAACAAAATACACCTTGAATTGAATCTGTTAATTTACGGAAAGCTGTCTTTCTGTGTGCAAGCTTCTACTACGTATAGGAAAGTCGAGTGAAGGCCACATTAGCTTATGCATTTAATAAATTTTGTTAAAATCGGATCAATCCCCTCCGGGCGAGTGACGGATATACAATTTTTTCTACCCATGAGCAAATACTGTAGGTCTTTTGGCACAGTATGTGCGTCGAGTATAAACTGAATTGAAAATAATGTCGTATATTATTAAGTTCGCTTTAGAAAATTAACGAGTAGAAATGGATGAATGTTTGAAGTGTGCAACTTTGTAGTAGATGCTTTTAAATTTAGCTTGTGGCTGAACTCTCCCTTAACCTAAATTGCAACCATTGTGGTTCGAGAGCAGTAACAACGACCGGAAATGGCCGGAAAGACGCGAACGACATGCATATATACAATCGACGATAATCGTTTTTCGAGACATTTGTAATGTGCTTCTGAATACCTCCCTCCTACTAAACGATATACTGCAAATTACAGGATATATTTGAAACTTTTCGGTTTTTGTGTAAAATACTATAGTATAATGGGTCCTCGATGCAAACAATATTGATGATGATTTTGGCTATTGTTCTGACCAATCAGCGTCGTCAAATGTAATGCACAATTAACCTTATACAAGTTGTGAAGAAGAAATACTTGTATTTTAGATGCGAATATTTTCTGTGTGTAATAATAGCATCAGCAGCGTGTATATCTAAATATGAACCGCAGTTTCTGTTGTTCACAATTGACAGTGTTGTCGTTATGTTATTAACAGTTTCTTATATAAACTGTCATTTTAAATGCAACTACAAGATAATACACAATTGTGTTCTGACGACAAACGCCGTTATTTTGTGTTATTTTGTTTTAGAAATGTTTCTTGAGACACATCTATATCTCGCATTGTTTTCCAGATTCTCGCTATTTATTCGTATACATCTAAAACACAACTATTCATTTAAATATTCCTTGTTGTGTCTGCAACATTGCTAGAATCGATTCATATTTAAACAGATATATTCCTATTACGTCTTCCAAAAGTATACAATAATATATAACTCAGCATATATATTTGGATGGACAGTCGCTTGCTCCGAACTATTAAAAACGCATCTCAAATATCAACATTTGAAACAAAATTAAACAATTATTTGGCATACTTTGTGTATGACATAGCGTTCTAGATAGAATGTTAGATACATACACAAATGGGCCTGGATATTTATATAATTAAAATTTACATTATTATTATAATGCCATGTGCCCATATCATACATCCTTCTTCATCAATATTTAATAATATTAATGTAAAATTAAGGAATTTTGACAAGACTCAACGATTATTTTGAAACAATTGTATAACATATACATGGATACAACATATAAACAAAGAGTTCCTTTTACAAACATACATACATATACGCAGAGAAACACTTACATCTTGATGTCAATTCGCGAGATTTAACTCGAACCATTAAAAATAATATTTAAAATAATTTCAAATATTTATACCCGCCAATGAAGTTTCTACTCTTGTTTAGAAAATCTTTTCAAGATTATAGGGCAGTTTTCTTGATTAAAACTGTAACTGTATCCTCACTGACTCCGAGGCAGACTGCTTGTCTGGCTTGCTTGTAATTAACACAAATACATATACATCTGGGTAAAGTGTGAATAGTATTCCGTCTATGATATGGGCACAAGGTGCCCACGACTACATCTAGTAGTAAATAAATATAGCTTTATAAAACTCTGTACGTAAGAATACAATAAATAATTAAAACACAGTAAAAAGGATCGTATAAAATGTACTTTGTTTTGTTTACGTAAATATATAAAATAATACTAATAATACTAAATATGATGTTTGTTGTATATGTATGTATGTATGTATGTATGTGCGCATTGGGCGATTTGCATATTAGCATTATAAAATACAGTGTCTTGCTAAAAGTGTACATTATGAATGTTTATTTATAAATTATGTAAAACCCGGTCCTGCAAAGCCGCTATTTTATTGTGATGTATTACGCACAGTGTAGGAGCATGGAGGACCAACAGACTAAGAGCAAACTCCCCCCCCCACTCCCCCATCCAAAGAAACACACTTTTCCCCTTTCCTCGCGACCACTATATATATATATATATATATATATTTTATACATTTCCTCTACGTATAATCTACATATACTTTAAATATGTAAATTTACGTTTTTGTTTTCGCCCCGAGTTTTTCGTCTTTTTTCTATCTTTCTCTTATCCTATATATATAGTATATTTTGTGTTCTTTTTTATTCTATAGAGAGGACCGCATAAAAATGTATAAGTTTCGCTGGTTATGCTAGCGGCCATCTTTGATGGTTGAGGTTTGTATGTAATATATATAGTATATATATATATATATATATAATATATATATATATATATATATATATATATATATATATATATATATATATATATTTATATATGCAATATGTTGTGTCCTATTCTTTGGAACAGACATCCTTATTAAAACGGTCAAGCCTGATGTCTTCATCTCTCAAATATACCATTTTAAAATCAATTGTACAATTGACATTGTTTCAAAGCAATCGGAAATATAATTTCAAACCAAATAAAGCGATATTATAAATAGGTAGTATAAGTCGAGTGAAGGTCACTCTAATTTATTAAACATGTTTCGATATATTCCACATTAAGGGAGCTTGAAATTTAATAGCCTAATTACTCCGTAAATTAATTAGATTTAAAGTCAGACTTATCTAAAAGTTGCACAAAAATAATGCTTAATCTTGTCATGAAAATTGTTCAAATCTAAATGAAACTTTCCCTGTATCTTTACCATTGAATTCTTGCTAAAATAATAAATAATGATATAAAAGTATATATACCGAGTTCCTGGAAGATCGGGAGCGCCAAGTACGGGGTGGGCCACACCCCAAGGTGAAAGAATTACGTGCTGCAGCAGAGAACTGGAGAGAATATAGAAACGAAGGGTTGCAATGAAGACGGAAGCGCAGATGGGTGCGGGAAGTGGGGGGGGGGCAGGGATATTCGGTTAGTTGCGTTATCAATCTTGATTTGGGCGCGCGCGAGGATTAGCTCCGATCACAGCACAGACGTAGACGGCTGCCGTCGCGACGCGAGCACGTGTTATGGGCACGTGAACATACAACCAGACATCCAAATCGAATAAGAACAAATACCTATATATTAGAAATGTAACCCCCCAACAGTGGCGGCTCGTCATTCACGGATTTAAAAATACAAATAATGTATCTCTTCTTGCATTGTAGCTCGTTGTACGATAGTATGAAAGTGCTATAGTAATCGGCCGGATTAAAAAAAATTGAAGACAAAAATGTATATAACTCGCGCGTAAGATCATCTCCTCTGAAGATACCAGGCCAATTTAAACTAAATCAAGTTTTCCGTCGCATATTGCCCTTATATTGACACACAACCGTATACTATAGGCCCTTTGCACATTGCCTTATGCGACTAACTAAATATAAAGACAAATACAATTGAATAATTGCAGCTATGTGCTTCAAAATGTCCGGGAATGAAAATATTTGCTGAAATTCCTATAAATTTGTGCGTTCCTTGTGAAAGCAGCAACAATTTCTGCTTTCGCTAGTGTAGAAAATATCTTGAAAAAGCGTTACTGCAAACCCAAGTATATACGCGTCAATAAATAACAATATAAATATATTAAGGCGCTAACGTCCTTACTTTTAGTTCATAAATACACCGTAAGATAGCACCGTCATCAGAGTGCGCTGTTCGCGCTATTAACACCATCTTTACCCCCCCCCCCATTCTACACTGCGTTCGCCCTTATTTAAACTCTTCGCCCCGCGCCACTGTACATTACGTCTGTAAGAAAACTAATATTTCTCCTCAGATTAAATTAAATCAAAAAGCTCGGGCGCTCTTCCCCCACCACCCCCGCCCCTTAAAGTTCAGTTCTGCACCAAGTTTTACGCCGACTTCATGAAATATATATAATATTTCCTGTTCTCAAGCTTACAAATATAATTTTTCTCCGTTTCTTGAAGAATTAAAATAAATTGAAAGAGCTACGAATGAAAACTTCCCCCCGCGCGCACCGCCACCCACCCCCGCCAATCCCATTCGCTAACGGTGTTATGGGATGGTGAGGGGGGCGGTCATTGGCTTATAGCGAGGCGAGCGCCCTCATTTCGTTGCGGGCGATAATTGAACCGAGCGCGATGCTATTCTTTTGTTTTATTAAATATTAATTGAAATTTATTTATTTTTATACGTCAGCCATTGTTTTAAGATAAAAATGGGATTTCATTATATTTTATTGGCGAACTCAACTGTGGCTTAATATCCCATTCCAGTATTATATGGGCCATCCTAAAACGGGGGTATCGATTGCATGTTTGAAAATAAGAAAATTAATATGCTTGTAGCTCGTCATTTATATAAAATATATACAATATATTTTCAACCCGAATGTATCTGACTGTACTGCAGTACGCTTGTCGGTTATTAATTCGAAAATTAAAAAATATATAAATATGCTCATTTTAAATGTATATAATTTAATTTAAAAAGTAATTTAAGATTATCAAATAAAAAATACATCTTGAATAAAATTTTAAAAGTATAAATTAAATCTAGATTAAATAAAAAAGAATGTCAAATTTAAATAAATTAACTGTATATATATATATTTTAATATGAAATTATACAGAATTTAAGAAATTAACATTTTTAATCACAACAAAATTGAAAGGCCCGAAGGACGTAAAATAAAAATGTTGCATATTTTGCGAAATATGTAAAGGCGTGGTGGTGCAAAATGATAATGTGGCCGGCCGGCAAGAAACAGCAGAGGCCTGACTGTGCCATTATTGTTATTTGCATGTTGCACTCGGTACAATGCATTCATCTCATTGGATGCTGCACAGATTCGTGATCTGATGAAAGATGAATAATAATTTCAGAATGATTATTACCCAATCTTAACTTTGTATTATTGGTAACGTATACTCACGAATCTCTTTGCCGCACATCTTGTTGCTATTTTATTATTGCCAACTTTTATTCTTCATCTTCTTTTTATCTTTATTTTGCTTATTTATTTTTCTTGTTTTATATATTTCGAACACAACATTCTGATCTTTGTCCGCGGAGGCAGTGGTGTACTTATAAGGTAAATATTTTTAAACTATACCGAATCTTTCAAGAACGACTGTTTTAAGAAACAATTTAAATAAATTACTTGCATAATTTGTAATTTATAAAATATTTCAACAAAGCTAACGAAAATTAATTCAAAAAGTTTATAAAGATGCTTTTATAACCAACATATTTTAATGAAGAAAACATATTTACAACTGCACTAATGTTTAAAGAATAATCAAAACATGTGTAGAAACATGATAAAACAATGAAAGTAATTGTTTTATTAAACAAAATAAATATTAAAATTATGACCATTCCGTTTAATCTAAAGAGAATCATTTTAGTTTTCGTAGTTTTTTAAACATTTAAATAAATTCTAATGAACATATTAACGAAAGGTTAATAACCTGCGATAGTCACACAAAGTCTATTCACATATATATTTCTTACTGCACACGCCCGCTATTTATTTCTATCTGTCCCTCTACGTATCGGCGAGGTATGCTTATATACGGAACACAATACTTCCAGAACACATTTGGAGATTCTCCATAAGGTTCTGGAATAATCTATCGAATTCCGTAACGATATAAATAATTTTGTAAATTTTATTACTGCAGTTGTAAAATAGTAAATAGATATTTTTTTGGAGTTAACCGTTTTATAATAATAAAATTCCGTAGTAAAAAAAAAAAAAGCCATATTATAGATATTGTATGGTTCTAGGCACGTTTTACGAAATAATAACATGAAGCTTATTAATATGTGTGAAATTAATAGATATTTACAGTTGTTCATAGTGAAGTAATAACAAGATTCCGTACGTATAACGCACCGATGCGTCCAGCTCACCTATGGGTAATATACAAGCAGCCCTTTTGGTAACAATTTGAAAAAATGTTATAGATATAAAATGTGCATATTTTAATATTCAATAATTCTTAATGGCCTTTGGGTTAACAATATGAAAAAACCTTGTAGATATAAAATAATTTAGAATTATTAATAAAATTTTTGGGTGTTTTGATTATTTTTGTAAGAGCAGTATTAAGGGGGGCTCCAAATTTTGGGGCCCTATAACTCGGAAAATATACGTGCGATTGGATTCAAATGGGATGCAAAATAATATGTGTACCAAATTTGGTGTGAATCGCTCCGGTACCTTCAGCGGAGTAGAGGTCACCAATTTGTTCTTACGAGCGAGCGACGACTAACATCCAAGTATATAAGTTATATATATTTTTGGATTCAGGGAGACGAGACAAACACTTTTTGTTAATAAAATGTTTTGATTCGAGACTGCTATAGACACACGACCGATTGCTTTAGCTAAGAAAGAACGAATGCGTAATAAATGTAAGTATAAAATATATACATAGTAGTGAAGCAAATAATAAAACATATAGTAGAATAAAGCATGCAACCGTTGGTTGGTTGGTTGAGGCAAAAAAGAATGGCGGCTCAAACAGGCTTAATTTACATTTCGTTTCGATCATCCATAGTCGTGTATTATCTCTCCCGTATATCCATTAATTTCACTAAGTATATAGGATTGGCACTGACTTTTATACATTGCAAACAGATAATATGCAAATAACATAAAATACATATATATGTATACATATACAATATATGTTAGTGTGTGTGTGTGTGTGTGAATTCGATAGATTGAAAGTAGAATCAGGGCGTGGAGTATTACCAACGAAACAGGCTAAAAATAATAACAATAATAATAAGTAAGTAAGTAAGCAAAAACGAATATCACGATTTGCTTGATTATTTTCGCCATGGCTGCCTACGATGGATGCGAACATTTCTTCCATGATGTACTTAATAGACTTTTGGCACGAAATGTCGACAGCGCGAATTCACACGTTTCTTCCTTTCACACCAAATATCGATTACAATACATATAAACTTAATGCTAATTCAAATTATATTTTTACTTTAGATTATTGGTCAATTGCACCACATAATTTATTTAATTCAAGTAATATGTTCATAATTGAAATGTGTCACTTAAAAATTTAGATTTAGAATTAACGAACGTAAGGCTTGTAAAAGTAAGAAATCAAATCTGACAGTAGTTCGTGCTAGAGCCGCATTCGCCAGGCGCTGTCATCGCGCATACACAGGTGACATGTACAACTTATCTTTCGCATATCACCCCCTCACCCTCCCTAACCGTCGCTAGGTGCTGTGTATACACGATATGATTAATGGAAGTCGAGAATAATGAAATTTCTCGATATGGGATCGCGATAGCGTTGATCACGTGATCGCAGGGCGTCCGTCAATGGAAGGGGTTGTTGTTATTATTGGTGTTTGTGTGTACGTGTGTGTGTGTGTGTTCATATTCTCTTTCTATTTAATTACAGAAACAAAACGATAATTACCTTTAACGCGAACCGGTGCAAACAATCGACCAACGCGAGTACTGGCTATACGAGTTTTACCGGTGATACGAACTACTATACCAGGGAATAACGGGAAATGTCGTCTGAATGTAAATTTCGGAGAATTTGATGGACATTGCATAGCAAGAATCATTTTATAAGACTGCCTATTGTGACTTGTACAGGGTTCAAAAGAGACCAAATTGAGCATAAATTAAATATATTTAGTTATATAAACTATCAGATGCAAATTCTTCTTTCACAAAGCTGGAATAACTGAAGTGTAATCTGAAGAATTCTGGTTTTTAGGTTTTTAGCTCGTCGTACGTGTGTCTGTAGCATTCTCGGATCAAACCATTTTATTACCAAAAAGTGTTTGTCTCGTCGCCCTGAATCCAAAAATATATATATAACTTATAAACTTGGATGTTAGTTAGTCGTCGCTCGCTCGTAAGACCAAATTTGTGGCCTCTACTCCTCTGAAGCTACCGAAGCGATTTGAACTAAATATGCCACACATATTATTTGGCATCCCATTTGAATCCGCTCGCAGTTTAAATCCAATCGCCCCTATACTTCCCGAGTTATAGGCCCCCAAAATTTAAAGCCCCCCTTAATACTGCCCTTATAAAAATAATTAAAACACCCGAAAATTCTACTAAAAATTCTAAGATATTTTATACTTACAAGATTTTTTCATATTGTTAAAGGCCATAAAAAAATATTTGAATTTTAAAATATGCCCTAATTTTTTTTATTATTAATATAATTTACAAAAAATTGTACGACTATCTATAAAATTTGTTTATATTTTCTGATTTTAAGCACAAAAACCCCACAAAAATTATAATAGATAATATAAAGTGCTAACTATTTAATGTAATTATATGTAAATGAACTAATCTAGTCATTAATGGATGGCATTACAGTTCCCTATAGTATTATGCTCGCTAATTGTTATAAACAAGTATCAAAAAATGACTTATTTTTTAACATTGCTTTTAAATTGTGAACCCTTAGGCCATAATAATTAAAAACAATTATTTTTCAATTTTAATCCAATGCGTGATTATGTTTGTAGAAAAATTAAAAATTCTATATATAAATGTAATTTCGAGTTAAAATAACCCACTTCATGTATTAGAGAGTTAAGAACATGATCTATAGTATATTATTGGATTTATAATAAACAAATCGTAATCGATTGATAAATGAAATACTTTCTTCAACTTATAGTTGACCATTTTAGATGTAGACCTTGTTATATTTATTGCGCAATAAATATATGTTTTTGCACGACCGGAAACTAGTCTGACTCTATTCAAATAAGAATTAATCGACTTAATCTCTTGTCTTTTAGACAAAACACAATACCGAACAGAATATTTTGTTTCATGCAAATGTAGATAGATTGATCTATGATGGGTTTACAAAAAAAATAAAATCTTTCATATTAAGAAGGTTTTTGGAAGGTCAACGTTTGACATGAGTTACCAGTAACATGTTATAAAATTGCTGAATTTATATAATTTCTTAAGTAACTATTTTATAGAATTATCATTTTGTGTTACTCGTGTTATTATCCCACTTTTGTTACATAAAATGTAGCTATTTCCTAACTAGTTACATAAATAGTTTGTTATTAAATGTTTCATATTATCAAATGACAAAAACGATAGTTTTGTGGTGTGCGACATTGAATGTGATTCCCTAGCAGTGTTTTTCTAAGCGATGGCGATGTAGAGTTTAGGATGGGTGAGCGAGTGTATAAGAGGTTTGTGGTGCATGGAGTGATTTTTGACTTGGCTTTCGTAGCAACGGCAGCGCCAGCGCAGAATAATTACAAACGGCACGCAATTTAACTAATAATTAGTAATTATTGCGCTCTCCTATTCATGTCCGTTATATTTTGACCTAATTTATTATACATTTTGCACGTCCACCTCATCCTCCTTCTCCTGCTGCTGCCTGCTGCTGTTATATTTTGTGTTTGTGCGCTGTTTGTCCGTTTTTGTTGCCTCATCAACATATACACACATACACAGCACAGCACACCGGACGCCATATTACTTCTGAGCTATGGCTAACATACATCCATTCATGTACTATTATATCATCGCTGCTGCATATATGCAAATCTATTCGAAACTTACATGTTGTTGCCCAGAAATATAAACTACACAAACGAATTATCGTTCTGTGAATGTTAAAAAGAAAGTAAATTACACTGAGAACTGACACACACAAACATAATTCCGAAAATAGTCAGATTCCATTTAGGGATTTCTAAAAAGTATATTTACGAATTTAAAAAAAGCTCATTCAGCTTATTATTTTATTAGGACATCAATTATTGATTGTATAGATTGCTTCTTCAATATTATATTCAATATGTACTGATTTTCAATACGTATTTTCAATATACAAGACTCTCGAAACACGTCGATCTATATGGGAAAATCGGAGGAAAATGAAAATATAAATTATTTTGGTCTATTTTATTTCCCTGTGAAGATGTTGTCAGACATAGTTTATACGATTTATAATAAATAATCTACATACATGTATATCTTTGGGAACATAAATTCAAGATTTTTCGTAGCAGTTTTCTCGTAACTGGTACATTTTTTAAAGAAACTTTTCAAACATAAGTTGTGCGAAATATTAATATCTTTCATTATGAACATTACTATTTTTACCCTAAGTGCAGCCGTTCTACTGATATTATAGAAAGAATATCAAATTATTTTAATTTAAAATTAAGAAATTTAAGATTTTCCGTAGCAGTTTTATCGTAACTGGTATATTTCCTAAAGAAACTTTTCAAACAAAAGTTGTGCAAAATATTAATATCTTTCATTATGAACATAACCATTTTTGCTTTAAGTGCAGCCGTTCTAGTGATATTGGCGAAAGGACAAAAAATGCCTAGAATAAACATGCACTTCTGGGTTGAATATTTTTCTTCAAAAATAGGTGCACATTTATACCATCTACAAGTCTTAAGTTTGAAGATTCACAATATTAGGTTTGACAATTTTGGTTCTAGAGCTTTCACAGATAGTAACGTTCGATTTAAGGAGGGTCAAAATCTCGTATTAGAAATTTTTCATGATTACAAGACTGCTTATAAGAAAGTTATACATTATTAAATGAAACAATTGGCATTCGGCAAGCTGACGGCATTGATGCGTGCACCTATAGTTGCGATTTTAGTATAATTGAGGCATAGAGTGGATCTACTCCATATACACCAAGTCTGTCAATAAGATTTCTAAGGCAAAGTGACGGTGGGCACTAACCAAATCGCATCGCATCGAGCTGGTTGCAAAGTCTCAGTAGCAGCAGCACTGAGAAATGTTCTCTTACACGCTTCCTTGCTAGCTAGCTGGCTGGCTCGCTCGCTCGCAAACGCTTCGAGAACTTTGTCTAAATTAAATTCTATATTATTAAACAGGGAACACAGTCGGTGCATTATTAAATTAGCAATCAGGTTGCAGGAGAACGGCGCGGGGCGGGGCGGTGCGGTGCCGCCAGGGGACGGGACAAGAGGCGGCGAGGGGAACAGGGGGCAAGCAAGAGGGAATTCTCTGGGTGAGGGGAAGAGATGGAGGCATCACATCAGAGAGGCTATACTCGGGCTATCGATTCGACCAGTGACACTAAACAATCATTATCGGGCATTGGCACACATATATTGGAAATACACATAGTAATTACACTCAATCAATATGATCCTTCCTTACCATCGACATTTCGTTGCATTTGGGAATCAGATCCATACAATTATTCTAGATCTGTAACACCGGAAGAAAACCTCCTATTTTTGAAAACTATATCTTAATAGTTTACACAGTTCTGTTGGGTCAACTTTAAGATTAATGTTTAAAGCTGAAATGAATACAGCGTAATGTTATGTTCAAGGTTAAAGCTTACATGAATTTAACAATCAGTAAATACGATCAGTAAATTCAACAAGTAATTTAATTATTTTGATTTATAATCCGAGTTCAGCTGTTAAGAAATCTAATTTATAAAGTTTATACTTTGGCAAAATATTGGAATTTAGAAACTCTCTTGGAAGATCAATTCTACTAGAAGATTCCCTTCTGTATATAGTTACCATATCTAAGCAAATTCAACATATTCAAGATCTCTGATTCTGCTTACTGAAAACCTTGAAATGTGGTTGAGACATTTCGCACAATAATTCAACATGTACAAGATTTCTGATTCCACTTATTGAAAGTCATAAAGTATTATTTTTTAACAACATATATATGATCTCTGATTCGGATAACTAAACCTCTTGAAGTATGAGAAATGTATATTCTACAGTCAGTTAAATTATGCTACAAAAATGCAACTAAAACTCCAAACAAGATTTCTAAAATTGTTTTATGGTAAAAATATTCCTAAACATATTAAAATAACTACGAAATAATGTGGCAACCATTGAAATCTGATATCTGATTAAAACAATATAATAAACTTTCTTAATTTATGGGAAATATTATTTATCAATGATTTTATTGACCAGAATATATAAAATCCTTTAAATATGAACAATTCATTAGAAAAAAACAAAACAAATAATAGTGGAGGTATAAAATGCTGAAAGAGCGAAATGAAGCTATATTTTGTTAAGTGACAATATATCGAATAGTGCCTGAGTCGATAAGTAATATTTTGAGAAGTGATGTTTATGTTGTGTTCAATTTTATTAATATAACCTTCGAAACTTTAGGTTAGTAAATAAAATATTATATAAATATGTCTATACGTACAGTGCTACTACACTGAACGATACTGACAACTGACACTTTTGGGTAACGGCACTAAGCAATATTGATGCACCAGTGGCGTACGTGCATGCATCAAGAACTACGGCCATGATGACGTAGCAAAACAGGCATATTTAAACTTGCTATAATAAATCATATTCGATCACTAAATTTAAATATTCCTTAATATTAAAATAAAACTGAGTAGTCTTCACTTGAGTTAATAACATAATTTTGAAAATAGAAAGATTCAGGGATGGTCGAAACGCGCATTTTATATAAATGCGTATAAGTAAAAAGAACGATACACTTATGCCATTTTATATTTAAATTGTTGAAAATAAAAGGTGGTTATATTTAAAAGAGGGTTTAAATCTTTATGAATACGAATGTTACTTTTCGTTTGTTGTAATTTTTTCCCTCTGTCGTATTGTTCCAGAGAGCGTTGTAAAATATGAAGAATAATTTGCAATTTGTAAACTTTTGCCTTAATTAAACATCTTGAATATAAATTTCATTTGTGTTAGATATGGATTCGTTAATTGGGCAATTAAATATACAATTAATTAATTTAATAAAGATAGAAATTATTTCTCTCAAAAGAATGCTTTATATACGTATCATTTAACAATTATAATAAATTTTTCAATATATTACGACAATTTATAACAGCAAATTTGCTTATTTGATAAATGGACTTTTCCAAATATTGTAGAATTAGAAATATTGCTAATTTGCTCAATGATTCTTATAATCACTTCTTTTTTTTTTTTTTTGTATTATAAAGCACAGCTTTAACGACTGTTTCGTGCGTTTAAAGCTTGTTTTTCGAATAAAAAATATTTTATTAAATAATATAAGTATTTTGCGGCGCATATTTCTCTAATATATATTGATAAGTAAATTGTAATTAATTTAATAAAATATCAGAATACAGATTTTGATTAATTTGTCAATTGTCGGTTAGGTTGATGTTCGATTCGTGTCCGGATATTATTCTAGCGTCGCAGTTAATTTCCTGGCAGGAGAAATCATCTCGCAATGACCAAGAATTTGATGACAATATCTTCCTACGGTTTAATTTTCGCGCTATTAATAGATTACATCCTTCGACGACATGATGTGTGAACACTGTAGATCCCAAACCGTTATAGTAGGAGAATTTATAAAACTCAACATATAAACCCACCCCCTAAAATATCAATCAAAAAGGACCCAATACTCCAGCAGCAATATAGTCAATAGTCGTTTGACATCCACTGGTACATGGGAGCGGTACTCTAACTTACCACCAAGTTCCCCCCTGTGTTGCAATTCCCCAATGCCCCCCCACCCCCCCTCTCTCGTCAATCCTCTGCATCTCTGTCAGTGGCCCTTGAAAGCGCTCGTCTGCTCTCGCCTACACCGATGTCGGTTTCCGCGGCCGGCGCTTATTAGGTTACCGATGCCCACATGTGATTTCCTACTGCCTCCACTGCTCCCTTCGCCGCCCTGGACAAGTCACCTGCCTGGACAAGGGGACTGCGTTTAACTCCCACCAACACCACCCCTCGTCCCTTCTTGTGGAGTACAGCACGGTTCATCATTGCAGAAGTATTTCAAAATCAAATATGACTGATTTTATTAGAAGAGAAATACTACTTCCAATAGTTTTCAATTTCTCTCACCGATTAAATATCTTTTTCAAAAAATTTGAGACAGATTCAGAGAGTCTCAAATGGGTATTTCCATAAAAAGGTCGAGGTCGATTTTATTGTGTTTACGATACTTTAGTTAATAGCTGGTGTATAAGGAAGTAAAGACAAGCAAAACAACAAAATCTATTGAATATAAATATAGATATGCTTGAGTTGAAAAATAAGCCATTCCAAGAGCTAGGACGATACAAGATGGATGAACAATTAATTATAGAAACATCTAAATATAGATGCATGTCTTGAAATACTTGTGGGTTATTTTTAAAACGGAACGATGACAAATGTAGGGAGTATTATATAGCCAGCACCCTCTTTCACGGCGGCGGCTTACTACCACCCCCCTGTAAGGTCTTGTCAATTCAGGAGGTGGTTCTCTCCTCCCGTGCGTCATTCACAAACGCTGAATCGGTCGTTGGATATCTGCCGAAATAAATTCAAGCATCGCAAGTGATATAGGAGAAGCCAAGCCAAGAGCCGCCTGGACAAAAAATATTATTAATATTGAAAACCTAGCTAGACAGAGTGCGACAGATTGGCCAACTAGTTGGGCGGGAGAGAGATGGCTGCGGGATATTTCGCCAGATACGGTGGTGTATGGAGACAGGCGGCGGCCATGTTTTAAATTGACACTCATTTTTTTCTTGTTCTTCGCGTTTAATGCGATAAAGAAGTTCGGAGCAGAAATTATTTTTAATTAACTTAATTAAAGTTGATTTATAGTCTATGATAAAAATATTTTTAAATTAAATTAAAAAACAGAGTCCAGCCAGAACAGAACAGAACCGAACAGGACAGACAAGCTGCAAGGATAATAGCGAATGTGTGTGTGTGTGTGTGTTAGTAAGGGATGGCTGAAGGGGTGGTCTGTAAATTAGATTTGTCGGTGCCGCTTTTTTAATTATATTTTCGTTTTAGGCAAAACCATTAAGAGTGCTGAGGAAATTGGCAAATGGGCAAATTTAGCATGTCAGTATATTCGTGCGCAAAAACATTGGGGGTTAAGAATCTGATTACAATGAAATGTTTTATTAGTTTAACGAAATTTTGTGCCTTTTCGGCTTTCAACCATTACACAGTCTTGCTCATTCAATTAACGACAATTATCCTACTCCATACACACACACACACACAACGGCTAACACGCTAATATTTTGACGATTTCTAATCTTTACTTTGTAAAAATGAAATTGTTTTGTTATTATTATATATTTTGCTTAAATTTACTTATGCGAAAGTCGTGGATTTTTATTTGGAACATTGGCAAAATGGTTACTGGGAAATACATATGTTGAGGTACGTGTGGGTGTCATTAGCAACGACGTACGTGTCACAAAGGTTGGCCCTTATTTTCAACCCTCAATTTTTTTGCCCACCGTAATTGGTTCAATGCGAAGAAATAATAATCGATGCAAAATTTTAGTCCTCTGCGATAACAGGAATACGTGCCGTTTTACAAATTTTTTTTGAACGCAGAATATACATACAAAAATAATAATAATTGAAACATGATTTATAATACAATAAAAATACATTTGTAGCATTAATATGATTATTTATTAATGGAAAGTATGAAAATAAAATATATTATTTATAAACCTAATCAATATTGATTTTCTCAGTAATGTTTGGTTGTTACAAACATATTAACAACAAAGAGGGGGGCTCAAAAAAAAAATTATTTCTAATGAGAACAAGAAGTGAAGGACTCTTCAGTTGTTTTATTTATAACTTTGGATGAGTAATACTACAAGTGTCAAATAATTATTGGGAAATTTATATTTTGAGGTGAGTACGTGTGTGTGTCATTAGCAACGACGTACGTGTCACCAAGTTTAGATAAGAATTAATTGCATCTAATTTTATTAGCACATTGCGTGTAAGTGATTTCTACTACACTACATTATTATACATTCGTTCTGCTTTTCATAGTAAACAATGAAAGATAAATTTACGCTCATTTTTCATTAAACATTTAATTAATTGTTTATTAAAACAATACTATAGTGTAAGTATACTTAAGAACTTCACGCTATTTTAAAATATTTTATTTACAGCATTACTTCTTTTATCGTTCTATAGCATTTAGTGTTCGGTTCTTTGTCTGAAACATTCTCGGAAACAATTTTTCTTACGTGTCTCTGAATATAAAAAAATATATAACTCATATACTTGAATGTTGGTTGCTCGTACGTACATAAAACAGATTTTCCCTAAAGATACCGGGCCAAATTTAACCAAATTTGGTATACATACAATATATGTTGTATTGTATCGTATGTTCAACCGGCAAATGATAGATACTACTTTAAAATTAAATAATTTTGAAAAAATTTAGAAGTTCGTAAAACGAATTGATGCTTTGGAGTTGGAATGAATGCAGAAACAATTGAATATAATCCGTGCGTAGCCCCTGCCATTCACGAGCCGTTCATTGTCTTGCGGCTGTGTTTGGCCAAGTGATCAAACGGCGTAGTATAATCGGGCGGGCGCTGCTGTACACGGCCGCCTTGTTGCGTCAGGGAGCTTAAGCGTGTTTCAGTGTGTTTTACTGCTTAGCGCGATCATTTATAATTCTACATAGCCGTCCGTCACTAGAGGGCTGTTGCGAGTTGCGAACAACATATATATTTCACAATTCATCGATGCATACATCGGCGACAATATCAATAAATCTTTAAAAAGTAAACAAGCGCTAAGGTGTGTTTCTAAGGATTTGCGAAAAATATTTTACCTGATTGTTATGTGTGACAAATGTTATATGCACTGTCAATAATTCAATTCTTCGGTGAGATAAACAAATTTATCTTGCGAGAAAATTGCACGGAAACTTGCAACTGGAAAGTAGTTGAATGCATTGCTATTTGTGCACTTACAACTTTTCAAAAAACTTTTCTGCAAAAAAAAAACACTGCTTTGTTGAAGACATAAATTCAAAAAGTGTGCTTATAACATCGACATTCCCTACCATAGTGAAGACTTAAATAGATTAAAAGTATTACTATTCCATAATTTCAACTTTCAATTTATGCGAAACAATCTAGATTGTTCTATGCGAAATAAAACTAGCGTTCACAGCAACCAAATTTATAATTAATTGTATTAATATTTCGTACACTAAGAAAACGATTTACTAGAATCAATTTAGGTTTACTATACTATTAAATTAATCTCATATTTGAATACTACCAAATCAATATAGAGTTACATTAAAGAAATACAATATTTGTTAGCCCTAGATGAGCTTTCTTTAATATAAATAGATCTTACAAATTTAGGGTGCATTTATAATAGAATTTCTCCACGTCAAGTTAAATGTATATCTTTATCTAGCGCACACGAATGCACACTAAACTTGCTTGTCCATATTGGTGCGTTAGATAAAGATAACTTGACGTGAAACAAGGCAATTATAAACAGTCCTTAAGTATAAGTACGTCATCCCATTGGAAATCGTGTTTAAGCTTGCACAGACTATTATCCAAGCTTGCCAAGTCGTAATTCGTTCTACATTTTCACGATGAATTACAACAAAACAAAACAAAACATATAATATATATGTATATATATATATATATATACAAACAGTTTGCTACAAAATGGTGAACAATGAATAAAAAATCAGTGCAATCACGATTTACTTAGGGACGACAGAGATGCAAAGAGTTACGTCAGCAGCGCCGAGAAGTACACAAAATAAAGAAAATAATCACCGCATATAATAAAACAAGGAGTCGAAGCGCCGCCGCCCGTATAAGAAGAAGAATGAGAATAAGTAGAAATAAAGAACGATTACGCGCGCTGCACTCCGAAAGGCAGACGCCGAAAAAATATGAATTATGAATTAAAACAGTAAAATTACATGGTGCTTTTATATATATATATATATATCGTTTGGGTTAAAGTTAAATCTTGCGTCCAGTGGCGGTGCACTGGGATGGGGGGAATAAGATCACATAATTCCAGTGCCGCCTTTGCGTAATTGCATATTATAAAGTAGAAGCGGTCGGATGCTCTGACGCTTGCCTTATTCTATATAGGTAGGTACCATTAAATATACGTGCTGTATACACGATTTATTCTAATTGATGTATATGTGTGTGTGTGTGTGTGTGTTTATATCAAAATACATTTATATTTTGAATAATATCCAATGCTTGATTATAGTATTCAGCCACTTGAATTTTCTTTTTGCTTTTGTCTCTCTCAAATTTGGTTATATTTCAAAATGTATGAGCCGTCGCCAATTAAATACTCAAAAATACCTTTATAATAATATATTAAAAACTAAACCTCATGTGTCTGCCTTGCAATCTTTATCTGCAACTTACATACTAAAATGAGTGCGTGTATCTTCAACAGTACACTGAAACAAGCTTAGGTACAACGCACCTATGAGTATACGAAGTACCGAAGAAGCTAAAGCAATCGGTCGTGTGTCTGTAGTATTCTCGGATTAAAAAATTTCCTAAACAAAAAGTGTTTGTCTCTTCGCCTTGAATCCAAATATATATATATATATATATATATATATATATATATATATATATATATATATATATATATATATAACTTATATACTTGGATATTAGTCGTCGCTCGCTCGTAAGACCAAATTTGTGCCCTCTACTACTCTGAAGGTACCCAAGCGATTTGAATCAAATTTGGTACACATATTATTTGGCATCGCATTTAAATCCGTTCGCAGTTTAAATCCAATCATCCGTATATTTCCTGAGTTATAGGGCCCCCAAATTTAAAGCCCCACTTAATACTACCCTTATAAAAATAATGAAAACACCAAAAAATTCTACTAAATATTCTAAGATATTTTATGTCTACAAGATTATTTCATATTGTTAACCCAAAGGCCATAAAAAATTAATAAATATTATAATTTTGAATTTTAAAATATGCATAAAAAAATTGTAAGACTGTTTATATCTATAACATATTTTCAAATTGTTAACCAAAAGGCCATACACATAAAAATTCTACTAATAATTCTAAGATAGTTTGTCTTTCAAATACTTTCATACACGTTTTATACTTGGGAAAATTAATATTTGTAAAACAACGCGTTAAAAATTGCATTAGACTAAGAATAATGTTAATAAAGAGCTGAAACTTCTAAACACCAAATTGCCGTAAAAATAGATTGATTGCTTGAATTCGCATTTTGTTATCAATACTTGGTTCTGGTAAGAAAAGACGGCGATGTCCAAAACTATGCTCTGCTCTGCTCTGCTGTGCTTTGCTCTGTTCGGCAGATGATGTGTTAATTTGCATTTTGGGGCTGGCTGACTGGCGTCGTGAAGTGAAGGGGGACATAGTTATCGTTTTCCGGATCAATGATTCTTTGAAACGCCTAGTTCAAGCAACAGCACAGCCGCCGCTTCGCTTCGAGTCGTGCGAATCGACAGCCAGGGTGGGTGGTGCGTTCCATTTAATCTATATCTATGCCATACCTAACCCTACGTTCGCCTCCACGCAACGCAACGCAACGCGACGCCAGCCTCACTTACATCATCAACTAGTTGCTCGTTTATCTGTCCCTGTTTCCGGCCGCGCGCAACGGTCGCCGCGAAAAGTTCAATTGCTGCGAAACAGGACTCTATTTTTTCACCGACAGCTTACCAACAATCATATTATATTTTATAAATATATTTGCTCGCCGGGGACAGTAAGTACAAAAGAGCTACAGTACCTACTAGTCTGTAGTGTATCTAAAATATTCTCATTCGTTTCACCTCCCCCTTGAGACTTGAGTTCAATTTCTTCTAAAGATACAAATCCAATTTTAAATTTAAATTTGGTGTACATAAAATGAGTGCCCATAAAATTTAAAAACCCTTGAATTTCCGGAATTAAGAAACTCTAACAAAAAGTCTTAGTTATTATTGAAAAAACGATGAATGAATAATACAGATTAATTTATTTATACAAAAATGGTAGTTTAAAATTAAAAATATAACCCTTAATTTGTTGAGTATTTGAAATCGGTAATTAGATGTTTCTTTCTTCTTTATCTTAATTTATTTGGTCGATAAAGAATGGACGGTATATGATTTAGGCACATGGGGCACACGGGTTTACTTAGTCAATTAATTATGATGATGCAGTTCGGTATTCGCAGTTATTAACTCATATTTCAATTAATGTCTAAACTTAAGATAAAATTATTAAACTTAACTCCCTATTTTTCAAAACCATATATTAACCAAAAGTAATCTTTTTCTTTCCCCAATATTTCATTAACTCGGAAACGGCATTAGTTAAAGAAAAAATAATATATATATATATATATATATATATATATATATATATATATATATATATATATATATATACATATACATATATATATATATATATATATATATATATATATATATATATATATATATATATATATATGTGTGTGTATCTGTGTGTGTGTGTGTGTGTGTGTGTGTGTGTGTGTGTGAGATATTGTAACAATTGTGTGTGTGTGAGATATTGTAACAATTGTGTGTGTGTCTGACTGATACGAATGGCGTATTAAAATTACAACGTACAATTATATTTGTAGTGTTTTTATTTACAATCACTTAATTATTTGTCCATAATTACGTATGTTGAGGTTGGCGTGGGTCATTATGTGCCTTTTGTTTTTTACCAATATAAATCTTGTATGATGGTATTTCATTGGTCCGTCTGTATGTGTGTCCGTCCGTCCGTCCGTCCGTCCGTCCGTACACCTCACCTATATAATCTATAGTTCGTATTCTTGGCTGAAACATCTGTCTCAATAAACCAGGAGTTAGAAAAACTAGAAATTATATTCGTTGCTGAACTATATAATTTAATCAACCAGACCACTGTGAATTACTACTCTCGCTTCATCCTTTCATAACTGCTCCTCAACAGTGCTTCTCAAAAGGTTCAGTCCCAAACATACACATTTCGTAAGAACCATATTAGAAAATTAACGCATTATCTAATTTTAGATAATCGTAAATACGACAAAGTCTAAAAGGAAATACCCACGCAAGGCGATAACATTAAAAATGTGGAGTGGCCTGTGCTCGACTTTCTAATATATTTCACTAGAAATATATATCCCAAACAAACTGTTAATTGCTCCAAAGTAATACCCTGAAATTCTACCATTTAGCTTATTTACGATATTAAATACCGTTTCGTAAATATAAACTATAGATTGTTTCTTTAATATTCACTTTATCAATACTTTCAAATATAATATTTAGTTATGAACTGATTTTCAATTATTATTTACAATAAACCAATACGCACGAAATACGTTTTCAGTCGATTTATTTCTATTCGCCGTTGTAAAATGACAATTATCAAATTATTTGAGTCTATTTTGTGTCCCAGTCAAAATGTTGTATTTTTTGTGTGAAATTAAGTGCCGCTTAAACGTCGTAAGTAGACTTATTTGGTGTGTTATTTGAGCCAACAACAAATATATCGTCTTTAACTTATAAATAATTTCGGGGTCAAAAATTATTAAATAATGTTTACTGCTTTCTCATTATTAAAATATAATAATTCTGTATTCCGTGCCGTCTTAAATTTTTTATAAATTAATTTCATAACACACACACACACAGACACAAGTACGAAAATACGCACGTGGAAACACGCGTACGCACACACGGACGCACGCATACAAGAAAATCAATACATGTAATTAGTTATTCGAATACGTTAATTAAATAATAAATTATTCAGTATTATTGACACTATACAGTTATTAGCATATATGTACATACGGAACGGAACCTCTTGGCGACGACGGAGCACGCCCAAGAAATAACACACTGGCTGCCAACGCACCCGGGAAATATCCTTCACCCAAGTTTAAGGACAACCCCATTGAATAATATGTGTAACTTACCTAGAACAAAAGAAACACAACTATTAGTTATAATGAAACTTTAAATTATTTTTATATTTAACATATTACATAAGCACCAATGCCTCCGGCGTGCTATAAATTAGTAAATTCAATATTTGGTATATAAAAAGAAGAACTTAAGATATCTCTTCGGATGAAAACAGAAATGGATTTAGAAAGGTATATAGGGGTTGGGGGGAGTAAGTTGGAAGGAGGTCCAGTCCGTTATTAGTTATCAACACTGGCGTGGAGAGAGCGCCACTCTCGGCATCAACGACATTATGAATATTAAAAAAGTTTTAGCGTTGAAATTTTCAACGTAATTTCCATATTTGATGAATGCTTTGTATTTTAATTACGACGCAATATTTAATTCAAATTTTCTGTACAATTAAACACACGTAAAAACGACGACAACGCGCGCGCCGTGGCGACGGCAACGGACAGACAGCGAACCAACGTGTTGTGCGCGAGAGAGAGAGAGATGCGCTAAAATGAAGAGATATGATAGAAAACAGAGGGAGGTAGACGGGGGATGCGCACACAAAAAATGTATCAAAACAAAACAAAAGAGAGATCATGAAGGAGCGAAGACAACATTGCAATTCGCGCAAAAATCTAATGGGTTTTGCGGTAATTTTGGTTTTTGTGTCAACGCTGCTTGTTGTTTCTTTTTTATTTTGTTTTGGACTGACTGAAGTTTACAACAAACATTTATCGGTATTGTAATTAACCGGGTTTTCACATACTATTATTCTCTGTTATTTAACCCTTTAACACAGCATAGTATTAATAGTTTAAATAGGGGATGGTTTTATACGCAATAGAAAATAAATTAAGATTTATATAAATTATTTTGTACAAACAATAAAATATTTATAATATAGCATTTAATGTGCAACGAATGGGTGAATTAGGGTGTGGGTGGCTGATTTTAGATAAAAAAGCAGGAGAAATAGGAGGATGGTTCGCGTATCGGGTCTACGCCAGTTGGAAGTTTCGCGCTCAAGTGCAAAATGTAGTGTTTAAATTGATCAGACTTAGTAGTGCAGTTAGTGTAAAATGTATTAAAACATCGTTAAAAGAAAACGTGTTACGAAATAATGTAGCATTCATTTTTACAGCGAAATTTAATTATTGTAGCTGTAAATTGATAGATATTTCAATAGCTAGAGTAACATCATTTCGTTGTTAAAAAAATTACTATATTATTGATATTGTATGGTTGTACACGTTTTAATTTTTAATAAAATATTTACCGTTGCTAAACAGGGCTATAAAAATTTACAGAAAATATCTACAAACAATTTTACGCTCGTCAACCAATTAAAATGTTGTATTTGTAAAAATGAGCGACTTTCTTTCTGTCTAGTTGTTGTAAGCGATACGCGATATAATCATTAAGAAGTATCAGTGCATCGTTGACGCCATCAACACATGAGACATCCCTGTAGGTAGCGGTGCGCTTGCGAAACACCACAACAAAACAAGGAGCGAGCACACTATCAAAGTGAGCTGTAACGACAATAAATGTAAAACAGAGACAGAGAGAGATACATTGAAAGCTAACTGCCTGCTGTAATTACTCTTGTACTGATTCAGGAGTGCACCCTTTACTCTCTGTTAGGGGCGCGGGGGGTCGGGGGAAATAATCGATATTGTCCACCACCCTACTTGTGGCAGGGTAGTGCTACTACCCCCAACTTCTCGCAACTTGACTAATAACTATTAATATGTCTTGAAAGTTTAGACGTCACAACCGACTTGCACACACTCATATATATATATGTATATAGAATCTGAGGCGGCCATGTTTATAACGCATACACTATTATATTAATGGTGCCCAGTTGCAACTTTAGAGCTTTGTAATCAACACATACAGGCATACATACATACATACATACATGTATTTACTTATTGTTTCGGGATACAGGCGAAAGTTTATTAAGTTTATATTACATTCTAAAGGTTATATAGTTTAATTGTTGCACTAAAATTGGATTAAGGTGCTAATTCATTTATTCACGTAAATTTTAATTTATAAACAAATTGTGTTTATAATATCATATTATTTCAAGTCCACGTTTACGTATTTTCTAAACACAATAGTACGACTCTATATTTGCTAAAATATTCATGCGTTAGCAAGATCCCCGAATATTCCTTTTCTCAGGAGTACTATCCAAATTTATAAGTAATAGAAAATTATGTTTTTCTTTTACTTTCTTGGGTGAATTCTAAAAGGAAAGATTGTGTAGAAACCGCGAAAAAAAAATCGTACATGATGCATGTATTGCGCTTCTTTGAATTGATAATAACTAATTTCGAAATAATGTCTATGTGTGTGTGTGTGTGTGTATGTGTCTGTCTGTCTCAGTGTGTGTGTGTGTGTGTGTGTGGGGGGCTGTTTTGTCTGTCTGTCTGTCTGTTTATCTGCCTGTATGCATGTCTATCTATTTGTCTGTATGCTTCAGTGTGTGTGTGTGTGTGTTTTATTCAGAAAAAAAAATGTTTAAGAAAATGTGTATGTTATCCGTAAGAAACTCTCCTATTTTTGATATAAAACTAATTTAAACCAATTAATATAATTTGCACCTGCTACTTTTTAGTATCTTAAAAAAAATATTTTTCTTTAAATAGTTTTCACAAAAAACGTACTATTTACATGGAAAAATTCTTATAAAATGAGCAAATATATATGTTGTATCTATTGTTTCCACTTTCATTAAATAATTTTATGATAATCGCAGTATCAACCAATGATTAATTCATAGAGAATAGCTGACATATTACTTTTTAATAATAAAATAATATAATTAAGATAATTCGTTTTAGTAATGAAATAATATAAATAAACATATATATTCTTCGATTATACGTACAAGAAAGTCCACTGTAGGCCACTGCAGGTTTCTAATTTAAATATAAAATCTATTACGTACATATTAACAAAATGTGAATATCATTTTATGACTCAGCAACAATTTTTATGTCCATTTTTGATTGTACCTACATATATATATAAGTAATACACAATAAGTAATGATAATATGTTCAAATCTCGAATAATGATTGTTATTATGAAAGATGTTGTTTTGAAGCCATTAGCAGGAAATCGTATTCTTGCGACTGCAAATGATAGGATAGCGCCGGCCATCTTTGTTTTCAAATAAGTGTGAAATAGATAGAGATATATGGGCGTCTTTGTCTCTCATTAAAGTTTCACGTACACACCATCTCAAGTTGTGTATTTATAATGATATATTTAGTTTCTGAAACTTTGCGTATATTTAATTCAACCCCTGAGACACACGCCGCACCCGACCGTCCCTTAAAATACAACCCACCCCCGCGCACACTCTCTAAGGTTCTGACTTCCGTGATGTAATTGTCTGTATCCAGGGCCGGGATTAGTACGGATTTAATTAAAATTTAAACGGGTTCAAACAATTTTCAAAGTGATTATTTTCAGAGTACAAACTTTATAATTTAAACTGTATATAAGCTCGCACGAGACTTGTAAAAATTTCTGTCTTGGCTACACGGGCGCGAAAATTACAATACCCGGCCTCCCCTATGCCTTCAACGCCTCTACTCTATCAAACATCTATGCCGCGATCCTCCGGTAAATATGTTTATACACATAATATCATCTCCAGCAATGATGTCGTTCCCGATTTTATATATTACATTAATTAAATTACAAAATTATTATTTCCAGATATCTTTTCTGGGCTTTTGTAAATATTTTTTATACAGAAATAAAAAACCTAAGGGTTACATTAAAGAGACAGGAATTCGTTTTTTAGGGCCCTCTATACGTTCAGAAGAGATACGTCCACATATATAAAATATTACATTTCCGGAATCAGGAAGACGTGAAACGAATACTTGTAGAATAATTACTACAGTTACCGAGCACTACAGCTCTTTTTATAAATACTGTATGTCGAGCAAAAAGAAAAACTAATTTGATGTATAATATTAGTGATCAGACTGGTAAATAAATGATGAGATCTTTAATTAAGGATCAGTTAAAAGAACACACCCTGGATCAGTGAAGAGATTAATAATTTTCCGAATTACGCATAAATCAACTCGCCTATAATCCTATATATCTATGTAATGAATATTGTATATATATATATATATGCTATCGCTGTTTTGTTCTCTTTTTTATTTGCCTAAATATGTAAATACGTCTGTTTGTATGTATATTGGTGTTGATAAGAGATGGAAAGAATGAAATATTTATAGATGGTAATGCGACGAACGAGGCATATATATAAATACACTCGATAACAGATCTTCTTTAAACATTAGTGATGGATTAAAAAAATTAAATTTGCATATAACCACATTCGATATTATCATATATGTATGTATTACGTGTGTGTGTGTATGACATTATTTATCTAGTGCTACCACATGAATTAAGGGCTTTTAAATCAAATTACTTAAAGTAACTCAAGGATATCGTGGATTATAAATCAAAATATCCCTGTACGCGACCTACTTTTGCTAATAAATTAATGAAGAAATACACACACTAATTATTTCTGTTTTTATATTTATGTATAATGATTATTTTTTCTCCACTTGGACGTAATAAAGAAACATATATTATTATTCATAAAGATGCCAGCAACTCATATTAAATATCAATGTATAATAACTCAAGTGTAATTACATATATGGTTGCTATGGAAACGAGTATGAATTTTCTTACAAATGGTACACATTTTGAGAAAACATTCCAAACAAAAGTTATTCAAATCATTCAATAAAGATATTAAAATTTCAAGTAACTATTTTGATTTAACAATATTTATAATTAATTGCGTTCATTTTGTTGTTGTGAATGTTGGCATTATTTGTCATAATACAAACTTGATTATTTTTGGTAATTATGTACTAATCTTAATTATTGGTTCGCTGTGAATACAGTTTAATTTTGGAATAAAGTCTTATTTTCATAATACGTTATATTAAGCTAATTGCAACTTGGATGTCTTCCAACTTTTAAATTTAAATTAAATCAAAATAATAAATATAAGAAAATAAAGTCCAAGACACAGCAGATATTTAGTGATGTCAAATCGTTAGACAATCAGTGTTATTTATTTGTTTGGAGGGAAAGATTGCAAACACATATGTATGTGTATGGATGCCTCGAAGAAAATGAAATAAATAATTCATAAAAATTGTCAACTCCAAAAGACATGTATGCCAACTTAACACAAATAAAAACATATGTTTTCCCTAGCTGAAACGAATAAATAATTTAAAAGCAATCCCTTCCTAAATGTGTGTGTGTGTGTTTGTGTCATTTGTTATTTCATTTTCTTTTGATGATGATGATGTGAGAGAAAGAGAAAAAACTTACGCTAATAATAGAAGACATGTTGTTAACACATAATAAGGGGGTTTATTCCCCTTAGCCAGAACGTTTGCAGGCGCTTTTTCAGTTTTATTTTCAGGTTAAATTCATGTAATTTATCGTAATAATGTTGTAAATATGACAAAACAGTTTTCACGTGATTATAGCCATTTCAGTCTGTTTTTCTGTTCAATGAAAATACAACAAAATAATAAAGTAGTTTTACTTTTCATGACAATTTAACTTGAAGCAATCATATATGCTTTTATAAAAGTACGTATGTATACTCACAACAAATTAAAGATGGATAACAATTCTCTAAATATATATATACATTGATTTCTTTTTTTTTTTTTTTTCATTCCCCTCCTCACTCTGCCACACCGCACTTTTTCACTCTATGAATACTTGATGTTGAGTGAATATATAAAGTATTGATAAGTTTTTACTTCAATAAATATATTTATTGATTCATTTCTGATAGGTTTTATATATCTAATGATATATAAAGTTTCCTATTTTATGAAATGCTTAACACAAATGACATTAATTGAAATATAAGTTAATAACTGCGAATACTGAAATTCAACATCATTACTAATTGACTAAGTAAAGCCGTGGGCCTCATGTGCCCATTACAATAAAGAAGAAAGAAACATCTAATTACCGATTTCTAATACTCAATCATTTGCAGAACAAATTTAGGTAATTATTTTTAATTACCATTTTTATGGTAACCAGATTTTATTTGAACAAACTTTTCTTACAAAACCAAATTAGGTCCAGGCATCTATGCCTTCAGCTCGCCTTATAGGTAATAAATGCGATAATTGTCATTAATATTGTTATAGATAGAAAAAGTTGTACAATTTATTTTAGATTTTGATATATTCAAAAAAAATATTGCATAGTTTAAAATTCAAAATTAAAGTTTTTAGTAACTTTTTACGACCTTTAGGTTAACAATATGAAAAAATCTTGTTGATAACTAGAAAACAATACATCGTATCGCTCCGCCGTTAACAGATTTGAGTTCCCCGTTACTTAAACACTCGATAAACATACCTTCAGCCTGTTTGAAAAGAAAATAATTTTTGGTCACATTTCACGAAATTCTTTAAACTTGAAATTTTTATCAAACTTTGTGATTTTTTCCGGCCAAACCATAAATGATAGAAAGTTGAAATTTGGAAGGTCAGACAACCTATATTTGGTGTATATTGTCAAATTTTTTCAACTTGATTTGGGCAATATTATATATATATATGATATATATAATATGTATCAAATATAGTTAGAATTAGTCTAGTAAATTAAAAAATGAGTCACAAAATTTGGTCGTACATTTTCGGAATGAAGGAGACAATAAGAAAGTCTGTGCAAACATGTTTTGTTTCTGGAGAAAACATATGGTACGACGAGTTAAAAATGTAATTTTTTTCTACAATAAAAAGTTGACATTATTGACTATATTCTCATAGGAATGATTGCTTTATACAATAATTACTAGTAATATAAATTTTTGATAGAAAAACTATATATCCAGCAAGGATATATGATACTATACTATAATGACTGACTTTTACGATTAAATATGAATATATAAGTTTACTTACTCCTACATTCGAATTGCATGCGACATTCTAAGAAATAAAACGTATATGTACCTATGACATATATTTACAGATACATTATCAAATACTTTAACTTATCAATAAATTATTGTGCATTTAATATATAGTACGATTACAAAAGTTTACTTTGTTCACTTACTTTAGCACTAATTTTATTATAATAATCGTTCTACAATGAATTAACAATAACGCATATCAAATTGACTGCTGTTAGATTAGGGTAATAATCTCTAAATAACAACACTTGGCACAAACTATTTCTAAAAACGTCAGATGATTATAATAAAATATAAAAACTATTCAAACAAAAGATGCTAAACATTTTTATATCTTCAACTTTTATAAAAATCACTTTTTCCCAAAATCATGCCATTTTCGAGAAACTGATATCCGGATATTTGTTTAAAAATTAAGAAAAGTAGGATATTTCATAATTTTACCTTCAATTTTACATCAACGCATAAATTATAAATATTGTTACTATGTTACTTGATTATTATTTCTTTTACTAATTGGTTCGGTGTGAATATAGTTTTAGAGTTAGAGTTTAAAGTAAGTAAAATATAAACAGTAAACAAATCCATGGTTTTGGTAATTTTAAATGGTAAATTAAAAATATGTGGTAACGAATGATTTGGTAACAGAACTAATAAAATCATTTAGATCTGTGAGCGATAGGATGAAAATGACGTATTAACACGTACAAAACAGCAGAAATAAAATGAATGATATTGAGTCGATGCCGCCCCCAGCCGCGCACTGGAAGGTTTGGGGAAATTTATATAAATATAAAATAACAACGATAGTGGTTTGTGATTGAGCGATAATATAAATGATTTGACTGTCATGTCGGAAGCGTTGAACGGGAAGCAATGCTACCAACTGTATACATATATATATACGTATACATGTTATTGTAGCCAAACATGCGTGTAGTATGTGCGTTCGTTATATATTTGTGAGTAATTATTAACTGGGATATTTATTCGTTATGTCATTGGCAACAGTGCGATTTTGTATTTAATTCCAACGCGTTTTTCATTTACAAAATTTTACGTACTTGACCCGGAGTCTATTTCATTCATCTTTATTATAAAATTATATTATATACTTTAACCGGTACTTTCCTATATATATATATATATATATATATATATATATATATATATATATATATATATATGTATTAAATTTAATATGTAATATAATATGTAAGTAGTATATAGATATATGTATGGTATGGTTTGAGAGTTAGTCTAGTCTATATATTATAGTATATATATATATATATATATATATATATATATATATATATATATATATATATATTTAGTATGAAGAACGGAGGCGAAGGCAAGAGTGTGGAGATGTCTGAACTGTAGATAATTATACGCTTTGAAATTTATTACAAAAAGGTTTCATGTCTGTGAATATTTTCATGTCGGGACGATGCAACCTATAATTAAAACAGTAATTATAATATACTTTAGAAGGGGGCGGCGTTGGGATCGCAAGCAAGCAAGCAACCAAGCCAGTAGCATATCATATATATATATATAGTGTGCTATACTTCGGTCAACGAGCGGGCCACAATTATTGAAATGAAATATATGCAATGTGATTACAACATACACACACACACACACACACACGTATCGAACTCAACTGCAACACCCAACCGAATCATCATCATTTCTCATCCTATCTCCATCAGTACGTTCATTCTTTTACCTTCACCGATTGGTGTGAAGTTTAACTCCTTTAGTGAATTCTTTTACAAGGGTAATAAAAAAAATGAACACCACACTTTTCACCAATTACCAAAGGTAGCAAGGTTGAGTAGTTAAATATTGTATTGTATATGTATTTATTTTTAATTTGGATCCCTTTATAAATATTATAATTATTATAACATTTATCACTTTTAAAAAATACTGAGCAGCAGGAAATGAAGATTCGCCACTGGTTATTTATATAAAAAAAAAAATGCTTCGTTATGAAATATCATAATTAAAATAGTGTAAGTTATTAATGTGCATTTAATAATATATTAAAATACAAAATAGAAGAAATGTATAAACCTGGACATGCTTTCTATATATGAAAATATATATAATTTTGGTGCATATTTTATAATTCTAAATTATAATATTGAATATTTTTTTATGGCCTTTGGGTTAACAATATGAAAAAATCTTGTATCAAATCAAACAAATATTTTAGAATTTGTAGTAGAATTTTTGGGTGTTTTAATTATTTTTATAAGGGGCTCTAAATTTTGGGGCCTTATAACTCGGGAAGTATAAGGGTGATTGGATTTAAACTGCGAGAGGATTCAGATAGGATGCCAAATAGTATGTGTACCAAATTTGGTGTGAATCGCTTTGGTATCTTCAGAGGAGTAGAAAGCACAAATTTGGTCTTATGAGCGAGCGACGAATAACATTTCCGGCGTGAAAATAAATATTTGGAGATCTCGTAATCGCGTATGTAGGAGATGGAAAAGATTTGATAAATAAAAATCAGAAGTCAAGGTATCATAAGAAATGAAAACTACTGTTTACAAGATCTATAATGAAGAGCAATAAATAATTTTTATCATTACATTAATAATTCAAAGTCGCATGACTTAATATATAATTTCCGTGGCACAACAAAAAAAAAAAAAATATAATAAAATTAATTTACGATCTCAACACCACATAAGAGAGAAAGAGAAATCGAGAGCGAGGCAGAGAGCTGTTCTTCCGTAACAAATCATATTTCTAAGTCGTTCGCTAGATTTCGATAAGAATCACAAAAGTGGTAGCCTAGGCCGTCAGCGCAGGACGCAGCGAGGAGTTATTTGATGCTGAATATCATATTATTTATCAATGGTGATAGCGGTAGCGCGCACCTTAGGTGCCAAGGCAGGCGCCTAACCCCACTTGCCCTATAAATATAGGCGGTCTGCTTGCTCTGTGGAAGGGGAGATAGGCGGCGGCGGTGGCGGCACTGAAGGCGTCATGTAAATGAGCCAAGAACTCATTGTATGTGATGGCGCGAACCCAGCATTTTACGTACCGATATATCGTCGCTAATTACCAACTACATGTGTCCGATCGCCTATAAACAGTTGCAAGAACGAACGAACGCCCGCCCGCTCGTCAGTGGCGTACCATGCGCAGATTCAAAACACATTATACGAGAAACAATCTCATATCATAATGGCTCAATCGTCAGATATAACATTTGCCGTACAAATAGCCTCATGTGCAGTCAAATACAGTCAACTACTAAACATATCAAACAACCTGACAATGCAGTCAATTTTACATTCTTAACTTAACTTCTTTTAATTTAAACCTACCCAGTGCTATATGTTGAATCCGGCCGTCAAAATCTTTCGTCTATTTGGCACAACTAATTATAATAGGTAAAATACATCTAAACCCGATTTTAGGATACAATTTCACACTTAAAAAATATCTATAAGAAAGAAGTAGGTATATGAGAATAAATTTGCGGAATTTCTTAATTAAAAAGACATTATTTGACGAAATATCTTTGATTATAACGTAAGAATAACCAATTTCTTGTACTGGTTGATATGAATATTCGGAATTAAATGGTGGTGCCGCCTAGACAATTAACCGATAGCGTAACGTAATTTCTTCGAACCAAATAGAACTGATGATCTTAAGTAAATGAAATAATGAGATACGGTTCGAAACTGTTGCGTAAGTTTAGAAAAAGCTCGGACCAAAACATAGTTGACCTCACGGCGGGCAAATAGAGATAAAGTGAGTGTGAACGTGTGAAAGAGTGTTTTATAAGTGAGGCATGGCATGGTGGCAGCACGATCGCTGAACACTGAACACTGAACGCTGAAGCCGAGCGAGCGACGCGACGCGACGCAAGGTAATTCATCTAGTAAACAGCAGCGGACGACTTATGGCGCTGGGTCGAGTCGGGTCGGGTTGGTGTGGCTGGCCGCAAAACCGCGATCGTATCATTCATACATCCATCATTTTGAGTCTGCAGTCACTCGGCCACCACACCATATTTACATAACTATTTAAAATAGTCGGGAGGTGTTAAAATGTGGCCGGAACATGGTAGTATTTCATAGCCAGGGCCGTCACCAGCGGGGATTTCCCGTTCGTTGTAATTTAAATTTCTCGCCATGTGGACAACTGTGTATACAAACGATTAGTATCCTCAAATTTATTCACCTATTTACATTTTGTTTGCCTGATTCTTTTTTTTTTTTTAATTGTGTGTTATAGTTTTTTGTTTGTCCTTCAGTACAGTTGCCTATATTGCTTCTACCCAAGAACTGTGATTCACTTAATTATAATAAAAAAAAAATCGGCGTAATAATAATGCAATATAATTTTATATCCACTTATTAATGTTTGTCCATTTCTAATCTTTGAAAGAACACAAATAATCAAATAATAAACAAACTAACATAAATATTGCAATAGTTCAGAACAAGTATATTCCATCTGAATTAAGAATACACATACGTGTATTTAAGTATCGCATATACGTATATATATATTATTTACGTTATTGACCGCTTTAATTTTATATTTATAATATTACGAAGAAATATTTTAATCTATTATTATTAACGTTAGAAAATTGACTGCCTTAATTTTATATTTATAATTTAACGAACAAATGTTTAAATTTATTATTATTATTAACGCTAGAAAATTGACTGATAATTTAAATATTTCTTCATAAAATAATAAATATAAAATTGAAGCAGTCATTTAACGTGTATAATATAAATTCACCCATGTATGAGCCGGAGGCGTTAGAGCTTAAATTAATTTTCATTGTGTATTTTCAATTATATGTTGTATGGTAAAACTAAAAATGCAAACATTACATACAATCTCGAGTTTTCATTTTCACACAAACTCATCTTTACAAAGAGTGACAGTGACAGTGGCGGTGTATTACTGAAGTTACATACAATTTTTTCATGTCAATTTTTCATCTTGATGCATAACTTTTACAGAAATCATAAGAATATTTTAAAGATACACACAAACACACAGATACACATTCTTCGAATTTACATTTTTTATACAAATACATTCTTATGTGTGTGTGTGTGTGTGTGTGTGTGTGTGTATTGTATACAAATACATGTTAGCCATGTTTTATATAGTATATCTGTACATGTATTAACATATTGTCAGCGCCAGTGCCAGCATGCAAGCAAGCAAGTCTTTCAACGCCCGCCTAAGCGATTTTTTAATCTTTGTAATTAAAATGTGTTTCCTTCCTCTGTGTCCTCGCTCACTCGCACCCTTTTTCCCCAATAAACAGGCTATATGTCGTACAAATGTGTGTGTGTGTCTGTGTGTGTTCTGAATCACAGTGTATTACTGACGTATATGTGAACGAGCGCACCCGCTCGCTCTTTGTCATCCGTCGGTAAAACAACAAACAATCAACCAAAGAAAGCAGACGGGAAACAAGGAGAGAATGATGTATCTTTAGGGATTACATGTATACCGATATAGTTTACACGGATTGAGTTCACTATTTCATTTTATTTGCGCATATTCATGCGTTCATGCGTTTACATTGTTTCAATCAAACATCAAGTTGGAACAAAAATTACACAGATAGTAAAAAAAAGTCACTTGGATAAAGAATTCCTAGTAAAAATATCAATTTTTTTGATTGCACAGTTTCGGAAATATAAAATAAAAACTGTAGAGGGTCAATTTTGGAGATATTTTTAGGTCGCCGTACGAAACACCGAAGAAGTTAAAATATTCGGCCGTATGTCTGTAGCATTCTCCTAAACAAAAAGTGTTTGGCTCGTCGTCGTGAATCCAAAAATATATAAACCCCTATACTTGGATGTTAGTCGTCGCTCGCTCGTAAGACCAAATTTGTACCCTCTACTCCTCTGAAGGTACCCAAGCGATTTGAACCAAATTTGCTACACATATTATTTGAAATCCCATTTGAATCTGCTCGCAGTTTGAATCTATTCGCTCGTATACTTTCCGAGTTATAGGGCCCTAAAATTTGGAACCTCCCTTAATACTACCCTTAGAAAAATAATTAAAACACCAAAAATTCTACTATGAATACTAAGATATTTTATATCTACAAGATTTTTTCATATTGTTAACTCAAAGCCCGAAAAAAAAATTTAATGTTATAATTGTGAATTTTAAAATATGCACTATTCTTATACAAATAAAAACATTTAAAAAAATTAAACATTAATCTTTCGGCTAAGAAGGTAACTATAACCAAAAGGGTAACAAAGTTTCCGTAATTTTTGCCGCTATTAGCGACTTTTCGTTATAGGCACCGTCGTAATAAATGACTTTTACTGTATTTTATCCGTATTTATGAGAAATCTTGTGATAAGGATTGTTCACAGCGAAACAATTAGTAGTTAAGCTTAAAAAATTACAAATAATAATCTAGTTTGTATTATGACAAGCAATGTTAACATTCCAAGCAACACAATTTATGATAAATTTTGTTGCAGTGAACGTTAACTTTGTATGTAATAAGACAAACTGGAATTATTACTTATAATTTCTAAGCTTAATTACTAATTCTTTAGCTGTGAACAATCCTTTAGTCACAACATATATTATACATGTGAGTCTTATCTATATTTCTCTTTGATATTAACTGAGTTGCCACTACGATTAACGTTGTTATAAATTATATTTTTGATTATTCTTCCGAAAAATAATTTTCATGTTAATTAACTAGTGTAGGATTATATAAAGCACGTTGAAGCCAGTCCTGTGAAAAAGTGCCTCTTATATCTATAGAGTATTCAATGTAAAGAGAAAACCGGAATCATAACGTGCGCGTTATTTTTTTTTTCTTTTTTACAATAACAAATATGAAAAGCTTTTGCATATATACATATATGTACATATATCTATTTCTTCTATTCTTCTCATACACATAGTGAACACTCCCTTAATACAAACACGTATATGAACATGATATGTTTTTGTTTTTCGCTAAAATCTCGTGAACAAATGCACATTGGAAATTAGCATGTGAACGCACCAATAACTTTTCATATTATGCTACTTACATTCACACACATACAAGAGAAACACAATCTTTTTTGCAATCATAGCATTTCTTTAGTAATTGGAGTGCCAACGGTTTAAGATGGCGTCAACAACCTATTGTACACTAAAAAAATAAAAAAAATTGGTGGGGCCTTCACTCGACTTTCTAGTCCTGTTAATTTAAACATTTTTCATGAATGCAATATACTTCATTTTGCGAATAATAAATTTACAATATTACTGGTTTTTGCGAAACTATAAGTAAAATTAAAAAAAAAACACGTTCGTGTAGAATTAAGGTTTAAGGTTTACTGTATTCAAACGTGCATTTAGACAAAGACAAGTAGTGTAAGTAATGACAGAGACAACGAAATGTTGTAATTCGTGGTCGAAAACGAATTAGCATACACAATAACCCCCCCTCTACCTGCCAACCCCCTGCACCCTAGCTTTACCACCCGATTATACATTACTCAAATTTACATACATGATTAATTATATTACGATCGATATATTGCAGTATGTATGTACGTATGTGTGTGTAACGTGGCGTTTGGTTATATTTCTTAACTCTATATTGGATGGACCCTGTGTGCATATTGTAGAATAATGGTAGAATCTATCTATATCATTGTGTAAACATATATTATACTATTGCAATCAGTGGCGTAGATACGGCGATTTATATGGAGTAATCTACCCACAGAGCAAAGAATTACTTGTGTAATTCAACATTTAAAACTAAAGTTATGTTTACATTGAACCACTTAGTAATTACAAATAATGCTTGCGTTTATAGCAACATAATGAACACAATTGATTATAAATTTTGTTGCTGTGAACGCTAGCATTGTCATAAAACACATTGGATTTATTAATTGTAATTTATAACAGCTAAAGGCGTGTTCAGAGCGAACCAAATAGTAATTAAGATTATAAAATTACAAATAATAATCTAGTTTGTATTCAGACAAACAATGCTAACATTCCAAGCAACAAAATTAACACAATGTGCTGTGAACGTTAACTTTGTATGTCATACAACAAACTAGAATTATTACTTATAATTTCTAAGCTTAATTACTGATTGTTTCGCTGTGAACAATCCTTAATTTTAGATGTTGTTAATAGATAGATTTTTAGGAAATTAATCATTGTTTCAACTAGAGCAAAAATGTATCGGAGTTTCAGTTTAATAAAATATATAATAAATGACATGAATGTTTCATATAACTTTTGCTCGTCCAACACATTGAAACATTAGGAATCTGTCATATGCATATATATATATATATATATATATATATATATATATATATATATATATATATATATATATATATATATATATATATATTAAAATTGTAATATATAGATCAGTGCAATTTGAAATAAAATCAAAAAAATAAAAATGTATAAAATATATCGTGCCGCACTTTTGATATTAGCAAAACTGGGCGATTAATCAGTCTCACGCGTGCGACAAAGATGGCAAATCTATCGTAATCAATAGGTGGAACGAGGATGGAGTGAGTGAGCGCGCGTAAAAATAATTGAAACGGTGTGACGTCGAAAAGAGCAGGCAGACACCATTATTTATAATTTCAATAATACAAAGTGAGACGGACGCATGTGTGAATGTGCGTGCGCGCGACAAGGACAGAGCAGCAGTGAACAGTTCGCGAAATACATACATATATATATATATATATTTATAGTATAATGCATACGAAAAGTAATTTTCAATTTAAAATACACGGAGAGATATAAATCTTGGTGAGGTTGGCGACACTGTACGCATGCGCGTCTCGTTTGCAGATGCGACGCCACGCCGCGACCGTGCTGTGGCGCGATTGTTAACTAACGTCAAGCGGGAATGTCGTTCCTTATAAATCATACACATGTAACTACAAACAAGCATCTCGCTCGCTCGCTTTTTCGCTTTTTCGCTCTTTCGCTCGGCCATCCACAACAAGCTGTTTGTTTGGAATGCCCATATTTAAATATTTGCCGAGACATACATACATACACACATACATACTTACACGAACAATTGTTTTTAAGGGTTTACATGAATTATATTACAGCTGCTATTTTCCTAGTTATATATTACATCCATACATCAATATTACAAAAAATAAATAAAATACTTCTATTACAAAGTAATAAGTAAGATTTCAATGGAAAGACCCATTTTGAGGGCCCCTGAATCCATTTTCACTATTTACACAATTATGTCGTATGTCTGTGAACGCTCTACAGGCAATACTGTTCAACGTAAACTTATAATGTTTAGAATTTAAGATTTGTGTACTCCAGAATAGAAAACCTCCTATTTTGAAATGTATATTTCAACCGGAAGTGCTCGTTTACTCATGTCATTTTATAAATATCTTGCAATCAACTTCAAATCTCGCTAACTCAAATTCTATCAGTTTTTCAAAAATTTAATCAGCATTTTTGGAATCAGCGTAGTCAAATTAATCTAAATATATGTCAAACTCAAAATAATTATGTAATTTTTTGCCGTTTTTCCAAAAATCGACGGATTTTACTGTTTTTGCAGTGGAACTCGTAATATTGCTCCAATCAAGTTGAAAAAATTTGACAATATACACCGAATATGGGTTGTTTGACCATCCAAATTTCAATTTTCTATCATTTATGGATTGGCCGGAAAAAATTTGATAAAAATTGATAACGATTTCAAGATAAAAAATATCGTGAAATGGGACCAAATTTTATTTTCTTCTCAAACCGACTGAAAATATGTTTATAGAGGGTTGAAGTATCGGGGAACTCAAATCTGTTAACGGTGGCGCGATACGATGTACCGTTTTCGAGTTATATAGCAAATTTATTTATTTGTTTCTGTCGAAATAAATATCATAAATAAAATACCAATAATATTTATATTAAATATATTGCAAAATTTACATGTAAATAATTTTATATTAATTTATATCCTGTACTTCTATAACGAATACAAATAATAAAAAATTAAATTAAAATAATCTAAGTAATTTGAAATTTATTTTAATTCTTGGCATAGATCTTTACCAAAATTGAAATTTCGTAAAACTAAATTTGAATAATGAAACGAAAACACATTCCGTAAATAAATGTTGGAGAAATTACGTCAAATTTAAACATTTATATTATTCTATCACATCTAAACAAAATAAGCCTACGGCTAAAACGTAAAAGAAAGTTCTGTGTTGGCCACCAACGAGTTTTTAATTTATGGTTCAAAAAATCGAACAATTTTGACATCTTAAGCCCAATATAATAGTTAAGGTTTATACGATATATGTGTACTAATGTAATTCAAAGGGCACTAAAAACTTAAACCAAAATTGGAGTATAAACCATGGCGTAATGTTTGTCAGAAAGCAGTTAATTGCCATTGTCAATATAGTTCATTAAAATCGTACAAAAATTGCACCGTATAAATATGAAATAAATTCGTAAGAGTTTAGCAAAATGTGTCGTAAAAATAGTTTGTGTCGAAATGGTAGTGGTGGTATATAACAAAAGTTTAAAGTGGATGATCCCGTATAAAAAGCGTAAATTCCATTTGGGGACAAATTTGGAAATGTTGGCTAGTCTATTGGTGGTGGTGGTGGTGACCGCGATTTAAACACACACACACACACACATGCCACTAGCGCCACGGATGGCACGTGAAGCTGCGGTGGGGAAAATGTGAAATAATTTCGGGAAAATTGCGACTTGTTGCTCGCGCTCCAGCTAACCTCACCGAGCCAAGCGAATGAATGTCAGAGGTACGTACGTACACACAAACACATACCCAACACTCTACCAACTAACACTGTTTCTCTCTGTTTGTGTGTGTGTATCGTTTGCTTAAATTAAAAGGGTCTCTCCTTTTATTTCGTTTTCATCGTGTGGTTTCACGCTTAGAGCGTTGAGTAAGGTCTGGAATCGCAACAAAAGTTCTCAATGAATTTACCAACACCAACTGCATTCCTTGTTTCTGTTAACTTTCGATTCTTCTTCTAAAACATGTTCGGAATTTCCAACTAGTACCTACTCCATTCTTATTCACTCTGTAATTTGAGTCATTCTATTTGTACAGATAATCAAAGAATATATGCAAATATTTTGTCGTCAATTTATCTTATTTTATTATTAAAACATAATATGTCGATATTCGGATATTTATTTTCATAATATTATTCATTTAAACTAGGTTAACCCCTTGGGCACCATATGTCCATATCATATACATCTAAAATTGGCTGTACCCTATTCTCTCATTTCTGTATTGTTTGTTAATCAACCAAGATCAATATAATTTTACCTCTTCAAAAATCAAGGAGTATAAATAAACTTACAAATTCTTATAATTCACACACAATATATATTAAACTTAGGTACTGCTTCTATTCTTGTGTCTTGTATTCACTATTCATATACAATATATTAATTTTATATGTTCAATAATGATCTTAAGTTTTAAGAACTCTTGAGAAATCATACAAACTCGACTTTCTTTTACGTAATTTCCACTAATATATATGTATATATAAATATATATATAACAAAAAATGCATATAGTAAACATGCACTTCCAGTTTAAATATTCCTTTCAAAAATAAGAGGTGTACATCTAGGCCATATACAAGTCATAAGTTTGAAGTTTCATAACTTTACGTTCGATAGTATTGGCTCTAGAGCGTTCACAGACACACAATAGTCACATTCGATTCAGGGAAGGTCAAAACGTGTATATCCGTTGAAATCTCGAGTTCGAAATTTTTCATGATTACAAGACTTACGTATTACTTTGTTAAAGGTAGTAAAAATTGCAAGTAATAACATTAATTTTTATATTAATCATTTTCTTTCAAATAATACCATTTTTGAGATAGTAAAAAGTAGTAAAACATAAATCCACTATCAGTTAACATTTTGTATTTAAAAATTGAAGGTTTTCTACCAGCTAAATACAAGCTATAAATTTAATGTTCTATTATTTTATCTTCAATTGTATTTGAAATATTGTTATTATAATCGGTGATGTAAATAATTTTAAGTTACAGTTAAGAATATACAAATATGTTAAAATATAAATTGTCTTCTATTTTATTATTAATTTTTTGTAATTAATTAAAGGTTTTGTGATCTTCTATGTAAAAATTTAATTACATGAACAACTACTGGAATTGGAAATTAATTGAATCATCATATTTATCCAATTATACTAGGCTGTTGGTCTCATTGAACCTCAACCATATTTGTTATTCTTTTAATAATCCTATAACCTTCACAACCAAATCATAAATTATTTAGTAAATACTTAATATTATATGAAAAAGATATTGGAAATGATAAATCAATCTATAGACACTATCAAATTACACATTACCACACACAATCATAGAAATAAAATAGGTATACATGCATACATACATTACCTATATAACTCTACACAAATACAATATTCGTACGTACAAGCATATAGACAATCCTACATGCTGATTGCAATAACATTGCATACAATTCATCATATCACGAATATCCCAAATTGTTTGTCCACACACACACACACCCATCCACTTATATTATCCTACCCTATCAATAACACACACACATACATACAAATATGTATATGTTTAAAACTATACACTTGGTCATATACAAGAACTTCTCATTTCTAAATATATATATATATATATATATATATATATATATATATATATATATATATATATATATATAGCAATAATTGTGTACAACGCATGCGCACCTTCTGTCTCTCTTGCACTATATATGTAATGCCATTAATCAATTATAATAGCCACACCATTAGACCATCACATTAAACCAGCAACCATCAAAAACTGAACCAACTATGGCTACCATTCGTAAACAGAAACAGTCACAATGCGCATACGCGGCAGCCATCTTGCTCTTCAATTGTTAGGTTATAATTTACAATTTTTCTAAACAATTCATATGTTATGATTCTGTCTATAGTGTACAATTGTATGACAGAATATATATATTTATATTAACCAGTGACGAACAATTATCTCGGTGTAAAATTCTGCAATAAGCAATTTTAATTCTCTCGCCGTACAGTATGTACAAAAGAACTATAGTATTCAGTTGTCTCGTAACATTTATATCAATATCAAAAAGTATTTGTACTAAAATTCGTTTCACACTTTCCTAATTCCGACAAAGCATTCAATTATAATTTTATTTATTCTACAAACAAATAAGATTTTTGATGCACGTAAAGTTTATTCAGAATTAATCCATAGACCATAAAAAAACACAATTTATAATATTCAATAAAACAATTGCTTTCATTGTGTTTATGTCCACCAATCAAGTTTCTACACATGTGCGAATTATTTATACTAAAATCAGAGGAAGTACAACAATTTTCTTCACAAAATTAAATATTGGCTGTACTAAAATAGATGTAGTTATAAAAGGTTTAAATATAAACTATAAGAAAACGTTAATTATTTCCGATTCTAAAACGAAAGCAATAACTATTTTTTGTGATAAATAAATAAACTATAAAATTAATTTGATATTGTGAAAAGCGCAAAAGATTTCTAAGAACAAACATTATTCGTCAGTTCTAAAACATCATATAAATATTTGTATTTCGAGCAAAAAAAAAAAAAAAACACAAGTATAACGAACACACATCTTGCAAAAGTAATTAGACGAGAAACGGATCTGTCACTCGACAGTTTTCAATTAATTCTCGAATATTATGAGTTCAAGTAATAGCTTTTCGAACAGCATATGTTACACATTTTATTTATACTTCAAACGAATGTAATTAAGCATTCATAACCAATTTTACCAAGTATTTATTTAGTGCCGATTCTGTCATACTTATATTTAAGCTCTAATTCCATTTGGAATTTACTATACTGCATTTTACAACTGACTGCGCCAAAGTAAACAAGTGACAACTACATCTAAATATATTAAAATATAAACAGTTTATATCTCTCGCAATTGTAAACATGCACAGGTGCAGGCAACAGTGGCTTCAGCTCGCGTAAAAAAAACTGTCAATTCGAAAATAGTCAGATTCGATTTAGGAATGGTTAAAACGTGTATTTTCGTAAAAATCTCGAGTTAGAACTATTTTATAGTTACAATACTTCGTCTAAAAATATTTTTAAGGCCAATAAATTTAAAAAAAGATAACATATAATTATCCTGATATAACATATCACGGTCCGATTTATATATATTGGTACAACTATAAAATTCAAAATATCAGTTCTAAGAAGCTTAAATCGTGAATATCCGTCAACATACTATATGACTACAATATTTGTATTTAATTGTTTTCGAAGAAAATAAAAATGAGTACAAATTTCAATGTATAAAGATAATTTGAAATTACGCAATGCTCTGTCTTAATTTTATGTAACATTTAACATACATCTTTATTAATAAATTGAAATAAAACTGTGTCGTCATCTAGATGAATAAACATCAAATACTATAACAGTCATATGTTTATTCTAATTTATACAAAAGTTATGTATAATACGCTTCAAGGAATCGGCACTTCGTTGCACAGATCCTCGTGGTATTATTTCCCCCAGTCAAACGCAATGCCATCAAACAAACATTTATTTACTCTGGTAAGGACTTTTTATTTCGTGTATTGTTTGTGTGTGCCATTTTTGAAACATCGTACTGAAAATAGCTTTCCGTGAATAACTAATATTTTAATTATACATCATAGCAGCCCGTTGTTTAACTTATTGTATACAGAGATTGAAATTTCTTGGAAATTTTATGGAAATTACGTTACCATATGTCCAGTTTTATTAATATTTTGTTTTCCATGTAATATAATCATATTGCCATTCCATCAAAAGCTGAACAGGAAGTAAGTACATTCACCAGCAAAAGTTTGTTTATTTCCTATATTTATATGGACTTGAATCAATATTCACCATTTCCACTTAAATCATATTACATTTATAAACAATTTTTACCATTTCGTAGAATAGTTAAATGAAATACATTGGTGCACGCATCAGCTCGACGGTGCACTCATGTTCAATCACAGCGGAAATAAACCTACTCATACTAGAGGAAATCGTTATAATTAAGCAAGATTTAATATAATATTAAAGGCTCGTCGTCTAAAAGTTATAAATATATCAAAAATGTTCACTTAAAAAAATACAATTACGAAGAGGAACACAAAACAGGCGAAAGATTCACTGACGTGGACCCGATAAGCTAACCAACTCTGTTCTTGATGCAATAACAGAATTGGGTGTACTTTCTTTTATTATGTTTAAGAAATAAAAATTGGTATTGGTTAAAAAATATCATGGGCAAAGCCCCAATTATATTTTAATATTTGATAAAACGTTTTTATCCTTTGGTTCGTTATAAAACTGTATCTTGAAATGAGTAAAGAATCGTTTAGCGTTTATTGTACTTGGGGCAAGTGGGCATAAATCTACAGAGCAATTCGTTTATAATTACAATAATTTCTTTTATATTTTAAGCGTAAGGAAATAAATAAAGCAGGTATATCAAATAAATGATGAATCATGTGCGAGATAAAATCGCAGATAGATGATTCAGCTTGCAGTGAAAATATTCTGCCGGGCCGTTTAAACAAAAAACGGCACATATCTGAATGTCCATGCGGAATGATTTATTTATTAAAGATACAAAGGATAAGAGAGAGAGAAAGAGTGCGCATGTTGTAGGTGCACGGGAATAAAGAGTACTGGAAAATAAAAATAAATGAAATACGTACAAACTACAGCTGTAATTACACCAGTAAAAATTGTTGTAATAAATTGCTGTGACATAAAACAACAACAACAAAAAAAAAAGAAGGAAAAAGAATCGCATATTATTTATGTTCAACGATGTAAACATCATAACTTTTGTCCTACAAATTGTTCACATCTTTTATTATTTCTTCGTGGCCGTATTATTTTCTCACATTTAATTCTTTTATTTACGATTTTATTTGCTATATTCTTCCAATATGTACGTATTTTTTTACCTCGAAATTTTACTAGAAATATCCGTTTTGTTTGTCTTTGAATCAATATTTACAATTTTTCCAATGGCAACATTTATATTTACCCTTCTTCTCTATCTCGTGCCGTTTTCAAGATAGTAAAAAAATTGCAGGACTAAACAATAAACTACTGATTATTATTAACAAAAGTAGATAGAATGCTACTTAATAACCCTCCTGAAAATTGTGAGTCTTTTTATAACCCTATTAATGGAAAAATAATGTATTTTGTTATGTATATATGTGTATGTATTTGTGAAATATATAATTTATATATATATAGAGAAATATTTCAATCAATATAGCATTAATGTGTATCTAGTAGATAAATAAATGTGTTATGATGTCCGAAGTGATAATGAATAGAAATAATTTCGAGCAATCGTAATAATAAATACGACAAAAACGAATAAAATATGACGCCATAAGTTATTATATTAACAAGGCGTTAATTAAAGAATAAATTGATAATCAAGGTCCCTAGCGAAATGAAATAAATGTTTCAAGCATGCATTGCCAACACATACACATAGCAGACGTCATGTTCCTAACTATGATATATGTTTCTAACTTCATTTATATACTACGAATAATATAACCCTCATACATGTAACCATAATTTTTTAATAATTTATTTAACCTACTGGCCAACATTCAACACTAAATTCAATATTTTATTGTTATTCACATTCATCACTTTAACGATTTTCTAATAAGCATTGAAAGACACTACGAATTTCTGGTTCTAAATTAACCCATTTTCGTAATACAATGCGCAAGCGCGGGTGTGCCATATACGATACGTTTGAAGTTAGAATTGGAATCAATTTGGAGTATTATAAAAAAGTTTATCTTAATTTTGGCACACCCAATATGACATTAAAATAATTACAATATCGTTTAGATTGTCTATTTTCTCGATATTTAATAAATGATCGTCCGTTATTTGCCCACCACCATCTATCATATATTATTAAGCTACAGCGAAAATGTGTTTATTCTAGATTACAATATATATTTTATTTTTACAAATGTTGTAAATGATTGACAGGCGTCGACGGGCCGGATGACTAATCAATCAATCGATACTCAAAGATAAAGAGGAAGAGAAAGGATGCGGATGCGTGCGTTGGAGTGAGTGAGCTGGCGAGATAACAGGGCCGGCACCAGTTGTTAATTGGCAAATTGTCAAAACACATGACGGTCGTCGAGCAAGCCAAGGCCGACATATTCAAATTGCAATTTAAATACATAATGAACAGATGAGCAACGCAGGAGGGCCGAGGGGCGGCGGAGGGAAGCGGGAGATGCCATATTTATCGCGTAGGAGTAAATCACACTTTAGGAAACTCTGTGTGTTGTACTTTTAAAAATTGTCGTACTTATGGTTTTTGGTGTATATTATTACATTTTCGTGTCGCACAATTTAATTGAAAATATAAATATTCAATCATATAATTCTTATTTATTTTGTAGTTACAAAATTGGACAACAATGTTTAAACAAAATTTGTTATAAATTTTAATATTTTCAGCGTTTATTTTTGCCATTAACGCTGTTCAAACTATTATTATTGTTGAATGTAGTAATTGATGACTTAATATAAACTGAAGAATATTTGTAAATTCTTCTCACGTCAATTCAGAATTTCTCCATTTCGTTGTTCGTATATTAGAAGAATCTAAAGAATATACAGAATATATTTAATTATATTGTATTATAAAGCAATATATTCTGTGTGTGTGATGATAGTATTTATAAATAATGTTTTAATTAAGTACGAAGTTTTCCATTGTTAAATATGATAATAATTTTCTATTGCAAAGAGTTTAAGTAATTGTGTTAAATTTGTATTAGTAATGGTATTTTTCGTAATAATAAATGATGCATGCATGTATGTATGTAGGCAACATACGATATAAAGCCTACAAAAACTCTCACACATTTGGTTTAAATACATCATCATTACAATTACTTTAGTGGCGGCACCTACGCAACAAATAATATTATGGAATTCAATGTATAAATGTCTAACATGATTATTCTAAATCTTACGTAACCTCACTTTATTAATTGTTATTAAATAAAAATCTACCTACTTACACTTAACACACATATTTTACATTAATTTCTATTATTTATGTCATTTATTTTCTGGCATACATACATATTCTGTCATGATAATTCTATTCGCCGAATCTGAGATTTAGAAAATTACTGCCCTACTTATGCCCTTTTAATTGTATTCTCGAGCTGCTTATATTCATACAACTGTCTTAAACTAATAATGAAATGGATTACTCCTGTTAATCTTTAAATATCTCAAAAACGATATGATCTTATAAAAGTTGAAGATATTAATATTTGTAGCAACTCTTGTTTAAAAAGTTTAAGTCGAATTTCGCAAAACCCTTTTAGGAATATATTCTAGACATATTAAAACCTAATTTTAAAAAAAATATTATTTCACAATGTGAATACCCCCTTAATTATTTATCTATGCTCGACGATGTCTTAAATTTGAAAATGTATCTTAATAGTAACATGGATCACAAATGTATAAAAATTCAACAATCAAGTAAAAGAAATTATATTTCCAATAATGTTATACACACATTATAGCTCTTCTTATGCATTCTACGAGCTAAAATGGTTGGATGAGGGCATGAGGATTGTATTGTGGAATCGAGTGTACATATATAAAGTGATAATCTTTCATGAAATGATGTTATAAAATGGTTAAAATGGCAATGATATATATGATAGAATTAATTGGTAATGGCAGCAGTGCTACAATAATAATACAAATACAAAATGATTTGAACGAACCAGTTGCATATATTCGATGTGTGTGTATGGAAAACACGTAGAAAACAATTTTGTAAATAATTCAGCCCATAAAGAATTACGATCACAAACATATTTTATCGGGCAAGTATGAACACATGGGCGGCGGCACGCACGTTCTAGGGTGGGGCCAGTTTTCAACTGTAAACTATCCTTTAATTACCATTTCCGTTATAATAAATGTACATACATATACGTTCTCTGTTTTATGTATGTATGTATTTATGCATATGTAGTAGTAGTAGTAGCAATAGATATATAAAAATGAAATTGATTTGGCTAAATTATGGTTATGACAAACGGTGCCTGCGCCGTATATCAACGGGTAAATGGCCATAGTTGTAGCCAATAACTACAATTACCGTAGTGACAAGGAGAGATGCATGACCGCCACCCTGGCCCCATTCGTTATCGGCCAAGTTTCAAATTAACATTCGCTCGCTCGCAAGCGCGCTGCCTGCCTGCTTTATCGATATTACCACTACTGGTATATTATCATGTTATTGCTGCATCCCATATTATGAATACACCTATATATGGTACTGTGTACCTATATCTATCTATTGGCGGCCTAACCCTCCCCCTCCCCATTACTTTGTCTATGCTATTTCTCCCCATCACATTGCTATTAATATATTGCGAATTATTACTATCTAATATGCGCCCAAATTAAAACGATCGTTTAGCCAACTGCCGCATTCCACTAACACATTAATTGTTATTACTAAATACGGGATCATTCCCCTGCTTTTCCACCCATACACATTTCATTTCATTTAAACAAGCATAGGTACAGACACCAATGCCATTAGCTCACCGGGTAACGTTACTTTGATTTGCTGTTCTGTTAGTCAATACAAACATTTCAAATAATTCTAAACCCATTCTTAGGAGTCCTATAACTTCCGAAATATAAAATCTATTGCATTTTCGGATAAGAAGAAACCCTTAATTTTCGCATTTTAGTTTTCTTATAATTGTATATTTAATTCATCACAATGGAATTACATTCTTAGGGTGTACAGTCTATATTAACGAGAGAACAACCAATGAACGCAGACTGTTACCGTTAGCGTCTAAACTTCACGGTAAATATTAAATATCGCTAGGTAGGTAGGTATATATATATACTATATATATTATGTGCATATAATTTTAATATTCAGGCAGTGTTTTATATTGGAGAAAAAGTGTGACAGTGTTTGTGTGATGCACGGCGTCGTTGTACCCGGTTGCTAGGCAACCAACCAGCGCGTTGCATACCTGGAGATGATGACATAAACCACAACTAAGTTGCGACAATAAATTTCACTTAAGGAAGAAAAATATGGGACACGCTGACATCACAATTAACCAACTACTCCTGGCAAGCGTCGTGCCCGCATTCACCACCACCACCACCACCACCACCGTCGGTTTATTCGTTTTCTTTTTATTTTATCCGTCGGATAACAAGTACCTACTTAGAATATATATTTGTCATTGTTAATTATAAACATATTAATAATTATAAACGTTACGCTTCAAAATTAGACTTTTTACTTTCTCATACGCAGAATAAAAAGAAATGTTATATTATGAACATTTAAATATTTAATAATGTTTTAATTTTTTATCATATTATAACAAAATATTAAATAAATAAAAGAGTTCCGTAAAAACATTATTTCGATACCGATGGCTACATAAAATTAAGAACCGCGTAAGTCTGGGTACGCGCAACTCGGGGTATCACTGTATACACATATATTACATATAATATATAAGTGCAGGGGCTTAAAATGTGTTGAAGTGTCCGTGCAGTGCGAAGGTCGGCCGCCCCGGTCGCATTCGGGCCGTAAAATATAAAACTATCAAATAAAATTGTGTGCAAAACGTAATTTAGTCGGTGCTGCAACTTTTATATTCATCCCGCAATAAAAAAGGCGTTATTGGCGTCGTTACGGCTACAAAGTAACGCCGACTATAATAAATTCAACATACACACACAGACACACACAACCCCCTAGCCACTCACTCAACATATACGTACGTACGATGGTGTACAGTATATATACCTCCCGGCACGTCTATATGCATGCAAAAAACGAATTAAAATTGTAATTACAATTGTTTGCCGAGATGGTCGATCGTATACATGCACACATACACACACACAACGTCACCCTCCCATCATTACTACCCGAAAATATTATAAACACAATGCATTGTGCAGTAAATTTGCATTCTTTTTATATGCATACATTTTTAGCATGCACTTAATTATTTAAATGTTGGTAGTTTTGTCTGTTTTGAAAATACTCACATAATGTATAAGAAATTTGAATATCTTTAACTATTGATACACAAATGTGTGTCCAAATTTAATAGGGTATAATTAGCTGGCAGTTAAATAGGTATACTTTAAATTAATTTAAAACATTTTTTTATGTGTATAGATAAACCGAAACATCAGCGAGTCTAAGATGGTTTCAAATTAATTTAAAGTACCTGAACAACTTCCGGTTAATTCACACACTTATATTTTTATGTTATAAATGATTCACTTTTCCACTAGCTCATCTCGTTTGACTCGAGATAGTAATAATGTAGCACAAATATTAGTTTATTCCCTCGATTTTTTTAAACGTCCACTATTTATTTAAAATAATATTACAATAAAGATCGCAATGATGAAGTGATTATTTGAATAATAGGAAAAACGAGAAGAATTCGTGACGATAGGATTTTTGCTAGTGTAGGAATGACACGTTTGATATCAGTATCGGTAGTTGAATGTATGTATGTATGGACGACATCACAATCGTAAAGTGTTGGGTTTAATGTGGCCCCAAGCGATGTACGCCGCTGAGTGTAGCGAGCGCAAAGTCGTGACTGCTCCGATACGATCTCAGGTGTGAATAACTTCATAAGTAGCAAAGCTGGATTCAACGCAAATACCCATCTCTTCTTTCACTTTCACACACACACACACACACACACCGATATACACCATCATATATACATATATTGCTGTCTTTTACTATACATATTTCCCACTTTGTTTATTGTATATTATTTCCCAGATAATAATAAAGCTACCATAATAACTGATTTTCAATTAGGCTAATACGTTTTTATAGCACACCACTTGCAAAAGATGCTTCAAAAACTCAATACAACTGAATATTTATTTGTTTATAGTTTTTTACATTCTTATATGAACGTACAAAAAAGTATTGTAACGGAATTCGATAGAATAATCTGTAATTAGAGATATAAATAAAAGCCATAATTTTGCATTTGTTAAAAAAAAAGAGAAATGCAAAATCATCGAATATTCTAACAAGTACCAACAATCGACCAATCAGAGACTTTTCACAGTTGAACAACAAAATGCTGGACGCGACATCGCATTGCACATGGTGTTGGATAATAATGCAAACAACCCAACGAAATTTCAATTGTTTTCAATGCTGTTTTATTGTAACAATAAAAAAAAATGAGATCGAACATAAAATGTACGGTGCAAAAAAACGGAAAGATACACAAAACGCGAATAATTAAAAATATGAAAGCGTTTGGGGTCGCAGCGAACGATGAGGAGCGATTTGGATGGATGGGGGTAAAATGCATCAGTAAACATGTGCATACACAATATCTGTAATAACTTCAATTCAGTGGCAAAAGGGAATAACTCCAAGAGAAAAACTATATTCTTCTTTCATTCGTACGGCAGTACAAAGTAGCTATAGTGTTTTGTCATGTCTGTAACATTAACTTCTTTGGGATATGAAGAAATATTGTCGATATTAAATATCGTTTAGAAATTTAGGTATATTTAAAGTTATGCAAAGGGCAGTATTAATGATAGCTGAAAAATTTTGATACCCTATAACTCTGGAAGTATAAAGACGATTTGATTTAAACTGATATAGGATTCTAATGGTATACCTAAAAATATATGTAGCAAATTTGGTTCAAATTGCTTTCAGAGGAATGGAGTGTACAAATTTAGTTTTACAAGCGACGACTAAGATCCAAGTATTTGAGTTATATATTTTTTGGATCCAGGATTATGAGACTAGAACTTTTGGATAAAGACATTTTTTGATCCAGGAATTTAACAGACACACGCCCGAATGCTTTAACTCTTTTGTAGTTCGTGCGGCAAGGTGGAAATGTCCGTAATAATGTGATAGTTCAGGGTAGGATGTTCTGTTGAATATTTGATGGCGCAGGGGCCAGATGGTAGTGTTTAATTTCGAATTTCATCAATATAATATGGTGGTAATATCAATAATTCCCGACATGTTAGTAAATTTCCCATTGGGCCGATGGCTGCCATCGAATCTGTGGTTAATATATAGATTGGATTGATTAGTAAATACAAGTATGTATGTATATATGCATGGCTAGCCGCCACCCTATACTGTGTAGTATAATATAGTAGTATGTCTCCAGGAATACCTAATAATGGATCTTGCCAGTTTCCAGTGCATATATCACAGAACATTAACATGGCTTGATGGATAATATTAATTACCAGGAACATGGACGCCTGTTATCGACACTGCAGATCACTGCGTTATCGACGGACCACTCGCCACCATCGTATCGTACACTCCACCTATTATTGCCTCTAAGGTTCTAAACAATTATTGCCTATTATTAATATAATGCGCACTATTGTTCTTAGCCGACGCCGAATTACAACCCCAAACGGGTAATTACTCATTTAATGAGCAACTTCAATTTCACATACATTTCCCTTTTCTACAATTGTCATAACAAAATATAATTAAATTTAACTCAAATAAAATTCACATATTATTTTACTTGTATAGACAGAATTTAACAGAAAATAATGTAATCATTGAACATTTCGAAACTAAATATATTAACAGAAATACACGGTTTGAGCCTCTATTATTGGAGAACAAAAATATGTTCAACAAAATAATATGTAACCTTAAATTTAATGTAATATATCCTGAAAGATTTTTTTAAATTTAATTACAAGTTTAGGTTCAATGCAGCTATGTGTTTGTGTAGAATCAGCCAAAAACAAGTACCGGAGATTGTAATGCCACTTATTTGGCTAGCTAGCCAGCAATAAATGGCATTACACTATATTAATAAAATTATTTTTGGGTTATTGAGCTTAAAATCTGAAAATATTTTAAATTTTTTTGATATACTAAAGAGAAAATTGGTGTAAATTTGAAAATTAAAAATTATAATATTTAATATGAATTTATGGCCTTTGGGTTAACAATATGCAAAAATCTTGTAAATATAAAATATCTTAGATTTATTAGTAGAACTTTTGGGTATTTTGATTATATTTATAAGGGTATTATTAAGGAAGGCTCTAAATTTTGGGGCCCCAGAAATCGGAAAGTATACGGGCGATTGGATTTAGACTGCGAGTGAATTCAAATGGGATACCAAATAATATGTGTAGCAAATTTGGTTCAAATCGCTTCGGTACCTTCAGAGGAGTAGAGGGCACAAATTTAGTCTTACGAGCGAGCGACGACTAACATCCAAGTATATAAGTTATATATATTTTTGGATTCAGGGCGACGAGACAAATATTTTTTGAGCAGAGAAAGCTACAGACACACGACCGAATGCTTTAGCTTCTTCGGTACTTTGTACGGCGAGCTAAAAATAATTATACCAGATTTTAAATGATCTCTAGAAAACGGCACAAATTAAATAAAAAGTAAAGATATAACAATCATAGGTACAGGCAGCAATGTCGAATTTGAACATTTTCGCAATTTACTTGTAGATATCGTCCAAGAAAGCTCATTTTTCTCATTGTGATATAAAGCACCTTTCGTAAAATGTGTGAAAATCGGATAATTCGGCGGGCCAAGTGTATTTGTGTGGATGGATCGAATAGTATTGCAACAGCCATAAATATCGAAATTAATGAAAAACAATCAAGTGGCGCCGTCGACTCGATGAAAAACACAACGATGATCACGTCGAAGTGTTCGTTAATTACAACAATAAATTCAATATGATTATTTATTTTAATGACACTCCACACAGTCCAGTGGCGTATATAGTATATCCCGAAAACCGTTCAAATTCAATGAAAACACAAAAATAATAGGCGGGCCGTGTAAAACAAATTGAATCATATTTCCATTTGAAACGAAACATATTTTAAATAAAATTTAACATTTAACAAACGTAAATTACACTAAACTGCAGTTAATTTGAATGTGTCAACCGAATGGTGTGTTTCACGCGACCGCCGCACCGTGGCCAGCGCCACGCCGACACCGTCCGAATTAGAGAACGAAATGTTGACAGCATTTATTATTCATAACCAACGCGCTACGACTCGAACCACGCGCTCAAACACGCTGATTTTACCGCTAACACACACACATACACATCGCCGCTCCCGTATGTTCTCGAGAAAATTCACTTAATTTATTTTCATCAAGCGCTGACAAATCTTATCAAAATATTACAACCGTTTAAAATTTCATTTCATTTGTACCGTATTCAACACCAGAGGATGCATACAAACTTTATATATTTGTACGATGTTTCAAAATAATTCAATTCAATTCATAATCATTTATTTTAACTTCATTCTTGTTTAATTGTCAGTGTGTCTGTGTGTAAATGCTGTAGATTCTAAACTGTTACCATTATGAAACTATAAACTTAAGATAAACCACCAACTTTGAGATATTTCTATAGACCAGTCATCTTGGTATATTCATATAAATAATTATTAGAAATACGTCGTCCAATAATATTTGTTTAATAAGTATAAAGATATGTTGAATTTTTATTAAATAATACCTATTTATTGGCGGCATAACGCAATTTAAACTACAATAATTTTACCGAATATTTTAATTTTCAAATTCTCTTATTCGTTAGGTATAGTAGGATTATTATAACCGATGCCCAATAACAAATATCCAATTATTTTAGTCTATTTTGTTTTCTTAACAAAATGTTGTCAGGCATTGTGCATACGATTTATTAAATATAATCCCCATACTTGCGTGTCTAATATAATTGAGATATTTAAGATTTTCCGTAGCATATTTCTCGCAACTGGTACATTTTATGAAGAAACTTTTCAGACAAAAGTTGTGCGAAATATGAATATAATTCATAATGAACATATCTATTTTTGCCATAAGTGCAGCCGTTCTAGTGATATTGGATGCATAGAGTAAACATGCACTTCCGGTTTGAATATTCTTTTCAAAAATAGGAGGTTCCCATCTAGTCTTAAGTTTGAAGTTTCCCAATTCTATGTCAGTTTTGGCTCTAGAACATTTAATGAAATGTGCCAAGGTCCATTTGCGTTTAGACAAATAATGAAAAGTTCAGCTTCAAACCACGGAACAAAGTAACCAACAACGTTCAATTCGTTTGAAGAAACAACAAATAATTATTAATCTAGGGTTCAAATCTAAGATAATATCAAACTAATAATAATTATGAATAGAAATTACTTCAAAAGAAGAATACTATACATACATATATAGTTAGTAATAATAATGCACATATTGCATCATTCACGGTGCATTTAAATATAATTTTTCTCTATAGTAAACATCAAACATGCACCAATTTGTACACAGCGTAATGTTTAGTTTATAATTTGCTGCTCGGTTGTAAAACGAATTGTATTATAGCGTGAACATGTTGAACAAAAAACCACCAATGTGTATGTGTATGTATGGGTGTGTGTAACCAACTACTTATTACTATTAATACATGAATGCATACAAAATATAAAAACTATCTGGATTCAAATATAACTAAATATTACAAATAAGACATTCAAAAGATATTGCGTACTCATTAACTGCAATAGTAAATATACAGGAATAAAACCACATATGCTTCCAGCTCACCATAGAAACGTATTAAATACCGATGCCAAAATAAAATTAATTTAATGGTACCGATTTATATTACTCAAGAATTTGAGCGAACGTAATGCATCATAGTAGTGATTATGATTGTGCTGATTAAAAGCATATCGATTGCCGATTTGGAATTGGCATCGATTAATTAACTATTTCTTATTTATCGATGCATAATCTGTTCTATCAAAATAATGGAATCATTCATAACCTATTAATAATCGATTAATTTATAACAATTGATTCTATCGTGGTAAACGATAATTGTTAATCGATCTCAGGAAAAATCGATTAAATAATTATAAGGAACATCTATACAATGGTATTTATTAATTACATATTTAAAATATTAAAGAAATTTATTCTTATGCCATTTTCAACAGAATTCGTCATTTTTGAAAACCTACAAACAAATCAACTTCCTTTTTTATTGTTTATACTCGGGAATTTAACTATTTTCGGAATGATGTCTCATTTTTAATTTCGTTAAAAAGATACAATTGGATACTGTAGTTCTTTTGCACATGCTGTGTGGCGAGCTAATAGAATTTGCTTAGATGGCCGCCCTTCATTGTTGATATTTCGCTATAAATGCTGTCGACAATATTTTATCGATATAATTGTGTTAAGGTTAGTCTCGTCTCGAGAGTTGGAACTGCAGCGCGCGTCTGTGTGTCTGTGTGTTTGTGTGTTTGTCCGCTACCAATCAGCTAATTGCCGATAATTGTACTTTACAATACCCGCTTCATGCATATATGTTGAACGCCTCTTTCTAACATACGTTTTGTTATCCTTGTCCAACCAATACACACACACACACACACACACACGCACACACAGACACACAGCTCTATTTGATAAAATGGAACATTTCACTTACTACTCGTATTTGATTAAAAACTACACCAAGTATTTTGCAATAAATACATTTTTATACAATTCATTTTATTTCTAGTCTGATATATTTAAACACGCCGTATAAAACAAGCATAGGTGGCAAACACCAGTGCATTTAGCTCACCGTATTATCTATTCAATGGTTGGTTTAATTTTTATAATTTATATAAAAACAGTAGAAAATTTATTAAATTCCACTGAATTTTCGAAGGCTAAAATGTAATGTAATAGATAATTCCTGATTGATTGCAACAATAGCCTGTCTTTTAATACGATCGCTACAATGTTTGCCAAGAAAATATCTAAATAATTCTGTGTTATTTTATTTTAAACATTCAGTAGTCATAAAGAACTTAATCTACGTGAATTTTAAATTAAAACCCTGTGTAAATTACGAATTTTTTTTACATTTGTAATGTCTTGAATAAAAAAAATCGAGCAAGCCAAGACGGTAAAAAAATCGCAAACCAATTATAAAAAGCAAAGAGTCGTCTACCGTCACAGAGCATAGACCACCACCACCAACCATACAGAGACAAATTTGCCAAATTAATAAACAAGACAAAAATTACATTAGACGCGATTATAATTGGTTTAAGGGTGAAGAAGTGTGCTCATTCGTCAGCCGTTCGTGGTGGCTGATGGGGTGGTTATTTTCTTTAATCAAAATGGCGGACGATTGTATCAGCTTATTAACACCTGATGGCAACCAACCACTCATCATCACCAGAAGTGGCGGCTGCCGGATGAGACATCACCTACCCCCCCCCCCCCCCACTTCACCCCACCCCCGACGCTCAACAAGAGAGGGCGTCGACACAAGACGATGAACCCACGAACGTCTAGGCCGCTGATTAGAAACACTCATTGGAGGAAAATATAATACGACAGAATATATCATTAAACTTGAAATCGTTTTTTTATCGTAAATAAATTTTAACAAGTTTGTATATAAAATACAGGCAACTCCCGGTTAAAGAACGAGTTCCGTTTCAACAAGTTGTTCGTTATACGTATGTATGTAGACTATTTTAATAATTTAAAAAAATTGGAGTACCCTTCACTCGACTTACTAATGATTACTGCTCACTATATATGTACTATAGCTACCGTGAAATAATGTCAATATAGTAATATTACAATTTTCAAAGGTGAATTTTTAATAAATGGTACATTTTTCGAAGATAGTTTTCAAACAAAAATTGTTAGAAATTTTAATATCTTTAACTTTTAATAGATTTACTTTTTCTCTAACTAGTGTCGTTTTCGAGATAATTGAAATATAAAATAATTCTATTCCGGAAAATACAATTTATAAATTCAAAACACCATATTTTTATATTCAACGTGTTAGCATTCACACAGATATATAGACAGACACATAGACGTCAAAGTGAAAATAATAGAAATGGATTCAGAAACCCTCAAAACGGATATTTCCATCGTTATTTTTTGGTGATTACTATATTGTTTATACATAACGAATATAGGTATAGTATTTCGGAATAAAATAATATAGTTAAATATATTTCGGAATCAAGAAATAAGGCAAATTACGGTACAAACTGCGCCACTGGTTATTTATTATCTGAGGAACATCAAAAAATACTGAAAAATGTTTGTTATTAAGAAATAAATAAATAAAAATAATAATTTGGGTGCTAATAGGTTTAAAAAATTATTTCGCAAGGCTAGAAAACAATATTTGAGTCCTCAATGCGAAGTATTCCGAAATGAAGTTAGTATATGCGTAAACAATTCCTAGAATTGTTTTGTAACATCATGATTGAATGTTCGCAAATTAAATTCTTATTTGAAATGGTGCAGCACACAATATGTTTAGTGCTTTAAAGTGGCAATAGAGTACTTCAATTGAATATTCGTGTAAACTAAAAATTCTCAATAAAAAACAAAACGCTGGTAAAAAATCAAAAGCATTTGTCACCAAAACACAATATAGGGACACGAAAAAAAAAAAAAAGTAATTATTATTTTTTTTAATCAACAAAAGAGTAATACATGTTCCCGACGCTAGAGTGGACAAATACACATCTGTAATTGAATAAAAACGCCGAGTTGCCAGTTTTTCATTAGTTTTTTTTTTTTTTTCGCTCTGTCTCTCTCGTTTTGTTCACGTTTTTGCGCAAATCAACGGTGCGCTATTCCCCAGAGTCTACGCTCATGTCCTCTTCGCGTCGTCCATTTGCAAAAGTGAACGATTTCAACAACAATTTAGTCCCAATAGTGTAGTGTGTATTGGCTCTTTTTTACTGGCAGAATTATACATACACACACAAGTACACAAAAAAGAAAGATAAAACATATATATATAGTGACGAACTTAAATTGTGAAGCGCACGTCTATATATGTGTATATAAAGTCACTTTACATAGAAATGCAATAGATGGCAGTGGCAGCTTTGCCTCAAATGGCAGACATTGAAACTCAGTTGTCGACATCGTAAATTCTTTACAACTTGTAAAATATTCGTTGCATGAGAACGATTTGTGTCGCCGTTTCACTGATTCTTCAATGCACTATAAAAAATATATACATATAACTTCTAGCACATAAGCATAGGTGCAGGCACCAATGCTTGCCGTATTATCTATATACAGTGAATGTTTTAAATATTACTTTCTTTTACGATGTAAAACGAAAAATCGACTTCGAGATTTTAATGGAAATATCAATTAAGACAATTTTCTCAATTATGTCGGTTTGTCTGTGTGTGTGAACGCTCTGCAGCCAATACCGTTCAACATAAAAACATGAATCTAAGATTTGTGTACCCCAGAATAGAAAACCTCCTATTTTGGAAAGGATATCTCAACCGGAAATGCTCGTTTACTCGTATAATTTTTTAACTGTCCTACAGAAAAACTTATATATATATGAACTCAAGATATTCTAATTTTAAACAACTTTTATTGCAAAAAAGTTCTCCTAAACTGTAGAACCAATCTCTAAAAAATTGCTATTTAAATAATTAAATATTTTTTTAAATTAATTTAAACTGATATTAAATTGGTTTTTTACATTACCCATGAATAAAGCCCAAACATTTAAAATAAAAGATACCAATGCTATAAAAAGTATTTAAGACTAATAAATCATGTATTAAATTTGCCCATTTGTAAAAAATATATATACATCTTTATTGTTTGTCGGACAAGTGTGTGAGTGAATAAGCAGCGATATGTTATAGGGATAAACAATTCGGGCAGTTTAAATCTTTTCTCCGTGATGGCCCCGGCGTGTTTGGAAAAACAATAGCGCCGCCACCGGGATTTAAATCAAACATCGTAACCGTCCAGTTTCAGTACTGTGACCGCCGCGCCCGTCGCGCCCGCCGCGCGAGCAATAAATTCCGGGCATACTCGTTTCCGGACTGTGTATTGTTTCTCCCGGACATTCCGGGTTCCGGCGAAAGATTTTTCACTCCATTTGAGTTTTGTTCATCTATGTATCTGTACGCGGCTATGGTTCACCAATCAAAAATATTTTTACATTTTTTGCCACCTCTCATGAGAACGCGTATCGATAGCTTTATACGTGTCACATGGGACCTCAGTCAATATAGAGCGACTGCTGGATGTCTACTGGGAATTTTGAATCGTATCACTAATTTTTGGTGTCTAAACGAGTATTGCGGAATTTTATTATTTTGGTGGAAAAATACAGTTAATAATTTATGTATTTATTTTAATTCTAAATTAAATTTATCGGTTTGAACTGCTTTAGCGTCAGTCATATTTGTTTTAAAAAATATGAACTGTCATACCAGTCGTATATTTAATTATATGCTGGTTATAAATAATTATGATTCACATAAATATGCATCGATACAGGAACCAGTGCCTTAAGCTTATCAATATTAGTAGAAAAAATAAATATAACCACTGTTCATTACTCATAAATTTAAAGAAAATATTGTGAACACAAAAGAAAATCGTCCTCAAAATTTTAATATAGAAAATAAAACCCATTTTGAGGGTCCCTGAACCTATTTCGACTATTGTCTTTATAATACTTGTGTGTGTGTCTGTCTATAAATGCTCTACAGTCAATATAATTGGACATACAACTTGATAGTTTAAATTTAAGATACGTATTGTTCCGGAAAGAACACCTCATATTTTTAAAAAGGCGAATTTTCAGTTAATGATTCATTTTTCCAATAAAACTGTTCATGCAAAAGTTGATATCTCTAACCAGTGTCGTTTTTGAGATATGCAAAAAATTGCACGTATAAACAAGCATTTCTGGTTGAAATATTTATTTAAAAAAGGGGATAAATTAATTTTAAATTAAAACATCACATTTTTATGTTCAATGCAATAGGCTCTAAAGCGTTCACACACAGACAGGCAGACACACAGATAGGCAGATACACAGACATGTATTGAAAAATAGTCAAAATGGACCCAGAGATCTTCAAAATGAATATTTCCATTATTATATTTTCTAGGTTGATTTGTTTATGTAATATCACAATACATTATTTTATAGAAAACGTATAAGAAAATGAAAATATAGCTATAAGCCCATTATTTAACACAAAACAAAAATGAATCTCGGTGGAAATAGTAGAATTATATACCTAACACAAAAAGGTCTCAAAGGATTGCAATATAGAAAAGCAGTCAGTTAAAACGTTGAATAAAGAAGTGTATTGGTCAAAAAGTGTTTCAGAAAGTTAAAAGAGAGATAGAGTGAGTGAGAGCGAAGCAACATCGTCACAGACGACGTGGCCATTTGCCGTAAAACAACCGCATTACAGCAATTTGACAATAAATTAATCGAATTACATGCATTAAACACAGGGAGGGGGAGAAGGGCACGGGGGAGGGGGGGTGTTGTATAGAAGCGGACACAATTTGAGAGTTCATCGTTGGTAAATAAAATAATAATAATAATAATAAAAACATGATGGTGAAACAAAAAACAAAAAACAAAAAAACAAAAATGAAAAAGCACAGCGCACACTATGCACAACCAGGATATGGATGCATTTCCGTGCTCAAAGGGGTTCACAATTATGGCCGCTAATGTGATTACTTCGTCTCTGAAGCGGCAGTCCATTAGGGCCTTATGCGCTCTCTCGCTCATTTGTAGCCCGTGCCAAAGTGCGCGCTTTGTCGTCGGACGATGTCGACTCGGAATCGGAACAATTCGGCATATTTAACATCCGGTACTTTAGTAAAACGTTAACCAATGTTTAATAATGTCACCAGTGCAGAAAGTTGCAAGACAACAAGTGTATTTTGTTATTGGATTTGCGGGGAATCCGTTAAAAAGGAAACATTACTGGCACAAGACAATTATTGACGCAGGAAATGCATTTCACTGCAAAAATACGAAACTCAATCACAGCCACTGTTGTGACCTGATTATTACGTTTTCAGCGACCAATAATATTACACATAGTCCTTCTAGTCCTTGTACCCAGGAAAAAAAAAATGTTAATTCAACACTCTGTCTAGTAACATATCTATAAATTTCTGACTTTTTATGCCATATATAAATAATATCGTAATATATTTTACGAAATAATTTGTTTCGGGCTTGTGGTTAATAATATGAAAAAAATCTTGTAGACATAAAACATCTTAGATTTTTTAGTAGAACTATTGAGTGTTTTAATTATTTTTATAAGGGCAGTATTAAGGCGGGTTCCAAATTTTGGGGGCCTATAACTCGGGAAGTATGCGAGCGATTAGATTTAAACTGCGAGCGGATTCAAATGGCATGTCAAACAATAATTGTACCAAATTTGGTGTGAATCGCTCCGGTACCTTCAGAGGAGAAGGCACAAATTTGGTCTTACGAGCGACGACTAACATCCAAGTATATAAGTTATATATATTTTTGGTATTTCGTACGGCGAGAATGTTTAAAAAAGAAATTGCACTTACATTTATCTAAGAATTCTGAGAAGTTCACAACAATAGGTAGAAATATTCGACTTACCTAAAACAAAAGAGAAATATAATTAATATCACCATAACAAAACGCCAACGTTAATTTATATTTTAATAAAATATACGTATACACCGCGTCGCTTAACAGTATTATAATTTTTTAATTATAATTCTTAATATACCAATATTAATTAGTTTTTTATTTTTCAGAAATAATTAAAATGATAATGTATTTGTTTCAGTGTTCATTTTTTCTACGCGTTAAAAAAGTGTTTTAATAAATTACGTTTTTATATTAATTATAAATATGTATTGATTAATGAATTGATGTTTTCTTTTTTCATTACAGTGTACCTAGAGAACCTAATTAATTTAAGAGTTGATGTTTTTTATGTCTATACTAAAAAGATATTTAATATTCACGCGGTGACCACTTTACAATGACTTTACTTATTTTTGTACGGTGTACGGAAATAATTGAAATTTACGTGTTTGTAAAACAGACTGGAAACAGTTGATTTATTGTTAATGAAGTATTAACCCTGTAATGCATATCTTTAGAAAATATTTCTTGTTTTTCTCTGAATATAGAAACAGTATATAAATTATGTGAATAATTTCGTTGTATTTTATTACAAAAAGAAATGAGCAAATATACACCGTATAGTCATGAAATTAATAATGTTAAATAATGTCCATATTAAAAATGGTTGAATACAGTTTTTGTAAGCACGTGGTTTTGTTGCTGGTATGTTCAACTCTATCTAAAACAGAGAGAGACACACTAAAAACGTGCACATTCCTAAATTACTACTACTATAAACGAGAGTGAGTGAGTGAGATGCAATGAAATGGCGTTTCGTTCATTTTGTTAAACAAATGAAAGTGAACGTGAAATTTCACACGAGCGAGCACGAGGAACGCGGCGGCGGCGGCGGCGGCGACTGCGACGGCCGCTAAATCCAACAAAACAAGCATCAGCGCACTCGCTCGTGCCATCACCATCAGTTCAGTTCACTTCAACTGTGTGTTGCATACTGCTGCTATATATGTGTCTGTATATACGTGTATAGTGAGCTTACGCAAACCGCATAGGTTCCATCGCCGCTGTAGCCGCCGTTATGCCCAGCGTTTTTAGCCCGAGTTTGCGGGCAACTGTAACCAATGTTGTGGTGCTAGCACACATACAACCAGCTTTACCCCACTGCTCTGGTTACAACTATTATTCGGATTTGTTCACCACTGACGTTATTCTATTGTGGATAAAACTCTCAATTACAAACACTTTTCCTATACGAATTCTTTTGCAATTTATGGTGCAAATTTATACATCTATAGGAATAATAAACAGATTTTAATTGAATTGCAAATAATTTATAGACTGATTCAATAAGAAATATGGTACATAATACAGGATTTGTGCAATTAATTATACTTAAATATGTATCCAGTAATGAACTACTGCTTTTTCAAAATCGTACGAATTCTCCTTATAGATCCTATAGACTGGTTCAGAATCGCACCATTAGATTTCAATTATACTACAGTATGTACAGCATTGGGACCAGATCATATACCAAAACGTTGTATATTTTATACATAAGATAATCTTATGTGAGAAATTTGGTTCCGCTTTAGGTTTATTTGGCTCGTTCTATAGACGGCGCCACTAGTCAATTTGATATATTCATATAAACCAGTACTAGATATACGCTATGTTTACGCAGTAATAAAAACATATTTCGTCAAATTAATGACTGTTTAATTAATATAAAAGTATTTCGAATACATTGTGGTCATTGTTACATTTCTTAATATCGTAAACTATTCAAAACAATATAATCTAATATAACTTGAAGTCAAAGGAAAAAAAAAACGATTCATCGATGCATAATTGCATATAGAATGCCTGATAAACATATAAATTCCTTGAAACTTTCCTGATTGGAAATAAAAAAATCCAAAATAAACACATGCTTATAGTTATTATTTTTTATACGAATACATTTCGAACGATTTTAACATTTTTTGACTATTTTCGCTTTGTGATCGCTCTACAGTAAATATGGTTAGTAAACAATAATAAAATTTTAAACTTAAGACATAGCCGCCAGGTAGAAAATCTCCTATTTTCGAGTAACTTTGCTAACAATTTCTTTTTTCTATAAATGTACAATTTACTGAAAAATTGCTTTTTAAAATAATTAAAATTCCTATTAATATTATTTCATAGCAACCAAACATAAAAGCAACAAAATAAAGCAATATTGCATGGTGACAATATATGAAAGTAGAATGAAAACTACTTCCACCTTGTTTTTTATTTATTTATTGATAAAACAGTTTCACAAGGAACACGAGACCCAACAATAATCGTAATTGTTATTTTTAAACATTTTAATATGGTCGATTATTATTCTAAATTATTTTCTTACGGCCTTTGGGTTCAGTCAGAAGAAACCATATAATATTTTTTCTAATATCCACGTACATTCTAAATAATTTTAATGTTCGTGCTAAGGGAGTACCGATTCAGGAGATGAGATTCAAGAATATGAGTTATATAAGAGATACGTGTATTTTCATTATTTATACAATATAACATTTTCGAAATTAGGAAGATGCAACATTTATCAATTCCGGCACACGAACAAACAGAATAACTCTTTCATAAACTGAACGAACAAGCTAAAGAGAATGTATAAAACGTGTTCATATTTGAAACACTATTAAAAATAAATGCTCTTGATATTGAACAAAAAGCGTACAACATATAACGACAATTTAACTTGAATTTTATTTACCAAAAATGCATTTTTGTTCATTTACGCAGTACGAGAGAACAAAATGCACCGACATGCAAAAAAAAAAAGGAAAAAAGAAAATGGAAAATACAATAATATAATTATACTGGCAGCGTATAAAAATATAATCAAATTGTAAATCCAGTGAAAAAGTTCGGCTGAACATTTTTTTGCCCAACAATACAAAAAGAGTGCGTGCGTGTGTGTGTGTGTGTGTGTGTGTGTGCATGTGATTATTTATTTATTGTGCGTGGCGTATTATCCTGGTATCCATGGCGGTGTATCACAAAAAGCAAATGCAGCCAATAATACGGCGAGATTGACATTTGGTTGCGATATAGCATTATGGTTATTAAACTGTAACACAATCAGAAATCTATACCCCATCCATGCCGTCCAACTCAATATAGCCACATACATATATGTATGTATATACAAATAATAATTTTAGGTTTTCATTATCATATAAATATGTAATTTATGTTTGATGCCCGGTGTGGCGTTGTCCATCGCAAACCCCTGTCCTGTATATATATATATATATATACAAAATATTTGATTCGCTTTAATCTGAATTCACTACCGCACGTCGACCGTTTTAACTTTTAGCTGTGTAATCCTGGCTATCGCCAATTCACCAGCCCAGTTGGATTCAAACTCATCTGCCTCCCCCCGCACGCCCCGCAATCCACCGCCACTGGCCCATTGTTACAATGCTAGTTTAGATTTGACGCACAGTTAATAATAATTCGAATCGAGATTTGATCCATTGGCTTTAAATTGGATCAAATAAAAAATATTACCGATATACACAATGTATGCGTACAATTGCAAAATATAAATATATATATATATTCCCTATCCATGGCATAATATTCGTTACGGATACAACGTATTTATTTATATCTACATTTATAGTTATACTTGATGAACATATTGTACAAAAGAACTATAGTATTTTATAGTGTATTGTAACAATCTCAGTGTCACTCATTCCGATAATTATATAAATATAAACACGTATTTTTTTTTATATATATATGTAGTACGCTGTTTTTGTAATACAAACTGACATGGTAAGAACCCCAACTTTCACCGAAAAATTCGAGTCTTACCCTAACGCCATGGCGACAATTAAAAATATTATATATATATTGTAAATAAAAAACATTTGACCACAGAGATTAATGAATTTCTATATTTAATCAAGAAAACTGACCTATTAAAAAATAACAAGCATTGGTGCAAGCACCAGTGCTTCTAGTTCGCCGTACAGGCGACCAGCAATCATATGAAATACAATAATGAAAACGATACAAATTGTTAAAGCACAAAATTTATTATTATATCAATCAACCACATTTTAAATTTTAATATTATTAATAATTTGTTTTTTGACCCTCAGGTTCACAATCTGTAAGAACCGTATAAATATAAAATGTCTTTTATTTTTTTGAACATTTTCTTTATATTTTTTATAGCCTCACAAGGGCTCACAATTTGAAAAAACTTTGTCAACATAAAATATCTTGAAATAAGTTAAAAACAAAATATGTGTTGAAATAAAAATATATTTCAACAAGAAGTAATGGTTTATTCTTAGCTACTTTTTCAATATTTTGAAAACAGTATAAGTTACAGAAAAAGTGAAGCTAATAAATGTATTATTGATGAAAAATTGCTTTTGAAAATATCTAAGTAACATATATGTTTTCCTAATTGCCACACATAATAATATTGTAAATGAACATTACATTATATAAATACTGCAAGTATAAGAAAGTTTTCTTATTAATAAAATTAAAAAATTAAGATATTCTTAAAAAGAATTATGCTAGTGTCTTCAGAAAACAAAAATGAAACATAATTTAGTAATATAAAAAAAATATATTTCATTATTGAGTCTATAATTGTTTTATGTATGCGTACAAAATTTCCAATGAATGCGTAAATTTTGTGTCTGTGAATGCTAGTCATAAAACAAACTGGATGAATATTTGTAATTTAAAATTTTAATTACTAATTGGTTCACTGTGAATGCAGCTATAGGCAAATTATCAGGTAACTGAAATTCCAAACGTCCCGATTTTTTAATAATAAGCAGCCATACGCACTTAAAAAGCAATAAAACTACTGTGATAAACAAAAATGTATATGTACCTATATAATAAATACAGACACACACAGAGAGTAATAATAAATGTATGCGAGGCTATGAGCAATTTGAGACATGTCTCTAAAAATGTGTGGTAGGTAGGTACACCCATAATAAAATAATTCAAGTTAGACAAGTCCAATAGTAATAATCTGTGGTCATTATAAATATCGGTTCGTCGTACACATATTTATATCTATGTTCAGCCCACCTCGTCGCTGCAGCTAATATCCAAAGACATTTAACATGATATAGAAGGCGATCCGGGACTGGGACTGGGGCCGGGGCCGGGGCCGGGGCTGAGGCCCGCTTCACTTAGGCATTACTTATAATAAATACCCAACACACATGACATGAAAAAATAAACTTCTCCATCAATATTATTATTATTATTCTGTGGTTCGTTCGTTCGTTGGCGGTCTTTCACTAAAAAGCCCGGCTACAACTTTAATTATTTAAATAACATATAGCGATCGCATTGCCTTCTATAAATCAATGCTGCGATGCTTAGTTGCCTATGATGTATACCATATACCTCCCGCACTCACTCCCCACCCCGCATACGTCCTATTCCGAATGCTCGTGTTCATATACATTCATATACGCATGTGCTTCACTCTTAAGTTATTAATTTTCAAATATAATTATTTAATCTGTTATGCGTCCATGTTATTTATTGTTGTCGAAGATATGTGTTCTCTTCTAACGTATGATTGAACACAAAACGAATTACACGCAAAGTGGTGCAAGTGTTGATTCAAACAAATCAAACAAGTCAAACTTTAACATTTTTATTTTATTTTCATCATTTGTTCATTTCAATTAATTGGGCACTTATACTAGAATATGTAACGAATTTATTTAAACTCTATTTGGTACCTACAGCGAGCCAAAAACTTAGATCAAATTATAGTTATATACACTTCCGAATTAGGGAAACGTGAAAAGCTAAGTAACGAAATCAAGGAATTATAAAAAAAATTGTTATCGATGCGTATTAGTATAATGAATACTTTACTTTATTATACGTTTAGAGTTGTTTTAATTATGTTCGTATTCGTATACATGCTCGAATTATCAAATCAAAAAACAGTGGCTATAAATATGTATTTTTCTTATACAAATGTATATAAGGAATTATTGTAATCCTGTACATTTTTGAACTGGCGATTTTAATGAAAATATACGTTTTGACAGTCCCTGAATCATATCTATATCATAGACACACACAGAAATAATAATAATTTTTAATAAATAAAGAAATAAGTGAGAATAGTTTGAATGTAAATTGAGTTGAACCGCGTTTAATAGGAATAATAATCGCGTGTAATTTTAATTAGATGCCATAGTTAGTCGATGTATAAGTTTAACGAATGCTGTCGGATGAATCAAATGTGTTTCAGTGAGGCACAGTGTAGTTTTCTGTATGTATATTGTAGACGTGTATCACATGCGATGCGATACGAACAGAACCTACATCAATATCATATAGCGTGCTCCGGTGATTCATAAACAATCTGACAAAACTTTAAATAGACAAGAATTAGCCTAGCTAGCTACCTATTAATTGCCCTTACTAATTTTAGCGCTAAAATTATCGCGCTCACTCCCTCGCACACACACCTATCACCTACTGTTGTTTTATAATTAACTACTTGACATGTATCACAAAACATAATGCAATGCGCCGCTGAAAAGCTAATCTACATATTTCCAAACCGAATCATTGTTCTTACAATATGCCTTCAAGAAGAAGAAGGATCCTGACAGTACTTTATAGATATAGCAGTAATTTATAGTGTGTAACTAAATGCAGCATGTAACATGATAGTTTCCCGGGATAGAAGCATTCAATATTCTGGTTGCCGTACGATTTACCGGCCAAAATGTGTAGATCTCCCTTACCGACTGTGCGGCTCTCTTACTCAGGGACTACACTACACAAACGCACGCACGCACACACACACACTCGGACATTAACTCGGGATTTCAATTAAATCTAATTACGACGACCCGGGCGTACCAATCAATTGATTAATCATTTAATTAATCAACTAATTAACGAAGCAACGTAACTAATGCGCCGGCACAACCGTCATGTATTAAACTAATTAAATTTAAATATACGTTTCACATATATATATACATATATATGTATAATGTGTGCTTCTATACTGACTCAGTCCATTTATTTATATTGTGTTTAGTTGCGCATGCGTGTTAATATAGCAAATATTATTACAATTTAGCAGCAGCAGCAGCACACATTTAGTGTTTGTAGAGTACTAGTACACTAGTACTAGTGTGTGTGATGTATAGTTAGAGATAATGGTTGTTTTATTTACGACATGTTAAATAAATGAACAAATGCACTTTATATTATATTCATTTGTAATAGCTGCAAATGTGCGCGCTCCAAATATTGCGTAAAACAGACACACTGCGCAATCGCCCATGTTTTCCTAACTGTGTGACTACTTTATTCAGTTATCTCTGGCTCTACTCCTAAGTATCACAAAAGTAACGCGTTCAGCTGCGTACTTTTCGTTACTATTATGTTTCGATGTCAACAATTCTGTAATTTTATTAAAATTGTTGTTGTGATTTTAAACTAGCTTCTATATCTGTAACCACAAGTTTAAGAACCAACTACAAATATATGGTTGTATTCTAGAATGCATGTGTATGTATTTTTGTTGCATACTTGTGAATTATCCAGATATCCATGGCTCCTCATCTGAATATGAGCAGTATGTGTGTATTTATAACAGAGTGTAAATGTAAACAAGGATAAATGTAACGAACAGATTTGAAAGCGTAGTTCACATTTCTCCCGCTCCGCATGTATGTTTGTATGTATGTACTTAACCAAGTTTTTTACTAGTTGTCATTAGCGCTGCAATGCAATGTCCAACTCGGAGATAAACATACACATTTTTTTAACAAACTCTTGCATTTTTATTTTATGTAGATTTATAATAAAAGGTGTTTTTAACGTTATTTTACCATTATCATACACAATATTAAATAAAAACACTATTTACTTGCTATTTTACACCGATTTTATTTATTTACTATTTTCATCCTATCTTTTTCTTTCATTCGGAATATTATCTTTAATGTTTACGAGTATTTTTAACTAATTTTGTAAATTATTGTGATGTATTGATCGATAAAGTACACTTTTGAAGTTTGTGATCATCACCAATCATCTCCAACTCGCTGAGGAATATATTGGTCGAAATATACTAACATCTTTCTCTGGAGTGGTCTGCACTCGACTTTCTATTACGTATTTTCACGTTCACGTCCAGGCACACGCAATCCAGACCAGACCAATATATATTAGTATCGACTATATATAGTATGTTTGATTGTCCATCCACTTTGCCCATATATACTCGTATGTACGTATGTATGTATGTATGTATCGATGTGGTATTATATGAGATACGTATTGGTACATTTAGTTTGGGGAGATATAGTATCTCTGCACATATATGCATATCTGCATATAGTTACGATTATGTGTGTGTGTGTGTATTTATCCAGGAAGGGTATAGGACAGATTAACAAGTTCGAACATGCAACTAACACTAAAGCTCCCTGGCTTATCCAACATTCACTGCTAAGCTCAGCTTCTATGTCCATCTTAAGGTATACCTATAATACATCGTCGGCAACGTGGAACAGTTATTACACACATCAAACTACCGAATCTTGTTGCCTCCGTAATATTTTATTTATATGTTTTAAGTATTTAAATTAAATCTATTCTAAATGAATTTATAACCGAGTGTAAAAAATCTACTCCTAGAATATGTGTAGAATATTTTTCTAATTGTATTACAAACGTAGAAAGTTTTAATATTTCATCTAAACTCGCATAATAGTTATTATTGAACTAATTTGTGAAGCGATTTACACATAAAAAGTAAATATTTACAAGATAATTTCGTAATACCAAAATGCAAAAAAAAAAAAACATTCTTCAACATGAAATCTGTATTTTATAGTTCATTTTTGATATTGAATTAAATATTCAATGCATGAAGTAGACGTCTTCAAACAAGTATTGATACACTTCTGTATTTATCGTATCGTATTTCAAGACTAAAACACATTTCAAATTGACGTTATAAATTGAAATATATTATAAACAAGTTCCGAGGATAGTCTAAACGTGTGTTTCCGTTTAAGAGGAATCCCTAAACCCAGTAGCGTGAAAAGAAAAATAATCGTTCCGCTCTTGACGTTTTCTGAGCCTAAATTAAAATATATTCGTTCCAAATTAAAAATATATGTTGCTTAAGTATAATTGCACAAATGTACAAATAAAACATTTACCAATAAAAATTGATGATTTTTATAAGAAGTTAATTATGAATTTAATTTACGTCTGTATATGCCTAAATTGAACTATTAACTTGCAATTATTTAACAGAAATATCTATAAAAATACATTTTATAGTAATATTTCGAAAAATGGCACTAGCATTTTCAAGGAAACTGTTTCAAATGGCTCTAGCGGTAACAATTTGTAAATACTGCGGTACAGTCGCAAGCATTTCAATATCTGGCTTTTCTATATTTTATGAATTGTTATATTTGTGCTACTGAATTATGCTGATTGCATTATTTTAATTATATCTTTTTGTGGTTCGTTCAAGATAGGAAAAATAATGAATTAGATTAGTTGTATTAAGAACTGATATGGCTAGAAATGTTTGTGTAAGTTTAATTAAAGTGAATAATCTGCAACCCCATAACCCAGTCCTGGTATCACAAATCTAAGGGCAGAGAAACTCCCCCCGCCCAAACAGGCAATATATAATATGGGCTGTAATACATATATATATGTATGTATATTTGCATAGTGCATTCAATACATATTGATCATGAGGGTTTAGTATAGAGAGAATCACAGAGGCTATCCTATCCTCTTCAGTCCCCTAACCTAACAGACTATGGATTGTGGTGTGGTGACCGGTTGCAGGAAGGAGCAGTGGCGTGGCATGGGGGGCGGGGGGATATGTTATACAGAAGCACGGTGGTGGTGGTGGTGGTGATGCTGAATTATGGCAGGCCACTATCTGTTTGTTTTAGCTGATTAGCTTTAGTAGGCTGGTGCGTTATTAGATCCGAGTGCGAGATACGATACACCTACTAATCAATTAATTATTTATATGTTTGCGTGCACCACCACCACCCAATTGCTATACGACGCGACGCGACGCGACAACATATCTCATTGCTACATACATTATTGCAATCATATATACATACTTACAATCTCATAATATCCACAAAAAAAGAACGAAAATATAGTCAAGTCGCTAAATACTAAACACTGTCACAAGAGAATAACTACCCAGTAGTGAACAAAACAATACGCATGTGGCAAGGCTTTATATTATTAATTTTTTCGAAAGGAAACAATATTTTAAACTATACATATTTTTTTGTTTTTATGATATCTTCATATTACAGAAGATACGAATTATTTAAGTTTCGCGCCTTATAGACCTATGACGATACTACGCCTACATTTGGAGTGGAGGATAGGGCTATTACCATTACGTTGGTAGCAAATTTTAGTTTTAATAAGTAGTTTCGGAACCCTGATAGCTGCCAGAAAAATGTTATCTAACCTCATTTAGTCTTATGTTCCTTATAATATGCATGTGGCTAGCCTTTTTATTCATTATTTTTCGAAAGGTTACCGTTACAAGTGCACATTATTATTAAACATGAGAGATATTAGTTATTGGAAACCCACAATCAGCCAATTTGCCAAAAGCGTACCAAATTATTTAATAAAGAAAACTATCTTACAAAATTTAGAGCTCTTCGAGTTTGATAAAACATACCCAAAATTTCTGCAAGGGATTCTAAGATATTTTTTATCAACAGAGTTTGTTTATATTGTAAATCTAAAGACCATAAAATATATCATATTTTTGAAAATCAGTTTGGTATCTTTAGAGTAAGTCCACAATAATCTGAGTATTATATAACATTCTTTCAAACAACTACAAAATATTTTTAAATTAATGGAAAGTATATAAATATGTAAAAAAAATGAGTAACTGTAAAATCAAGTATATTTTTTACTATGGTAAAAGTGACTCAAAAATATGTGGAATTTCATATGATCTTTTCATCTATGAAGGCTTGGGGACACATTTTATCATAAAACCCGGCTATAACCTTTACAGGAATTAGACAAATGACACGAATAGTATTGCAATATTCCTATAATTATGTGAAATTAAATATTTTTTACTGTAGAAGTCTTATAAATTAATAACTATTTTTACATTGTAGCAAAAAAAAAAAACCTAAATAGCGATCCACTGTTTAAGCTCAAAATAGCAAAAAAAAAATTGTTTGTAAAATGATAAACTACTAATTCAATTTAATAAATAATACCTTAAACTTCTGCAGGTAAATTTTCGTTCCAAAAAGACAACATCATTCACTACACACTAGCAATTCGTTTAATATCCACGTAAGTCTCGGTAAAACCTCGATAAAACACTCAAAACCCCGAAAATGTCACAAAACATCACCTCACAGTCTGCATAACGATATAAAACTAACGAAGTAATGAAATATATTGGTTGATGCATGTTAAACACAAGACAAGCAATAGGAACAGGTTTCGTATTTATTTGCGTAATATACAAGAAAAAACTTGTAAACAGTTCAATTTAATTTATTCTATATTTGTACACAGTAATGCTATAAGTTTGGCGTGGTTTGGATCATTTTTATACATTTTAGTTTTCAAATAGATAATGAGAATTTTAACTAAATTAAAATTGTTATTAAAGTTTTGTAAAGATTGTAATAAAATTGTTTATAAAATCTTTTAAATTTTTCCAATGAACTTTACATTATGATTTGCTGAGAACTTCTGAGAAATTATTAATTTTTATAGGCAGTAAGTCTAATCATGAATAATTTCGAACTAGAGTATTCAACGGATATACACGTTATGACCTTCCCTGAATCGAATGTTACTATTTTTGAAATGATGTCTGTGTGTCTGTGAACACTTTAGAGCCAAAATTAATCGTAACATTGTGAAACTTTAAACTTAAGTCTAGTTGTGCACCGGAAGTAAATACATTTTTTGTCCTTTCTTCAATATCACTAGAACGGCTACATTTATGGCAAAAATAGTTATGTATATAATGAAATATATTAATATTTCGCACAACATTTGTTCGACAAGTTTCTTTAAAAAATGTACCAGTTACGAGAAAACTGCTACGGAAATTCTTATATGTTCTTATTTATGTTGCCAATATTTTGACAAGAGAACAAAATAGACTAAAATAAATTGATATTTGTCGTATGAGATTTGAAAATAAATATTGAAAAACAGTACATATTAAATGTTTTTTTATAATCATGTAAAATTACATTATTTTTAACTGTAATCCTACATTGAAGTCTTGTAAATGTACAGCAATTTTTTACTGTGTAGTGAAGAAAATCACTAAATCGCGACTCCACTGTAAAACTGTTCCAGTTCAGATCAACAAAAAATTGTTATTGTTTCTAAAATGATAAATTACCAATTCAGATATATGAAGTAGAATAAATTCTCGCCTTGAATTACGTTCTGTTATAGATATATGTATATATATATTATAAATGTGTTTAATTCAATGTGATAAATTGTAATGTTTTGAACTGGTCGTATGATGTCGAATGCAGGGGTAAGTATCACGTCATTAATAAAATTCAGTCGTAATAAATTCCATTTAAGAACTTTCCGTTAAATATTTAAGCCGAGCTTCACATTTCACCCCCTCTACTGCTCCCACCCCCCAAACAACTCCAAAGCTTGGCATACACACACACACACACAGTAGCTGTATATATGGTTCGCGTCCAACACAACACATAAATAGTGAAATATTACATTCTAGAAATCATGATTTATTCACAAACAGTTTGAATTTTTACCCGGAACCTACATACCTCTATATATATATGCTTAAATAACGAACAGAAAACCACATATGGAGCAAACACAACCACCTTCAAAGATTATGTTGCTTTCTCAAAAGATTTTCTATTTAGTCTATTTTCTAAATTAATTTCTTTTGAAATTAATATATTTTGTATCCGTTGTTCCTATATTTACTAAATTATTTTATAATAATTGGAGTACTAATGAATAAATACTATATTATATATTTTATAAAAATATATGTATCAAAACCTGTACCAACAGATATTTCTAACAGTGTACATAAAATGAAATTAAGATAGTAAAAAAAACACTCATAAATATAACCCCATTAGGAGCAAAACATGATATTATGTGGGAATTAACATAACGAACTATAAAAATGTAAATAGTATGTATCGGCCCCATTTCCTACGCCACTGATTAAAAAACAAATTTACTTATTTTTATGTCTAATAAACATATATATTCGTATGAATATATTTGTCGTGTACAATGTATATATTTATAATAAGTCCGTAATTATATTAATGTATTTTATTTATACGGAATAATTACAGGCCGAAAGTGTTTAATATTCACGAGATCCAAGCAGTTTGACACGACAGTGGGCGGCGAATGTGGGCGGCGCGACGCAAGGGGGGCACACGTATAAAAAGGGTAGCCCCCCTTGTCCCCGCTCTGACCTTAGCTTGACCAACTTGATTGAAATATAACACTACATTAATTCATAAAACATTTTTTGAAACCAAATGTAAAAATCAACAGCAAACTTTCCTGCACATTAAAATATTCACAAAATTTAATATGACTCATAACTGTTTTCCCTTCTTATACGTAATGTATAAAGGAAAGGAAGAATACGTTCTTAGCAAGAGTTAAATAATAGCTTAGTTTTGTTTCAAATAATTGAGCTTGGGTTGTACATTATGCGATAAATTTGTCAGCCATTTTAGCGATGTTTATGTGGTGGTAGAGCATTGTCGAGCGATGGATGGATGGATGGATGGATGACAAAGTGCTGGTGGCTTGGTGGAGAAGTGTGGATTGGAGGAGTGACGGGTGCGAGGGGGTGTGAGAAAGGTAATGTCGTTATCGGTTGAAGTGAACGGTGATTGGCAGGAAATCCTAGTCGAATGGCTTTTTAATCGGAAATTTTAAATGTGTGAACACGATGTCACATGACATGTCCGTCCGTCCGTCCATCCGACCCATCTATCCATCTATCTAGCATGCGCTGGACGACATACCCCTATCCGAACTTTTAGCACCATATTATTTTTGGCTTGTCCACTCTGATTTTTCACGATGCCAACTGTCTCTTTAACATGAACTTCCGCGTCACCACTGGACGGGTACAAAAAGGCAAGTTTTTGTTATACGAGGAATTTCACTATCTGGATTTATACTAAAGCTTTATTTGGCCCTACGATTGCTATTAATTAAAGGTAATATGTATTGTAAATAGGGAAATGTACATATATAATAGGGTATATTCCAGTAAAATTAAAAAAAAATCAATCAATAGTGACTTGAAATTTGAATATCTCTTTTAATATTAATACGTGTGAGATATAGAAAAAGCAGCTAGATTAAACTATTATTTCCGGTTATAATTTAAAATATACTTTATCAAAATAGGATATCTTTTTCCAAGACATATACAAGTCATAAGTTTAAAGATTCATAATTTTTCCTTGAACGGGGTTACCCCTAAAGAGCACACATACACATAATTGGGGTCAAAACGTGTATTTCCGATAAAATTTCGAGTCCAAGGAAGTAAAACACATTTTTTGAAATATGCACAAGAAAATCCATTGCAAATTTTCAACTAGTCGTACAGTGGTGTAAAAGATCTATAATGTTTAGTCGTGTGTCTGTAATATTCCCAAAATTGTATTTACTTTTACGTATTCCCGATGAAAATAATATATGTATCACATATACTTGGATATATTTTAATTGCTCGTTAAACCAACTTTGTAGACACATTTCTGCAGATGTTACCGAACCGATTTCACCAAATTTGGTTTATACATATTATATAAGCACCTATTTAGTACTAATTTAGTACAATAGCCTTTATACTTCTGAAGCAATAGGGCCCTTAGAATTTTTCTAACTAGAAAAATTAAAATATTTTTGAAGTGTCCTTTTCTAGACCTGTAAGCTTTATGTGCCTTATGGAGTTTCAAAAGGATACACACAAGTAAATAAGGCATCCCAAAGGTCATTAAAAATACTAATTTTTCAGTTTTAAATATTTAATCGGTGTGTTTCGTTTTCGTAGAATTTAAATAATTAAAATACAAACAAATTCATAATAAAATTTATGTTGTTTTTGTTCTAGTAAAGTACTTCTGCTGGGATCGTTGCACCGTCCACGCCCATCTTGAGATGGGCGGGTTTGCTTGATTTAACTGTATTAAAAAAACCATCCCTTTAAATTCAATACAACAGCAATACAGTCTAACACAATAAAATGGGGGTTTGAATTTGTCTAATACGAATAGTATAATTTTATTGTGTAACGTGTATTATTTTTACGGAATTGTATAAATTTCCAAATTTCTTGAAGAAGAGCTGGTAAATTGTTCGAAAAACAGCCCTGTTTATTACGACGGAGCAAGGGTAAAAAACGGTTCGCATACAGATTGGAATTCTTTTTAATTCATTGTTAAAAGTTTGTTATTTGAGGAGGCAGAGGCTTTTTATATTATTTCTCCAAGAACAATGTGCCTAGAGCTGATTTATATTAAAGAATAATTTTTATTTCGTCGTTCTCATGACAGAGCCGTTGCACAGCGCCACCGCCCTTGCCCCGCACTCCCAATGTTATGACAATGATATTAATCTTTTGAGTTAAGCAAAATGAATTCGTTATTTATTTAATTTCATTAGATAGAAAACGCGTTCGTCTCGAGCATTATTATTATACTATTCGTTTTCTTGTTTAAAAACTTTTCGTCGCCAAGTATTGTAATGGAAAATGTTTTCAGAACAGACACACATATATATATACTGTCGACGACTGTTTTTAATGAATTAAAAGAATGTTAGATAAATAATATAGTGTTTTTTTTTTCTTACGTTGTGTTATTTTTCTTTATTTAATTTTCATCGTTATTTTTAATTTATTTTGTTTTCTTTTAGAGAAATTCGTTGCGAAGCAACTTTGCATTTCTCATTGAAAAATGTAAAATATTTTCTTAAAGTTTCAGTAACTATTTCGTTTTCTTAATTAAGAAGCGAGTCCAATTATTTTCAAGAAATATCTAACATTTAATTCTTATAACTTTGTTGTAGTTTTGCTTTTGCAATTTTATTTTTCTAGATATTCTTCGCTGTTCTGAATCATCCTTATAAGCCCGTGGGCACCATGTGCCCATAACATATACAGTGCACTTCTCACCAATATTATAATAATTTAAATTTTAATAATATAAAGATCTAGCTCCACCTGTTTATGTTTCTAGCTTTCTATCCAGAACACTATGTACTATGTAAATCTTCTATCGTAATTATTGATGAGGCTGACGCATTGGTGTCTGTTCCGTTGATAATTTTATAAATAGATAAAAATGAGAAAAAAAATTATGCCACCCCTGTCCATCACGATACATAAATATAAGCGCACACATTGACACCAGAAAAAAGAAACAAAAATATAAAAATAACACCATCATATAAATAATAATGAGTGTATAGGTCCAGAGATGGCAGTGTTGTCAATCGGTCTCCTGTCACGATGACGTCAGAGATGGACGAGTTGGGGCCACCCCTACACATGCACGCCATCCCCCCTTCACCCCACTTCATTCTCTTAGTGTCAATATTTCATTGCAATGCCGTTAATAATACATCAGTCGGAACCGTGATTTTTTTGCATTTTTCCTTTTTTTTTTTTTAATTTAAAGACCAAATGAATTCGTACGCGTACGTAATAGTTATTAAAAATTTAAAATGCAAGGGGGGCTCTGGATGTTAGTCGATTTTTAGCAAGCGATTTTTTTGTGTTTCTATGTTTCAGTCATATAAATTATGGATGAATGAATTGTTCCTACTACAAGGGAGATGTGAGCCGATTTATCACTATTTTATTAGGAGTAGACCTATTATTATTACGTCGCTTTTTACGCTTTCTGCTTTTTAGCTAGAAAGAGCTTGAGTGATTGGTCGTATGTATAACTATTATCGAATTAAATATTGATTCATTTTTTAACCAATTTTTCTTGTGATGAAGAATAAAACAACAAATATAAAATTTAAATAATAATACTTTCTTTATGACAATCAAATTTTAATTTGTATACATCAAAAGTATTACTTTTGTAATATTAGTAATTAAGAAAGTACATAGATTTAAAAAAAGACACTATTAGTGCACCAAATTTGGTTAAAATCAGTCCAAGACGTGAATTAAATTTTTGCGTACAAAATATTTTATTCCGGCACACGTTATGCCTCTTTTGTACTACGATGAATTCTTCAATTAAGAGGGAAATTTTTCTCATGGTTTAATTAGTAATTTGTACGAAACAGTGCAGTTTCGAACATCCGGAAATAACAATAATAAATAAATATATCCTCTCCTCCTACAAAACTAAAGTAATTATGATAAATTCAAACAGTCAAAAGTAACTCGGCATGGTGCAAAATTGTTGGTATACATACACCAGTCGGTCGGTCGCTCGCTCGCTCGTAATTATTAATGATATTTATTATAAAATTTATAATAATAACAATAACAGTATAATAAAGTAGATCTGGCCAACCAACGTTCGTATAATAAAAATAACAATAATCGTTAGAACTTTGAATTACATATAATAAAAATAATCATAATAATAACTATAACCGTGATCATAACAGTTGTCCTTGTAGACTTCGTGTGCATTCCCTTCACCCTTCTACCCCCCTGTATGTATGTTTCTGCGTATACTATTTATATTAACGTGCATTTCGAACCCGGGCCCACGCAAACTGCTCGAATTTCTAACTCACATCATTTTATATCAATCAGATAATAGAATATTGATATAATCGTCTTGCGTTGCATGTAAACTGCTAATGTCAATTACTACACACATGCTTCAATTATAAATTAGATACAAATACGTTCTGAATTAAAATGCAAACGTAAGATATCCATGATGAAAAGGTTTCTCAACTTAAATACATTACTATATATGCCATAAAATTATTTGGGAATTGTAAATTGTCTTACTAATAGTTTGAAAATAATTTTTACTAATTTTTATTTTTTATATATTTTAAAACTCATAATTAATATTATAATATATTTTTTTATGGCCTTTAGATTCACAATATCAACAAATTTTATAGGTACAAATTTACTTAACATTCTCATTAGAATACTTGTGTATTTTTATTATTTTTCTACGAAGAGTATTAAGGCGGGGGGGGGCTCCAAATTTTGGAGCCCTATTACTTCGAAAGTATAAAGGCGAATTTTAAATGCGGGTGGTTTTAAATAGAATAGCAAATTTAAATAAAATATAATTACATTTGGACAGAATGTGGACAAAATCCAGTAAATTAAAATAATATTTATGTCATACAGACGTATTTTATTTTGGAGCATACAAATTACGTTGTATACTGTATATAGGAGAATATATATTCCGCACACAAGTATCTCACGATTCGAACACAATTTATTTTAACTAAAGATATTATTATAGCAGCATAAAATTTAAACGCTTATTTTTATGCCAGTTATAAATTCGTAGCAATGTCTACATAATATATCTATAATAGTGTACAAAGTGTATAGCAGCATATCGAATGAATCTACAATATATATATATAGAACATTTAAAATATAAAGTTAGTTTTGTTTTTTAATGAGTGCATACGTAAATATCATTAAATACATTTGGTCCGTGTGTGCAACAAGGACAGCGCGTGTTTCTAGTAGAAAGAGAAGAACTGGTGCCGACTGTATTTAATGTGTGCTTTTAATGGCGATAATTTTATATAAAGTGTTTCGAAACGACGCCTCTGCTGCACCATACCCCCCAGCCCACCAAAAGCCACCCTTGTCTATAGTTTGAGTACACGGGGCGGTGGTGGGGGGGAAGTAAGGGGTGGCGCTCTATCGCTTGAAGTTCTGCAAATTTATAACGCGAAATGACTACACCGAAATTTTGTGTATAATATAATGTTTTGCTCGTGCGCTTAAAATATATATATATATAGGTATATAGAATGCTTTTAAAGTTTCTTTTTTTATTATTATTATTATTATTATGGAATTTTCTAGCGAAGCCACACTGTTTACTTATAATGGCGTCTTTTTAGCGCTGTAGCTTATAATTATTTTTAATTTCTTGGACGAAGTCTAAGAGAAAATGTAATCATGAAAATTTTTGAACTAGAGACTAACTGAAACATACATTTTGGCCATCCCTGAATCGAATCTTTCTTTTTTCGAAATGACGCCTTTGTGTGTGTGTGTGTGTGAAGGCTCTAAAGCCAAAACTGTATAAGGTAAAATTATTAAATTTTAAACGATATGTTTATGGCACCAGTTTTGTATCGTAACTGGAAGTAGTAGTACTCTTGCTACTTTTTCAATATCTCGAAAATAACACGAGATAAAACAAGATTTGGTACGCGTAAAACGCACCAATGCGTATAGCTCGCGTTGAGAGTAGTGGCTTCTTATTATTATTATGGCCTTTTGGTTAATAATTTGGAAAAACGTTATAGATATAAAAAAAATCTTACAATTTTTTGTAAATTATATTTCATTAATTCAAAATTAAAATGTTTAATAATTTTTTTCGGGCTTTGGGTTAATAATACGAAAAAATCTTGTAGACATAAAATATCTTAAAATTTCTAGTAGAATTTTTGAGTGTGTTAATTATTTTTTAAGGGCAGTATTAAGGGGGGCTACAAATTTAGGGCCCCTATAACTCGGGAAGTATGCGGACGATTGGATTTAAACTACGAGTGGATTCAAATGGGATGCCAAATTATATGTGTAGCAAATTTGGTGCAAATTGCTTGGGTACCTTCAGACGAATAGACGGTACAAATTTGGTGTTACGAGCGAGCGACGACTAACATCCAAGTATATAAGTTATATATATTTTTACCCGAGAATGCTACAGACAAACGACCGAATGCTTTATCATCTTCGGTACTTCGTTGGGCGAGCTTATTATTAATCTTTGTCTGGAATGAAAAGAAAAATAAGAAGAATACATATTTATGGGGCGTTACATTTTATTTATAACCGGATATTGATTTGAGATTTATTTAATTATAGTAAACCTAAATTAATCCTTTTGTCATAACAATAATTGTATTGTAAAACATAAGATTGTATCCGCATCTCACGTGTAAATTCGCGTGGCAATAGTATGAAAACCCAAATATCCCCCGTTCACCCCCACCCCCCTCAGTTATAGGGGGATGACGGTGACATAACGTGTCGTTCACGGCATCGAACTCTGCGGGTGACAGTGACGGCGGCAATCGGCAGCCGACGGGGGACACTTCCCCCCACCATAGATATGTTCACTTGTGATCGTGGATCAGAATGGGGGGCGTGCAGGAGGTGAACACACAACCTTGCACAACGGCAGCAGCAGTGTCTCGCTCATTCTGCACGCAGCAGGTTAGTGGGGGGCTAGGGGGGGGGGGCAGAGGGTTTAACGGAGAATGCTAGGCTGGTGTCTGGCAAGGGTTGTTTTTATATTTTCGCATACATACATATATATATATATACTATAGTCACTCTCGGTCTCTATTGATCCGGCCATATTTTCATACATGTATTACAACATATATATTTCATTCTGAATCACTGTTTAATGAAACACTTCTTTTTTTTTTGCATTCTTTTTTCTGTTCAGTTTTTTCGTATTGTCATGTTTGTCGCCAAAATGTTTGACTCGTGTCGAAATTACAATATTTCACATATGTGCGTAAAGCACAAACAAAATATTTGTCCTACACAGAGAAACTATTTGGTATTTGACTAGTTAACCCTATACTAATATTACAAGATATTTCATAAAATCAATTTTTATTCTAAATTTCCTAACGACATTACAATATTGTTTGTTATTGTATTTATTGTATGCGAATGTACCCTCTTCAGCGTGATGTATGGTGGCAGTTATAATGACCGATATTGCCATGTGTCTAGTGTAGCTAAGCTAACCCTATCCCCCCTTGTGTTAACTGTCTCCGATAACCGCAGATTTAGTCACATGGAGAAACCTACTCTGCCACCGTGTTGTGTTGTTTGTTAGTACTCCGAGAAACTGCCACCGTATACCGAAGTAATCACAAGTGAAAAATATAATATTGTTAATTTTTAATAATATAAATATCGAGATTCATCTTTCTATATATCTAAATTTCTACACAGTTAAATTTACACAATACTTAATACTTATAAAGTATGTATTTTGCAAAAATACTTGATTTGTCGTATAATTTTACTTTAATTCAGTAAAATTACATGAATTTATGTGTAATTTTGCATTAGAATAAATGTAAATGTACATACATTATTTATAGTGTACGCGAAACACATTTTATGAACTAACACAAAACATGACATAAATGCAAACGTATTTTTGATTTAATTTTGATATTTAATGACGCTATGACTGTGATATATACACCACATCACCTTTGCGCTTTAAAGAACAAATATTTTTCTTTATTATTATACAAATCAAAAACATAATTAATATTTAAATGATCTATAACATTGATATTATTAAAAAGATAAATAGAAAACTACAAAAAAAAAAACTATCAATTTCGTTTTCAAAACTGTCGATCTTTGTAAATTAAAAATAAATTTAATCAATACTTCGTAGATTCCTAATTCTAATTTAAAAAAAATAAAGTTCTAATATTTGCCAATTTAATTTAAAATATCGGCGATATAATATTGTTTTCTTATAATTTTTAAACTTCTCGTGTAGCAAGAATAGAGAAAAAAAATTAATCATTTTACATTAAGTTAGATATAGGTAAATTAAATTCATAAACCAACATTTTTTCTAGTACACTCCTTTTCATTATTTTTTAAATCAAAATATTAGTTCATCTAAAAATTATAGACAAAAAAACTTTTAAATTCATTTAATAAATATACAAAGAAAATAAAAGGTTTCATTTAATTATTATTCATTCGATTCAGGGATGGCCAAAATGTGTATGTCGAGTTTGCAACAATACTTTTTTATATACATTCGCATAAGAAAGTAAAAAGAATAACAAAACAGACAATACTAATTCTTTGATTATATTCAGAATTATTAAAAATATATTTGTCTGAATCAGTCCCTGTCGTTTAAGACAAATATAACTTGATACCTCTCATGATTCGTCATAAAAATAACGAAGTTTATTTAAGTTACATGGTATATAAATAAATAAGATTAGAATACCAGTACATCATTTTTCTTGTTTATATAAATAATAATGCAATTCATATAAACTATCTTTATAAACATTCTTGTAATAACAATAATAATTAATAATAATATTAATTATTATGGATAGCTAATTAGGATAAGTGACCTTAGAAGTAAATAAGAGTAAATGACCCTAGATAAAAACACTACTGCTGCTGCTGATATAGATGATCGATTGTTTCTATAATGTAAACATATTAAAATCAATATCGGCTATTTGAAGTTTTAATATAAACATATTATATATATATATATATACATATGTGTATATTTTATTACTTATTTTATAGTTATTTGATATAAATAACAGTGCTTGTTTATATTGTGTTTTTATGTTGTTTGATTAATATTTAATCAGTGTTTAAAATAAAATAATTCGCCTTGGACTCCGTTCTATTATAAATATATAATATTAAAATGAAAATAATCTTATTTTATTTCTCAGTACTAATAGAATATTGGATTTATAATCATATACACATTTAAATAAAATAAAATCTAAATAAAATAAAACGTAAGAAGTTAAAAGACACATGCAATAAGATACTCGCTGCATTCCAGTGGTTCCAAACTGGAAGGCACCCACCTTGTTAAAGTACAATTTGAACCTGTGCCAATTACAAATTGCAATTTCTGTTATCTTAACTGGACCACTCGGAACATATATTTCTCATACCAAAACCAGTAGTTCTAAAACACGTGTCAGCACTGTCGTCATATTTCTATCGATTTGTTTGAAAACGGGAACATAATATAAAAGATCTGTAATACTTTTACTGAAATTAATGTTGTTTTAAATCAGTAATTTTTTTGTTTCAATAATACGTAAATCTAATAATTTTAATAACAGAATTCCTGCGCGTTCTTTTTTAATTTAATGCTCGTTTATGAATTGTTTGAGGTGGCCTGGTCGAGTGCAGGGAGGAGGACAGGACAGCGAACCACGCCAGCATTGACATGAGTATGTGAGGAAAAGAGGAGGGAGGATGAGAATAAGTAGTAGTCTATCTCTGTTGTACCCACTCATATTTGTATAGAGTGTGTGTGTGTGTGTGTGTGTGTATGTTATATTAGCACCATCTCTTCATATTAACAAGTATTGTGTGTCGTTGCATTTGTATATGCATTCATCAGGGTTGGCTATGCCAGCGGATTTTGTTTCTTCTTGCAACATTCCCTAAGCGGCGGCGGACTATTTTTTTTTTATTTTTTTTTACTCGCTTCTTCTTTTTACATTTTCTGTCGTTTCATATTTTATACAACATGTTTTCCTTTTCAGCTAATTATTATTAAAATGGCTGTTTTTTAATTATTTTAACGTATAAACTACTTAATTTAAAATTTACATATTGTTGTTGCGTTTATTAAATTTGGTTCTGGTATTTATACGAACCCGTGCACTGTAAAAAATACGTGTAAAATTACAATCATTATTTTTGTATTTTTCCTTAAAAATTAGCGTAATATTACATATCTGTGTAATTTTACATGTGTTCTTCAATTTTTATGTAATATTACCAACTATGAATATATTTTATGTGAACTTAAATAATTCACTGTAAAATTACATATTTTACAGTAAAATTAAATTTTCTATTGCAAAATTAAATATTCAATAGTAAAATTCTATATTCTCGCAGGCTGATCTGTAAAAATACGAAATTGATGTAACTTTACTTGGAAATAATCGGAAAAGTTGTAATATTACAAAAACGGAGTGCAAATTATTAGTTTTCATGTATTTTTACGCAATATTAAAGTATTATAGTATTAGGTACGCAATGCTTTGAAGTTTTTATATATGCATAGTAAATAAAAATGGTATTGTTTATTAATGAATATCAAAATTTAAGGTAGGTATAATATATTCTATAATATATGATATAATATATATATATATATATATATATATATATATATATATATATATATATATATATATATAATATATATATATATATATATATATATATATATATATATATATATATATATATATATATATATATATATATATATATATATATATATATGTAGACATTATATGTAATTTTAATTCATATCAATGATTAATAAAAAAAAGAAAATGACAATGTTGCAGCTTTACATAAAATATATAATCGATGGTATTTTTACAATTAAATCTAGTATTTTCACAATTATCTTGTGTTAAATTACATGTTTGTGTAAATTTGCGTTTGCGTTGTTCTATTGAACAGACGCATGTGTTCAGAGTTCAGACCTGTTTAGGCTATACATGCCATGTATGGTGCATCATATTGAGCAGGCCGTATATTTGTTTAATGTATAACTGTGAATATATTTATATATAAAGAAGAGGTGTTTCTAATTTCTAATTGAACATTGAAAATAGAAGTTTCCTTTTTCAAGTAAGTTAAATGAAGTTATATATTAATTACCATTTAAATTTTTATTCCAATTATGCAAGTAAAATTAACAGAAACTTTCAACATATACATATGTTATTTAACACTTGCTTAAAAGCAATTTACGTTAAACAAGTATAATATCTTGTATATTTAGGGTTATTAATTATCTTATTAGAACTTGATAGTTAATTTACAGAAGTGTTGAAATTTTACGTTTCAAACTGTAAATTTAGGATTGGAAAATTATATTTTACATTTTACATTAGAACAAACTGTTACATTTACAGGGAATATGCGAATTTTACATTTTTAAACTGTAAATTTAGTGTTTGAATCTGTTATTTTATATTTTATCAAAATTTGATGGTAAATTTACAGAAGTTAGAGGAATTTTATATTTTAAATGGTAAATTTAATATTTGAAAATGTTTTTCTACATTTTGTAACTGTATTTTCATATCATATATTAATGCTGAAGATCACATTTACTTTATAAAAATAGATACCAACATCGAGGCACCAGAACACCATTATTTAACTGCTTAAAAGGTTATAGCAAAATACTTTCACGAAGAATTTGGTTTTCCTTTATTTGAAGTTGAGGTAAGATTAGCAAAAATATAGTATAAGTATAATAAAAATTTCTATTGTATTTTTCTTGTAGGAAGATGCACTAAAATAAAAATTAAAGGGAGAATTTCCAGTGTACCTGGTACGTTATATTTTCAATGCACTCCTTTCAGCCATCATTTTATAAAACAAAATAACAATTCCTTTTTTATTTTACTTCCAATTTAAACTTATTTAATTTTTTTTTTCAGGGTCAAATGTAATCTGCCACAATTATATATGCATTGAAGATAATACAATAAATGAAGGAACCGAACATATTTTGGAGGCAATTTTCGCTATATTTTTTAATTTCAAAATGAAATACACGAATACACCATAGGATTATTCCTAACAATGGAAATAATCGATTAGATTATATTTGAAAATAAATCCTGACGTTGGGAGCAGAAGTAAAAGATGTGTGAGGTCGGTCATATCATTTATTAACAATTTTAATGAAAAAAAATTTAAAATATTTAGTTGAAATACGGATGATTTTTTTGTTCAAAGTTTGTTTTAATTACAATTTTTTGTAAACAAATGACATAAATTAAGTTCGCATAAATGTTTTCGATTCTTTCTTATTTATATTTGTAATAAAAACAATTCAAAAAATTATAACTTGTTAAAATACCTATACTTTCTTCCTCAGTTTACAATTGCAAAAGTAAATTTACATTTTTAAATGTAAATTTACACTTCCATTAAGAATACCATTACATTATTTAATGTAAAATATACTATATAATCACGGAATTTTACATCTTCAATTAGTAAAGTTACATTTGCAATAGTTAATTTTCCCAGTTACACTTGTAAACGTTTTACATTTACAAATGTAAACATTACATCTCATATTAGTAAATTTACAATTTCAAAACTAATGTTACACATCATTAATGTAAAATTTACATTTAGCGATGTATTCCTTTACTACGACATTTGTAAAATTACATAACATAAATCTAGATATGTAAATATACTGTTCAATTTGTAATATTACATTTTATAAAATCCAAATAGTAAAGATACACTGCTATGTAAAATTACTATGATTATCGAGGGTCATGATTAAACCAATGATTATCATTGTAAAAATTTTTTACAGTGTGGGCACCATTTGCCCGTACCATATACAAAATACATTCCACTCCTCACCGATATAATAATAATATATAATTTTATTATATAACTAGGGTCACCCGTGGGCACCATGTGCCCATATGGTATACAGTTGGTATGTGTTGTATCATTTAGACAGTTTCTATGATTGTATATAAAAAACAGGATTATAAATTTACTTACGATTGCTGTTTATTATTTGAATCGATTATTCAAATAGTAACAAATCCTTTTTACACAACATTTTTAATGATTTGACATTTGATTCATTATTGTTTTTGAATTAAATAATCAGGCTAGATTCTGAATTTTGCAGTATTAAACTGCTGCAGTGTCACAACGGCAATTTTAAAAGTGATGATAATTAGTTATATGCTAAAATACAATGGATTGTGCCATCAAAAATAAAAGAATAAAATTGCCAACCAAACATGTTTCTAAATATCTTTGAATTATCTCTTCAAGATTTTATTACTCTAATAATCAGAATTATAAATTTACTTACTTGCAGTTATTATAATTTGACGAACTATAAAATCTTACCGCAACTCATATTTTCAAAATTCACTGCTTCTTGGCCATTTTGAAGTGAAAAATATTAACTATGAATTAAAATAAATGTACAGAAACACGTATTTGCTAAAAATATATGCTAATTAGGCAATAATTATGCACTTATTTCATATTATATACTTGAAAATTGAAATTATAACATGCTACTCCCCTTAAACTTAAGATTAAATTTTGAATTGAAGATTTATCACACAAAAACCAATTTTGACTGATTTCATTCTGACGTTTGATTCGTTTTTGTCTATTTCAAAGCAGACTGAACTTCAGAATCGTAGTGATTGTTTTATTTCAGTATAAACTATTTGATTATTTTTTATAACATTATTAACAGTCGCCATGGTGCAGTGGCTAAGTGTTATGCCTTTCACCCTGGAGGTCGTGAGTTCGATCCCCGTCTATGCCAATCTGCATTTTTACAGAAAAGCGTTCTACACATACACACTCACATACAAACATTTCTGGGATATTATATTAATGATTAACCAGATTGTAACAGTGGCGGTTTGGACTCAATGACTCACAGCAGACTTATTGAGTCCTAACCGCCACTGTACAAGATCCATATGTCTATGTGTCTAGTTGTCTATCGAGAATTCTATATCTTACGTACCAACATACAAACAAACGCACCTATGCGTCTAGCTCGCCTTATAAGTAATATATGCTATGCAAAAAGCGAACTGTTTAAATTAAAAAATATTATTTTAATTATTGCAGCCTTTTCGTTAACAACTTAAAAACATATTATAGATATAAAAAGTCTTACAATTTTTTGTAGATTATTTTGATATAATTAGAAAACATATTATTTTTAATATTTATTTTCGGGTTTTGGGTTAACAATATGAAAAAATCTTGTAGATATAACATATCTTACAATATTTAGTAGAATTGTTGAGTGTTTTAATTATTTTTATACGGGCAGAATTAAGGGGGGCTCCTAATTTGGGGCCCTATAACTCGCGAAGTATACGGGCGATTGGGTTTAAATTGCAAACGGACTCAAATGGGATGCAAAATAATATATGTAACAAATTTGTTGTAAATCGCTCCGGTACCTTCAGAGTAGTAGGGGGCACAAATTTGGTGTTACGAGCGAGCGACGACTAACATCCAAGTATATAACTTATATATATATATTTGGAAACAGGGCGACGAGACAAACACTTTTGTTAGGGAATTTTTTAAATCCGAGAATGCAACAGACACACGACCGATTGCTTTAGCTTCTTCGGTACTTCGTACGGCGAGCTAAAAATATATTAATATATGAAATTAATACCGCATCATACCAAACAAAATACCGAATGGGAATTTTTAATGTTAAAATCGTAAACACAAAAAAAAATAATTAAAATATTCCTGACACGAAAGAGGGGACACTGACTGAGTACCCCTCACCCCCCCTCCGAACAACACATGTGCGTATTTTTTCAAGGGGGCCCAATTCCGCGTTTCCCACGTCAGCGGGTGCCAAGTCCCCCTCGCCAGGGAGGGGGGTATCCAGTGACGAACAGGCACAACTCTCATATTTCAAATGGTTATTTTTATTTGTCCGTCAAAAACTTTCCCTATATACATATACATATATGTATATATATATATATATATGACCAGTTGAAAAATGTTTAATTATTTTTACGTTTCATATATCGAAGTGGGCTTGGGAGAGCAGTGGCGCACAGGCGGGGGAGGGGGGGGGGGGAACCGGTTAAAAAAATGAGGGAAGAGGTGCGTACATAGGGGACGATATTTCATTTTTAAAAAAGGGAATAAAATATCGTGTACACACATGAGCGTCCGTCACAGTTGTCCCTTCCCTCTAGTCTAGTCTAAAGGGAAAAATAACAATAAATTCGTGGAAAAAATAATAATTGTCATACACGGTGTGCGCGGCGAAAATATATTGGAAATAAAAAAATAAAACATAAAAATCGGTGATTGATAAAAAGTGTTTTGAAGTCTTTGTCCAATGATTGTCAATTATTGTCTAGAGGCAGCAAGCCATATTGTCTATATTTTTTATTCGATTGATATTCAGCTCAATTATATTATAAATATATGATAGAAATACCACAAAAAATATATATACTTGTACTGTACTTGTATTGGTGTCATAATAAGTTTCAGTAAATGGCAAAAATGCCATTAATTAAATTAACAGTTAATATAACATTCGATCAAATAAATATTTAATGTTTAATAAAAAAGATTATAAAATTTAACGAGCATTTTTAAAATAATTATACAGTTTTTTTACTCTAAGTATAAAAGGAAGTAATAAATATTATAAACATGAAAAATTATCAACTCGCCATATTAACGCAAATACACGGTTAGAGCTTTACTGAATGAATAACTGTTGAAGAAAAACATACAAAAATTATGTTTGTATGCAGCTCAAAAGAAAACTTTTTGAACAGAAAATTTAAAACGATGGCTTAAGTTGCTCTTGTTACTTTAATAATTTTTTTTTTTAAACGGTTCGTGTTAGAGAATAGGTTTTTAATACATTGAGGGAAGTGGTTACTTGTGGTAAACATAATTATGCTTGCCATTACCATAAAATATAATTAATAAATGGCCAACTGTACAGTATAGTACTGGTAATAATACAAGTATAGTAGTTTGCAATATCTTAACAGTATTTAAACTAAAAGTAATGGTTTCCTCTTGCCACATATTTAACATCTCGAAACACGGGAATAAATATTATTATAAGAGTTGCAGATATTAAAATATAACTGCTTGACTTTCTTTCACCATCAGAAAATTTTGAAAAAGCTTATAATTATTTGAGGATAATTTGATAAACCAAAAATATGTTATGAATATTTAAAAAAATTAAATTATAATTTTTCAGGCCCGTGAGTGCAATATAAATAAATTGCAAACAATTCGATGGGCCATATTAGGACATTATAACACCGAAAGTATAAGAGTACTATTTCTGTGGGCCCTGTGCTCCTAGTTGACCCCCCGTCAAGTACGTCAATGTCTACATACGAACGGCATCATATATTTATATCCGTGGTGGAATGCTATTGTTTTTTTGTGTGTGTGTGTGTGTGTTTTTCGCTTTTCATTTATTTTTTCAGCGCGCAATTTTTTCGGCAATTTTTTCCTGTTTTTCACATATTTTTGTTATTTCGACGACAGAACGAAGTTGACAAAAAAAAATTGCGATTTCTATATTTCATGAAACAGAAATGTGGTTAAATATGTAAATCTTTTTGTGTGCCAGCGATTGCAACGCCGACACCACGTGGCGACCGAAAACGCAACTAACACAAGGCGTGTATTTGCCATTTGAGAATGGCAGAAAAAATGAGTCGAATGATTGGCATTCGCAAAAGCCTATTATAATTGTTGGGACGTGAAAATAAAATATGTTTAATTAACTGACTGCATTTCCTGAGAAAAATGATTGTAAAGTTCATTTAATATAAAAATATCTCATCCAGATATATATATATTTTTATATAAGTTGTTTACTTATCGAATTGGGGTTCAGTAAACATTGAGAATATTATTTTGAGTTTAACAACAGTAAATATGTATACTTATATATATATATATATATTAGTTATGTAAGACGTTTTAAGGAATAATTGTTGTGGAATCAAAAACAGATATGGCTGCGACAGACATACACAACGATTATAAATTTCGTTATTTAATAATAATAATGTACGAATCCCACCTAAAGGAATTTAAATAGAAAATAGCGATAGCCAGTGACGTAGGTATCGGAAAATATCTTGATTTGTGTGAATTAAATGTAATAATAGGATTGTCCTATGACATTTCTCGTGTAATCAACATGTTTTTCTCATTAGAAAAGTTCAATGAAATGAACAGGAAATTTTACCAACAAATATTTATAATGCAACTGCGTATACATTTCTACATACAAATATTATTTTATTTCTGTTCTCATTTACACAATTGTTTTCTTATTATTTTAATATAAACAAGATTTGGTACGCGTAAAACGCACCAACGCGTAGAGCTCGCCTTTAGGTTAGATATGCGAGCAGTGGTTTTTAATTATTATGGTCTTTTGGTTAACAATTTAAAAAAAAAATTATAGATATAAAAAGTCTTACGATTATATTGATAAAACAAGAACTGGCGCTAGCGCCAGTGCTATCAGCTCGCCGTTCCGGCGAGCGCGGTCACATCAATAAATACAAAACTAAAAGCGATAGCAATTATTATAGTACAAAATTTATTGTTGTTATGATATTTCATCGGCATTTAATATGAAATTAATACATTTCTAAGTTTACGTATATAATTCTTAATCATCGACATTATACTCACATTGCCCATTGAACCAATCTAACCAATTATGATCCCGACATTTATTTATTCCTGTACCATAACAGTTTTAATTTCCAAAAACCCCACATTTAAAATTGCACACATCCACATGGGTAACGTTAATATCGTTCGTTTCGTGATTTGCCAAGGATATTGATAATTATTTCATGAACATTTCCTAATTTTATTAATTAAAACACAGAAGCAAATGGTTTATACATTGGAAAATATAACCAAACAAATTACTGTCACATAAATATAACTTCTTCATTTTACTAACAGATGGCGATCGATGTCTGATATACTTCAAAATATATTTATATTATTTTTTTTAAGCCTATGGGCTCACAATTTGAAAAAACTTTAATCACATAAAATATCTTAGAATGTTGAGTAGAAAATTCTAAAATTTTTAAAAGTTGACTAAGGGCAGTATTTAGGAGGGTTCTAAATTTTGGGGGCCTATAACGCCGGTCCTGTACAGACGATTGGATTTAAAATGCGACGGGAACATCACGGGCATGGAAATTATATGTATACCAAATTTCATCAAAATCGGCCCGGTACCTTCAGACGAGTTGCGGTCACAAACTCAGGTCTTACGACGGACCGACCGAGCGAGCGAGCGAGATACATACATCCAAGTATATGAGTTATATATATTTTTGGATTCAGGGCGAAAATACAAGAACTTTTTGTTAAGATTTTTTTTCGATCCGAGCATGTTACAGACACACGACCAATCACTATAGCTCTTTTGTACTTACTGTACGACGAGCTAAAAACTTTAGTGCATATTTTAAAATACAAAATTATAATATTTAATAATTTTTTTCGGGCTTCGGGTTAACAAAACATGAAAAATACTTGTAGACATAAAATATCTTAGAATTTTTAGTAGAATTTTTGAGTGTTTTAATTATTTTAATAAGAGCAGTATTAAAGGGGGCTCCAAATTTTGGGGCCCTATAACTCGGTAAGTATACGGGCGATTGGATTTAAACTGCCAGGGGATTCAAATGGGATACCATATAAAATGTGTAGCAAATTTGGTGTTAATCGCTCCGGTACCTTCAGAGGAGTAGAAAGCACAAATTTGGTCTTACGAGCGAGCGACGACTAACATCCAAGTATATAAGTTATATATATATTTTTGGATTCAGGGCGACGAGACAAACATTTTTTGATCCGAGAATGCTACAGACACACGACCGAATGTTTTAGCCTCTTCAGTACTTCGTACGGCGAGCTAATAAGCCCTCAAAATTATTTGAATGAAAATGTTAAATTCGTTTTTATTTTGTGATTACAATACTTTCTTTAATACAAAGCGTATAAGAAAACAGAGCAAATAGAGCAAATATGATCTATTAATACATATTTTTGAAATTCAGCCTCCTAAGAATGTTTATAACGTAAATATTCTATTTTTTGTAGTAAATATAAATCTAGTCGCACCGCTTAACCGTGAATCGTGTTCTCGTCGCTTGCAATGTGAGTGCACATCATAACCTGTGTGCGACTATTGGTAATGACGTCACTAGTAGTAGTAGTAGCAGTAGTTTAGTGACTTCCCGTTGGCGTTGGGTTGCTTGTGCACGGTGAACCGTCAATTGTTTATCGTAATGAATTGAATGTGCAACGTAAATTTCATTATAAATTGATGACCATTGTTCCGATTTCTGATTGCGTTTGTATATGCGGATGGTCACTCGGTAATGGCGGATGCTGTCGCCATATTGTCTGATTAGGGAAACAACTGAATAGCACCACACACACACGTACACGTACACGTACAGATACGAACATGCACGAGTGCTGCAAGCCGAATCGCACCGAACGATGATTTGCACTTGTATTATGAGCCATATCGGCTGGATATATATTCGTTGTTGTTTCCACACACATATAGTAGTTGTTTGTTTGCAATATCATGTATGATGGTGGCTTGTTTTGCACAATTCATAGTCTGGATTTGAGGTGCATTTCTATTTGTTTCCGAGATCTATTATTGCCTATTAGATTGTTATTGATTGCTGTTTTCGACTCCATCGAACATGGATACACACGCGTTCAACTAACCAGCCACGGCATATCGCCAACTATTTTAGCCAAATTTGCTATTTTTCAATACCAATATGACACACGGTTACCTAGACATACACCTAATTGTAGTATTAAGTGGACGACAATATATAACAAACATCAAAATGCATAGATTATTAGGCTAATGTTGCGATTCTGAACCAGTCTATAGGTCTATAAGAAGAATCAGATTTTGAAAAAGTTGTTCTTTAATGAGGACATATTTTAATATTATTAATTACACATATCATGTATTATGTTCGATATATATCATTAATATAATAACCCAGAAATGTATGTATGTATGTATATATGTATGTATGTATGTGTAGAACGCTTTTTTTTGTAAAGAACAAATTTAAATAAAAGTGCTACCACGTGAGCGTCAAGAACAGAATTTCAACGTACGAGTTACGGAAACTTTGAAGTTTAATCTTAAGTTTAAGGGGAGTAGCATGTTATAATTTCAATTTTTAAGTATATAATATGAAATAAGTGCATATTATTGCCTAATTAGCATATATTTTTAGTAAATATGTGTTTCCGTACATTTATTTTAATTCATAGTTAATATTTTCACTTCAAAATGGCCAGGAGGCAGTGATTTTTGAAAATATGAGTTGCGGTAAGATTTTATAGTTCGTCAAATTATAACAACTGCAAGGAAGTAAATTTATAATTCTGATTATTAGAGAAATAAAATTTTGAAGAGATGATTCAAACATATTTAGAAACATGTTTGGTTGGCAATTTTATTCTTTTATTTTGATGGCACAATCCATTCTATTCTAGCATATAACTAATTATCATCACTTTTAAAACTGCCGTTGTGACACTGCATCAGTTTAATACTGCAAAATTCAGAATCTAGCCTGATTATTTAATTCAAAAACAATAATGAATCAAATGTCAAATCATTAAAAATGCTGTGTAAAAAGAATTTGTAATACATATTTTTTGAATAATCGATTCAAATAATAAACAGCAATCGTAAGTTAATTTATAATCCTGTATTTTATATACAATCATGGAAACTGTCTAAATGATACAACACATATGCACCCATACAAGGTTAAAATCAAAGTTAAACAAAATTTAGTTTAAATTTATCGGATGTTACACAGTGCATGATAAGCGATCGATTAGTTAATCTCAGCATAGTGATCTAAGAACAAAATAGCGTTCAAAGAAAGAACTCGATTTTTTCTTTATTATTATTTGCGATGTGGAAATTTGTATTACTATTATAGTCAAACGATACAAAATGAAGAAAAACCGTGTAATTATTATTAAATTACATGAAAATTCGCCATCAGGCAAAACTGACCTATGCTCTGTATACCATATGGGCACATGGTGCCCACGGGTAACCCTAGTATCTTAAAGAATCAATTTGCAATTCAATTAAAATATATATTACACTATAAATATTTTACGTATTGTACGTATAAACAAAAATATGTTCTAACCATTAAACAAGGAGGGTAAAAAATAAAACGGTGTGGGTTAACACAATGTACTGGCACTCGAATGTGTGAAAAAGTAGCTGATGGCAATTGAGATAGAATTGAAGGTGAGCCGCCGACGAGACCGACTAAACCGAACAGTAAACGAGATCAAATGAATGAAGTGAATCGTGCAAGTGCAAGTGAGAGAGAGATGAAGAACAGACTAAATTCACTGGTTCGCTGTCGCCTGAAAAGCCAACGTTGATCCCTGAAAATCATCGCGCAGCTTTACACCGTGTTGTGTCTCTCATTTTGTCCGCAAGGCGCGCCACGCCACCTGCCACCTGCCACCGCCGAAGCCACCCCAAATAAAACACTACGGGACTACGGCGATCAAGTGCGCGCCGCGAGTTAGGCACTTTTCGCACCGACACAACGCGCGCGCTGCTACACGAAAATAATATACATTCTCAGCTCTGCTTTACAAACAAACACAAACGAAATTTTCGGTCTTTCAAAATTAAACTGTTTAACTTGTTGCATGTAGTAGGGAAAAATTCATTCTAATGGATTCGTCTACTGTTCTAACAAAAATTGGAGTAGTCTGTACTCGACTTTCCAATACGTAGTATATACCCTAAACCTAAACAATTCTCCACAGTCATACTGTAAAATTGTACCATTATAATTTCACACTTTTGCGTCCAACAGTTTTGGCTATAGAGCATTTACAGACAGACAGATACACACACACACAGACTTACACGTTATCTTACTATTGCAACTTATGAACATAAAGAAAAGATATAAAAATGAAATTAGCAAACAAACAGTCAAAATACTGTATGGAATGGATCCAGGGGGACAATAGTGAACCTAGCGGTCGTTCGTGTAATCAACCAGGTGAAAACTGCTCTTAACATCACCAGAACATTATCTGCACGCATTGCATTGTCCGACTAGAAACAAGACCAACTCAACTGACATCATATATACGAGAAGCATCATCGCAACAAACACAATAATAAACAGGAACAATGGCAGATCCTCGCAGGAGTCAATGACTAATAATATTGTCACATTGCTAACAAATACAGAGAGGGTGAAACAGAGAGAGAGAGAGACAGAGTACTCTTTTGTAACAAATGAATCATCGTCATGCAGCGCAATACAATATGCATTTTGTTTAATTTGGTTTAAATCCATTTTTATCCATTCTGAGCAAATTAGTATTTATGATTAGGAATTACAATTAATAATCTAGTTTGTATTATGAGAAGCAATGCTATCCATTCACAGCAATAAAATTAACGCATTGTTTGTCATACAAAAAAATGTATTTGTTTCTGTGTTACTAAATTTAATGTTCGGTTGCAAATTTAACTAAGCGGCACTTTACTATGAACATAAGTGATATTAGTCCACATTTTTAACAAAACAGCGGTTGTCAATATGTATTATTATTTATGTTATGGCCAGCATACTACTTTTTCTCATAAAAACTAATAAGATATGTGGTTGCTTTTTGGAAACATTTATGTTTTTCAAAAATGCGTTTATCTCTTATAAATGTTACGTTCTTTGAGTTAAAACTTTACGTACAGCTAAAAATTAGTTAAATAAACTTGTTAAAATATTTAATTAAATTATTTCACTGTTAGTGCAGCCATTTTCAGATCATGAAAAAACATCTGTGCGATTTGGCGATGAAAAATTATATTTATATGATTTGACATTTACTATTGAACACTGACGACATATATTTTAGTTCATAATATTTAAATAGTACATTCCATATTGAATAAATAATCAATTATTTTCGTAGCGTACTAATTTTGCTAGTAATTTATAAGTAATAGGTTATTTATTATTAGTGTTACATAAAAATAAAACAATTGCACTTACATATGATGTCATATGCTCGAAAAGTAATAGAAACCAAAAGTAGTTGACTTACCTAAAACAAAAAGAAAACAAAAATTATAAATATATAAAGTTAATATTAGGTAAACTTGCAATAAAAATATATCCATTAAAATCTAGCAATCGATTTATTTCATAATTCTTATAATTTCTTTATAAGAAAGTTAAAATAGATAACTCTCTATCCGAGTATAAACAATATAATTCCATTTTCATTATAAATAATAAAAATAATAATGTGACTTGTATTTTACATTAAAATTAGAATTTTTTCGTCTAAAACGTAGAACGTGCAATACACTATAAAATATATTCATAATATTATGATAAATTTTCAAAGTTAATAGTCTGATATTTAGAAGCATATTAATGAAAGTATACAATTCATGTTTTAAACACGTAAATAAGAAACCTATAATATAAATATACATATATGTATACACATGATGTATATATACGTAATAACAATTACACAATTATAATTACATATATTTTAATCACATATAGCAGTATAGGTATTATTATTATTATTATTACAGACTTTCGGAATATTATAATATACTAAGAAATATACTATATTCCAAACGAAAATTATATATAATTATGAATAGAAAAATTATGAAATAATTTTCGTATAACATAAATATACGAAACATTAAAAATCAATTAGAGCAAAGTATTTCCAATTAATATTACAAAAGTAATTAAAAACACAATTAATTATTTGCTACGTGTAATTCACTATATAAATTATTAAAATTCAATCTTTATCAACATCGAATTAATTTTTTATTATAATTATATATTCATTTAAATATAATATATTACCAACCATATTTTACTCTCTTATACGTTATGAAAATATCCGTTTTGAGGGTCCCTGAATTCATTTTGTCTATTTTCGCAATTACGTCTGTGCGCGTGAACACTCTACAGTCAATTGAATTTAAGATTTGTACACCTCTGGCAAAGGGTAATTCAACTGGAAGTGCTTAGCTACTTTATCAATATCTCGTAAACGGTATTAGTTAAAAAAAAATGGATTATTATAAAAATAAATAACATCACAAAAATCTAGGCACTAATGCCTACAGCTTACTTTGTTACGGGTTAAACAAACAATATTCTTTTTAAACAAGACTTATTAATTTTACGAAAAACACATAAAATTACTATATTTATTAAATGACGGTCCTGCAATTTCTAGTAATTTATTACATTGAAAGGAATTGCAATGTTTTTCTAATAGAAATGTGTTTAGCTAAAAACTGATGGTATTTATATAAAGTGCAAAGTATAAATACAGCAAATCTTCAGTAATCTTCATAAAGGTTGCATTAAGGCTAAATGTATTCAAACATATCGTATTAATTTGTGGCCTCACATACATAAATGCATACATACATAAACAAAATATATAGTTTGGGATCAAAGTGACCACGTTGCTATGCATGTATATTTGATACATGTGTATGTGTGTGTGTGTGTGTGTGTGTAGTGTAACATTTGCACTAGGTGTCATGAATAATTTTACAGGTTTAAACATATTTAATTGAAAGCATGATCCCATCGGATGCACACATACACGAACGCTCGCAGCGCCGCCACCGCTCAAAACACGCGTTTTCAAATGACGCGTATAACATTCACAAATACCCAGCATGCATTGCAGTGGCCGGTGCATACTGCTGCACGCCACCGCGCTTGTTTGTGTATACAGAAAGAGATACATCAACCTCACACCCCACTGTTTAGGGGGGGGGGGTGGCGCCGGCCCCACGTGTAACGCCACTGCATTTGGTCAATTATGTGATTTAGCAAAACCGCGTGACACTCGCCTGGACTTATCCCGATTGTTTTGTGATTAAATTGCCTGATTTTCATTTGATGCTATCGATTTGAAACGTTCATATCATTTTGGCTTCAAAAACACCAAAACGCTTTTATTTTCTTGGACGAAGTCTAAAAGGAACTATTGTTGAGATTTTAACTGTTTAGTTTGTGGACGCTCTTTATCAAAAACTATTGTTTCGATTCAGAGATGTTCAAAACGTTCAAATTTACAATACTGTAAAAGTCATTTAAATGCAAAAATGTATTGGCCTTCAGATTGTTACAATCACACGACCGAACACTATTGCTCTTTTGTAGCACTGAGTAATGAGCTAAGAAAGATATTCGAAGTCATAATAAAATATATATATTATTCCAAATGAGACTTTTAAATTGGTATATATATACATATTATATTTGCGTGTGTTTCTTTTTTGTGTGTAAACTCTGACGAAAATTTATTGCAAAAAAGGTCACAAAGTAAATCATTTTAAAATTGTAAATTAATCTCATAAATATCGCGTTCGGACAGCTCTACGAATAAATTCATACACAAATATATCTTGTGTAATTTTTCTCGCATAAAATTTAAGATGTGTGTATGTGTGTGTGTGTGAAGAACGCAACATATGAAATGCATAGGCGACTGCGATTCGCTTATTAATTTCACACTGCCCACACTACGACATTCCGTCATAATTTATAACCTTATGCTTAATCATTACAAATAATGAAAAACAAAAAATAAATTAGTTAATTAAATTTTAATAATTAAATAATTCACGCTCGGATGATTTACGATTGATTAAACATCGATTTTTTCCCGACGGTTATTGATTTATTTATTACCGCAAGAACATTATTTCAACACTGCAACTAAATATCATGCATTATCATCTCTCTGCCGTTTCAATACTCTAAACATTGCATGTTTTTAACTTATACGCAATTTGCCTGGTTATTATTTAACAAAGATCAAGTATATTTTCTCGCGTTTAAAGACCAATTGTTAATATTACGATTTTCTTAACTTACACTCGTCGGACAGTTTCTACAATAAACCGTTTGTCTGTTAGATTCGCAGGGATAAAAAAAAAACACATGTCGGTTTACGTCTCCCTGATTGTGAATACACGCTTGCTCGTATCTTCGAAGGAATACGCCCTCTTTAATATTAACCTAAACAACTCTTAATACAAGCATTATAAATAATCTTTCATTAAATTAAAACATATAACATATATTGGAGCAGATCTAAGATTCACGAAAACGTCGAACTTGATATAAATATAATCCAACTTGTATTCCACGGAGTAGTACGATGAGAAACTAAGAAAACTAACACAGCGGGCAGAAATATACGCAATTATATATACATATATGTATAATAATATTCATGAAAATTTTAACACGTAGATAAATTTCAATATTTTAATACAGTATCTTTTTATATACGTTATATTCACAGTTAATAAATGATTAAATAAAAATATAGTATGAAACTACCCTCATACACACAACTTACACAACCTACACAATTAAAATGCAAATGTTGCCATCATAAAACTGTACGATCGATTTGACAGTTAAAGATATCACAGAAACGCTTTTTTGCGACCGCGACATCGGGAGGGGCAAGCGGACAAGGTAAAATGCAACGAAATAACATGCAGGGATGGTCGAAACGTGTATTTCCGGTAACCTCTCGAGTTATATACATTCGTACAAGAAATTAAAAATTTAGTCTTATGAGCAAAAGAAGAGTTACATACATTTTTGGAATCAGGAAATCGTAATTCTGAGATTGTTACAGACCCATAACCGAAAACTATGCCTTTTTGGCGCATGCTAAGAAACAATGTTTAAGTTAAAACTATTTCTTTCCTGTGCATATTTCTAAAACTATATTTAAATAAAAGGATACGTGTGAATGAATAGTTTCAAGAAACATACAATGTCCATAGTTGGATAATTTCTTAGAAAACTAAATGTAAATGTGATATTGTATGTTATTTGCTAGTATGTGTGTGGCTGGACATTTTTTTTTTGTGGTGACTTTATGTTCATACGCAACTATAAAATATATTTTAAACCCGACGACAAAATACAGACGTTTACAGCTAATTACATATTTACTTTAGTGTACAGTTACTGCGCCAGTAATGACTATATTATTCTCACTTTCTCGAAAGTTCGCGCTCCCGCCGCTAGACTGTGGTGGTGGTGGCGTGGCGTGCAAGCTGGACATACATACATACATATAATACAAACTGGCAAAACTTTAAAACATAAAATATTAATTTAATGCAACCATAACTGGGCAAACTTATGAAATTTAAACCTTCGTAATTACCATTATTATAAATAATGTTGTGATTCCAGTGGCGTCGAAATGGGGGCAACCGTAAATTCACACTACGATGCATGCCACACTATTCTAATTACCATTACACTTACTAGATTGTGTTAAGTCGTTTGTAATTTAAATTATGACCAAACCAGTCCGCCAACAAATTATAACAGACACTCATTTATATTAACAGAAATATATATTTTCAGCAAGTTTCACATAATTGCTTGGCTCATCGTACAAAATAGCTATATTATAACATTAACGAATCCAAAAGAAAATATTGCACAGAAACGTATTTCTGATTCTAAAAATGTATTCATTTTTCATTATATCAAAAAATCTACGGAAACATAAGAATTTATAGATTTATTAAATTTCTTCAGATGAATTCATAGGCTATAAAATTATAATGTTATCATTTTAAATATTCAATAATTTCATTGTTGATTCTCGTATTGTTTTATTTCCGTCAATCATGCTTTGTCCACGTCCACGTGGTTATTTTATCTATTTATAAGTGGTTATAAATATGATAATTTAATTATTATTTTACATTGATACGGTGAGGTGAAGGCATTAATGTATTAGTGTATTTCTTATCATCCTGTTATTTTGTGGTAGAATTAATCTTTCAATACTATAACTAGTAACGATTATACAGCAAAATTAAAATATTTAGCACCAAAAAAAATGTTATTTTCTTATACGCATCATGAAAAATTGTGAACTCGAAATTTTAGTACGTTTAGACCCTGAATCGAATCGAAATACACGATACCACTTTGTCCCGGAAGTAAATCTATTTTTGAAAATAATAACTTTGCCGGAAGTAATGGTTTACTCTTGCTAAAGTTAGAGAAAACTTGATTCTTTTTTATAAGTTAAAATATTGCAATTTCTAGCACCTTTTGGTTAATTTATTTTTGAAACATTTGGTATTAAACGATTTTTAAATAAGTAAACATGTTGACATTTTTATAGCAACGTTGCAATAATGCAATATTATATAAATAAAAATACAGAAATTTTTTAAATATATATATATTATTTATAATGAAAACTACTATTTATTTCAAATAAGAATTTGACTAATTTTGTAATATACGTTTTGACATAGTAAATATATAGCTCCGCCCACTTTAATGTGATTGGTTTGTGATTGTTTTGATTAGTAATTGAATTAATGAAATAGATGAGAATTATAAATATAGATTCTCTAATGGTACCTGCCATTACGAATTACGACAACAACATGGCAAAGATTTGCATTAATTTAATAGTTTAACCATTAAAATTAAAAGCATATCTATCAAGTCCAATTTTTAAAAGTCCCTACTAAAGACGAGCCACCACTGTTAATATAAATAACAAAGAAAGAAAGAAAAAAACGTAGTTATAATAATAATAATAATACTACTAATAATATAAAAGAGTGCATGGGCGCGGGTGCAGGTCGGCAGCGGGAGCAATAAGACAGAAAAGGACAGAGCAATCGGTTGTAATTATTATTTTTATGATTTTAATATTGCAGACATGGAAAACGGGTTCACGGCCAGAACCATTAAATATTATAAGTTTTATTCTTTCTGCAGTGATTGCAAAATAATAATATATATTTTATGTGCATAAGTACGGCATTAAATATGATACATTTCGAAATCAACACTATTACACTGTGTGTCTATGTGTGTGTGTGTATCTGTATGTGTATGCGCCTACACTGGCTGGCTGGCCACAAGTTTCCCTTTATTTTTAACAGTGTACATTTAGTGCCGCATTTAATATGATATAAATAATGTTGAAATAAATAAAAAGAAACATACACTCTGTTGAGTATATGTTACTTTTGTATTTATTTGCAATTAATTGCCATCAGACTGCATTTATTTCTTTATTTCTCTTTTATATGAGATACTAAGTACTGCCATTTTAATTTGTCTTACGTCTGTTACAATTTTTTTTTCGCACACACACACACAAATTACTGTGTTTTAAGAAATAGCCAATTATCGCTTCCCTATTTTTACTTACAAGAATGTATTGTAATCATGAACATTTTAAAAACTCGATATATTAACAGAAATACACGTTTTGGACATTCATGAATCAAATCTTACTATTTTCTAGATAATGTATGTGTGTGTGTGTGAACGCCCTAAACCTAAAACTGTTGAAAGAAAAAATATAAAACATTCAATTTAAGACTTGTATAAGGTTTATTACTTTTGTTACCTTTTGCATATCTCGAAAACAACATGTGTTAGAGAAAAAGTAATGTCTATAAAAGTTGAAGATAATAAAAATTCTAGTAACTTTTGCGTAAAAAGTTTTTTTGAAAAATATACCATTCACTGTAAACTCGCCTTTAAATAAATGTATATTTTCTGCACAGTTGAAAAAGCCTACTTTCAGTGTGGTTATAGAACAAGATTCGATACGTACAACGCACGGATGCGTCCAGCTCGCCTTATAGGTAAGATATACGTTACGAGCAGATTATTATGGCCTTTTGGTTAGCAATTTGAAAAAATATTATAGATATAAAAAGTCTTACAATATTTTGTAGATTATTTTGTAAAATTCAAAATTATAATATTAAATAATTTTTTATGGCCATTTGGTATATCTTAGAATTATTAGTAGAATTTCTGGGTGTTTTAATTATTTGTATAAGGGTCAGTTTTAAGGGGGCTTCAAATTTTGGGGGCCCTATAACTCGGGAAGTACGACGAGTTAAAAACAATTATTTGCATTTGAGCAGTCACACACGCACACAGTTAAGAACAAACATAGTAATAATGCAAAGAAGATATATTTCAATATAGATCATAATAGATTAACATATAAAATAAGTCCCCATTGTGATAAATAGCCAAGGAGATTATTATAAAAGATAAAAATGTATATATCTCGTAAGTGGATATGGATTAGAATAATTATGTAGAGAACAACGCAGAGTATAATTACTGAAAATAAATACAGTCGATTTCGATGGAATATAAATTTAAAGTTTATAGTTGAAAGTTTAAACGATGCATGGGTGCAAACGCAAAACGATACTTATCAACTTAAACTCCAACTAATAAATCATAATTTAGACAACTATAAAACACGATAAATACAAGTCTGTGTGTGTGTGTAGTACTCTGCTCATGAATAAAATGATAATAGTATATAACAATAATAAAAATAAGTATCGCTTCAATTAAAAAGCAGCAGCAGCAGCAGCATCACCACAGAGAAAGAAGTAAAACCAAAGAACAGTAAAGAGATGGACGAATGCAAAAGAGAAGGAGAAATTCCGGACCGATAGCAGATCTCATCCCCCTTATTAAATCCGTAATTTATAACCCCACAGCTGTCAGAGCGAGATAGCACGATAACGGGTAGTAATGAGATAGAACAAGAGATACGATGCCCCCCCCCTATGCCGCCCCCCCTTCCTATCCCGTGGACGTGGGTCATTATCCCCGTTGGGCGCTCACTGTTGCCGTCTCTTTCTTTCGCGGCCGGTAAAACAGATTTATGAGCTCTGCCGATATGTACAGACGCCATCTCAATAATTATAATAATAAAGCACATTCGCTTCTAATAAATCAACGATGATTTATCCATTCGCGAATAATCAGTTTCCAACATCTTTTTGCGCTTTTCGAAATGCATCCTGGCCTGGCCTGGGCCCGGCCCTGCCCTGTCCTGTCCTGTCCGGCCCGCCGCGTATTCTGCGCCCGCCACAATGACTTATGGGATATGTGTATCTCAATTCGCATTTTCTCACACTCTACACTTTATATTACCTTTCCTACTCATACTCATACTCACACACCAATATTACAAATACATTTATATTTAAAAATCGTTTGTACACACTTGCACATTTAATCGACGACTTTAACTGTTCAACTTGTTTGACTTTATACTTTTTATTATTACTAAGTATTGTGTAATCATGGACAGTTTCCAACTCGAGATTTTAACGGCGATACACATTTTGACCATCACTGAATCATTTAAAACTATTTTCGGAATGACATCTGTGTGTCAGTCTGTCTGTGATCGCTCTATAGCAAAAACCAATTAATAATTACATAATTAAACTTTAAACTCCAGACCTGTAGAAATGCCTATTTTTAAAAACAATAATTTAACTGGCAGTAGTGCCTTACTCTTATTACTCAATATCTCGAAAGCAACATGAGTTAGAGAAAAATAATTAAAATAGATATTGAAATTTCTAGTAACTTTTGTATGAAAAGTTTTTTCGAAAAATGTACCATTTACTGTAAAATTACTTTTGAAAATAGCTATTTGATTCCATAAATTACACAGGGGATCTCGAAACGTCCATATTCATTAAAACTAGCAATCGAGTTTTTTGTTTATACAAAACAATAATTAAATAAATTAAGATAATATTTTATAAATAGTATTTTTTGTTTATATATAAATGATAAATATTTACCATTAACTAATTTTTGAAAAGAACACAAAAAGCCTCAAGAATACAAACAATTATTTAAAATATTAAAATACACATTTTATAAATTAAAAAGACGCGAAACGAATTATTGGACTAACTAATTTAATTGTTTCCAAGAATATTACAGACATACAACCCAGAACACTGCAGCTCTTTCATGTAGCTAAAACCTAAGAAATTTAACGAATATATACATTTATGAAATTATAATTTTGTATAACAATTTAACTATATTTCAAATGCATTATTGTAATTGCAAACTTACTGAGATAATGATCGCGATGATTACTTAAATTTTTAGGTAATGTTATATAATTAAAAAGAGTATTTTTCTGGGATATTAACATATTCCTTATAGGTTAAACTGTAGAATTTTTTAAGTTGGGACAGTGCTAGACTATATGACAAAAATATGTATATTGTAGAAACAAATAAACAATTGAAAAGCAACAAAAATAGAATCGCCTGCTAAAAACCAATACTGCAATGGCGAAAATAATTCTTTCTATATCGAAAAAATGTGTTAGACTGTACCCATCAAATAACATACGTTCAAAACGAAAAAAACAAATGCGTAACATACAAAATTAAAACCTGCTATAAACAAAAAATAATAATAAAAAAATGGTGCCGGGGCTGGGGAAACACGGTAGGGTGGAAAAAAATTGAAAAAATAGAATCCTTTTTCGCAATTGTCGACCAGGGGACTTATGGGGGGGGGTGGGGAGGTGGCAGGTTCGATTCGTACAACATATACGATAGGTAATTTATTATTTCTCTGGTATTTTTTCAACGCATAAATTGTGTTTATTTAATTTCGGGAAAGGCTTTTGTTTTGGTGGCGAATCCACACACACACACACGCTAGGCATAGAGATAGATGTCATATACATATATATATATAGAAAATGTGTATATATATATATATGTGTCTCACTCTCGTAAAAATTCGTTTTTATTATTACAAACAACATTTGCGTTCACATTTCAATTATATACATTTTTTTATTTCATTCATTCATTTTGTGTTTCTTTTATTTTAAAAGCATACATACATACATACATACGAATGTTTTTTCTCACAGTACTAATATTTATACAGGTTTTATTTGTTTAGTGCGAACGCGACATGGGCGGCGAAACCAATTGGGGAGAAGTGGGGTGAAGAGACAGCAGTTTTGAATCCGCGCTGATACTGCTAAAAGTAGTTTTCAGATCAAAGTTTACAATTTCTTTTAAATACAAATAAAAATGTAAAGTTTTATTAACTACAGTAATTGGATCTATTTCGTTTTAGTTATTTCAACAATTAATTGTAATCTAACAACAATAACTTCAGTTGAATACGAACATTATTTCTTCAAAGATGAATATTTAATATATGTTTTGCTTGTGACAATAATAGCTTTGCCACCTGAATGGAAGTAAAAATATTATTATTTAGGTGAGTTGGCGTGTAACAATTAATATTTTTGTGCCTTATAATTTTTTGATGTAAAAGTTTTTCACGCGACGTGAGAAAATGTATGTTTTCAGACAAGCCTGATAAAAATATGAACAGGAATCGTTCAATTTTATATTTTATTCTAGATAGCAAAAAAAAAAAAAGTATGACAAGAGGTATATATATATATATACCGTATTGTATTGTATTATTGATGGCATCACATATACATATGCAGGAAGGATGCCTATTTGAAAGTTGCAAATGTTCTAGCATGAAATACGAATTTATTATTTATAATAAAAGTCTTACTTGACAAGTGAAAATTGTATAGAAGAATATTAATGATCGCATAAAATATTTAAAAGTGTTGAATTTTAAATAATTCTTTATTGATTCTGTATTACATTCACTGCACTATGTTCAACTTTAAACTCACTTATATAACATATGCTATTCATATTTTATTATCTACCATATTTTATTCAACTTTATATCGATTCCAAACTTTATATTTTAATTTATTTTATATATTTATTATCACGATTGCTGAATTATTAATAATAAAGATAAATATATATATATATATATATATATATATATATATATATATATATATATATATATATATATATATATATATTCTACATTCAACACTCCTTTTATCAAAAGTACAACGTTGTCATTTATTACAAATTTAAATTGGATACGTATTAATTTGAATGCATTCGAATTATTTGCAAATTCAATGTTATTTATCTATAGAATCCTTTGATCAATATATGCAAAGAGTTTGTATTTTCCAGCTGTAGAAACTGTCTTTTTATTTCCTTGAATGAAGTTTAAATGCAACTATGGATTTATCGAAAAAAATACATATTTCATTTAATTATAAATGTAATGTCTATACAACAACTAAATGTAAGATATGTATTAATTTTAATTTGTCTGATCTCATTGTTTTGCACAATGGCACCAGATGAGATTGAATGATGTAAGCAAAGAAATAAAATGAACACTTTTTATATTAAATTTTAATTACAACATATAACTATATAAGTTGTAATAAATAAACTAACTAATTTCTCCATTTTTCAACATATAACTGAAATTTTGGCTTTTATTGAGGTTTTCTTGTTATAAAAATGTTCAAACCAGAGATAAAAACCAACTCTTTCTAATTTTGAAAATGCTAGGATTAATAGAAACAGTAATTGACACAAAAAAATAAATACGAGTATTTCAGAATACTTTTAAAATAAAAACATTTATATTTATTACTTGTCTCTATAAGTCTTGCCATTTTCGAAATACTCAAAACGTGTATGTTCCCTAAATCGAATATTTCCAATTAAAATTTGTAGGCAGCCTTTTTCTTGTGATCACAATACTTATACATTACGTAACAGAAAGTAAAAAGATAAGAATAAAGTACTGTATCCGAAACGAATGTCAATTGGGATAAGTTTCCAAGGAATTTAAATAAAATTCAACATAAATATAAGTGGATTAAAAAAGTGCAGAGTAAAAAGAAGAGAATGCGCGATGGTGACATAGTGGACGACGACGACACCATAGGGTGGGCCAATCTTCCCAAAATACACGTATACGCAGCACTACAGTCTTTACAAGGGCCGTCGTTCGTTCGGTCGAGGATAAAATGATTAATGGTATCATAACTCTACCTGCAGTTCTCCTCTTATAATACATTCTGTCTGAATTAATTGTTCCACAACATTCATCTCTTGAACGTCACAACACACACACACAATCATTCACGCTATCTCTGTTTCTCTTACTGCGCGCGCACCAATTACGTCATAAATCTGAGTACTCTTCTTCTTCGTCTTCGTCTTCTTCGTCCTCTTCTTCTTCTTCTTCACTATATATTTATGTTGCTCCCTCCCACTCTCTTATTTGTGTATCATCTACTGTGTGGGTATTTATTATTGTAAAACAAAAATAATATAATTGGGATTATTACTTTTTCTGATTTATCGTTTCGTATTAATGTTTTGGGTTCAGTTCTCTTTTCGTTTTTGTCAGTTCGACTTTTACTCTTGTACATACACTGATAAAATTAACAGGTGGGATATATATATATATATATATATATATATATATATATATATATATATATATATATATATATATATATAAATATATATATATATATATATATATATATATATATATATATATATATATATATATATATATATATATATATATATCTAATTTGAATTCATGTATAATTTTAAATAATCGTATTTTTCAGTTTTTTACAATATTTAAATAATCGTATTTTTCAGTTTTTTACAATATTTAAATAAATTGAATTTGACCCCAAAATGATTTACAACGTTTACGAATGAATAGCTTATTGAAAACTGTAATATATTAACAAAAAAAAAAAAAGAATTATTTATATTATAAGCAAAAAGAAATGATGAAAAAAAAAATGACAAAATTTTATATCGGATATAAATATGTTTTAAAAAAACTATTTAATCCTGCAATTTTTCAATATTTCAAAAACGGCCAAGATAGATATACAGACACACACACACACACACACATTAAAATTTTCGATCACAACAATTTTTGATGCATAAAAATATTGAGACATTTCAAACACAAAAGTAAAAATTACTATAATTTAATGAATTGAAATATTGAAGGTTGATTAATTTATTTCATTATTATGTAAGTGCCTTGTAATTATGAGTTATTTTGGTGAAATTCTATTTATTTCAAACCCAATTTTACAAATAGTGGTTAGAATTCGTTAATTAGTACCGCAATATTCAAATATTCGCGCATTATTTATAACAAACACATTTTTCAATCTGGGAAAGTGTTTATATAGAAATATAATATCTTATATTAACGTAAATATATGAAAATTTCACAAATGTGTTAAAACCAATCAATAGGAATAATCAGCTGATTGCTAGTCGAGTGTTTAACCAACTGAACCACGAAACCCACCGGTTAAAATATCTATCATTTGGATATATTAATTAACTGGAAAAGTATGTGAATCACGAAAAGGAGCAACAAATTTATTAGTGTAGATCCCCCACAATCGTAATAACAGTGTATCCTTGTAAATGTGGCTGTGCCCCCCCTGGCCGCACTTCCGGCGCGGTCCTGTTGCTTTGAATACAACAAGCAAAAGGGAAAAAAAGAATCGCGGCTAATAAGCTTTATTTTTATAGTCGAAAATATTTTAGCCGTTATTACGATTAATAATATATAATAAAAAAGCGCAGCTTGTTATTTCGAGTTGGAGTTATGTGGACGCCACCATTACGGATCATAACATATATATACATAATTATATTGTAATACGAAACTTCGACTGCGGCACCGTGCTGTTCCATCCTTGTCACTCACACTCACCACATCACTACGTCTGTACTGTCCCACTGTCTGAGTGCGAGAGAGAGAGAGAGCCTACCAGTCGCTCAAGACACATATTTTCAAAACTTGCATTGAATAATAATTGATGATTTTTTTGGGTATTTGTTTTATTTCTTTATGATATATTTCATTCTTATTCAAAATTCAGTTAAAATAATATTATTATTATTATTAAAATTATTGTTTACCTAACTATTATTCCATATATCATAAACACCCAAATGTATGTTTGTGTAAATGTATGTAACGGTTAACATTTTATTTATATGTATCCATAGTTATTTCATATACAAAACAGTGTCATAATAATCGCCATCAATTATTAAAATTGGAAACAAAACTAAACAATTATTCGACATTGTTTACTTAAAGTGTATGCATTTATTTAATGTTTTGTGTATGTTAGTTCGTAAGATTTACATAACGTTCCGAATAGAAAGCTAGATACATAGAGAGATGAATCTGAGTATTTATATTATTATTTTAATATTCTGTATATGAAATGGGCCCCCGGGTTAACCTAGTTCTATATAATATGTCAACAAATATAATAACTAATAAGATATATTAAAAATAGTCGCATAGTAACTGCCTTAAGGCTACTGTTTACTTATAGCAAACATTGCGTGAGTTATTAAAAGCAATAAGGCAGATTCTGTAATACTATATATAATATAATATATATATAATATAATATATATATAATATAATATATATATATATATATATATATATATATATATATATATATATATATATATATATATATATATATATATATAAATATATATAATATTAAAAAAAAATTCTAACAAAAGTTGTTTGATATAATAATATCTTTATCTTATATGAATTATTATTTCTCTAATTCGTGTCCATTTCGAGATGTGCAAAAATGATACCGAGTAAACAAGCATTTCCGGTTGAAGTATTACTTTCAAAAACGACAAATTTCACAATGTTTAAATTATATATTTATGTTTAATAAAATGCCCAATAAAATATGGTATAATCGCGATATTTTGAAAAGAGTGAACATTTTATTTTGTAGAAATATTTCCAGATTGTAATAAAAATATGTCTCAATCAATAAGAAAAATAAACACAAGTGTATTATTTTTATTTCTTTACCAACAATAATAAACTGCGTCAACATTGGCCGATCCATAAATATATAACGGAATAAAAATATATGGAAAAAAATAAATATAAAAATCTAGTACCTATATACAAACGGCTGTAATAACATATATTTATACTAGCAACGCAAGACAAATAGACGCTTGCTTGGCCCGTCTCGGCCCAGCCCGGCCCGTGCGTCGTCTTCTTGACACTCATGAAGAATGCACGAAAATAAATAAAACTAAACAAATTTATATTTATAATGGTATACAAATAAAAGCCCGGGAAACCAGTTTCGATACACGAAACACTGCGAGAAAACAGTTTTGACTTTCATTTTTAAGAAGTTTCTTTTTATTTTACACTCCAGGGGGGAAATATATTTATAGATAACTTCATATTAAGATTTGGACAAAATAACAACTTTAATAGCTTATCAGAAGATATAAAACATTTTGGTAGAAGTTCAATTCTGGAAATGCGATAAGTGTGTTTGGATAATTAAATAATTTCAAGATAGATATTAACTTTTACAGCTTTTGCTACAATATTTCTTAACGAATCTGCGTACTGAATCCCTTTTTCATCTCTCTCCTTTTCCTTTCTCCCCTTTTCATTATTTTTATCTTTCCCTTTCTCTTTCCTTTTTTATTTTCTCTCTCCCTTACTCTAGATCTATACACGTAATAAAAAATCCAGTATAGACCAGTGTCAATTTGTTAAAATTTAGAAGCAGCTTATTTTATATCTATTAAATGATTGAACTTAGTGAGTGGGTGAAATTTCAATTAGGATTATCGATGTTGAACCGCTGTGTACTTTTAAAGAATTAATAATCCTATATATGTACATATGTATTTAAAATAAATATTGAGAACCGTACAGAGCTGTAACTTAATATGATATTTTTCAATATCCTTTTTTCACACATGCATAGAAGCATATATTTTTTTAATTTGTGAATTTAATATAATAGCGAACAAATACAACGCATTAAAAAAAAATGAAAGCTAGTTTTATTTACATATGTTTCAAAATATCCAGTTTTTCTACATAAAATTCACATTTTTTATTGATAAATATTGAAATTTTAACAGAAAAAGTTGCAAAAAAAATAAATAGCTCACATGTATAAAATACGTATACATTCCAAATATTTTCAAATTAAAAAATATTCCTATTGTTTCGTAAAAATCAGAATAGTATGTGACATATTTTTAGAAATTCTTTTCCTATTTTTTGTGACGGGGGTGACAATATATCTGCTGTGCACTTCATTTTTCTGTTATTTATGGTTTGAAAAAATGCATCCCTATAATACCTGCCGTATATATATATGTATATGTTTTGTCTGGGTGTACGATGTCAATTTTTCTGATTACTTTTACGCATCAATATCTATATCTCTGTCCTTGTTTGACAGCCGTCTATCAGATATAATAATAATAATATCTTTTTTACGCGATGTTTTGTTCGAGATGAAAAAATGGTAGTTGCATTTGTTTCTTTCTTTGATAAATCACATGCACATACGCCGCGCTTGTATATCTCTCTCTCTGATAAACACACATAGTTCTGTGTACGTGTGTCGGTGATTAATTGTGGGCTTGCGGTGCTTTTGAAGTGTATTATATACATTTAATCTTTATGAATATATTTGTTTGGGTAAACACTACGACATCATATAAAGACAACTCACATATTTACTCTGGTTCAAAAACCTCACAAAGAGAATTAAACAATATGAACATTAAATTCCAAAATTGCACTGGGAAAAATATACATTTAATACAACCCCTAACAAAACTATTAATACTTAATACTTTTTTGGCTAGAAATTAGATCCAATATTTTCAATAACCCCTAGTAAAATATGTATCCAAGTTTCATACTATTTTCGTTTCTTGATAATCTCAACATAATATATATATATATATATATATATATATATATATATATATATATATATATATATATATATATATATATATATATATATATATATATATATATATAGGAGCTTAATTTACTCTAATGAACGTTTGGGTACCAAACAAATACAGTTTTAGGCGCCTAACCGGTAAAGAAAAGCAGTCAAGGTGCCATGGCAACGCATCCCAGGCCAAGGGGCATAGAAATGATGATTATATATAGGATATATATATATATATATATATATATATATATATATATATATATATATATATATATATATATATATATATATATATATAAATAATCTTATATGGCAAGTCACATGGCCAGTGACGTGGTCGGGGGGCAGAGCGAGGGGTGGGTCGTCCGCCACCTGGTGGGCTACCACTGCCGCCGCCGCCGGTCCGGAAACTGATTAAATATAAATAAGTAACTACAAATAAAGCGAGGCAGAAAGAGAGAGACAGAGACAGGGTGTGCTCACCCTCTTGTGCTGCTGTAGTCGCCTTCGTATTCCCCCCCCGCACCACCCCCATGTGTATATATATATATATATAGTACGCACAGTGCTGACTGATATATTATTCCATTATTTTTTTATGCGATATCATAAAATATGAACGGGAAATATATTTTTTCGAGAGAGTGCACCTTAAATTATTTATATTGAAATCCATTGTGCACGACCGGAACGGAGCGGAGCGGAACACGCGGGAAGAGGAACTATGATATTTTATTCACCAGCGTTTGAGGTGAAGGCGCCCATCGCGTACACACACACACACAGACACACACGACTCCGCAAGCCCAAGCGGTTTCACCCGCTCAGATGCAATGACTGTCTTTTTAGAACACAACTTATAATGCGCATATTATTCCAAATCGTACAGATATTGAAAGAACAGCCAACTAACCAAACACTAAGCTGATCATAACGTTCAAAGTGAAATTACTTTTTTAATAACACTAATTCATTTGAAAAATATAATATGTTTATAAGAACTGATGATATTTAGGTATTGTGTGCTGTGTCACAACTTTATTATTAGTTTTACAGCTTATTGGTTGGCAGCATTGCGTAGCGCATAACCTCTGTAGCCACATGTTCTTGGATTGTTGATATCTCGTTTAGTTTTCGTGATATTGTTATTTGAGTGCAACGTGTTTAACTGTGACGATTTTTGAATAAGTAAATGAGTAAATATAATTTAAAGTATATATGTTTTATTATTATTATAACGTAACATTTGTATATAACAAGGACAGAGGGCAGGAGAACAGTGGGATTGAGTGAGTAAGAGGGGGCAACTGTCTAGTTTATGATGGGCAATCCAATGTTAGGGCATTCATCTTATAATAAATGTTAATTGCAGCAGCAAAGAAATATATTGTTCTGTAGTGTATGTGTATGGCCTTGGCTCGCCGATATAATCATACGAATTACTATAATACTATAATATATAATATCTGATGTTTCTCCATCTTATTGTAATACGTGTGTGTTTTCTCTATTTACTCTAAAACATTTTCATAATGCATGTGCATTCATCGTGCTATACTTCTTGTATTCTACATCTTTGGAAAATGTTTATTTCTCTGTTCAAAAAACACTGGAGTGGTCTTCACTCGACTTTCTTAACCTTATATTATCTGCTTTCAAAATAATTCTTTATTTTGTTTTAAATTCACCCTACGATTTGCTATGATACCAAATCAACATGTATTGTAACTAGGATATCGAAAATATAAAAAACTTTCTTGTTCTTTCACTGTGTATTTATAATAGTACTTGATTTTATGTTAAACTTTACGGTTGCTACGAAATAAAATCAATATGTTTAGTAACTTTGAAAACGTAAATATAAAATAAGCATTTTCAAAAGCATCTATTTAACCAATGGTACGTTGTACGAAAAAACCTTTTAAATAAAAGTTGTTATAATTTAAATATCTTTAACTTTTACAATAATATTTTTCCTCAAACTAATGCCGTCTTAGAGATATGGAACAGTTTTGGCTCTAGAGAGATTCGATTCAGGAATAACTAAAACATGTATTTCTGTTAGAACCTCGTTTTCGTAAATTTGTATGATTATGCGCTTCAATGTTCTAAGATTTGTATGCGCGAGTGTTTGAGTACTTCTGGTGGATGTAACAAGGCACGAGGATCACATATCTGGCTGTCTTATAAAGAAATAAATATGATTATCGTGCTACACGCGTATTGCATTCATAGTATCTTATAGAATAGTGCACAGGTTCAAAGTATTAACAATGTTCGTTATGTGTTCTATAACCTACCTACCGCATCGATGCAGAAATATGCTATTGCATCCAACGAACGAGACAGATTAGATGATTATATCGTGGCGAAAACATACATAAATAATAACGATTATCATACAATACTAAGCTATATGTACTATATATATTTTAAAAATTCTACAGTATTCTACACTGGACCCTTATTATATATATATATATATTTAAATATATATATATATATATATATATATATATAAATATATATATATATATATATATATATTTCAATATATATATTTCAATATATATATATATATATATATATATATATATATATATATATATATATATATATATATATATATATATATATATATATATATATATATATATATATATATAAACACTCAGATGTATGTGTTTATATGTTTGTTTGTTTATAAGTCAGTTAATATGTGTAGAAAACTCTATTCTTGTAAAAATGCAAGGAGCATTCCCATTTTAAAAGGGGCTATATATATATAGCATAATCATATTAAATTAAATAATTGTACTTACATATGACGCCATATGTCCGAATAGTAAACAATGGTAGTCGACTTACCTAAAACAAAAGAAAAACAAAATTAATAAATGTATAATTTAAAAATTAGGTAAATTTAATACAACAATAAAAATAAATGCTAAATTAAACACGTAAGATATCCATGAGGAAAAGGTGTTTTCATACTTTGGGTAAGCGTAGATAATTCGGCCAGCGTCCTTTATATTTATGCAAAATGTATAAAAATAAGAGCCGTATAGAAGATAATAAGAGAATGAATATTTATATAAATAATTTGGATATTTTCAATTCATTTGGAGGGTAGGTAGGTTGTGGAAAACAATTTCTACACGATTTCCCTAAATACGAATAATATCCATCCATAGAGCGAAAGATGAATTTTCATATTGCACGGCGCTTTATAATTTTATGTAAATACGCGAAGGCCCGTTGCGACCACCTGAGTCCACACTTTTATTATTATTTTATTTTCCATTTTTATTCTTCTATATTTTCATTTTTATCTCTTTTATTTGAAAAGTTTTCAAAGCAATTTACTCTGCCGTGCAATCTTAAAATATTATACAGACAATAAAGAAAAATATAAATTAATTAACACGATTATTCCAACAATCTGAAAAGACGGCGCGCCTCAAATAAAATCCAAATGAAACAACTTTATTCTTCCTTTTAATACTATTCACAACATTTTATGTTAGTTTTGGAATTAACACACACCTCTTTTTACTGGGGAACAGTGGCGTAGACAACTATTTTTCACATGGTCACTGAAGTTGATTTAAAAATATTATAATTTAAATCAGTAAAAATAAAAACACAATAAGCGATTTATTCGGCATATTTCGAATGCCGTCGGATGCTTTTGATGGCGAATATTTTATTTTATTATTAGTATTTAGTAAGGGCTTTACAATGATACTAGTACAAAAAAGCTATAGTATTGGTTCTTGTAGTATTATTAGAATAAAGAAACATAGGTACAGGCGCCAGTGCCTGTAGTTATCATTTAATCTATTTAATAATTATTTTTTATTTATAAAGAAAGCACGTTTTAACAACTGTTGTATAAATGAAGAAAACTTACTTATATGTTTAACAACTGCATTTTAAAGAGATAAACTGATAAAAATACAATAAAGACGATGTAATGAATTGATTACAACAATACTTTGGATTTCAACGTTATTAATTTTAATAATTTTTCTTCTTGCCTCTGAGTTCACAATCTGAGAAAATTGTTATAGGTTTAAATAGCCTTATAATTATTGGATATTATATTTGATTTACGAAGATATTTATTTGATATTTCAGAATTATATTTTAAAGCATTTGAGCTCACAATTTTAAATTAAATATATACAAAATTTCGATAAACCCGGTTCGGTACCTTCAGAACAGATGGGATTACAAACTCAGGTCTTTACACAAGTATAGAAGTTTTAATGAGAACGTGAAATGACTTTCTGTGCATAATTATTTGTTAATTCCCCAAATATTGCAAACACGCCCGAATACTACGAGCTAAAAGTATAATTTGTAAGTGCAATCTGATATAAAAATCGTTTAAATTTTTACAGTGTAGCAATTAACATGGAAAAGATAGCATAATGATTGCAATATGAATAATTTTGATGTAGTTATCGTTTGATCTGTTTGGCTCTTGGGTATATTTATAGATATTAGTATAAGTATTGTAGTAAACCCCCGGAATAAATCAATGTATGCGCACGGCACTGCATTGTGTAGATAATATAAATATATAGGCCTGGTGGTGGTGGTGTAGCATTCACACTGTTCCGTATGTAAATTGGAGGTCTGTCTGTGCAGGTGTCGGCTACAATAAAATATTAATTTTAATTCGGTAGAGGGCTTGGGCTCTGCAGCGGCCATATAACTCGCGATCCAAGGCAGCTAGCTAGCTAGCTCGAGGTATATTAAAATGATAATGTTTCGAAAATATAGAAGACAGACACACACACACACACACATTTGAAAGCCATCTGAAATTGGTAGTAAAAAAAAGTATAAGAGTATAACAGAAATGAAATATAAATAAATATTACGGAGTATTGAAGTGTTGTTTGCGCCACACGTGGCTCTAGCGAGAAATATTTGTACTTACGGACGATTTATGATTTAATCCGAAACCAGCCATGAACTTTTTTCATTTTTATATCTTTTCCGAATGAATTATTTGTAATAAATCTGAAGGTGCATCCAATACCACTATTTTTCCATTTTTATTCTTACGCGATTGTATTTGCTTACGCGCTATTACTTTATTACTCCTATTTTATTTCTTTAATTTTAGATTCAATTTGAAGACATTTTATATTAATTATAAACCTCCCTTTCTCACTGTTCATCTAGTATATTATTTACAACGTAATTTTATTATTGTAGATGTAAAATAAAAATGCAATTTCGTAGTTATTGTATGGTTCTAAATAATTTTAAATAAAGCTAAATATATCAGATATAATTAGATATTTACCGTTGTTAGACAGAGAATGAGATGTAAACAAGCATAGCCTCTTAATAAAAGCGTAAGAATGTTTATATTTATTTGTTAAAAATATTTTGTTGATGATTGCACAATGAATTTTGAGTGAATGCATAATTTATAACATCTGTGAACTTTTAAACTATTTTACGATCAATTTGACACCGTCATAATATAAATTTATTTAGTAAAACAATAAATATAGTTTCTATTTTTCAATTATATGTTTTTATTCCACAATATATTTTTTGTTTCATTTCTTAATTCGTTGTTCGTGTTAATGTAAATTTTTATGATTTTATTATTAGCCGCGAAAGAGATAGATTGCGTTGTTTATTATTGTTATTTATTTTCGGTTGAATTTAATTAATTAAGGCGTACCACTCCTTATTTTCAGTATTAATTCTCGGTGAGTGACTAATATACCTACTAGGTACTCATAAATACACTATTAAAAAGTTTATAACATATACACCGTGTATTAAACATGTTTTATATTGATAATATAATAAGTGTGAATTGTACATACTAAATATCTGTGCGTAAAATGTCTAATTTGTTCATTAGCACCATTGTAAAATGTTCCATAAACACTTTTTTATATGGGCACACATTTTTGCTTTTCTAAAATGTCGTAATAAGCAAATGTTTCAACTAAATTTCCATTGTTGTGTCAGTCAGTCGAAATCTGTGCTCGTAAATGTTATCTTTAATCAAGAAAAAACTGAGTGGCCTTCACTCGACTTTGTACTATACGCTTTATTTTATTTTAAATTCATCTTAAGATTGCTATAAAACAAAATCAGTATAAATTATAACTATAGTAACATAGCCATTTTTAAACGTGATTATTCGGTAAATGGTACGTTTTTGAGAAAAACCTTTCATACGAAAGTTACTAGAAATTTAAATATCTTTAACTTTTATAAGAACCACTTTTCTCTAACTCATGCCGTTACCGAGATATTGTTAAAGATGCAGGAGTAAACTTTTACTTTCGGTTAATTTTTTAATTTCATAATTTTGCTTCCAACAGTTTTGGACTCGATTCAGGAATGATCAAAATGTGTATTTACGTTAAAACTACGAGTCAGTATGATTACAAAACTTGCTTTTAGACTTTGTCTAAGAAAATATAAGGAAGAATAGTGGCTATAAAAAAGTATTCTTAATTTATATATTTATACTATCATCATAAAAAAATGATTGCAAGATTTTAATGGCTATAACTGTTTCGAGGTAATCTGACTACGATTTGACTAATGTCTTATTTATGTTGTGTCTGAGTGTATTGGTCACAATACAATTTTTAAGTATCTTCAAAAATAATTATACTTACAGGAAAATGGCAATATTCAAAATGATTGACATAAAAGACAACTTTTCTCAAAATGTGTGCAACACATTTAAAATTCACAGCTGTCGGAATCAGAAAGCGATATATACATATCTCATATTATAAGTGTTGTGCTGGCCACAACAGATATTTTAATTGATTATAAATTTGATGTAAGGTGAACTGAAGGTATTGTTGTCTACACGTGTGTTTGTTTATGCATAGATATTCATAAATTGGTTTGAATTATTTAATTCGGGAAATTTGTAGTTTTTGTTTTATTTATCACCAATAATATTTGAATAAGAAGTCGGTAAAAATGTAATTTAATATATTTACTCGTTTCAATATATAGGTCGCTTGTAGACAAAGTTATATTTTAGTATTTAATTGAAATGAGTTGTACAAAAACAATATACTTTTATTAAAATTAGTAATTATTATAATTTCTCCGTGTAGATAATTATGTATTTTTATGAAAAACTAATTTATTTAATTATATTTTTCTACAGAAAAATATGCCACATGTTTTTCAATATTAAGTAATTATAGTCAAGAAAACTCTATAGATATATAATATAAAATAAATAAAAATTATTGTACAATCATCATGATAAATGACATATCTACATTTATATAATAAATGCGCGTAAATATTATATACATGCTATGACATTCCCTTCATATTTGTACCACTGCCAACTTCACACATCACACAATTTCACGGTCATGGCTACATTCACACTCATCAAAAACAATTCCTTGTATTTTCATTTTCAAATATAGAAAATTTCATATAATCTAAAACTTTGGCGCCCATACGGCGAGCTCTTGGAATAATGTAAATAATAAATTAATTGAATTGCAAACTATTTATAGACTGAATCTAATAAGATATATCGAACATAATACATGAATTATGTAATTAATTTTCCTTAAATATATATTCTTTAAACAACTACAGCTTTTTTAAATCTTACGAATTCTTATAGATCTATAAACTGGTACAGAATCGCAATAATAATTTGCAATTTTGTTTTAATTAACCAACCTAGAAGCACTAGTGTATTAGGATGGGCAATAGCGTATAAATAGTGATAAACAAGAATAATTGGTGATTTCATTAGGATTTGTAGGAAATTTAGTTTGAAAAGTGTCAACTTAATGAACTTTGCATCATCTTCACGTTTATACCACCATTTCAAACGAGAATGCACTAATGCCTAGTGACATGGCGTCCGGCGCCATTTGCTATTAATAACTAAATAGAAAACATACTCCGAATGTGTCATGAGCTCAACATTTTAAATGCGTATTAACACGGACACATGTTACACGAAGAATTAACCGAAGAAATTGCAACTTGCTTTTCCCCCATGAAAATTTACATAAAACACCAAATACAAAGTACAAATGACCACATATCCTCAATTTGGGGTGTCATGATTACAGACATTTACGGATTGCTATTGGCGGATCTAGCTAGCGTTTGATATGTCTTAATAGAACCTTTCTCAATGTTTATGATGTTTTACGTCAGCATTGTGACGCGAAAAAGGCCAGAATGTCCATCTCGAATTAAGTGAGATTGCATGTTATTCCCTTATTATGGAAATAATATCAATCAACTATCAAATTCTTATACCAAAAAATGGGTTGTGGCCAACGCGGGACGTTCTTATACGTAGTTTTCATTGTATATATATATATATATTTGATAAGAAAATGTTTTAGCTGTTTTGTACTTGGTACTAAAATGTGTATAATGAATAGATTTGTGTAAATGCGAGTGCAATAAAGTACGAAGATGTAAAAGGAAGATGATTCCATTGATGACAATTGCCAGTGTGTTTACATGCATGTCAATTGTTTCTTAAACGAGTGGTAGCCGAGAAGAGAGGAGGATTGACGAGGCAAAAGACAGAGAGGCGACGAAACAATTGGCGAGGTCACCACTAGCAGGATGACAGTTGTTGTTTAATTACGTGGCCGCTAGATGGACAGTTCGCGTCTTCCTCTCGCATATTATTATACAAACATCTTCCTGACACACACACACACACACACACACACATATAATATATTTTGATATCATCATCATAGCAGTCGGTCATACTAGATGGGATATATTTCCTGTTTCACGAATTGATCAAATAGATATGTTTATTATGTGGCTATCTCAGTCTAACCATCCATCCACCAAGTATCTCTGTTCGGTTGCGTTGAGTATTCTGTGCGCTTGTTTCCTCGTTGAGTGCGCGCCTCGTGGGAGGTCCGCAACAAATTATTATCAATAGTATAGTAGACAGAACAGATGGAATAGAAAAAATATATATATATCTGTTAATATATATGCTGTGTGTGGTTGTTTTTTGTTTCTCAAACAAACATTTTTTACTGAGAAATAAATTCGAGTTACGTTTTAATACGGAGATAGATGATACTTAGGCAAACATTGTACGAGATTAAATTTAGAATATATATATTGAATTTAAGCCAATCACATTTAAGATTTATTATTATTAAGTTAGACTCATCGGGAGAGATTTGGAGTTATGAACATAACGCATTATATTCAGGCCATCTTCAAAAGTTTAATGGAGTCACAATTGGTTTATATTAGAATATTTATTATTATTGCTAAGGTAAACCAATTTATCATTCGAAGAACGAGGCGAAATTAAAAAATACTGTTCATTATAGGACGTGTTCAGGAACTCAGATGTATCGCAATCCTGACAATGAATTAGGTTAATATCATTTAAGCTGACTTAAGTTCTTGCAGAAAATTAACTTTTTCGATTCAAATTAAAACGTGTGTAACCTTCAGAAGGTCGAAAATATTCATGATTAAGCTTTGTTTTCAAAATAGGGTTTCTTCCGAATTATACACTAATTATAAACTTGAGGTCCATATTTCTCACGATTAAAATACATTATATATAGTACTACAATCCAAGATATTAAAAATGATTAAAAATGTTATATATATTTTTCATAAAATATTCGAACACAACCCGCTGCCCCCCAGGGCGCGCAATCATGAATGTAATCCACCAACTGTTGCCTTTCCAAAGTGTGAACCATATATATATATATATATATATATATATATATTTACTATATGTACTGTTGTTCGTATAGTATAATATAGTGTAGTATGTAACGCGCGGAACAAATGTTGATGTTATTTTCGGGAGTGTATTATATAAATTGTGTTGACAGTGCAACTACACACTACATTGCATGGGAGGCCGGAATATTGAGGCGGGTCGAAACCATCAAATCCGGACCATACAACCTATTAAACGCGCACACGGAACCACTCCGCCGCATTACACTGGCCATCAATTAATTAATAATATAAAAGATATATCTCTCAAATAGAATTCAGATTATTTTAAACAATTTTAAATACGTGAAAAAATAAGAAGATTCATTAGAACATTTATAACCACGATAAGATTATATCAAATTATTATAAGCCTACGTATAAGAGGAACTAAAGGCATTGGTGTTTTCCCCTATGGTTGTTTATTTGAATTATATAATATATTGTAATTTTTACAATAAGAAAAGAAGGAAAGAAAAAACTAAAGAGAATAACTGACTTCCTAAGCGGTAGTTTAGTGAAAGTGTTAGTTAAATCGCGTGCCGCTTGTCTGGTATAAGCGCCACTCGTCAGTAAATCACTTTTTATATGAGGCGAAGCCCTAGGGCTCCGCTGGATGCCACACGCGTCCACTTGTAGTCGTCAATTGACCATTTTCGGCTGTCACTTTTTATTTATAAATAGAAACATGTTTTTTCACATTGATAACATCAGCTAACTTTATAGGAACTTTATAGGAATTAAAGAATATTTCATTACTGATTTAGAGAATTATTGATTTACTAGTATCTAGCCTGTACTAAAATGGGACTGCCTTTATGGTATTTATAATTACAAAATTTAACAGTTAGTATGGCTAAAAAATGGATTTCCTTGTAATTAATATAATTAAGAAATATTCGTTGAAGCAATTTTTAGCACTAGTCAATCAGTGTTACAAAGTCAGAAATTTTAATTATTCTACAGTATATATTGTTTTCATTTAAATTTCATAATATTAATTAATGGTAAACAACAGATTGGTAATTTTAAAAATGCAGGTTTTTTTATTCTAAGTTTAATTAGATAAATTATGGTCTAAATGCATGTTTTTATTAAGTTTTTTAAAATATTCACATGATTCTTATGTAAAAATTAATTAAAATTGATTGCCATTTTGTTCGTTAATTACTTTTAGATTTTTTCCAAATTTATCTTCATCACGCTATATTTTTTTGCAATATTTATAACTATTCACTATAATTAAAATAATACAAAACACTTCATTTAAAATAAATTGCAATTAAAATCGCCGTGTTTTAATCTCGCTTTTAATCTTTGAACGTAAATATTTCAGAAATTCACCATTTCTAATATGTTGACGAGAGTTTTCATTAATTTCAAAAAAGAACGTAACAAATGACACATAAGTCACACATGACCAAATTATTTTGTCGAAATCCGAGTTTGAACACATTTCAAATCTTATAGATAATCGTTTTAAAAAAAAGTATTATGACTCCAGTATGGTCAAGATATGTACGTGTTTTGGTTCTGATATTTATTATAATATTTAATTCCCTGCGCAAGAAGATAAGAATTATTTATATAAATTATAATAAATAATATTCATATCAATTCGTAGAACTATGAAATGATAATAATAATGTGATGTGTAATTTAATATATATTTAAATAAAAATGCGATGATTATAATAATAAAAGTGTGAATTTATCGCCAAGGTGCGTCACATAATTATTAATTATATATAATTTGAGCACGGTAATTAACATAGGTGAACAACGCATTAGACGTTGTTAGATTACCACGATAACATTTATCCCAACATACTACATGTTTATACACCGCATAGAAATTATAATAGAAACAGAGAATTTAATATATTTTAATACTGAGAGCCGTCAACGCCGTAATTAACGTTTAATCGAAATAAACTGACCGTTACCGAAACGTTACCACGTCCGTGTTAGTCTTTTGTTTATAGTTTATGATCAGTACTTCACAGACAATGTTACAAACAAATTTTAAAACTAAGATAATTTTAAAATCTATCAAAATAACATTTCTGTAATTTTTGTTTTAATTTAGTTTGATTTGTTAAAATTGTAATATTTTGCGGGTTGAACTAGGGTTAAATTGGGCGTCTCTGATTGGTTCGTATATTTAGCGGGGTTCTTAATCGCGCTGCCTGTCTGTTATGATAGGCCCCATCGAATAATATTAAGCAAATATGAAGTGAAAATTGAATAAGCCATTACAAATAACAGTACAATCATCATATAAAATAAACAATAGTGCGGCAACGATTAACAAAATCTTGTTCGAGAAAATGTAGTGAAATATGAAAACGTGGGATCTAGCAAGTAGAGCAAATTTCTTGTTTTTCGAAATAAAACTACTAGGTACATCGCATCGGCTGGTAGTAGTGGCATGTCGTTGTTTTATTTGGAAACAAAACTAAAACGTTTGTAGCGTACGTACGGTGCTCGGTTGCTTGCCGACTTTATACGTTCCGCGCGCGCGTTTCGAGGTTTTTGAGGTTAGATTGGTTCGCGCCTGTGGCGCCGCGCGTTGTAAAACAGCGAAAGTTATCATCGTTCAACCAACACACATTCTCTCTCTTACTCCCTGCTGCTGGACGATCTCTCTATATGTGCTTCTATACGCTTTGATTCAACTACTGAATGTTTATTTCTAGCACTTTATTTTCTACTCCTTTTTCACTATTTCTAGACTGTTTTTTAGGTTTCTATTCATTGAATGCTCTTTTTAAAGGATTAAACACTAAATAATTATTCTATAGATGAACGCAATGTGTTGCAACTTGCAAAACTATTAAATATTTATTTCGTTCAGTATATTTATTTGTGCCCGAAGCGATTTAAACCAAATGTGCTACACATATCTTTAGTATCTTATTTGTATCATCTCATAGTATTAATCGTATTGTCTTAGTACTTTCGGAGTTATAAGGACCCAAAATTTGGAACCCTAATTAATACAGCCCTTAGCTTTCTTTTATAAATATTCTTATATACTACAGAAAATTCTAAGACATTTTATATCCACAAAATCTCGTCCTATTGTGAACCCAAACGCTATAAAAAAAAATTAAAGTAATAATACGCATATGGCAAGCCCTTATATTAATTTTTCTTATCTGAAATCTTCATACTACAAAAGATACGAATTATTTACGTTTCGCGCCTTATAGGCCTATGACGGTACTATGCCTATAGGCCTATTTGGAGTTGCTTTTATAAGTAGATGCAGCAACGCTGTTAGTTGTCAGAAAAAATGTTATCCCACCTATTTTAGTCTTATGTTCTTTATAATATGCATGTGGCCTATTAATTAATTATTTTTCGAAAGGTTAGTGTTACAAGTGTACATTATTATTAAACATGAGTGATATTAGTTATGTGAAAGCACAATGAGACAATTTGCCAAAACCGTACGTATTTCAAAATTGTTTTTGCATTAGATGCAACACTGTTACTATAAGTGGAGGGGTTCTAAAATTTGAAATTCTAGTTATAAATGTCAATATTGAATAACTATTGAGGTTGAGCGTTATTTAGTAATTAAATTAAGATGTATAGGTCATTTTCTTCAAAGTAAAAGCTTGCCAAATGGCTATTATAAATATTGTTGCAAATAAATGTATATTGTAATTTCATAGTAGCCGTGAATGATTTGCGAATGCAGTGTATTTATGTAGTAGACAAAAGCCCGTATCACATAATGAATAAACGTTGGGCCATTTTCTTTTTACAACTCATAAAAGCCAAACGCAATATTCCACATTGGGAAAGGGGATTGATGCCCACTAAAAGTATCGTTTCACTCACTCGTGCAATGTCATTTTATTCACCATCACACTATCGAAAAACATTGTATCCATCCATCTATATATACTATCTCCAGTATATATGTGATGGGGGCGCGTTGTTTTAACAATAATAATAATAATAGTCAGTTATACGGTGCATACATTGTCTTCATATTATGTGCCACAATCATATATTATCTCGCGCAGGTTTAGTGTCCATTGGGTGCAGTGGGGTGGTGTACACCCCAACCAAACGATCGCTAAGCTTTTGTTACCGCGCGCGCAGACACAAGTATGTTACATTAATATTCGCTACGTGCAATATAAAGTTAGTTGCTTGCTTGAATGCATTAAAGCGTTTAATATACGTTCATATAAAATAAATTGTTGTCAGACAGACTCTTCTACTACACTGTTGATGCTACATCAACACTATCCATCCAGTGTTTCTAGCAGCGAATCACTGCAGAATACCACCACACTATAGCTATTCTAGTCAAATACAGAATATCTATATTGTAAATACATTTTTATTTTCTTTTACGAATGTGTGTGTATATATAAGCAAGCATAGGTAACAGGCACCTTTGCCTTTGGCTCACCATTATTTCCAAAAAATCAACTTATCGCAAATATATGTTAAAATCAGAAATTACTCTATTCTTGATAAGAAAGTAAAAATCAATCGTTGGCAAACAAGCTTTTACTTTTAATAAAAATGGCAGTAATTCATTTTATTATATTGCTGGATAGAGGAACAGAGAGAGAGAGACAGTGTGTGTGTGTATGTGTTCAGAAAAAGAGATGGATGTATGATTGGTTAGTGTTGTTTATGCTGTCAAGTTTATTCTATATTTATTTCGTATATCATTGAATAAATATTAATATTTATATTGCTTTTGTCCAAGGAGATACGAATGTACATAAATTGATTATATTAAAATATAAATATAAGCATTGCCTACACATGTACAAACATATTATACTGTACATATGTTACTGTATGTGTTACTACGGTACGGCCTAAAGATCTCTGGCTATGGCTTCGACCGACCGACCGACCGACAGGCTCAAGTTTAACTTTATGTATTTTGTAAGCGACTGTAACATACAGCAAGATAAATTAAGAAAATTACTTTCTGTTTGATACTACAGCAGTTCTCAACCATTCTCTCTACTCGGCATATATTCATTGATCCGGTACATACTTGTCCGATGGAATTATATCATAAAATAGGCTCAAACATTATTAAACATATATTAAATATGTCACAACGAATATTTAATCTACAGATTTAAACATTTATATAAGTTCCCTTTAGCTAAAGTAATTTTAAAATAAAGATTCGGTACAACGCATCGATGCGTGCAGCTCGCCTTATAAGTAATGCGATGCGAGCAACGGTTTCTAATTATTATGCCCTTTGAAAAAATGTTATAGATATTAAAATTAAAAATTAACAATATGAAGAAATCTTCTAGATTTAAAATATCTTAGAATTATTAATAGAATTTTTGGGTGTTTAAATAATTTTTATAAGGGCAGTATTAAAGGAGGCTCCTTATTCCTTATTCCAATTAAGTTAAAATCGCAAAATCTGTAAATTACATAATATTTAATAAAATTTTATATCGTTCGTAATTTTAACTTGGGTAAAGGATTGTTCACAGCGAAAGAATTAGTGATTAGCTTAGAAATTATAAGTAATAATTCCAGTTTGTTGTATGACATACAAAGTTAACGTTCACAGCAACAAAATGTATCAAACATTGTGTTAATTTGGTTTCTTGAAATCTTAGCATTGCTCCCCATAACACAAACTAGATTATTATTTGTAATTCTCTAATCTTAATTACTATTTGGTTCGCTCTAAACACGCCTAAAGTCTAGTGTTCGTCTTTCGAGTATAGATGCATTCACAGTGAGCCAATTAGTAATTACGATTAGAAATAATAATCCAGTTAGTTTTACGACAAACAATGTTAACAAAATTAAAACTTTATTTATACATTTTATTAGTATAAACGTCAACATATTGTTTGTTTGTAAAATAAACTGGATAATAATTGTAAATTCTATTCTTAATTACTAATTGGTTCGTGAATGAACCTTATCAGTGTATGTAAAACACGACAATTAGTTGAATATAGTAAAAAAAGACATGGGACATGGAATATAAATAACTGAAATTATATTTATATAGATAAAAATAAAGAAATAAAAGGCGCCGGACACTTGTCTTGTGCAACTAACGATAGAGATAATGATAGATTTTCACAATACGTATTATTTCCAGGTTGTTGTTTGTTTCCAAGTAAATAGTAGTGAAACCTGCCGTTGCCGCGCAGCGCAGTGTAAAACAGACGTACGACTACTTACTTACCGCATAAATAATGAAACTAAAGTTACTTTTATAATAGCATATTTTATACAAAAATCTTACTTTGTAATTACAATATCACAATTATGCTTTACTTATAGTACCAACTTTCTGAACTAATAATTCCATATGTTTACCGATAATAATAAAAAATATATTCTCTATAATATACACACTGCAATATATATTCTCTGTCGTTTAATTCTACGTTTGCGTTACGTTTTAATTAAACTTTGTTTATATTTAATCCGATAAATCGATAATTTGCTTATTATATACTATTCGTATTATCACTGTGCGACAGATGTTCAAATAAATTACCATTGATGCTAGCACCAACGCCTACAGTACGTCATATATATCTTTCTTATAAAATACTCGTATGTATCATAAAAAAAATCGATCTAGATTTCGTAATGGAAATATACGTTTAGAGGGTCCCTAAATTAATTTTGACTATTTACATGTCTGTATGTGTGTGAACACTATACATATAAATGTATGTATTTAATTTAAGATTAGTAAATCTCTAAAAAGAAAATCCTATTTTTTAGAAAAATATTTCATTCATATGTCGAAAATGGTATGAGTTACAAAAAAGTGATTCGTATAAAAGTTGAAGATATTAAAATTTCTATCAATTTTTGTTTAAAAAGTATTTTAGAAAAATGCACTATTTACTGAAAAATCGTCATTGAATATAATGATGTTACATTTACCACACATATTTATATTGTTTCATGACAATAGTAGCATTTAATACAAAACAAAATAAAGCCAAATTATTTTATGTAGAAAGTCAGTTTTAATAATATATTTTTCTTTATTGTAAAAACAAATTGTCGACACAAATTTCTTGGTACCTAAGTATGTACAAAGTCAATAAATATCGATGCCATTATTAGAAAAGTTTCCTCAAAATTGTTGTAAAAACATAAAATGCAATAAATGTTAATGATATCAACAAAGTTAATTATATTGTTGTAAACATACGGAATAAAAAGAAAATTATATGTTTTCGAACTCGCAAATGTATTGATATATACTAATTCTTCTTAATAAAAATGAAGGAGTGCCCTTCACTTGACTTTCTTGTCCTAACTGCATTTATTATAATATTTTATTTTGTTTTAAATTCACCCTTACGATTCCTGTGAAACGTAAACATAAAGTAACTATTTGCAAATGCGATTTTTCAGTTAATTATTTTTAAGCAAATGTAGCTAGAAACTGTTCCCGAAATATTGAAAATAGTAAAAATCTCTACTTCACGCAAGAAAGCAATAATGTAAATGTTTGTTCGATAGCGTTAGAGGCACACTGGACGTAAGACATATTAAAATATTAACGTAAAAGTAATACGTAACAAACATTCATAATATCTGTCTATAGTATAATTTTGTACGCTGTGTGACATGCAGTCATTTAGTCCATAAATTTTTGATACAATTTCCTGCGATCTAAACAAAAAAATATGTAATTATTATGTTCGTTAATAATATGTTTGCAGTATATACATATATATATATATAGTGCACTACATATACTATAGTTATTGTATATCCGTCTATATTAAAGTACATACATCCAGACATATACAGGGTGTATTCATTTTAACGTTAGTGATATGTCTGTGCTCACTGAATATACATAATAAATTATTTGCTCATTTCTCGAAACTATCTTGTTCCACCTTATACAACTATATATAATTCGCATTAAATGAATCGTTGTGCACACATCACTGCATCCAGCTTGCAGTAAAAAATTAGCCTATTAAAAATATTTATAAATGTATAAAAGGAACATTTACTGAAGACCTTCTATTTTTGAAAAGAATATTCAAAGCGGAATTGCATCTTTGCTGTATGAATTTTTGTTCTATCACCAATATCACTGTAACGGTTACACTTACGGCAAATATAGTTATGTTCATAATGAAAGATATTAATATTTCGCACAACTTTTGTTTGAAAAATTTCTTCAAAAAATGTACCAGTTACGAGAAAACTCTACGAAAAATTATAAATATCTATCTAGTGAAAATTACGTAAAAGACAGTGTAGGCCACCCAGATGTCTTTTCTTTAATTATATGAAAAAATATTTCAAATAATTATATATCCATAATGACTTTTTAGATTGTGAACCCAAACGCCAGGAAAAAAAGATTAAAAATAATAATTACGAAATTTAAATTATTGTAGGAATCAATAACAATGTCATTATTATCTTTCACCATTTTATCTCTTCAGAATGCAGTGGTTATAAATAAGTTTTCTTCATTTAAACATTAGTGGTTAAAAAAATCACTTAATAGATAACATGGCGAGCTAAAGGCATTGTTGCCTGTATCTATGCTTATTAATATTTTAATAATTCATTTCTATGAACTTTGTTTAAAGTTTAATATTTTTATCTTGAATAGATTTGGCTTTATAATGTTAACAAACAGAGACACAAATTCGGAAATAGTTAGTATCAAATCGGGGAAGCTCAACACGTGAAAAACTCGAGTTCTAAATATTTCTTGGTTACAATACTTCCTGTTCTACTTCACCCAAGAAAGTAATAAATATTAATAAATACATTTTTCTTTTCTTATGGAATAAATAAGAATAAAAAAATAATAGATATCAATAAACATTAAGCAAATAAACTGCTAACATAAAAACGTAATATTTGTATTGTAATTAATCTAAATACATTAGAGGTTATTTATGGATGTATGAGTATCGCATACATAGCAATCATAATAATATGAAACATATATAATAAAATAAGTTCAAGTCGCCATAATAATAACGTGATCGCATACATTTGTTTTATAATTTAAACATGGCGTCCGTCGTACACTATTAAAGCGATTGACACGAAAACGAATATTAATGACAAATGAAAACTAATTATTATTGAACGTTTGTCGTTTCTTAATTATCAATTTAGCTGCACGCACATTTTACCCACTATATAATACCTAATGTTTTCTTTAAGACGACTATGAATTCAATAAATCGTATTTTATACACAATGAATCCATTTACAAATTAAATTGATTTTATTTAGTTTTATTCAAAAACTACATTGTGAACACTTATTGCCCATTTCATAAAAGGTTTAATTTTTGCCATAATGTACTACAAACTGAATGCATTATATTATTTAAAGTAAAATTCGACAACCTTCTTTCCATTACTCTGCCACACCCAATTTGTATGTATGGATATTTATTAAGAAATCGTTTTTCATAATGTACAAAATAAATATATATTTTTTATTATTCCAGTGAATGTAGTAGGTATTTGTTCTCTTGAGTAATTTGTGACAGTTTGATTGTAGATTGATTTTCTTTATCATGACAGCCGCATGGTGCTGGCGTAACCTCACTCACTCACTCACCCACAGTGTGTCTCAATCAATTCACATATATATATATTTTCATATTTTTATTCGCAGCGATGACGAATTGTCTGCCGCGTATTTTTATTACCAAGAAAACTAATTTTTAATTGTAATTAACAATGAAATATGGCCGAAATTAATTCGCAAACAGAACACCGAAATTAATAAAACTCTGTGAAATAATGGGGCTATACAACGCTAGACTGAAAATCTGTATTTGCCACTAACTACACGTTGTCGACTCGATTTACACAATTAAATATGCACATATATATCTTCTTACATGATAAATGTGGTTTACTTTTACTTCGGCACAAATACACTATTATAATTTTCATTTATTTCATTTTAAACTACAACATTCAATGTATATTTGCTTTTAACAATTCGCCATAGCAAAAGTATGCATCATTTCAAATGTATTATTTTGCAAATGTAGACGCCAAGTGACTTGGTTTGTTATTCCGTGTGAGGCATCATCATGTAGTATGTATTTCTTGTGTGCTGGATGGATGGAAGTGGAAGTGCGGGTGTCTGGTATAGAGGACAGGTGGTGATCGTTGATGCGAAACCACACTGGGATCGATTCTCGAACTGGCCGCGGGGTGTGCTGGGGGGATCTTGATGTCAAGGGGTGTTTGTGTGTGTGTGTGTGTGTATGTGCGCACCCTTCTCAAACAGCAGCGCCAGGACCGGAATAACAGCGACAAATTGCAGTTATCCGGCGTGCCAAACTAACCAGATCTAATGCACACCAGCACCAAGACTTATTTTAATTTCATTCGTTGGTGCCAACCCTTGACTTCCCTGCTCGATCACATATTAACCCAATCTTACACAATTATATTTATCTGCTAGCGAACTTTTACACCACTAAACTTAACCTTATACCATTATACTTATTTCGGTTAGAAATTTATTCCTATTTTCAAACTACCTCCTGCCTAAGCTTAGTACTAGATTTGCACAAATTCGTTAGTACCAACATTTTTATTTCATAGATAGTCGCATTCTAATTACGCAATAATATAATTAAATAATTGAAAGTATATTGCGAAGATATTTACGCCAGAAGTGACAAAAACCTTAATATATTTGTGTAAATTACAACTAATTCTCTATCAGGTATCAACAATTAGAATGTTATTAATGCATTTATCGTTCATTTTACTATATTTTAAGATATAAATTTGTCGAATTATCACAACAAAAACTTGCGATACACAGATTTTAAATCTATTAGAAGCAAAATAAAGAATAAGTCATTATTATTTATTTACGCTCAACCTCCCATTGTGAAACTATCAATATATGCGAATTACGTTGGCAGAACTGTTTGACGTTGCAAATAAAAACAAGATTCGGTATGGACAACGCACCGATGCGTAGAGCTCGCCTTTTAGGTAACATATGCGATGCGAGCAGCGGCTATAAATTATAATTTTGAAAAAATGTTATGGATAATAAGTCTTACAATTTTTTATAGATTACTATGATTAAAAAAAAAATTAGTGCATATTTAAAAATTCCAAATTATAATATTTAATAATTTTTTTATTTTCGGGTTTTAGGTTAACAATATGAAGAACTATTGCAGACATAAAATATCTTAGAATTTTTAATAAAATGTTTGGGTAAGAGGGGGCTCCAAATTTTGGGGCCCTATAACTGGAGAAGTATAGGGACGATTGGATTTAAACTGTGAGCGGATACAAATGGGATGCCAAATAATATGTGTACCAAATTTGGTGTGAATCGCTCCGGTACCTTCAGAGGAGTAGAGGGTACCTATATGGTCTTACGAGCGACGATGTATATATAATATATATATTTGTAGAATCAGGGCGACGAGACAAACATTTTTTGTTAAGGAAATAGTTGTTTTGAATCCAACTAATTGTCTGTAAATGCAACCAATTTTGAGATACAAAAAAATGGGAAGAGTTAAGGAGTGTCCACAGCGAAATAATTAGTAGTTAAGTTTAGAAATTATAAGTAATAATTCAAGTTTGTTGTATGATAAACAAAATTTATCATACGTTGTGTTAATGTTGTTTTTTCGAACTAGATTAATGTTTGTAATTTTCTAAGCTTAATTACTAATTGTTTCGATGTGATACGCCTTAAGGATTGTTCACAGCTAAAGAATTAGTAAATAAGCTTAGAAATTGTAAGTAATAATTCCAGTTTGTTGTATGACATACAAGGTTAACGTTCACAGCAACAAAATTTATCATACATTGTGTTGCTTGGAATGTTAACATTGCTTGTCATAATACAAACTAGATTATTATTATTGTAATTTTCTAAGTTTAATTACTAAATAATTCGCTGTGAACAATCCTTTAAAGGCCTTCTTCCAATTAGGCGATTGTGTCCAAATTGTTCGCAAATATATCTTAGGCTTAAATAGGATATTTCGTAGTTCTGCGCTTAGTAGTTTTTATGAAACATAGAGATATTTGAGGAAATACGTGAAATGGTAGTGAGTGAATGGAGCAGGAAGTCAGCTGTGGCGAGTGCACCCCTGCAGAGCCACCCTATCAGCCGACGGACGGACGAACGGACGGACGATGAAAACTCAACTCCGAAGCAAACCCAAACAAGAAGAGCAACAGAGACAGCGTAACAGCAGCAGCAGCGGCAGCAGTCTGTTTTTCTATTCCTTTTTAGCGGCCTAATGTGCGCACAACAATTGGGCCGACAAAGACAGACAGACATCGTCGTCAATCGACAAAGTTTCAAGAATGAAACCGAAACGAGAGCACATGTGTGTGTGTGCGTGCGCCAGACGGAGATGGAGAGATAAACATTCCGAATTCCTCTGGTTTAGTACTGGCGGTTTAACACGTCGTTATCCGAGGATCTGTAAGCGCGCCGCACGTGGGGCGCGCACACATGGCGACCACACGCGCACACCAGCACGGGCTTCACTCGCTCGTTCGCTCGCTCGCCTCTGTGAATTTGTCACCCACTAATATACATTGGCTTCGCACCGACCCAACCGACCGACCGACGGACGGGACTTTGCTATTTTTTTTCTCTTTGCACAGTCTATGTTTTGGTCGTTTCTCATCCGTGTGTGCCCGAGGTTAAGGGTGAAGTGAGGTGAGGGTTAACACTGGACACCACACCACGGTCAATGTTTTCTGAATTGCCCGATTTAAAGCGATCGTGACGTCACGGGACAAGCTACTTTTTTACGTATTTATACGACGATACATATATATGCACATATGCGATTCTTAGAGTCATCCTTTTTGAAGCAAAGAAATCTGCGGTGCCCTACACGCTCAATATGTATATAGATACTTTAATTCCAGCTATATATAATCCCTATCAACACAAGCTTAGGTACAACGCACCTATGCTGGACGCATATGAGTAATATATGCGATGCGAACACCAGTTTTTAAATTATTATAGCCTTTTGGGTAACAATTTGAAAATACGTTATAGATATATTTTGGAGAATACTTTTAATTTTAAAATTCAATATTATATTTAATATTTTTTTACAGCGTCTGGGTTAACAATATGAAAAAATCTTGTAAATATAAAATATCTTAGAATTTATAGTAGAATTTTTGAGTGTTTTAATTACTTTTATACGGGCAGTATTAAGGGGGGATCCACATTTTGGGGCCCTATAACTCGAAAAGTATACGGGCGATTGGATTTAAACTGCGATAGGATTCAAATGGGATGCCAAAAAATATATGTACCAAATTTGGTGTAAATCGTATCGGTACCTTCGGAAGAGTAGAAAGCACAAATTTGGTCTTACGAGCGAGCGACAACTAACATCCAAGTATATAAGTTATAAATATTTTTGGATTCAGAGCGATGAGACAAACACTATTTATTAATGAATTGTTTTGATCCGAGAATGCTACAGACGCACGACTTTGCCCAAGATAGTAAGAATTAGTTTTTCGTATTCAACTATATAATTCTTAAAACAACGAAATAAAAATATGTATGTATGTATGTATGGTTGTAGATATATCATTTCGCTGTTGCTCTGAGGTAATAATTTAAAATTTATTAATTCTGAAAAAAATGCTCCCCCAAAAAGCCATAAATAAAATTATGCACTGCAATAACTCAGCGCAACGCACTTTAGGCAAGAGGTATAAACATAAGTCATAATATTTTTTTACAAAAACTATTTTTATATTTATAAGTTGCACTCTCACATGAAGAATGGCATGTTTTTATCTTTTGAATATATACATATATATATATATATATAAGTTGTTGTATTATTTTCATTTATTTTTTCTTATTTGAATTTTATTTTCGTTAATGGAAAACATTTTTATTCGTTTTATTTTTATTTCGCTTCGAAATGGAATGATGCATTTTTAGACTGGAGCACCACGACGACGACTGCGATCCATTTTTAAAGGTCATTGTATTCGCTATACCCGTCTCTGTCGCACTTATGGATTTATTATTTTCATTCTGACGCGAAGAAACGATATAAAAACGAGTAATATCAAACTGCAAAGTTTAATAAAGTTTTCAACTTTTCCGCGCTTGCAAAAAAATAAAATGAAATAAATAAAAATAAACGGAAAAAACGATTTTGCCAGAGCTTAATTCGTTCGTTATTCTATTCTAAAGCGAAAATATCGCGGACACTTTTACACTATAGCCCAAGTTATTATAAATTTGATATATTAACAAAATAATTAAAAATTGTCACTTCATCATCAATGTTTATACAAATTGACAGGAACTGACTTGAAACTTAATAATCCTAGTTAGTTACGATGTATTTAGTTGGCACTGGACTTTCTTTCATATATCATCAAAGAAAATATATGTGGAATATTTATATTATTTTATTACAAAAATAAAATAAAAGGATAACCCGTCGAAACCCTCAAAATATTATCTTAAATTTTTACTTTCTACTACTACAATTATCATGAAACAATTTATTAATTTAAAAAGCGATTTTCCAGTAAATGGTAAGCTTTTTGAGGAAATTTTTCAAACAAAACTTGTAAGGAATTTTAATATCTACAACTTTTATTCAAATAGTTTTATCTCTAATTCGTACCGAATTCGAGTTAGGAAACCTTAACTATCGGTTTACATTTTGCTATCAAAAATATAAAGTTAGAGTTTCCGGCCTACAATAATAATTTAACGATTCATAATTGACAGAATTTGCTGTTGAGGGTTTACAGACACACTTCATCTCGAAAATAGTCAATAACGATTCAAAACAAAACTAAAAACATTTATTTCCATTAAAATAAGATAAAACCAGCCTAAGAAATGTATTTATATTTACTTTCTCAATAATGTGTGTGTGTGTGTGTGTTTATGGATGCTCTCAGGCAATATATAAAAATATAATAATTTCAATTCCTCTTACTTATAAAAATGATATTTCAAACGAAAATGTAGTTTACTCGTTTAATTATTTGAATATTTCGAAAACGACACGAGTTAGAGAAAAATAAATGTAATAAAAGTTAAAGATATTAATATTTCCTACAACTTTCGTTAAAAAAGTATTTTCGAAAAATGTACCATTTACTAAAAGATCGCTTTTTGATTTCAAACGAAAATGTAGTTTACTCGTTTTATTATTTGAATATCTCGAAAACGACACGAGTTAGAGAAAATTGAATCTTATAAATGTTAAAGATATTAATATTTCCTACCACTTTTGTTAATAATTTTTTTTCGAAAAATGTACCAATTACTAAAAAATCTCCTTTGAAAATAGCTATTTTAAATATACGTTTTTCTAGTTACCACTTATATTGTTATTGTTTCATGGTAATAGTAGAATACATTTAAAACACAATAAAGCTATATTAAATACATATAAAAGTTGAGTGAAGGCCACTCCAAATCTGTCCATGTAAACCTCCCCGAGCCAGTATTTTTAGTTGATATATTGAGTAATTTCCTTTCCAACCCAAACTCTAAAAATAGCCGCCCCGCCCCCCGCCCCCGACCCTCTTAAAACTTCGTAAATCTCGCTAATCACCTATTTGTTGTGTCGAACGACAGGTAGGTAAAAATTCACAAAAGAAATAACAAAAAACAGTGTATAACTCGTGTTAAAGCCGAACAACACGAAAGCAAGCACAAAAAATCACAACGTTAAAGACCGACCGAAAACAATCAAAAGCTAAATCCATTGACACAGACACGAAAAACAAAAAAAAAAACTGCCAATGTAAAAAAAAAAAAAAGAAAACATCTGTTGTCAAACGGCCGCCAACAAGAACCACAACTAAACTGAACTGGCGTGTTTACAACTGGATTCTTGCTGTTGTGGAAGTGACGACTTTTGCATTCCGTACGTATAAAAACTTTCAATGAAATTCATGGCAGAAAAAATGGCGAAAAGTTGAAATAAAGAAGAAACTGTTTTGAAGCAACTGTAGGCCTAACTTTTGACTTTGTATACTTTTAACTCGTGCAAATATTCAACAGTTTTAACGTACTCGTTCTACGCATAAACAAACTATTGTGTGTATGTCTGTCACGCAGTCTTTATCTACACAATATAAACTGAAATAAGTGTGCTTTCACACGTTACGAGATTGTAGTTAGAGTTCTATTACCTATCAATAGATGGTTAGCGATTTATTTTGGTACCAAATTGATTGTCAAATGTGCTCAGATTTTATATATTTAAAACATTTTTCATAACCCAAAGGTCATAATAATTAAAAATAATTATTTTTAAATTATAATGTAGTTGAGGGTCCTTATCTTACAGCGAGCAGTGTAGTGATGCACTGGTCGTATTTACTTCTTATAAGGTGAACTGAAAGCATAGGTGCGCCTGTACCTATGCTTTTTAATTTAATTTATAAATAAAAATGGCTTTACTTACAGGTTTAAAATCTTTTATTAAATATACCCTAAACAAACCTATAAAAATAATTATTTATGATAATGAATTTAAAGTGATTCAATCAATCAATTTAAATCTTGTATCGCGTTTAGTTGAAATTCCTGAGTAATATAAAACAGACGCCATAATTATCTCTTTGAAAACAAAACTTGGTGAATTATTAAAGAGTTATTTTCCGTCGCGTTGACTATAAGGCGAGCTGAAGATGTTGGTGCTTGTTCCAATATTTGTTCGTAGCCGAATTTTAATGACTGGATAATAAGTACTAAACCCCCTAAAAGAACTTCCGTTTTAGAATGGACTAATTGCAAGTTTTAAATATGTCTCAAATAAGAAATAAAAAATAACATTTAACATAAATATATAAAATAAATATGTAATATTTTTGGTGGCACGTTGGCTTGGAGCCAATTCAATAAACGAAGTAATTTTTATATTAAAAGCAAACATGTCTCAAACTGCATGCGGTCGAAATAAAATTTGTTTTAAATTAAAATATACGAATCATGATGGCCGGGGTTTTTAGACCCTAGTCGCCGCCACGCCGCCTATATATATACATATAATAAAAGAACACGGAGGAAAGTTGGATCTAAAAATAGCAGTTTAGAAATGCATTACTACTCGAAAGAAGTCGGGCTCTTTGTCATCGCACAAGATGCACGCTCGCATTTAACACACACACACACACATTCGTTTGGGTTCCCTTCTTTCTTACCCAATGTATTAGAGTATGTATATTTTCATTTGTTTTATGTCCTTTTACACATTTGTACATCTTTGCCTACAGTTCAAACAGCTATTCTGCTTTTGTTTTATGTCCAAAGTTGACATGTTCACGTCAAATTATTTTATTTCATTCCCAGAATATATAATTATATTTCTAAGTATTCAGAGATAATTAATTATAAATTATCAGGCAGTTGTACTGAAAAAATAAAATTTACTATGCATATGTGAATGTGTAGAACGCTTTACTTATATGTATCTATGGTATGGCGAAGCCAGGTAAACAGGGAACTGCAAAATCAATTCCTATTTTTGAAATAACCGAGTATTTTTGCTTCCTTTGTAATATCTCGAAAACGGTATGAGTTAGAGACAAAGTGATACTTATAAAACTTAAAGATATTGAATTTTCCAACAACTTTTGTTTGAAATGTTACTTTATAAATTGTACCATTTACTGTGGAATCGCATTTGAAAATGTTAATTTTATTTACATATCGATTTTGTTTCAAAGCAACCGTTGAATTTAATACAAAATAAGGAATTATTACCAGTACAGGTAGTGAAAGGTCAAGAAAGTCAAGTGAAGGCCACTCCACCTTTTATGTTTACAATAAAAAGCCTTGAATGATTTACTTTTATGATCGTCCTAAAGGTGATTTTTATTAAGCCCAATAATTTATAAAAATCTTGCCATTAAAATATATAAATATACCTGGCGAGATTCTCATACATTTATTTCTTCTACCTGGTGGTGATCACACACATTTATTTTCCACAAAGTTGCAGGTAACATTTTAATAGTCTTTTAAAAATTATAAAATATCAGATGATCTCGCGATAAATTTTATATTCTTCGCGATAAAAATCGTCGAGGAATGTCTGGAAATTTGTCAATATTGTCTCAAGAGATATTCTGAATATGTTGCAAAAAAAAGATGAGTATTCGCGCTTTTGCAGTCCACACGATGAGCGATTCGGTGTTTATTGTTTTTCCGTGTTCTGCTTTGTGCGGTGGTTTGGTCGTGCGGCGCGACGGTCGGATAAGTAACAAAGCGGCAGAGAACAGATAAAACGTGGGCAGAAACCGAAAAACGAAGAATTCCACTCACTCACTCACTCACTATGATGCTACAATACGATGTTGTTTACATCTGGTTTTCCCCGTTCGTAGTACTACTACGCTTACTACACACACACACACACGTCTTTTTCTTTCACATTCACCCATATATCCCGCTCTTTTTCCAACACACACACACACACAGGCACACGTATTTCGGTTATTGTGTCATGTGTGTTTCCTACGAATTTGTCAACTGTCCTGATTACATTGGACATCTTTTTTTCAATCTAATCAAATGACTATCCTTTTTATTAATACCCTGAGATGACTGTGGTGAAAGCACCAGTGAATGAACATCTATATATTTATCTCAACTTATTTAATTAGGTTTTACCAATATATATTGGTTTTATTTTGCGAATTGACTTAATTATTCTATTCAAGGGGAAGAAAGGGTTTGCTTATGTATTCAGTAGTGAACCATACAACACACTGGAGAGGGAACCTTACCTATAGAGGCACATACGTTAATATAAGTTCAATTACATTTTGTATAAAGCCAATATTATTAAAATAAAATCTATTCAGTTTTAAAACTACGCGGGGCTTTTAATAATTTGACACGTGTTACCCATATGGCCTTATCTATTAGAATAGCTCTACTGTCAGTGATTCCGTCATTGTTCGTTCCTATTGTGGAACATTTACCCGCTATAATAATCATCTTAATCTCCAACAATATACAAATTTGTTTGATTAAGTTATCTGTAATTTATACAGCATAAAAGATAAATAATTTCGATGCCCGAGATTAATTTTTTCTGTAGGTAATAAAATGGTATTTTAAATTTGTTTTAAACATAGTAAATTCTTGGGGTGTCTCAAACGAAAGGAACTGTATAATATTTATGGCCCAAATATACCTGAACATTTTGTGAAACTTTTCCCTCTGCCCAGAATATTTTAATAAAAATGATTGCTGCATTGTGTGTTCCAGAGAAACTTGTTTTTGAAATAGATTTTGTTTGAGATGATATAAATTATAAAGATATTCGACGTATTTTTGTATTGGTTAGAATAAGAGTTAATCTTCGTTCTTTGTTGATATTTAAATTGTATTGTGACAGCTATAGAATTTATATTATTTGAAGCCAACTTTTCCCTACCGGATAAAATATCTCGGAAAGATTTCCCTAATTTATGGATAACATATTTGGACTTTCTTGTACGTATAATCAAAGAATATCTGTGATAAATTAATGAATTTATGTACAAATATTAGGATTAAAGACTGTGAACACAGTTTGAGCTGAAAATATCATTTTTGATTTATAATAAAACGAATACTTGCGTGCTCTGAGGAAAGTTTTAAAATAAACCGAATTGTCAACGGAATTAAAATGTTTTAATTCAACTCTGCCTGTCCAACTTTCAACTATTTTACACTTTCAAATTAATATTCTTTTATTACAAAAAGATCTATTACTTTTATATTTCATATTCACATTTGTTGTTATTGCGATTATTATGCAACAATTTAGTAAATATAGTAACCTTATACCATATTTCAAAAGCAATATCCCATGTTTGGGAAAACTGTTCAAACATAACTTTTAGAAGTTTTAATATTGCGAGGATTAAAATCCTAGCCATTACTGTGGATACACTAAACATCGATTATACTCACGGTACGAAGTTCTGGCTTCGAAGCCAGTTTCCAACCAAGTAAATCCACAATTAACTGTGATAGCTTTACCATCAAGTTGTCAAAATATTTCTATTTAGTAACGAATTTATCAATCGTTATCGAATGGACTTGTATCTAACATGCCAAAAGTGTGAAAAGGTCGACTTACCCTTTCTTCCTCGCGTATCATCTCGGCGATGCCCGGTTTGATTTCCATATCATCGGGATGTTGTGACTGCAACTGCGAAGCCGCGCTTTGCGGTGGCGGCGGCGGTAACGGCAACGAGAGCGCCATGGGCTCATTATTCCCGCCTTGCGATGATGGTGGCAGTGTTGGCGTCGGCGGCGGAGCCGGTGACATCTCCACACTAGGGGTCGGCGGTGGCGGTTCAGGTATCTCAGTACTCAACGAATCCGCCGGCGAACTCAACGATGACCGCTCGCCAGACGGACGACGCCGCTTTTTCGGGCGACTGGACACGTGGACCCCGCTTTGCATCGAAATCGAATTACTGTGGTTCAACGCTTGGTTCAACTGTATCGGAGTTCCTTCCAAATCTCGGGTAGAAACTTCAGCTGAAGGCGCAACCAAATCTTGTTCGCCATTGACGTCGGCTAAACCTCTGATTTTCAGCGATTCAGCAACTTTTAGTAACGGACCAATTTGCTCTTGCGACACATTAATTTCGCCTTTGTACATGAATTCGACGGCCGCTTTTAGTTCGGGCCATTTAATGTCGCGCATGATGACGATTGGATGTTGGCATGGGTTCTCGAAGAACAGGGATTGGAAGTATGGACTGCAGGCGGATAGGACCATTTTGTGGGCTTTGACCGAATGGCCATCACAGGCTAAGGTGACGTCGACGAAAGATTCACTTTGTAGTAGCTGGTCGAACACGTTGGTCAGGTTGCTTTGGTAGTTGTTCCACCGGAGGCAGAACTGCTGCGGGGACCCCGTCGTATGTTGCATTTTGGTGTGACTTCTGCAGAAGAAAACAAAAAACACCAAATAATTGGGACACTGGAGCACAAGTCCAATCACCACCACCACATATTAGACACACCGCAAGGGGGTTTCGCGCTTAAAAGTTTGCCCGAAATGTTTGCAAGTTTACATGCACATGATTCGAAAGTGTTCTCAAGTTTCAGAATGTCATTTTACACACAACAAAAACTATGGGTTTGATGAACTGTTTAGCAGTTTCTTACAATGGGACAAACATTGGAGTATTGGAAGAGGATTCACCTAGTCAAAACGTAAACACAAATTGCACAACGACAATTGTATAGTTTATCTTAGAGTAATACACGCCGATTGTTTTGATAACTGTGGAACTGTAGCACGTAACAAACAACACTGGATTTTTGAACAATCACCAAAACCTGGATTCAGAACAGAATCTCGCGCAAAGCTTTCGGAGAAATACAAGTAGTATATAGTTAGTGAATGGTCACTGCCACCAATGCTGGAGTATCTCGCGTAACCGACCGATGTGAATTGCCGCGAAACGGAACAGTAGTTGGACACGTGTGTGCGACTGACTGATATACGTTCGACGTCGAGTTTGCCGGTGTACTGAGTTGACAGACGCCGGTCGCAGAGGACGCGCGATACGGGGGGTCAGTGTGAGACCGCGAACGCCAAACGGGCCGGCCTACAGCGCACGCCCTCCAAGCCCCCACTATCGCGCCAGAAGCACATGGAGGACCGCCCCGTAGAGTCGCGGGAACACACTGCGATTCGATCTCCACACCGTGCACCGATACGATAATTAATATTATGATTTTGAGCGAGTACACGGGAATAACATACAACGTCGACGACATCCACATCATTGTGTCTCATCTTATTACGACATTTTTAAACGACAATCTTCACCGTAAATTAATTGGGGCACAGAAATTGTAGTCGTTATTTGTAAAATATGCAAAAACATTAAAAAGAAATATAAGTACTTATTGGTCAATAATTACTTCATCTAAGGATCAACTTTCAAATTGACGCTCTTTGCACTTTGAGTTCAATAATCCTTTGATTTGTGAATTTGTGACAATAGTTAATATTATGTTTGATTCAATTCATAAATATGTTAGTTCAAGTTCAAACCAAAAGTTATTTAGCACAATATAAAATTTGTTGAATTAATATACCTTGAGGTTTTAACTAAAAATTATTGTTGCCGTTGAATTGTGTGAACAAATTAAAATTATGTTTTTCACAATGTTATTTTAAAGGAAAATTACTTCATAATTATTATTAAATTAATTATGCATGTACATGTTTAAAAAGCTACTTATATACAGAAAATTCGACTAATAGAAGTTTTACTATACATACATGTATGAAAATGTATCCTCTTGTGTATTGGATTAACACAAATTTCGTGTTAATTTTCAATATATTAACACGAAATTAAACCAGGTCCACACGGTCACAATTTTTACTGTGTATAGAGGATTGGATTAACGAAATCATCATCGTTATAATCGACCCGGTACCTTCAGAGAAGTTGCATTTACAAACTCTGGTCTAACGAACAATCGAGCGCACGACAAACCACAAAGTTTACATTTTCGGATTCAAGAATACATGAAACGGCTTGCTGTGTTTCTTTTTAAATACAGATACATAATCGAATGTTATATCTATCGTACGACGAGTAGAAAAAGTAGCAAGAGTAAATTGTTACGTCTGGTTAAAATATTATCTATATGCAAGTCATAAGTATTAAGTTTCATAATTTTTTCTTCAATAGTTTTGGTTCTAGCGTGTTCACAGACACACACACACACACAGAGACGTCATTCTGAAAATAGCCAATATCGACTCATGATTACAACAATAGTTCAATTTAGATTTCGTTCAAAAAGTTAAAATAGTAGATTGAACATATTCTTAATTTTTTAAATGAACATAGATGTAAGAACAATTGTCTGGTGTGATTTCCGTGTGATTGGTGTTGTGATTGCATGTTGTTCCCGTGTAGTCGATAATGTAAAAAACGTAGAGAAAAATCGAGAAAAGCTGCGCTTTCACGGGTCTTCAACAGTGGCCACCACCGCACCGAAGGGGTAATATTGATGATGGCAGGGTAGGGGGGTAGGCTGATGGTGGTGGTGGTGGTGGTGTGGATGGATTGTTGGAGTTGGTTTGGGGGTGAACATGTAAACGGAAAGTTTTACATATAAATTGGTGCTCAAACGGGGCGTTATTAAAAAACACGGCGTAGTGTAGATGGCCAGATTAAAATTCAAGTGAAAACGCACTTTTCCAGATATTAACAAATCGCCTGTTATGCGATGAAAAAATGGCTTTTATTCCGCGGCTACACATTTTTTATTTCGTGCCACTCAAATTGCTCCATAATGCGCGCATTTCTCTGCCAAAGGACCTAACCTCAAAACATATTCACACACACACACACAGTTGCCACATGTTCGTCAGGCTCATATACACACATCTGCAACATTGGAATTTAAATATAACATACAGCATATGCTAAGGGCACAAACTTACTAATCTCAAACAGGCGTCCAAAATTATAAAATAACTGCTCAAAGCATGGAAACATAATTATGTTAAACAAGCATAACTAGCAAGCACCAAGCCTTTAGCTCACCGTATTATCGATTCAGTGGATAGTTGAATTTTTTTATTATCTTTATAGAAACCTTAATAATGTTACAGATTGATTGCAACAATATCAAATCTTTTAATATGATCGCTACAATGCTTCAATTTGCAAAAATATCTTTCTAAATATTTATTTTCTGGTCTTTGAGTTCATAATCTGAAAAATAGTTCTAGATATAAAACGTTTTATAAATGTTTAAAGTTTGAAGAATATAATTTATTTATATTTTTTTATAGCTTTTGGGCTCAAAATTTGAAGAAAATCGCTGAAATTATCTTAGAATTCTTCGATATTTAAATTTTTTCTAAGACCAGTATTAAGGGGGAACCTATTATTCCAAATCTGTACACACGATTAGATTTGAAATGCGACGGGAATTTCTTGCCCACCCAAATTTTATATATACCAAGTTCAACTTAGATTCAAAGATGGTCTAAACGTGTATTTCTGTTCAATTCTCTTCGTATTAGAGGGTAAAACTTAGGAAAATCTCTATAACCATTAATTATAAATTATAAAAAGTATCAAAGTACATTTTCAGAATTAGAAATACATAAAACGAATATCTGTGCAAAAATGTTTTTCATTCCGGGAATTTAATAGACGTACAGCCGAATACTCAGGCTAAGGATATTTATTTACTTAAATTTATTGAAAATATCCTTGAATAAATAAAATCCTTGAATAAATTGGTAATTTACGTTAATAAAATCAGGCATAAATACACATAAATGTTAAATTAATAATAATAAATCTTGCATTTAAGTTTGTAACAAGGCAACAGTCTTTGCATAGTGCGTCGTAAAATCAGAGCAGGGATTAAAATGAAAAAAAAACTCTAAAAATTAATAATAAAGACAAGGAAGGTGGAATAGAAGCAAAAAAAAAAAGAAAAAAAAAGTCTTCAATACGGCGTTGTTGAACGAAACGAACAAAAATTTAACATATAAATTAAAGTTTAAAAGTAACCAAAGAACGGCGAGTTAAAATTAAATCCAAAGTTTAGGTTATGAGAGATTAAAATGTAGATATATAAAATGAGATAAACTTTTATGTTTTTTAAAGTCAGTTTGGTTGGACGAAAGATGGTTAGATGCTCTGCTCGGCTATATAAAATATATTACAGTTAATGAAATTAATTTGCATACCTACTATGTTGGTACCCCTACTCTATATATATATATATATAAAAGAGAAAAGTTTTAAAATTTAAAATCTTAATTCCATTTTATTCGTCTCTGCGTTTATTAAATATTCATATAAAACATCCCCAGCGATATTTTATTATACGCTTTAGCATAATCAAGTATGCAGACAACATACAATTTCCCTAATGCAAATGATAAATTATTTCGTCTTATACATTCACCATATACACACACACAAACACAAACACCCTGTATATATTTATATATATATATATATATATATATATATATATATATATATATATTGTTAACGGCCAGCGAAACTTGTTACAAAATCTATAATATTATAATATATACTTAGACACACGAACCAACCTAATAAAACACAGCTGATACCACCACCACCACCACCACCATCACCACCAACTGCAATTCAGTTTATTCACAAAATATTGACATTGCCTTTACTTAAAATTACCCTCAACTATTCCCACAGTGCTGCTATATTAGAATAATAATAATCCTGGCAACCAGTCGATTGCGACTAACACCTAAAATTTAATATTTTCTTAAATATTTGCCGTCTACTCTGGCTCTCTTTCTCAGTGTCAATTTAAGCCCTCGCCATTGTAAATATATATATATATATATATATATATATATATATATATATATATATATATATATATATATATAAAATACAATATCTAATATCGATTTCATACAAAGCTAGACAAGTTAAGATGAAAAGAGAAGTCCTGATACTCCTCGCGATTTCTCTCTGTGTCTCGTTCTAAGGGAAAGCGAAGAAATTCCTACGTAGAGAAGAAAGGTGCAGAGAGGGGAAAGGGGATGGGGCTGTTGAGGTTTAGGGGATGCTACTTCACTAGCGCCACGCCGGAACCAAGGTCGACCACCGCGCGCCAGAAATACCCTCCGAAATACGTTTGGCCAGCAGTTTGCAAAATGTTAACCTAACCAAACTTGTTACAATTTTAAATACAAGCTGCATAGATTTTTACTTCCAATAAAGATCATATTGAAATCTTGAAAGTAATAAAATGTTAGTTTTTGATGGTTAAAACCCTTTCAGACCATTTTCTGAATAATGTCTACCTACGTGTGTGTCTGTCTGTCCATGTGTGTGTGTGTATAAGTACACATTTATTCACAGTGGCAGGTTTCAATAATTTTTTAAATAAATTAGGAACTGATTTAAATATAAGCTATTTTACTTTTTTATACGCAGTAACCATAATAAATTTCGAACTCAAGTATTTTAACGGATATATACGTTTTGACCTTCCTTGAATCGAATGTGATTATTTTCGGAATGTCTGTGTGTTTGAACGCTCTAGAGCCAAAAGTGTCGAACGTAAAATTATTATAAATCAAACTTGATGGTGGAATTCTGAGCGTATTTGTAGATCTATAAGGCAATTCTATAAATATTTCAACACTTATAATTTCAAAGTAATTATGTATTACAGCAAAATTTGTTGATAAATCGGATAATGTTGTTCCATATATTAAGTAAATGCAATAATAAAATGTTTTATTAAATTAATGAAACATTTATAGCGTTGCCAATATTTTATAGAAATCTCTATTTCCACTATAAGACTTGTATATGGTCTAGATGTGCCTCTCCTATTTTTGAAAAAAATATTCAAACTAGAAGTGCATGTTTACTTTATGCATTTTTGTTTTTTCTCCAATATCAATAGAACGGCTGCACTTATGGCAAAAATAGTTATGTTCATAATGAAAGATATTAATATTTCACACAACTTTTGTTTAAAAAGATTCTTCAAAAAATGTACCAGTTACAAGAAAACTGCTACGGAAAATCTTAAATGTTCTTATATTTGTTGTCATAGATTCGCATGTATGAGAATTATATTTAATAAATCATATGAACTAAGCATGAGAATATTTTGACAGGGAAATACAATTGATTCAAATATTTTGATATTTGTAATTTGGCATCAGTTATAATAACCTAACGCAAAAGTCTTGTGCTGGCCATAATCGTTTTCTTTTTAATATTGCAACAAACTTCATTTTAACGTATGCTACTTTATTAAAATAAATCAATTTATGGCAAAGTCAATTTCCTTTACATATCTTATTTAAAATATTATTGTAGTCAGTTGTTTCTGAAATGTGGTATTAGCATAGAAAACTTGAATCAAAGACGAGTTGTATAAATTGAGACAAAAATACGGTGAACCTACGCCTTGAAGACAAAAAAAAAACGAAATAAAAAAGTGTGCACCTCTATAATGAATCCATAACAAAAGTGGTTATAGAAATGGAACGGCGCGAATCGGGGCAGCAGCGGGTGACGATTGCATTCGTTTAATTGATACAATTAAAATTATATAGTTTCAGTTTGGTCATCCATTAAAATATGTTTCACATTTTATTTTAAATGTCGACTCATCGCGCCGTTATTAATTTAATATTATTATTGTGTTCCAGCCCGTCCCCTTGCCGCCCTGCTGCACCGCCACCCGCTGCTGCTGACCTGCTCCTGGTCTATAGATGACCGCGCATACACGCCCCCACCACTCTCTACGCCTCTGGTCAACGTGGACGCCGAAAAACACGTGCTTATACTACCGGGATTATAGGCAACATATGTTATATAGAACTATTCCTTCCCGTGTCCCATTTATACGGAATTGACTGTATTTAAAGATTTTTACTATCTTGGACGAAAACTGGATTGAAAATTTTGGAACGCGAGAATTTAACGGAAATACACGTATTGTTATATATATATTCTCAAATTTGATATTTAATAGCATTTAAAAACTTTGTATTCACAGCGAAATAATTAGTAATTAATTTTAGAAAATTATACGTAATAAATCCAGTTTGTTTTATAACATGCAATGCTAGCGTTCACAGCAACAAAATTTATAATTAATTCTGTTCATTTTGTTGATGTGAATGCTAGCATTGCTTAATTATTATATGTTTATAATTTCTAAGCTTAATTAATGTTAGTTTTTCATATCCAAACCTGAAATGTAATAGCATATTTTGAGTAGCTATTTTGGCGAATAATTAAAAATCGGTAAATCTTATCTCAAATATGATTATTTTGTCGAAAAATGAGGGAATATTAATTAGTATATTTTGCGTGAATGTCGAGTGTCGAGTGTCGACCGACCCCTTCCGAAATAAAAATGTAGAATTTTCGAAGTGTCATGTTCAGGATCGGGTAATCGTCAGTCAAGCCGTGCCAAGCCCGGAATATTATATTTATATTAATCAAGAAGCCATTATGTCAGGAATTTTCTATTACGGCAGCTGATGGACTATAATTTCTTGTAATTAAGAATTGTTTTTCAATTTTTTCGTCGTCACATGTTTTTGCCTTCGTTGCTGCTTTGCTGACGAACTTGCTTATTTTTCTATTTATATTTTAATTAAATCTCGTTGTAAAATCATTAAGTTGGCTCTAACATGGCACATGCGCCATTGTTTCTTCAAAATAAATTACGTTCTATTTTTATTATGTTGTGTACTTGTATTTTTATTTACTATATATAAACAAATATCACGGATATATCTCTTTTGTTATTATTAGCGTTTCCTTTGACATCCATTATCCACTCTACGTATGTCATTTCACGCATTTTCATATTCCTCATGCACCCATACATCTATCTCTCTTCGATACACCATAAATAAAATTCAATGTCGAATGTATTTAGTGCCATGATGATTTTTCGTCCGAGAAGATAAATAAGAAATACTCCGAAAGAGTCTGCTCCATCAGGGACAATATTTCACTCAAAAAGCGATGCTTAACCCACAACTAGGAAGTTATTAGTCCTTTATTTCTTTAATCCCTTCGAGAATTCATTGTAAAAATCTAGACAATTTGGCCATTTTAAATCTAATTTGCTTTGTTGTACTAAACTCCAGAACCTTAAATCCTCATTATCAAAAGGGCTTCAATTAAATTAATTGAATCTCTAGAAAAAATTTTAATGCCAACAACTATTGGTCAAATAGTTTTGTCAAACATAGTACAATTTCTAAGATTAACTCATTTGAAATTCATAGACCCAAACATGTATTTAATAAGGGTTTAATAAGAAAGTCTTGTGCTGGCCACAACAGCTATATTAAAATTAACTTGTAACTAATAAAAGTGACACACCCTGGCCATAAAAATGGGAATGTATGAGTCCGGCCCTGCGACAGGAATGACAAGCACGAAAACAGCTGTCCTGTCGATGCACCCCACGTATATATTTTAATATATAAACATAAATAAAAGAAATAACGAAAGAAAGAAGGAAAGGGTACATTTATGCATTTTTTTCATCATTCCATTTAGTTTTATTTTCCAGCCACCACCCGATGTCTTAAAAAATATTTTTAACTTTCCCATTTCATGTTTTATTATGTTTATCCCACAAATTTATTCTATACATATTTATTACAGTGGGGACGTTTATTTTTACAGTTCGTCATGCAGGACCGTACCACAATATATTTACTTATCTGTAATGTCGTGAAAAAACTGCTATTACGTCGTGAAATATTTACATAAGGGCTATAGTATTCAAAAAATTCTTGTCTCGTCGCCTTGAATTAGAAAATATGACTTATTTACTTCCTTATTTATCAGGGTGATTTAGAGTAAATTAGTTATACATATTCAGTGATATTGTAAATCCAATTGTTTTTATACGTCTGGAGTTAAAGGGGCGCTAGAATTTTGGAGCCCTTCTTAATCCTCATCTTAAATCATTTTTGTAAATATTAAAAAAGAATCGACAACAATTTTTAAGATATTCAAACAATTACTTCAGCAACATCCGACGTAAAAATGAAGTCGGTTTCTGTCAGAATAATAATAATATTCAAATGTATATTTTTATTAAATGTGTAAAATTGATTGAAAACTTGAGTTGAAATGAGTAAAGTTGAGATGGCGCGGTTATATAATAAATGGGGATATCTTGAAGCTAGTCCAAGTAATCAGCTGGCAGCACTTAGCCGTGTCCTTAGATATCCTTTCGCCGTTAATTTCAGATATCAGAGGCGTAGAGAGCGGGGCGGCGAACGCTGGAGCATAATTTGTTAGAATGTTGGAGAATCTAAACTAATCTAGAACTGTGCGTTGCCCCTCACCCCCCTGCAAGGGCGCGTGAATTCTCTCCTAGTGTGTTCCATTTAACCCCCCAACCCCCCAAACATACATACAACTAACCCGCCTTGCGCCAAGTCCTACAACTAATCTTCAGCTAATTGAATTTGCTAGATTGCTTTGCACGATAAAATATACATTTACCTCTCTGTACCACTTTGGTCCACGACCCTTATATCTGCTCTACTACGGTATCAGGACCGTACTTACATCAATTTTCGACATCCATAAATTCTGTCATTAACGCGACTGATTTAGCTCATTTTAGTTTTGAAACAAATTCCAACTCGATGCGAATTCATAACTGACCAATACCTTAACCTATATATTCTAGAATATACCAAAATATGTATTCAAGAATTGCTAGCACTTTAATTTAAATTAACCTTAATTTATATTGAACTTAATATTAAAATGCATAATCAAGTAAATCAATATTTAATTGTATTGCCTTTATACCTTAATGCACATTGTCAAAACCCGGGCTTGAACATAAGACGGTGAGTTAAGCCGACGTTTATAAGTGTAACCATGGTTATGGACAGCGTTTTAATGTTCAAAACAGTGGCAATTCTTTTTAATTGTCGCTTCAAAAATTAGTAGACATACAAAATGTATTAATGTAATAGATCTATTTTCCAACGAGATTGACAAAATGTTTGTAAGTTGGTTGAGCTGGAATCATACAAGCGCCAAACGCCAATGCTTGTTGTTTTAATATTAGATTATTTGGAAAACATGTTATTCCCTTGTAGGCATAACGAATAGTTTCTATGGTATACGGTCCTGATATAATGGACCGAAAACTTGAATTATAGAATTCGAATATGTACAGATGGCCAAAGTGCTCGTGTGCCTCTTTGACTCTGTGTGGTGTGTGTGTGTTCTCGCCAACTAGGTTCTGATTCCGGGAGCTTATTTATAATTGAATTGTGAAATTATTGGCTCCGTGTCGAGCGGTCGGTCGGTCGGTCGGTTTCGCATTGTGACTTTTATTCTTCTTGTGCTTCTTCTAGTAGTCGTAGTAGTCGTGCCAGTGCCAGTGCAACTCTGGAGGGTCGTTGGACCCCGATCATGATGATGGTTTCATTTTAATTTCATGTTAAATTTTAAGTGCTTTTCGATTTTAACCAACAGCTTATTACAATTTATAGTTTTATTTGCTCTCCTTTGGCTTATTTTATTTTTAAATATTCTTGTCTACGTTCTAAAAAATACTGTTTTAACTGGCTGCAGAATAGCGTTTAAATTTATTTTAGCAGGACATTTTAAAGGAAATATCCTGAATGACGTCTGGGTGTGTCTGTTTGTCTATGAGAACGCTCTAATGCTTTACCGGAACATAAAAATATGATGTTTTGAATTTTACATTTGTATATCCTTGTCGGTAAGAATATTTGCTATTTTTGAAACGGATATTTAAACCGGAAGTGCTCGTTTACTGGTGTCATCTTTAAGTATCTCGCAAACGACACCGAGAAAAAGTGAATCCAATAAAAGTTAAAGGTATTTTCTAGAAAAATGTACCATTTACTGAAAAGTAGCCAAGTTCCGTTTACGTTTCCCTAGTTTCATGGTAAACGTAGAATAAGAAAGCTATAGTAAGAAAGCTATAGTACATATATAGTAGAAACTAAATATATGAAAGGCGAGTGAGATTTTTACTTTCTTATACGAATGTATGTAAATATCGGACTCGAGATTTTAGCGCAAATACATGTTTTAAGATCTTTCGTAGCTTTTTTCTCGTAACTGGTACATTTTTTGAAAAAACTTTTCAAACAAAAGTTGTGTAAAATATTAATATCTTTCATTATGAACATAACTATATTTGCCGTAAGTGCAGCCGTTCTAGTGATATTGGTGATAGAACAAAAATGCATAGAGTAAATATGCACTTCTGGTTTGAATGTGCACATTTAGACCATAAACAATTCTTAACTTTGAAGTTTGATAATTTTACGTTTGATAGTTTCAACTCTAGAGCGTTCACACACACAGACGTCACTTCGAAAATACTTACATTCGATTCAGGGAAGGTAAAAACGTGTATATCCGTAGAAATCTCAAGTTCGATTTTTTTGGTAATCTCTATACTTACTTATTACTTTGTAATATAATGTAAAAAGACTTCCCTATAATTACGTTATTTCAAAACAATCGTAGATACAATTTAAAACAAAATAAAAATATATTATTTTAAATACAGGTGTAATATTATTAGATTGACAATTTTCAAGACATGAATTGATGCTGCAACTAAAATGTGTATCATCTGGTGTCTTTGTTGAATGTTGCTTGCTCATTTTGTTTGTACAGGTATTCGTAATGTTGTTAACATTAGGCGCAGTGCAGAAGTAGCAGAAAGTAGCCTTGTTTAACGCAGTACAATTGCGTATTATAATATAAGAATAAGGATGGCGCATCAGTCAAAACGAGCGTATGAAGTGTGATGCTATTATATGTACAGCCATCTTCGTCACACTATTTCGCAACGAAACAATTCAATTATTTAGCAAACAGATTGCTATATAGAAGAACAGAGGCGGCGGCGGGGGGGGGGGGGGGGGGTGGTGTAAGGGTGAGGGGGGGGTGGGGTGGTTTGAGTTTCTATTCAAATTGCACACTGAATATTGTATAAATGAACCGAAATAATTCATAAGTTTGTAGCTGGGCACGTTTAGAGTCATTTACAATGCACAAGGAAATATTTATTATCCAAGAAGGCTGGGTGACCCCGCGGGGGGCGGCAGGGGGGGCGCTCAGCGAGCTTTGTGAGACGGCCAACCCCTTCGCACCAAATTCACCCCTTTATGCGCTTGCTTACCCACCACTGCAACTTACCACCCACCCCCAACAACGAACCCTAGTTTGCACAACTTGTGTGTGATGCTGCCTGCCCTCTAAGATAGAGCCTCTAATATTCATTTGAGATGTGCATTTTACATGCAAAAATCATTTCTTAATTTCGTATTTAATTATTTAACAATGCTAAAACCGGAATGTATACTCTAGTTTTTGTTCAATTAATATAAAGATATGTTATGGAAGACCATCAAATTTGGTTAATCGGCCACAAATGACATACATCCAAGTATATGAGTTATATATAGTTTGCCTCACGGGAATTCAAGGGATCGTCATAAAACAATTATACGTCCATGGTTAGTTAAAATACAAATACTCGCACTAGTTTTACAGGGACGAATTTCTAGACCGAAAAATATATTATCCATGGGCGGATAATTGTTTTATGATAATCCCTTGAGTTCTAATGAGGCCAAATATACATTTTCGGCATCAAACCGAACTACTAGTATCCCATATATTGGGGTATATTTTATTTTACTGAGAAGATTGCCCTGTAAGAATGGCGGAATCAACGACAGAGTTGAACTGGGTGTGTTTTAGAAGGTGCGTTTGCGGGCCGAACATTATGACAGGGCCGGCTTTATAAATACAGAGCATATCGCAACTAAGTAACCGATCCTTAATACTACACCAGCAGAGTATACTAATTTAGTAATCATCTGTACTTGACATATATATATTTAAACTAATATAAGATATATATAGAATATAATATATGAACAAGAACAATAACACAAGGTGGTGGTGGGATATTTGCGCAGAGAGTGGGTTATTGCAGTGTGCAAATCAGTGGTGCCAACTTTTTAAACAGCCATAGCATAAAGCACTAAAAGTTTTGTGTCGGTTCTCCCAAATACAGCACACAGTTCGACGAAATAAATTCGCGTTATTAACGATTATAAAGTACATTTAACGGAAAAATCGGCCAAGTTGTTATAACTTAATTGATTTTGCGCGAATGGCGCTCGTTGGTTCGTCCATTTTTTAAATTAAAAATATGAAAAATAGCCGACTGCTTTTTGTATGGATGAATGAATGTATGTATGTAAGTAGAAGAAAGAAGGTGTTTGGCAACCGAACTCGAATTTTTCGTCTGCCGGTAAAAAGTGCTTTTAGTAAAGTTTTATAATATATCTGTTAAAATTACTTACGGCATTAGGTTCCGGCCAGACGTGCCCAAATTAAACGCGATATTTTACTTACAAACCCGCCGCCCTACTCTGTTCGCCCAACAAACACACCACCAACATAAAAAAAATCACACCGACAACATTTCTATCTTCTGAGCTTTCTTCTACTTTACCCCCTCCCTAATAAAAAAACCAACATTTATTAAAACGCATTCGTTATTTCATATTTTCTAACGACATTGCTGTACTACTGTGGCCCACTTCTACCTTGTTGGCGACAGCATAATGAAATTGAGACAAATCTGCACTTGCACAAATATTCAAGCGATTATTATTTTTAACACCAGAGTACTATACATTTCTTCAACTTTAAACTAATATTCTGCGTCATTTCCTTAATTTAAATAATTTTTTTAAATTGTTGATATATTATTACCGATTGCATTATTTTTAAACTTTCGTGGACGGCTAAACGGCTTTTAAAAAAGGGACTGTCAATCATAAGCTTATGGCTTATGCAGTAATAAATAGCGGTCGTATGCAGTAAGAAATAAATGTGTGAATAGACAAGCGAAAATTAATTCACTAATTTGGGATTCTACCATAATGAACTGTTTATATGAATAATTGTTGGGAAGAATTATGTATTTTAGGCAGAACTGACTTGTTTATAACTGAAGTAATATTAAAATTGTCTATCCAAATTTGTAGTATTGCTTATAGATGTGATTTGTTTTAATTCAATTTCGTAAATAGATGTGTGTGTGTGTGTGTACTTGTACTTATACATACAGCAAAATCGAAATTCACGATTTCTTTAATAGCCATAAGAATACTTAATACATATACGTTTCTTTGTTATACTTTGTTTGATGGTTGTTCCATTGGCGGATGGCGGGGCGAAGGGAAGGGAAGCTGCATCGTGGTCAATGTGTGTGGCCTGCCTGTTTCTCCATTGCACTTTTTTATATCGGCTATCTTTCTCTTCTTATTATTTCTATTCCCAATACTTGATTGCTACAGTATTATGACTGCAACAGTTTTTCACGTACATTTCGTTACATTCTACTAATAGAATTACATTCTTTTTATAAAGATATCACAAATTGATAGAAATTCAAAAAAAAAATACTAAATTTTTATTTCCCTTACTTATTAATAAAATATGGAATCCATTTTTAGGGCTGTGCTATTCATAAGGAATAAGGGTGAGTATTTAATGCGATGGGAATGAATCTGGAGTGGGCTTCACTCGATTTTCTTATACTTAATTAACACTATATATGTAATATGTAGCCTTATTGTACTAAACATTCCAGCTACAATTGCTAATATTTGAGGTAACTAGGGAAACGTAAATGAAATATGTCAATTTTCAAATGCGATTTTTCAGTAATGGGTACATTTTTCGAAAAAACTTTTTAAATAAAAGATGCTAGATATTATAATATCTTTAACTTTTATCCTATAGACTTCATCTCTAACTTATGCCGTTTTGGAGATACGCAAAAAATAGAAATAAGTAAACAGACACTTCTGTTTAAAATAACCTTTTCCAAAATAGGAGCTTATCTCTTCCGGGGTATACAAATCTTAAATTCAAAACAGCATTTATGATATTCAATGGTATAGGTTGAGAGCGTTCACATACACATACATACACACACGTCAATGAGAAAATAGTTTCAATGGATTCAGAGACCGTCAAAACGTATATTTCTATTTATGTATCGGGGCATGGAAGACATGAATCGAACTTCTGAGCTAGATTGTTTTTAAAAGTTACAATGTTCCAAATACTGTAGCCCTTCTATACATACTGTCCGACTAGCTAAAAAGAAATCTTGTTTGCCAAATAGTAAAAGGTCTAAATACACATCTATAAATGTTGAAAAATCGTATAGCACTGGTGTATCCGTAGTCATGGATTATCCGTATCAATCGCGGATCGTGGCCGGATTATCACTGTAGCAGTGAGCTAGAGCGGTCGCAGCAAGTGGTGTGTCGATGTGTGTGTGTCGGTGTGTATGTGCGAAACGTGTTCACACCACCGTGTTGATTTGATAATTATTTGGCTGCTGCTGCAGTCATTTGGCCACTGCCTCCCCCCACTACTACTATATACATGTGTGTCTGTCTCTCTCTCTCTCTCTTTCATTTTGACCGCTTGCCGTCATCATGTGTGCGGAGGTGTCTCGCTCCCTCTTTAGGTGTCACATCATCATCATCATCGTCATCATGATGATGATCATCAGTACAGTTCAGTTCGCGTGTGGAACGAATCACTGATAGCCCAAATCAGTGGCGTATCATTCGCTTTCATATTTATCATTTGCCAAATATTCGCGACATAAATACGGTTGCAAAACTGTTGCTTTCAAAAGTTAGAAGATATTTTAATATTTTAAAAAAAATAGTTTTCGTAGACAAGCGAATCCTGGGGAAAATTGAGATAATAACTGGGATAATATTGTTTAAGGCCCAGCAAAATATATGAAGACTGATATTAAACAAATATTGATGTAAAACAAACGTTTAAGCATACGGTAATGCCTTCAGCTCATAGTATGGTCATCGTAAATTGTGGTGATAAATAAAACTTTTAAAACGTGCTCATAATTTTTATATTCATTGATTTTTGAAATAAACTGTATTAATAATGAATAAGAACATAATATAATTTTTTTTTTATTAAATATATCTACATACGTTGCTCCCTAAACACAAAAAAGCAAAGAAACAGGCATAGGTGCCTTTAGCTCGCTGTATAATCATTTAGTAGATTTCTAATATTTTCTTTATTAATTTAAAAAACACTTTTTTAAACAATGTTGCATTTAAGGACTATATCCTAATTATAAACGCTTACTTTCATAGTAATAAAATTAAATAAAACAATAATAAAAACGAGGGCAATTGTTGGAATACAAAATACAGTGTTGCAATCATCCGAACAATCAACTCATCAATCACAATTTAATTTATTTATATTATATTTTCAATTTTCTTTTGCTTTCACAGTCTATGAAAACGTTATCGATATAATTAACAAAGAATTAATGAATATTTTACAAAATGATTAATTTAAATTATTTTTTTAACCCTTGGGCTCATAATTTAAAGAAACTCTGTAGATACAAAATGTATAAAATCCCTTGGTAGAATTTTTAAAAAAATTGGTGGTATTAAAAAGGGCTTCAAATTACGCGAAACGTAAGAAACCAATTGGGTTTAAACTGCGATGGGAATTATTTGAATATTAAAATTATACGTGTACCAAAATTCGTTAAAATCGGCCCAGTACCTTCAGAGGAGATGCATCCACAAAATTGTTTTTAGGGGCGAGCGAGCGAGCGACATAAACCAAGTATCAGAGTAACAAACAAGCATTTTTTTGATTTGATAATGTTACAGACACACGACCAAACACTATAGCTATCTGTAGTATCGTGTAAGACGTGAAAGTTAGATATATTTATTTCCGGTGTTTAGATCATTGTGGAATAAATTCGAAAATAAGGTGGGTGAAATAGTGTGGTGTTGGTGGGCCGACGAGTGAGTAATTTGAATTGAAAAGCTTCATTGGCAGAATGGTCGCTCGCACATAATGTGAGTTTTGTGTCCGACTCGGCCATGATGATGCTTTTGCATTATTTCATTCTATTGTCGAAGTATTTTAACCTCTGAATTATATCGGTATTGTACATAAATCGGTATCACTAATCAGACGAGTGGAAATGTTTATCAAACCATCGAAATGGCTTCTAATATTTAACAAGTTGCACATTTTAGCATGTGTGTGACGTTTGGCATGTTTTGTACATTTTCTCTGATTGCCTACTATTGCCTCTATATATATAGCTAGCTACTCCGTATACATTATTGAAGGTACACATTTTTATTATAACGCTGCAACGATTCAATAACAATGATGCCACATCGTTCTCAACATTCATTATATTTGATGAGAATTAAATATGCTTCGCTTTTAAATTATGCAAATACAATGCAGGTGCAGACACCTGTGCTTCACCTCAACATACACTGAACTCATAATCATCGGCATAAAAAATACAAGAACAATTTTTTAAAATAAGTTATGATTTCCGAAAATATATATATACGAATATATTGACATTATAGCCTTGATGTGTTAGGTTTTCTTTAAATTCTATTATAAACCTTCCAAAGCATAATTCAAAAATAACAATTCTATGCAAACCTCAATCATTTCTAAAGAGCACATACTCAATTTTCCTACAAACTTATACATACATACATACATGCATTAAATGCAATTGTCCCGACGACCATCAAGGAACGTTTCGTTTAAAAAGCAGGAGAAAACATAAGCGACCTGAACAACGTAAATGTACGTACGTACGTACGTACGTAGTGACTTCGTTGGTGGTTGAATTGCTGCACAGAGCCAAAGTAACTGAAAATCACATGACCAAAAGCACATAGAAAACAATTTAGCTCATTGAATTGACCATTCCAAGTCACAAAAACCTAACTATATATTGTCAGTGTTGTTTTGTTGCTTGTGTCAAAGGGGACATTTACAAAACGGTCAACAAAAACCAACTCGCCCAATATTAGATTCTGACAGACTCTACAAGATTGTAAACAAACTATCTGTTATTTTTTATTTTAAACGACAAAGAAGCACTGATTTAAATGGAAATGGAAAAATATTTTCAAAATCTGAACCTTCACTCGACTTTCTTCTACTTGGAGAATAAATTGTCTTTTTTTTATGAAAGTTGAAGATATTACAATTTCTAACTATTGATTGAAAGAATGCTTCGAAAAATGTACCATTTACTGAAAACTCCTCCTATATTACATTTATGTTTTTTAGTTACCATACAATTTTCACTTGCATTTAAAACAAAATAAAAATTATATACACAATGGTAGTAGAGTGCAGCCCACTCCAGTTTAATTTAATGTATTAGGCTTTCACATTAGTGTGTTTAAAATTCATTATCATGAAACAATATCAATATTTGTGGCTAATTTTAAAAGCGATTCTTCTGAAAATGATACTTTTTCAAAAAAAAAAAAAAAAAAAGCTTTATACAATACGTATAAGAAAGTATAAATACAATATAATGTATATACTGTTTCTTTAGTTTGAAATTAGAAGTCGTAGAAATATAAATATTGAAATATAAATAGATTTCCTTACGGACTTGCATAATTTTATAAGTTCATTGTTAAACACAATTTGCATAGCTATGGCAACATAAATAAAATATTTAAGATTTTCCGTAGTAGTTTTCTCGTAACTGGTATATTTTTTGAAGAAAACTTTCAAACAAAAGTTGTGCGAAATATTAATATCTTTCATTATGAACATAACTATTTTTGCCATAAGTGCAGCCGTTGTAGTGATATTGGAGATAGAACTAAAAATGCACTTCTGGTTCAAATATTCTTATCAACACTTGGGTGTGCACATCTAGACCAAATACAAGTATTAAGTTGTAAGTTTCACAATGTTACATTCAACAATTTTGATTCTAGAAATGTCACTAAATAACAATCGAACACTATAGCTATTTTAAGTACTACTGTACGAGCTAAAATATGAAAATAAAAATTAGTAAAGCGCATAAGTTGGGTGAATAAACTTTAATATAAAATTCAAAGAATAGTAGAAGAAGAAAAAAAAAATGTTCTCAAGAACAACAACAACAGAACTGTATTTATGTGTTCTCTTTATATTTATATAGTATTAGACAAGAGAAAACAAGGTCTTGATTGCATTTAATTGCAATGGAATAAGTGTATACATGTTCAATATGGTGTAGTTCTGTTCATAGCATCAGTTTGGTCGTCAATAGCGGACAATTAAAACATACAATAATATAACAACATAGTTGTAATTAAATAATTATTCGCTTCTAGGAATGAATTGACAACATATGTATGTATGTATGTACGTATGTGTAACATGTCCAACGACAGACATGCAAAAACATTTGACATGTGACCGTTTTTCTATTCTGTATTTCCATTTTAATTTACCTAATTAGTATTTGTAAGTACGCGGGAGTACCCCTTGTCCATGTAGCTACAATCGCAGGAGGCTTTGCTGCATAAATACATGCATCACATTGTTCGGTTCGGCCTCCTACATACTTGATGTTAGATATTATAACTATAGTTGGCATGGATCGTCAAGCGTGAAAATCACAAAATGCTTACAGAAACATACATACATACATCTACGTGTAACCAATACATTTATACAAATTTAACGTCCATTACTTGGGATATTTAACAAATTTAGCACGTTGGTAACGACATTTTTACAGCCATATCCAGCACCAAATTAATGATACTCCTAAATAAAATTCAAATTAAATTTTAATTCAGTAAATTGCTTTATAACAAATATAGGAACCAATACCTTTCGCTAGTGAAAAAATTATGATAGCAATAAGGAAGTATTGTAATCATCAAAAATGTTGTACTCGAGATTTTAACGGATAAATCGAATCTGTTTAATTTAACTGACCATAATTGATTATTTAGCTCGCCGTACGAAGTACCAAAGAAGATAAAACATTCAGTCGTGTGTCTGTAGCATTCTAGGATCAAAAAAATTATACTTATATACTTGGTTGTTAGTCGTCGCTCGATCGTAAGAACAAATTAATGCCCTCTACTCCTCTGAAGGTACCAGAGCGATTCACACCAAATTTGCTACACATATTATTTGGAATCCCATTTGCACTTTAAATCCAATCGCCCGTATACATTTTATAACATCTAGATATATTCTCATTACTAAGAATCTGTATAAGAAAATTCGTTATAAAAATACATGTGACCTACAGAGGGCATTTAACACTTGAGGCAAAAAGCCTACAGAAAACAAAACGAAGAAAAAACTAAACAAACAAAGTGAGAGAGCCGAGAAATGTATAAAAAGTGAAAAAGCGTGCAATCTTTAGTGAAATTGTCATAAATTCACAACCGTTGTATAATAACGTGAAAGTATACGCGTTCGCTCGCTCGCCCCGCTCTGGGTGATGTATATTTTAATTTTAAAACTAATGGGGCCCTGCCTCAATGCAAATAATAAAAAATGGCCGACTGTTAATGTGCGCAGGGGTACCAACTGCGAACGAAAAAATACCCACCTCCTCCTCCGGCCGTATATTGCCGTCATTTTTAGAATAAATATTCTTCTGGCCCTGTCCGTCGTACAATTTCGTTTATATTTAAAAGTATGAGGCTTTCTTAGGCCTTGTATCACTCACTCTTTTGTGTTTTTATTATTTTTATTCGACATTTTTGTGGGCAAAGATGGCTGCTACGCGAAACGCTGGATTAGATGTTAACAGAAATTATGGCCTACCATAAAACTTAACACAACTCGAAGTATTACATTTACCAGTTACAATTTATTTCCGTTACGAATATACAACATATAAAACTAAACAAAAGATAAATTTTAAACACTATTTACTACCATAACAGTCAAATATGCTGTTAAAATAATTAACAAGCATAGATGCGAGCACCAATGTCTTTAGCTGGCCATACCACACCTTATAATCAGGGTTTTATAAATGTGTAATTGATTGGTATTTTTAGCTTTAAGCTTAAAACTTGTCCCGAATGTGAACCTCTTAACCGGAAGCAAAGGGTTATTCTTACTATTTTATACATATCGTGAAATCAACACGAGGTTAATAAGTCAAGATATTGAAATTTCTAGCTACTTTTAATTATTTATTTTCTTATTTGAAATTTACCATTTACTAAAATATCACTTTTGAAAATGGTGATTTTATATTTACGTTTTGTTCCATAGCTATCGTAGGATGAATTTAAAACCAAATAAAGAATTATTATAAACTAGGGACATCCGTGGGCACCATGTGTCCATATGGTATACAGAACATAGGTCAGTTTTGACGGGTGGCGAGTATTCATGGAATTTAATAATAATTACACGGTTTTCCTTCAGTTGCTATCGTTTGACAGATAAGCAACCTACAAATATTTAAATATTAATAATTTGAAATATTTTTGCCAGCCAATCACGGGTCTAAATATGTTTGGATTAACTCCTTATATTTATAATACAGATAGTGAAAAGATCAGAACGTTGAGTGAAGGCCACTTTTATTGTGCTAGGGTTCAATTTGTGGAGACTACCTATATCGAAAATTCTTACAATATTTTAGCATATTGAAAATTATTAAACTTTAAATATATAGTATGTTTATAGCCTGGAATAGAACGTTCTATTTTTGTAATCAACATCTAAATAGGTAGTAAGACTTTTATTAGTATTTACACTTTCGGAACGGCACAGTTTAGAGAAAAAGTAAATCTTATAAAATAAATTGAAATTGCATTTTTCAAGGAAGTGCCATTTAGTGGAAAACCGCTTTAGAAATGTAGATTATTTATATATTTATGGCTACAATATTTATTAATATGTTTCGTGATTATCACATATTATAAGCAAATTTAAAACAAAAGTAAAACAATATTATAAGAATTTTTTCGTAATACCCGCTCTTTCCCTCTAACATAAAATAAAATAGAAAACGGATTTCAAATTAGATTTTAAAATTCGAATTTTAATTTGGCGAATTTCAATTTCTTTTTCAATTTGAAGGTTTTTCATCACAATTAAGATTGTTGGTTAACATTGTAGTAGAAATATAATTAAACTTTTAACTATTTTTACATCAAATATACTTCCGTCTAGCACAAGATCAACTATTAATAAGAGAAATCATATCAATAAGAAATAGCTAATTGTAAGGGATTGATTGGGGTGGTCAACTATTGTTGATGTGAACAGAATTTTTGGAATTGATGCATCAATTAATATTAAACTCGACAATAGTAGCAATGACAAAATATTAGCGAATAATTAAGATGATAACAATGACAATAACAAAGAATGCGTATTTACAACCATAGAGCAGTCAACGGGGCATTCACCTAAGGCCCCGAATCACACCTGGTAATGTGATACCAACTACTAGTAAATTGTTTCTTTATATACTTCGAAATATGCATAATCAGCAACATACATTTGAGTAACGCGTAATGAATTATAAAATATTAGTAAGCATGTTATTACTCTTACGTAAAATAACATACGTTAATACAATATTATATAGAATCATATTCACTCAAATCGAAAAGAGATTGTTTGCTAGATTCAATATGTAAAAATAATAAAGTCCCCGAAGCATCAAGCGGCAATTGAACAAAAGCAAAAATATATATATATATATATATGAAATCGGTAGTTGTCACAACATATTTCCCGAAACTTTTTTCGTGACAAAAGTCGAACAGAACTACAGCCGTTTGTTTTTCAATCGTTTTATTCCGCGATTCTTTTATTTTGTTGTTGTTGTTGTTGTGTAGTAACAGCGTGGCGGCAACAGCACAGCACAAACGCATCGGCGAAAAAACAAAAACATGTCGTATACGTGAAAATTTAAAAAGCTTACAGTAAATTCTTCAAATAAAAACAAAGCGCGTGTATGCCGATAAAAAAAGTTAAACTGGGGGCAGGGCATTGGGTAAATGTTTGTGACATGTGGGGACATCTAGCTCTGTGTTAATATAATGCAAAATGACATTCTTTGTGTGTTAAATATTCGTTTGAAATTTTAAAAATATTTCACAAATTTTTATCGTTTGTACGTATACATACGAATACGGAAAATAAAAATATTTCAAATTTTGTATTACACAAAATGCGATTAAAAATTTTTTCTACAGTTTTTACCGCGAACCGTTCGTCGTACATTTTTCCGAACCGGTAAAACGCAAAAAATCGAGTGCGAGCGCGCCGCAAAAAAAATTGGAATATCATGAGGAATACTGTCATGTACACTCGATGTCAAAAGAGTTGTCACTTTTGTAATTATGAATGTGTAATTGTACGTGATATATACATATGTATATATATATATATTTTAATTCTTTTTGTTTTTTATTATTTGTGTGTGTGTGTGATGTACGCTGCCGGTTTTATATTTTTTGCACCATTTTTTGTGATGTTGCTTGACAGAAGATATTTTAATTTTTAATGAATTTTGTTACGTGATAATCCGTTTGAAATTGAGTGTTACAAAAATGAGCTAATTTTCAAAAGGTACTTACGTTGCTTGACAAGCTGATCCTCCAGCACTTTTTGATCGCCTGCAACAAAAATATTATAATTACAAATATGTTTATCTGAATATATTTATATTTTATACACATTTATACAGTAATTGTTGTTTAATTGCATATGGATATTAATCATAAAGCTAATTCCACATGAATGCTAGACCATAACCACAGGAATAAAGGCTAAAGCATTCGGTCGTGTGTCTGTAGCATTCTCGGATCATAACATTTCTTTAACAGTGTTTGTCTCCCTGAATCCAAAAATATATATAACTTATATACTTGGATGTTAGTCGTCGCTCGCTCGACCAAATTTATGTTTTCCACTCCTCTGAAGCTACCCAAGCGATTTACACCAAATTTGGTACACATATTATTTGGCATCCTATTGGAATCCGCTCGCAGTTTAAATCCAATCGCCCGTATACTTCCCGAGTTATAGGGCCCCTCTTAATACTGCCCTTAGAAAAATAATTAAAAAACCCGATAATTCTACTAGAAATTCTAAGATATTTTTTATCTATAAGATTTTATCATATTGTTAACCCAAAGGACATAAAAAAATATTAAATATTACAATTTTAATTGTAATTTTTATCAAAATATTCTACAAAAAATTGTACGACTTTTTATAACTATAATATTATTTCAAATTGTTAATAAAAAGGCTATTATAATTAAAAACTGTTGCTTGCATCGCATATCTTAACCTATAAGGCGAGCTGGACGCATCTGTGCGTTTACAGAATCTTGTTTTTTAAATGCTGTATGTATTTTGTGAGTAGTGAGGAGTGATCTGGATTCTATAGTTAACCTAGTTTAATAAATATGGAATAACCATGGATACAATAAGTAAATGGTACATTTTTTTGGAAAATGTATTAAATAAATATTGTAGGTAATTTTTCTCTTGTTGTCTGAAGCCCTAAAAGTAAAATAGATACACATTTATACACAGGAACGATTCAGAAATATTAAAAACGTGTATTTCTGTTGAAATATCAGATTTGAATTTGTGAAAACAATACTTCCTAGTGTACATTTATGTGTGGTAAAAAGAAAAACGAAAAAGAGTGTATGTCTTTATAGATACAGTTTCGCATGGTGGTAATGAGAGTGTAATTAGTGTAGTGCAGCGGGTGCAATTGACTCGGTGTAAGGTGATTACACCTGGGGGACTGCAAGAGCAATGATGTTGATGTGAGGGGTGTAAATAGTGCATGCATGCATGCGCTATAGAATCACAAAAGGTAACTAGTGCTATGGGACTGATTGAGTGAGTGACGTTGGCGGTGCAGCGATATAAATGTCCCGATCATCATTGCGTTTGTTGTGTGTTGTGTTGAATCAGTGTTTGTAGATAGGTAGGTGGCTTGGTATGGAATGCACGTGTGGCTTGCATGTGCAACATTAAATAAATGAAATCTGAACAGTTGCACCCGTGCCCGTGCCCGTGCACATGCGTAATTCATTCCCGTCGAACTGTTGCATCTGAACCATACCGAGACCGCGCGCGTGTTCCTCAAAAAGGACCATTTCAACAAACACTTGCGATCTTAACCGTGAAATAACGGACAATATTAATATAACAATTTTCACATCTTGAAACACAAAAATACATTATTTTTGTTAGTGAAACTTTGATACAATTAAAATGAAGGAAAACCGTGTGATTATAAAATGTACACAAGCATTTGTGCAGGTGCAAATGCCTTCAGCTCGTCATATGTGAACATTAAGTCATAAAGAAATATTATTAAAGCCACCGATTTCTAATTTCTTATACGCAATGTATGAAAACAAGCATATAGGTTATAGGCATCTATGTCATTAGTTCGCCGTATAAATGCAAACAGCGCAGAGCGTACTATACTCTGGGTTCGATGAATGAGTACCTGATATAATATTTAATCATTTTATTATTATGGCCTTTGGGCTCATAATCAACACATATTATAGAAACAATTTTGTTATACTATAACATAAATTATTGCACATTTTAAAATACATAATTATTACTTTAAATATTTTTTTATTGCCTTTAGGTGTAGAAAATGAAGAAATTTTGTAAATATAAAATATCTTAGAATTACTTGTTAAATGTTTGAATATTTTAAATTTCTTCTAAGGCTAGTATTTAGGGGGCCTTATAACTTCAAATGTATTAAGGGGTAACACCACTTTAACCCATCGAAATTTAAGGCTTTTTTATTAAAGACGAGGTCTTATGAACCTGAAATCTCCAAATATTTAAAATGTTACAATAATTCTAGTGTTTTTGTAAAGATGTGTCAACGACACGGAAGAACTTGTGACTTTAGTAGTTTGTACAAAACTGGTGATGGTAAAATTTAAGTGTAGGTACTATACATATAGTCGTAACTGTCATATTATTATCAAATATCAACAGTGAAAATGTGTGAGTGTATTCTAAGAAGTGTACGTTATTGTAATTAAATGAAGTTTTATTGAAGCGATAACATGGTGTTTGTACGTTCGTTTCACACCTATAATTCGCGCTATGACACTTGGCGATGAGATATCTTGTTTAGATCACGACAATTTATGCATCATACAATAGAATTTATATTTCTTCATACTTTGTGAATGCATAAGTTGTATGTAGGTACACCCATAATATCCTCCACGGTAAATTACTAGATAACTAGATTACCATCAGATACACAGAAATTAAAATATATCTACATTTATGTTCAATTTATTTAATATAACTCTACATTGATTTGGTTATATTCAAATATGGGATTCATTTAGTAGTATTGTAAACCTAAACTAATTAAAGTAAACCCTTTTCCGCCTAGGAAATAACCCAAAACGGAACGGACTTTCTTCGAACTAGATATGCATTTGATGGACTCAAAATTGTTAAAACAATTCCAAAAAATAAATATCCATAATAAAATAAAAAGTGTTTGGTGGTAGTGATGTTCTATTTCCGGTTGGAATCTTATAAAATCGTCTGTAATGTTTCACATACGGTGTGTATAAGATCAGTGACAAAGTGGTTCAGTTGTGAAACTTTAACCACGACTGACTGCTTAAGAGGGGGGGGCATAGTGCATCTGGAGTGCAGGGGATGTTCACCCGGAGGGGTGGGTCCCTGATCCACACAGTCATATAATAGTCATAGCGTCTACGGACTTCCGTACGAACTTAACACTTTATTTATTTATAAATTAAAGGTCATAAAAGCTGAATAATTGACGAATACACTGGCATATACATACATATTATACTATGACTAGATGGATACCCTGGAGCACCACTACCAAATTAAATATTACTTGTGTATTCAAACTATAATTGTTAAAAAATCAAGAACATTTCATATTAAAGAACGGAACGATTCAACCTATGTTGAATGTAAATTAATAACAAAGCAAATGCCACATTAATCCCTCACAAGTAGTAATAATAATAGACAGTCTTGAATGTATCTGGCAATATCGTAGTGGCTATGAATAATTGAACAACATATTTGTATGTTTATTTGAAATAGTAAATAGATTGTCCTTTAAGGTTATTAAGCTATAAATTTTTCAGCCGCGCACACACTGAACGTAAACACAATAATTCACTAAAAAGAAATATATATGGGAAACATGTTATTTTTGTTTTGTTTTCATTTCAATATTTCTGTACATACATACATATATATATATATATATATATATATATATATATATATATATATATATATATATATATATATATATAAGTATAAATGTAAGTAATGTGTCTGTTTACGTCTGGACAACCCGTTATTATATTCGACTATGTTTCACTTGAACTTTTTTAAAAATACATTAACAAATATATGAACATATTACACGCTAATGATCATACCACAAAAACACTGCTTAATCAAATCGTGTGTACTCAAGGGACCTCGAAACGACTATTTCCATTCAAATCCAACATTAGTTCTTTAATCCTTGTTATACGATAGAAAGTTTCAATTTTATTTTCTCAAAGCCTTCAGCTCGCATTCTGAAGGTTTACATAGCGACCATATATGGAATTAGTTTTTGATATCTAATATTTTATTTAACTTCATATATGTTACATTTCGCGATCAAGACTATCTTGTAAAGACCAAGACAAGCCTCATGAAGTCAAGAGCAATTCTTGTCGAAGAAAGTTTGAAATCTATGACGATAAGAAAATAATCGCGTCCGCGCTGGCATTTTTACTATTCATCGAAATATAAATGTTAATGGGCACAAGTGAATTGTTCAATTGTTTATTAGTGTATAAATAATTGTTGAGTGTGAAGTGAGCGAGAGAGAGCGATAGTGTGTGTGTCTGTTGTGTGTGCGTCTCTGTTCGTGCTTGTTCAATCCCCCAAACGAGACAAACAACGACAACGAACAAACGGACGAAACGAAGAGGACACACAACGGAAGAGAGTTGAAAAAAGAAGGCGACGAAGAGATCAGCATCGAAGTGTGAGTTGAGTCTGTTGAGATGTTCACTACCTCGGTAGCTAGCTATATAGGTACACGAACGAACGAATGAACGAACGAACACCAAGTTTCGATTGTGTGGCAAATAATTCAACAACTCATTGATAATGAATGGCGACATTTTAAAGGCAATTTTGACGTCACTTCACCTCACCCACTCTACACTGTTCTATCTAATAACAGGTGTTACCCAAATTAAATTATGCCCATTTCTTTCATTTCGCTCACTATTCTCCTGTATTCTCGATCTGTCCCGTATTCGAATATTCGATAGTGTCGCACGATCTTCATAAGAAATAACATATTGTGTTCGACTGTGGTCGCGCGACTGAAGCGACTGGGGCGACTCTAGTCGCGGGAGAACGTTTTATCTTTGTAACATTTGACAGCATTTTCTAAAAATCGCATCATCTTTCAATAGATGCATCTTTCTATTAAATGTTTCTGGAATCCCTCTGATTCTCTAGCAGTGAAAAGATAAGACTAGGACTGTTTCTTAATGACTCTAAAATAACAGCAGTACAACTTGTACTCTTCTTCAATATAATTAAGTATAGCAAAAGTGAACTCCATGACATGTGCAAACAAAGTCGCTTCAGTCGCGCGATTGACAATCGATATGTCGAACTTTTGTGCCCCTTAAGGTGCTCGACTTGTTTATATCTTCATCTCTGTCTAGCAACGGTAAATATCTACTGATTTCAGACTTATTAAGATTTATGTAAATAATCTTGTAAAGCAGAATCGTAGAACCATACAATATCTACCATTTTTACAACGAAATTTTATTACTGTAGTTGTAAATTGGAACATGGATATTTTCTTGAATAATAACAATTAACAGCTACAGTAATAAAATGTTGTTGTAAAACTAATGCCATATTGTAGATATTGTATGGTTCTAGGTTTCTTTACTCTACTAGATTATTTTTATAAATCTTAATAAGTCTGAAATCAGTAGATATTAACCGTTGCTAGACAGAGAACGAGATATACACAAGACGAGCACCTTAATTTTAAAGCAACAATGATTATGGTGTTATTGAGTTATCCATAAAAGATACAAAAAAATAAATAAATAAAAGAAACTGCACGATTTTCTGCATAAAAGTATCGAAAATTCAGTACGCAGTTCAGTTGTAAAGAGTTTACAGTGTACTTTCAGAAATGGGAAGGGCAGACAGATCCAGCAGTGTTGTCGTCGCGTCGCTTTAAATATTATATGTTTCACAAAACAACTGATTACCGAGAACTTAAACTGCGATCGCTTCCAATTCGACGATACAATTCAAACTTGTTGTTTTTTCGGTTGTTCTATTCGTGTTTTCTTTTCTGTCTCTTGCTCTGTCTGTGTGTGTGTGTGTATCGTTTATTTGTTCTTTTGTCCTGTTACACGTACAGTCTCCTTACTCCGCCTTCCTCTCCTCTCCTCCCCTCTCTGCAGCCATCGTCTGTGTGATGTTTTTTTTTTTTTGGTGTAAAACGATCGGTTTTTTGTTAAAAATTCAAACGATTCGCTTGCTTCCCTCAATACCAACAACGATTGAAAACTTAAAATCTGCTCGCTATTTTCTGCATCTGTAGCCAAGTTCGTGTGCATTCATGATTACTTCTACTTGGCGATTTGTCTTTTCTGCTCTATTTTTGGAATTCTATATCTTCTTAAAGGATTTAGATGCATGTACCTTCCACTTGATTTTTCAATGTTTATTTTCGACTTTATTCACGATTCAAACGTAATTTACCGGAACTGCTGCACTTCCTTTCGCATTGCAAAAATTATTGCTAAACTTATTAAGATTTTGCACTAATCCACGATTTACTGAAAGCTCATACTCATCCAACAGAACGTGAGGATATGTTTCTAAATTATTTTTAGCTCGCCGTATTAAATCCAAAAGAGCTAAAGCATTCGGTCTTTAACATTTTCGGATCAAAAATTATCCCTAACAAAAAGTTATTTCCTCATCGTCTTGAAGCAAACATAAACCATTACTTCTGCTTAAGATATTATTTTCAAAAATAGGAGGGATTCTTCCGGGACATAAACAAGTTTTAATTTTAAACATTCATATACACATACATACAGACGTCATTCCGAAAATAATGAGGTTTGATTCAAGGGTCAAAACGTGTATTTCCGTTAACCACGTGGAGTTTACTAAATTTTTAGATTACAATACTTCTTTATAAACAGTTATATAAGAAGTAAAATTTACGACATTATTAATTTTATATCTCTTTTAGGTTAACCCATGAACTCAAGGTGCCCATATCATATACACTCCATTCTGTATTGATATAATAATAATAATAATGTAAATTTTAATACATTTTAACAATGATTCTTGATTGAAAAATCGATGAATATATCCTCGTTGGCTCCGAGGTAGACTGTCTATCTGTTATGTTTGGTCTTTTGACGCAATTTAACATGGGCTTTAAAATATTTATGGCCGCCAATCAAGTTTTTTCACATGTTTCGAATATCTCTTTAAGAGTGTAGGACAGTTGTTTTGACTAGATAATCGACGACTATATCCTCACTGGCTCCGAGATACACTGTTTTTCTGGCATACTTGCAGTTAGTGGTTTAAACCCGCAATATACCAGTTTGTATTTTTATAAATATAGCGTTCTACACAGACATTCATCTATATGTTTATATAATTATCTAATATAGATTAATATCTAAAATAATCAAAAAATTGGTAACATTTATCCTGTAGGTATTGTAATTAAATTACATTAAAATATTTGGTTAACTGGTTGGGAGCGAGCAGAACTTTAAGTATGTATAGTATCTAGAATGTTGCACAACTATTACCCATAAACCCTATCTTAACTACGGATAGAAACTGTAGGTGAAGTAAATTGAAGGTGCAGAGTATCATCTGTGGTAGTGGAATGGTGGTGATATGGTGAACAAAATGAAGGCGGACATGGAATCTGTGTCGGTGCGGGCGATCGGTAACAGAAGCAATTTGCAGCTGTGCATAATTGATATGGTGCGAGGACAAAAAGAGCGCCCGCTAAATTATGGACACTGGTACACCGCAAATAACCATTCCTGTTCCATCTCGCATCAACCTGCCCCCCTGCCCCCTACCACCACCCCCACACACATATGCTACATACATACATAACAGCCATGTTAAATATAAATACTAATTATCAGGTGTGTAACATTTAAATCTAACTAATCAATCGGCGAATTGTCGACACCATGCGCTCTCATAATTGGTGCATCGATGTTACATACATACATACATGTGTATGTATATGTATGTGTGTATGTACAATTGCAATACATTTTCAATTTCATTTCACATTTGGTATTTCATTTCTGCTCATACGATCTAGACAATGGCTCCAAATTTATAAATATGGAGTAATTTTTACTCGATTTTCTTATACAGTTGTTTGTTTGTGTAGATGTATGATTGAATGTGTGTGTAGAACGCTTTGTTTATTTGTTTCTACTATGGTTACTACTAGGGCCTTTCTTACAGTGGCTCGAAAAATACGTGAAACATCGTTACCTGCCAATTTATTAATTTAGACAGATGACAAGTAGACTGTATTCTGTATATGATATGGGCACCTAATGCCCACGGCTTAACCTAGTGTGTATATATATTTCATATCATTCGGTTTATATTAATAATGACTGGCCATTATTAATACTAATCAAATATAAAGATCCAAGTGTTTAATTTGTAAGAATTTTTCACATTAACCGATAATTATTAATAATTCACAACTATCTTCGGTAAATGTAAGGAAAGGAGTGGACAAATTCCATACATATTCCGCACCCCAATTTGCACTGGTTAGGTTAGGTTATATTTGTTTATAAATAGTAGAAAATAGTACCAAACTACACAAGTAATTATTAATAATGACCGGTAAATATAATGATTTACGAAAAGACGCGGACATTATTAATACAAACCGGATTTATTATACGTATTAACCGTAACGTATATAGAATCTTTCGCACAGAGCAAAAACTTTAAGATATATATATGTATATAATTTCAAGTTGGAATAACGGAAAAAGCAAATTTGAGAAACTAAAGACAATTTTGATTGCAAGAGAGCGAACACTTGCTTCTGCCCGTGCTGTTACACCGACACACACACACAGAGAGAAATATTTAATATATTATAGATAGAAAACAAACATACATACATACATACATATATATATATATATATATATAGCAGCAGTAATATTCTGCGGAGAGACAAGGACAGCATATGTATATCGCGCGCGCAAAGACAAGTGGGTGCAAGAGAGATAGCGTGAGCATGGCAGCAGACGAGTGAGCCTGACAAAAAATAACGAAGTTTAATAATAAATAATTAATTTTAATACCGGGCACATAGGGGGCTTATAAATTCGTAAGCGTCGTGTGAATATTTCATAAGGCCCGCAGCTCACACACACACCAACACACACACAATATACGCAGCATTTGATGGTTTCCAGGACGCAAGCGCTGCTCCTTGTTTTTGAATCGCGAAATTCTGATGCAATAATCATTCATGCTTTGAAAACTTAATTTGCGACACGTTGTTTACATTGCTTTACCGCTATTCCCCCTTCGCACAGCGGGACACTTGCTAAACAAGATTCAACTGCGCCAATGCTTACAACTGATAAACGCAATACAACAATACTAGTATATGTTCTACAACAGATATGCTTTTAATACGATTGGAATCGCATTTAAAACAAGCATAGGTACAACGCACCTATGCTTTAAGCTTGCCGTGTTATCTATTTAGTGGATGTTTTATTTTTTTAATAGCGTTTGTAGTGAAGAAAACAATTTATTTTAAAATTAAAATGTTAAAAATTCTAGAAACTGTTTCTGATTGATTGCAGCAATAGCATCTTTTAATTATTTTTTTCTGGTCCATTGGTTCATAATTTGAATAATAGTTATAGCTAGAAAAAGTGGTATAAATGTTTGAAGAATATAATTAAAAATATATACATATATTTTAATTACAATTTTGGAAAAATTGGTATACATAAAATACCTTATATTTTTATCTAGAATTTTTCTGTATTTAAAAATAATTATTAAGGGGAGTATTAAGGAGGGTTTCGTATTTTGGGGCCAAATTACTTCGAACCCGTACAGGCAATTGGAAAATGTGTACTAAGTGGGCAAAAAACAAAGAAAGCAATTGTTTTATTTAATATTATAAACTTTCAGGGGAAATATTAAATTATATACTTGGGGACAGAAATAATTTCCGAATAAGAATTTATTTGCAGAGTTCTTAAACCAATAAATCATATATATATATATAAAATGTTAGGTCCAGTATCCAATATCATCGCCGCATATTTTACCATAAATATATATTATCATTAATTAAATGTATTACTTGTTCTCGAATTCATATTCTGAATTTTCATTTCTATATGTGTGTGTGTGTGTGTGTGTGTACCGTACTCGTCGGGCTGAGAGTGAGAGAGAGAGATAGAGCGAAAGTACTGAGAGTTTGTTTTGTTACAAATGGAACGAGCTCGCTGATGACGCTGTAAATTATAAATTTTATTCATTCTCTTTCTCCGTTTGCCAACGTCTCATTTCCACCTTCACCCTTATAATAATTGCGTCGGTCTTTGTCTAGCATCATGCGAGTCTTGATCTTGGCCCGATGCTGATTCTACTATAGTATAGTTTTTAGATGTGACAGGACATTTTTCATAACTGGAATTCGTAATGAATTATATATTTAAAAACATGTAAATTTATTTTCATATTGTTTTTCTCGTTTTCGATAATAGTATCATACTTGATTTATTTATTTATTTTGTTCGTGATGTGCCCGCCACCGCCGACTGTTTAGTATTTTGTTTAGTCATCATTTTGTTATATTTTCGGTGAAGAATTCATTACATATATTATATATATACATATGCATTTATTTATACGATACGCATATATTAACTCAGGTCTACGTCACACGTTCGGACAATTACAGACACATTACCATAAATTGTAATTTCTAATCATAATAATAACAAACTTTAACATTGAACAAGACACAAGGTCCCAATTACAAAACAATATTTAACACACTGTTACAACAACAATGTTTAAAGTTTCATAATTATTATAAGCGATCATAAATATCATTTCGAAAATTTCTCGACATCAATGTTCTTCTTTATATACTTGCGTATAAGAAAATAATAATAATTAATATATAAAAAATATATTACCTAGAGCTAAGAGGTTATATGCGGAAATTTAATTATTTAAAGTATATATTAAAGTGAAAATAATATGCAAGACTATAAATAATTAAAGTAAAATAATTAATTTAATTCCTCAACCCCTAAAATGTGTTCACGTCCGGTTCCGCTATCGAATATACCAGGATGGTTATAGCAGGGGTAAGGTGGGGTGTGGCCTGGAAAGCCATTAACGACTGTTCTAAAAACACTAATTAATTATTAACGGTATACAACATTAAAATGGTACATTCTAAGTAATGTGTATTGTATAATATTGTGTCCCATGTAACATCAAAATGTTTTCGGAACATTCATTATTAACTAATCAAACATAATATACATGAACAACCATTACATTCTCAACCCCAATGCCGTGTCTTTTGTTTCTTGGCACTGCCCCCCATACACACGCACGTCTATGCTTGCTCATTAATTGCTATGCCATCAATAATCATATTTATTGAACTCGCCTCATTCTTTTATAACATTAACCATTACCAGTGCTTCCAGCTTGCCTTTGAATGCATTTTCAAGAAAGATAACTTTGAAATGAACACGAAATAAATTAAAATATGAATGTAGAAAATCTGTATCAGTTTGCAAACAATTGCCATATGGCGAGAATAGAATAAATTGCATCGTACGGTGGTGAGAGAGAGAGAGAGAGCTTATACATGCATTTTCTACTAAATTTAATACAAAATAAATAGTTTTAAACAGGACAGTAAATTAACATAAAGGCATTTGGTAGGCAGCGAGGCTGACCAATTAAAATTAAAATGTGAAAATTACATAATTTACCAGGCTGATTATAATTGTATATATAAACATTGGAGCAACGCAGCCAGCGCCAGGCCACTGCGATTGTCAACTTTATAACACAGAATTCGAGGGTTGCTACGTAGCAACGCTATATGTTGTTTTCATTTGCAATTATTACAATACATTTAATAAAAGCAGTTGGCCGCGCTCTCGCATTTACATGTTATCGCTAACGTGTGTCCGTGTGTCTGTCTGTGTGTGCTTATATAAATAAAACATCGTGAAAATCAGAGCGGGATCGTCCTGTAAAATCGGGAATTATCCCTGGCCATCCGGATTTTAAATTTAATTTTGTTTATTTCGTGAGCAACAAAAAAAAAATGAATGTACTAAAATGCGTTTTATGTCTCCCTGACCTTACTAATTTTTAGAATACACAGTGGGGTTGCGATATAGTAAACTACCCAGTTTGTGAACACACGAAATTTCACGTTGCGTGGGGCAAAACGAAAATAAAGTTTGCTTGACCAACATAATTTATGACAAATATTGTCACAATTGAAATTAAACAGAAAATGTAGCATCAATTCATTTTTCATTCATAATGGGAAGATTAAATTTTTATTTCAAATCTTGTGTTGTATTTATCCGAAAGGGCTTCCTCCCTTTTATATATAAACAATTAAAAATATTTTTACGCAATACCAACCGCAATGAACCTGTGATACGAGAATAAATGTCAACTGTTGTAAAGAACCGATATGTATATTATGTATACATGATATATAATATGGCGGTGTTCATATTCTATAATTAAGAGCAGACGCGATCCTGCCGGTACATAATGAAACAATTGATTAGCATATGCAATGACAGGAACTGTGAAACCGACAAGAGCCATGCCTAGCCGCCTATGCTGCTGCTGCTGCTGCTGCTGCAGAGTGCGCTTATATAATACGTACTCCTTGTGAGACATCGTCATGTCCTTCTAATAATTATGAAAAGGATACATGATTATGTCCATACATAGATTATAGTCCATGTGTGGGAGATATTTCGACCAGTCAAAATACAATCGCTTTATCACATTAAGGGGGAACAACACGGTGACGGCCGAAAAAATTGCTCATTTTCACGATTTTTTTTCTCTGAACTTAGAAATAGTAGATTGATGGGGTTTAGGGCATTAAATAAGGTAAACATCGAAGGTTTTTCAGGATTTTTTTTATTGAAAAATAATAATAGCTTCATGCTTTTTTTGCGGTGTTCAGTGGCAGCTCAAAGATGAGGTACCGTCATGGTTATGGATGTAGCGCAAATTGTAATTATTTGATTAAAAAAAAACATATTTTCTTAATCTATATAGATGTATTTTCAATTGTAGGAAGGTTTTTTCAAAAAAAAATTTTTTTCACGAAATTGTGGACATTTGAAAAAAATTACCTATTTTTTTCCCACTTTCTTGTCCGAAAAGGATACTAAATATCCAAAAAAAAATCCTACCTACAACTGAAGCCAATTTCATAAGCTTCAAGTTAAATTAAAAGAAAACAATATCCGATATAAATTGTAGCATGGGCGTCCAGCCCTATAACAATAAAATAGGGTTTCGAGAGAAACGCGTTTAAAGTGCCGCAGCGTTTGGTGTCGTGTCGTCCTGTTCGATTTCAAAACGATTTGGAGGACAATGTCGTTTTCTTTTGTCCTGTCTATGTCGTTTAGGGGTCATAATACTACCTATTCGATCCATTTTCACTTCAAAATTTCAACTAATTACACTAAAAAATATTATAAACGACCATTGCCAACAATGTGCGCGTCAAAGGAAGATGCAATGTACCTTCGTTATTTGTACGAATTTCAGCATAATATTTTAGGGAAATATTCTAAAAGATACATTCTTTAAAATTATATAAAAATGATAAATCGTTTTTCTTTAAACCGTCACAGTGTTGTTCCCCCTTACTACGAGCAGAACGCATAGTTGCGTTGTACCTAAGCTTATTCAGTGTGAAACTGTCTCCTAAAATCGGGTTTAGTTACATTGTACCTATTAATATTTCTGTTAAAAACTTTTCCTGATTACAATACTTCCTTAAATATATACGTAATAATCTAAATTGTCGCATGAAAGCTAAATTAATGAGAACCACACAAATATTACTTATGGGACCACAAAACGGCTAAATCCATTAAATTCTATAGTAATTAATATTTCATGATCTTTCTACTATTTATATAAGATATTAAAAATATATTTATCAATATAGATTAATATATTCTAAAATTAACCCAGTATATATGATATAAATCACGCGAGGAGTTTCGCTAGACTTCCTAACGTATTTCATATACTCTTGCTTTTGTTATATAGTTTAATCAATTTTTATCAAATGCTCATTAATTCAGTTGTGTTTTGCGTGAGCTGACCGCCCGGAGGAGCAGTGTGGCGTCATATAGTGGTGGCAGCGCATCGCTATGATGATGTTCTGTTGTTCTTTAAAGAGCCACTGAAATACGATGGCGTGGATGAGTTTCGTTTCGTTTGTTTGATATGAAATGGCCCCGGCCACGGCCACCCCGCACCCGCACCCGCAGGAATGGGTCGCGACTCGCGTGACTGTGGCTCGCGTGCGCTCTTCAACTTGACAGCGATGAGTACGGCCCACCAATCTTGCTCACACCCGCCAACTCGACTCTACTCGCCCGGCTACATAAAACAGGTCATCATCACATCGCGGTGTGTGCTGTGCGCTGACACTACTACTTGTTTCTCACTATTGTTTTGATTTTTAAATCACCGAACATACGTAATAGACTGGACGACAAAACACACATTAGTAATCGAGCCGGAATTATTTTCATTCATCAACATTTCACACTCTAAATAAAACCCATTCCAGTTATAAATGAAGTAATATTTATGTAAGAAGGAAACGCATTTATCTATACTAATAGATACTCGATTTTCATATGATTACTTTAAAATATATATATAATTTTAAAAACAATTCTACGAAAAATGCTTTTTTCTTATTATTGCCATTTTATTTTCTTACCTTACTGTACCTTTACTGTAAATGTAGCCATAATCATGGATACACCTTATAAATAAAGCATTTACTTTACACGGAATTTTAATATTCCAATAATCTTAACCGTAACATGTGATCTGAATTAATATTTGTGCCTGTATTTTGAGGTAGTTTTTAAAAACGTTAGTTTCGTATTTTCAAAATCAATGATGGTACGTATGCGCCAAAACACAACGTCAATCAATAACAATATCATTTTATTTCTTCTAATATCAAATATAAATGTATTTGGTGCTTCTATTTTGTATTTAAATAAATAATTCACAGTAATATTATTTACTTTGATGTTTGATACGTTTTTGTCTTTGCATCCAATAAATAACCAGTGGCGAGGCTAGATTTTGTATTTTGGGGAAAGCATAGTTTTCACTAATACTATTTTGATATATTCTTATATTATAATGAAAATATGACTAATGACGAATGGCCACAAACGTAAATTTTACAAATACAAATTATTCAAAATATATTTAACCCTAATTGTACATATTTCGATATTTAATTTGGCCAAAACGTATTTCTTCAGAATCGTAATTCTGTCGAAATATATTTATTTGAAAATGTAATATTTTCTACACGTATAATAAAATCGAAAAGGCATTGTGTCTAAATGTATATTTTTATAAATATTGTTTTCTAAACGAAATTCTGTCGAAATGTAATTTTTACGAAACTTTCTTGTTTCCTCAATTTTCTGTTTTTGTATTATACATAAAAGAAGGTTAGTGTAGAGCACTCCAGATTCTTATTTTGAGTGTATTATAGATGCAAAATCTAACATAAAAATTACGAATAAATTAAAAACGCAGAATTGGATATTTTAGCGATATTTATAGAGCAGTAAAATGGTCGTTTACTGAAGAACAAACACTAGATAACTCGTTACAATAAACGAATGATTATAACTGTGTATTTAATAAGCAGCTTTCAAAATGTTCGTAAAATTCTCATTACACTGTATAATTTCACAAAACATTAAAATCGTCATATATTATCTTTCCGCATCAAAAATAAAATCAGTTCCCATCTTTATGTTCTATTGTTTAAGTATTAATAAAAATCCGAAAAAAAGAAACACGTAAATTACTTAGCGCAGAGTTTACTTAGATCGTAATCAGATGACGAGTAATTCATAATGTCATTATGTTAAGAAAAAGATTCTTCTACATTTCGTACACGAGGTAACAATTAACAATAATTAGTAAAATAAATTATATGCAAAACGGCTTATATTTTCCAGTTAGATGACTTTGTAATTCCAAGTTTATAAAACATGAGTGGAGCGGGGCGGGCGGGGCAGGGCGGAGGAACACGTGGTTACATATAATTAATAGTTAAAATATAATAATGGAATATTTTAAATGTAAACGTGTTACAAAATGAGAATAATCTACATACAATAGTTAGGAAATGGGTTTGTTAGCAGGGACGGAATCAGGCAAGGTTGTTGGTACACTTACACAGCACATTTGAATATTTATTAAATGTGGTATTTACATTTTGGCTATATGAATTTGTTCAAATAAAGGCATTGTTTTGCGCAATATAATTATGCGCAATAAACATGATTTAGAAATTGAACTGCTTGTGATATAGTGTATTATTTTTTTTTTTTAAATATCATAGAACTTTTGCTCGTACAGTATGTAGAAAGATAGCTATTGTGTATCTGTAACATTCTCTGCAGTAAAGGAAAAAAAATGCATCGACACTTGAAATATTAAATTATTAAGAAATATTTAAATATAATATATTTTACCTGTTTTAATGTAATATTATATTGACATTTAAGATTAACACGTTATATTTAAATAAATTTAATAACTTTCTTTTTCTCCCTGAATTGTTTCTGACTATTTTCGAAATAGCGTGTGTGTATATCTGTGTGTGTGTGTACATTCTAGAGCCATTATAAAATTATAAAACTTAAGACTTGTATAATGGCTTAAACTATTATTTAAATATCTCGGAAATGACATGCAGTAGAGAAAAAGTGATTCTTATACAAGTTGAAGATATTAAAATTCCAGACAACTTTTATTTTGAAGATTTTTTCGAAAAATGTACCAATTAGTGGATAATTGACTTTTTAAATAGACATCTTTCATACATTTCATATATTTAAAACAAAATAAAGCAATATTATATTAAATAAATACCGCAACTATAAGAAACTTGAGTAAAGGATAATCAGGTATTTTTTAATTTTACCAAATCGCCAATTAATTACGCAACATACTATGTGTCTGTTTAACAGAGAAATCATTATTTTGTGAGAATAATAAAAAAAAAAAGCATAATAACATTAGTTAATTTAATATAACAAAGCTGATATCCCGTATAGTTAACAAAATTGTATACAAACAGCACACATAATAATTTATTGTGATATATAATAAATAAACCATCAATTGAAAAACAATATTGTTTGTCTTATATCCGGTGTCACAATTTGTTACCTTTTCATGGCCACCAGCCGGCACTAAATACCACTTCCGGAACACAAATCAACACTTCCCTTCACCCCACTTTCGAAATAAACAGATAAACTTTTCATTAAAATCACAGATATTTCGTTTTTCCTTTTTTGTGAATTATTTAAAATTACTCTATCATGTCCGATCTAAATGAAATAAATAAAATAATTGGGGGATGTTATGTATTTCTTAAATAAAGTCATTTACTTGGCAGATTTTCGTATTAAAAAAGATGAATTAAATTGTATTATAATAAATATACCAGAATTCGGTTTATTAAAACAGATTTTTTTATACTGGCGCATACTATACAAAGCACGTTGTAGTATCGTGGCTTAATTAGGATAAGCTTGATGACATACACATTTTTGTTTTTAAATTAAAATAAATAAATATATTGACCAAAAAAAAAAGAAATACATTTAATTTAATTACACTTTTCACATTTACATCAACAGCTTTTCATTCGGTTCGGGTGAATTTTATGTAAAAACTCACAGCAAAAAATGTATTTACATTTGTTGGTTCACACTTATTTTTATTCATTTTATGAGAGAGAGAGAGGTAAATTATTTTATTTAAAATAAAAAAGGAAAACAAAAGCATTTTTTCGATTTTTATGGAAAGATTTTTAACATGAACCAAACAAACAAAAAAATAAATAAAAAGCGGTACAAAAAATGATTGGCCGGAAAAAATGAAAACAATAAAATGTCAACAAGCATTAGTCGTATATACAGTATACAGACTTTGGTATATATGTATTATATAAACATTGATGTATTAGTGCGTATGTTTTCCCATTAGAATAACGGTAAATATTGGGTATTGTTTTAAAATGTTCAGTGTTCTTTTGCCCTAATTTGGACTGGCTGCCATTCAATTCGAACAAAGCCGAAGCAGCGAAATATCAAATAAATATTTACTTTAAATAACAAGCTCTTTAGCTTATACCTAATGTTCGATTCAATATTGTCAGTAAAATATTTTTGAATGATTATTAAAGGGAACTAAATATCATTTTTTGAACCCCAGTTAAGAAAATGTAGGACGTATAATATTTCCTAGTACGACAGATGAACTGAACTTAAGTTATTGGCTCAATCAATTGTGATCACTAATAAAAAATCGATCTAGAATTTATTAAGAAAATATTCGTTTTAAGGGTCCTTCCATCCATTTCTGTCTGTCTGTCTGTGTATGTGTGTGTGTGTGTGTGTGTGTGTGAAATCACTACAGCCAATACCATTGAAAATAAAAATATAACATTTTGAATTTAAAATTTGTGTATCTCTGAAAAGAAAACCTCGGCCCTCTACCGGAAATACTTTACTTACTTACTTTTAAGCTGTATTCACAGGGAGCCAATTAGTAATTATGATTAAAAATTACATTTTGTTTATTTATTTTTATTGCAAACAATATCACAGCAACAAAATTAACGCTTTAATTTTTTTGTTTTTATTTTTTGCTGTGAATACTAACATTGTTTAACATTAATTGTAATTTCTTAATTACTAATTGGCTCGTTGTGAATGGACTTTTAGATAAATAGTGAATCTTATAAAACTTAAAGATATTAAAATTTCTAGCAGCTATTGCGAACCCAAAAGTTATAAAGAAAATTAAAATAATGTAGTGATCGCATTAAAAGACTAGCTATTGTTGCAATCAATCCAACAACAACCCCATCATTGTCTTTTACGTTTTATCTCTTTCAAATGCAGCAGTTATAAATAAGTTTTCTTCATTTAAACATCAGTTAATTAAAAAAATGTCTTGTATATAAATAAAAGAAAATTAAAACATCTACTAAATAGACAACATGGCTAAGGGCTTGTTTCTAATGGTCAATTGCAAATAAGCGGTAAAATATTTCACCCTTTACAAAAATATTCAGCAAATATAATAATAAATTCTCATTTCATTATCTTAACATCAATTTATATTCAAACAAATAATAACAACAGTAAAAAGGGTCATTTTTTGTTTGTTATCGTGTAATGTACATACATACATTGCATTAATATTTAAGTGTATATTTACTTATACTTAAAGTAGTTGATAAATGTGTGTATGTATGTATGTGTAACGGGGGGGGGGGGGGGGGTCTAGTAGGGAGAATCGCGAGAGGATCAATATCGAATCATAAATCAAAGGTGGCCCTGTCATGTTTCTGGCACGGAATACACTCATAATTCATAAACATAGGCCCAACATTATTCTAATTACCAACGAGAAATGAATGAATATATATGATTTTAATAATGTTACATCAAGTACACACACACACACACACACTATCATTTCACCCAATCCCATTCCCATTCCCATTCCATTCTTGCCTTTTCGGTGTTGTCTTTTTGTATAGTTTAAGGGTGTGTTAAATATGGGCTAGTAATCATCGTGTAGATAAGATATTTAAGTATAGAATAAGAATAACTGGTGTGGCCATTATTCGACTTTCTTATACTTTCACCATCTATATTGCTATAATTTGTATTAAATTCATTTTAGATTACCGTGAAACAATATCAATATGTGTGATAAATAACTCAACATTTTAGTCAACATTACATTTTTCGAAAAACTGATTAAATTTTATTATGTTCAACTTTTATGTGAATTTCTTTTCTCATGCTGTTTCCAAAATATTGAAAAATAGCAGGAATAAACTGTTACTTCCGTTTAAGATATTGTTTTTATGGTCATATACAGTTTTGGCACAGATGTCATTCTACAAATGAACAGATCCGATTTAAGGATGGTTAAATCGTGTATTTCCGTTTAACCCATTTACGGCCAAGGTATTAAAACACGCATAGAATAAGATTTTTTTTTTCTAATTCAAATTAACCATTGATTATAAATTTGGCTCATTTTTTATTTTAAAGAAATAAAATGTACTCTATCAATTATCTTAAATCTCGCAGATTTCTAATAATTGCTCTTCATACATATTATTTATTTTTTGTTTGATATTACTATCCTAATAGAACATTGTTTATTGAATATATTCGATTTTACGTAATGCGAATGTGCCAAAATAACCAAGAGGGTAAATGGGTTAAATCTCGAGTTGTAAAATGTTCTCTTAATAGATTCTGTTCAAGAAAGTATCAATAATGTATTGATATGTATTAATATTTACGTGTGGTAAAAATAAATATTAGCAATTGTTTTCGTAAAACAATAAAACATTTTTTGAGATTCGCATTAACATTTTGTAATTTTCTACATATAAAATAACAAGTAATTGTTCTAGAATGAATAGATATAAATTAAAATGCGTGTAAGGAAATCAATTCAATGAAACTTATCGCATTGTTAACACCTTTCACAAAGAATACTAATTTCAGAATAGGAATACGTTCAATACAATAATAAAATAATAATTTAACTAAACAATATCACACTGTAAATGTACCAACTTGTTAACCTACTCAAAACTGTATCGTATGAAATAAAATTATTTTTTTCGAGCGAGCGATATACGTTATGAGACATTTTGGAAATCATAAAGACATGAAATGAATTACCCTTGTACCATAATGTGCGATGAGTTAATGATATAAAAACGTGTGTATTTTTGATGAATTTTAAACCAAAATGTAACATGCCAATTTTTTGACTAATCTTTTTGTTTAAATCTTTCTGCATGGCCAAGCAAAATATTTAAAAATACAATTCTATAATTAAATCTCAATGCATACATACATACATGGAACGTTGAAACATACGAAGCATGTCAGAATTGATGATCGCATAAAACAAAATATTAAACAAAAGGGTATCAAAAAATATAAGTCAAGCACAGGTTAAGCTGAAATCTATCTACAATTTGAAAACACACATCTATCGGCATACCTATACATACATACATGTATACGAATCATTTTTATCAGCCAATGATTAAACGAAAATTGTTTATTTTCCGGTAGACAATATTTTCGTATCGACCAATACAGGTATACGTACGATATGTTATATGTCGAACACAGAAAAAGAGAAGGCTTTTTGAACAAATAAAAATGTAAAAAGAAAATATAAATATATATGTATATATATATGTATAACGTCGATTGAAGCGCCATGCGTTGCGTATCGTATGGTGAGAGAATTGAGTACTAGTCTATATAGTACAAAGCTTTCGAATTAAGCGAATGGCAGTTATCGAAAAGGTAAAAAATTACTTGTCCATCGGACAAAAAATACAGTATTCAGCCGATGTTAATTAAAAATAATACGATAAACGTATTATCGAAAAACGAGGAAAAAACGCCATGCCACACCACGCCGCCAGCTCTGCCAACCGATTTTTAATTCGATTATCTAAACTCACACACACACACACACACACACTGATGATGACTAACCTAACAGACATATATACAAACATAGTATATAATATATATATATATATATATACATACAGGGTTACACTATGTAGACAGCTCTTTGCTAAAATATTTATTCGAAATTTTATATCTTAACCGGAAATAACAGTTTACCGTTACTACAATATCTCGGAATTGGCAACAGTTAAAGAAAAATTATTCTTATAAAAATTGAAGATATTAAAATTTCCAGTAACTTTTGCTTGAAATACGTACCATTTATTGCAAAATCACCTTTGATATGGTCATTTTATATTTACGTTTCCTAATTACAATATAAATTAACAATCATAACATTTGTTCTTTTGTCCTGCACTGACTGTTCAGTTCAGTTCATGATTTGTCGCTCTTCCACTTATAAGGAAGAAAACAATAGATTATGATCTGAGAAAGTAAATTTAAAACAAAATAAAACATTATTTTAAATGCAGATATTTAAAGGTCAAAAAGTCGAGTGCAGGCGACTCCAGCTTTCTTTTTAAAGAAGCTCGTCTTCGCAGACCTTTCTAGCAATTTTAACGTTCTTTTGCTCGTAATGTTAGATATATTATTTAATTGATATGTAATCGATTTAAAATAGGTTGCAAATATTTCTTACCAAATGATTCTTTTTTGCAACGTTCTAATTTGTTTAAATTTAAAGAAACAAAAATGAATCAAGTATTTTGGAGATAAATGACATTTCTCGTTAAGTACAGTTTTAAATTTATTTTTTTTTAAATTTAGAAATACTAAAAAAGGTGCATTTAGAAATAATATGTTTTTAATTATTTTTAGGAACTAAATATGGATTTACGATTGGGAAAAAAATATCCGAAATGTGAGGCAGTGAGAAAAGGGTGGCCAACACTTGAACGGCTCCAACTAGGTGTGTGAGAAAGGCAGAAATGGTTCGTTTGTGTGGGTAAAAGAGAGAAAGGTTGATTTTGGATGCATGCGTTGTATCATGACAAGCGATGCAAGTATAATAGAATATGCACGCAGAATTGCATATAATCATATTACTATTACGTTTTGACGTATACGTGGTGCGTGTTTTTATATGTTTGTGTCTGTGCGTGTGTTCTATCCATTTATCCATGGCTCTATACACCTACAAGTGAGTCCATAATATACAAATATATTATATATGTATATATTGCATCAAAGGAATATTTCATTATTTCAAACATATACAAAAACAATCTACAAATCACTTTAAACCAAGCGAGGTTTAAATCAGTTTAACTTATTCATTTATAGACTGCAATAAAATCGAAACGGCTCAAAGTATATTCAACAAATTTATTCTTAAGCTAGGTGAATCCGTGGGCACCGTGTACCCATATCATATACAGAATATTCCAGAATATTCCTCATCAATAATGTACACTTAATTCTGTTTGACACGGTAGAAACATTCCAGAAAAAAACCGTGCAAACAGGAAATTTAATTTGTTTTTCTAGACCGTGTTAAATTTAAATAGCGCGTAAAACAGAATTAGGTGTATATTTATATAAGGTATATACCCAGTTCTATCTATGTATCTAGCTTCTATCCGGAACGCTAATTTTACGAACATGACAAAAAGCCAGCCATTATTAGTAATGGAAGTAAAAAGTTTGTAACTTGAAACTTCAATAAACGAATTATACGAGAACATTATTAGTAGGCGTCAATTAATAATTTAATTTTGTTTAAAATTTTGTAATTCTATGACGGTACGATGATTATGAAACAATTATGTAATTGTAGTAACCATGGATATAAGAATCAACAATTAGGTGTTATTATGAAACAATTTTGTAAAAGTATTCACGATGAATACATGAAAATAAGGTATATACAGAGACACATACATTTCGAGTGTGAATGTAGTTTTCTAGCAATTAGATAAATTGTGAATCTTGTATTTTGGGGAATGTAATTCATGAAACGTTAACTGACTAAATAAGAACCCCAAAGGTTTGGAAACGAATTCAGAGAAATTACTAAAATAGTATATATATATATATATATATATATATATATATATATATATATTTATATATATATATTAGATTATAAAGTTGTATTATAACGCATGTAGTATTATAAACGTGTATTATAAATAAACATAAGCTTAAAGAAGAGTGTAACTTACAAACGGAAATAATTGGTTGCGCAGAAAAGTGGCAAAGTATATATATGTAACTGAGTTATGTTTATATAGAAAACATACGCTCCACATACATATATATACGATTCACATATGTTTTAATAGTTTCAATATCAAACTATTATATTTATATGTAAAAAAAAAAATACTGAAAATAAATACGCCTGTTTATAATTCAGTCACGTTGCGTTCCATAACGGCAACAGAAATATAAATAAATATTTATAATAGAATGACTAAGATATATACTTTAACTATATCAGAGCTGGACTTGTACGATTTCCAATTTATTAATTACAATATTCGATATCTTTATTATTACTAGCGTGACACATACAACGAAGGATATGGCGGATGAGTCAGTATATATTCAAATTAAACTAATATCATCACGCGTTTTACCCCATTAAAAGGGGCATTTATACTTATATAAATATATTAAGATTTAAAGATAAACATGATTGCAAATCAACTTTATCGGTTTGAATAATTTCGACTACGATAGCTCTGTGAATACTGTGATATTATTATATTTATATTATAGCATTACGAAAATAAATATGTAAAATAATAATAAAAACTTACAGTATTTTGTTTCCGTGTAAATCTGCAACAAAACAAAAATCGTAAAATCTAAAACCAACATATTTTTTATTTAAAGATTAATGAAACATAAAACAGTATAATATATGTAAATAAAAGAATAGGAATCATAATACTCATTGCTTTTAGGACTATTAATACTAACTTTAATGGATGATGCTGTTGCCACTCGGTGAAACATAATGAAAAATTAAAATAAAAACACTCGGTGTAAGTTTCACAAAAATAATTTATTGAGACGACTAGTTTCGGTTGTTAAACCATCTTCAGGTCTGAAGATGGTTTAACAACCGAAACTAGTCGTCTCAATAAATTATTTTTGTGAAACTTACACCGAGTGTTTTTATTTTAATTTTTAACTATTAATACTTCAAAAAAATTATAATATTAAATTGCGAATGTAAATGAGGTAGTATTGAAATCATGAAATATTTCAAAATCGACATTTTAACGTAAATACTCAATTTGCTCATCCCTGAATCGAATCAATGTTTGTGTATCTGTGTGTCTTTGAATGTAAAATTAAGAAATTTAAACTCCAACTATTTCAAGGTCAATTTCAAGGTCAATTAATAGTGAAGCAATTATGAACGGACATATTGCATTTATTAAATTTTATGGCAAGGTTTTGCATTTAACAAGCTTAGGTCTAACACATCACAAATAGCGAACATAACAAAAACGAAGATTATTAGAGTCTAATGCCATCTATTGCTAGCCAGCAATAGATGGCGTTAGACTATATTATTTTTTAAATTGCTCTTAAAATTTGAAATGATGAAAAAATGTTATAGATACAAAAAGTCTTACAATTATTTGTAGATTATTTTGATATACTAAAAAAAAAATAGTGTAAATTTGAAAATACCAATATTATAATTTTTAATAATTGTTTAAGGCCAATATGAAGAAATCTTATAGACCTAAAATATTTTAGAATATTGTGTAGAATTTGTAGGTGTTTTAATTATTTTCCTAAGGGCAGCATTAAGGAGGCTAAAAATCAATATTGTGGGAAACTTTTAAGCAAAGATTGAACTATAGTAAGTATATATATATACTGATTCCAATACTGTTTGATAAACGAATTGTATATTATAGATTTGACGTATTAAAATATATTGACCTCGATACATTTGATTTTAATAATTTGAATACATTAACATATGTGCGTTTATTTCTATAATAATTTTATTCAAGTATACATATTTAGGATTATTAAAATTGAAATATTTTATTCTTCATAATTTCTTAAATGTTATTTAAAAAAAAACTGGAGTGGTCCTCACTAGACTTTCTAGTTTGACCACTATTTCAATCAATATGTATTGTAACAAAGAAAAAACGTATTTATTATTGCAAGAAAGTAAAAATTAAATCCAATGGGGTAAGACAATTAATTGACAGAAAAAAAGGTGTAAATTTAACGACACAATTTTTGTGTTCGAGTGTAGTTCAAATATATCGAATGGCGTAAATATTTTTGTAAATTTAACCATGCAAAAAAATTGTGTTTCGATTTGACAAAATATTTTTACTGTGTATAAATACAAAGAATTTCATATATATTTTTGCCGGGTTTGAAAGAAGATAAATATTGGAAAATGCTGGGAAATTTTTTGATCACATATATACATATAGATGTGCATGTATATGTTTGTGGGCAAAAAAATGGAAATGATTTAAGTAATTTTTTGTGCGATCATCTATAATAGTAGTGTGCTGTGGGGCCGAGTACTAATAACTCGTTTCGCATATGCATCGCACAGCCAGCAATAAATAAAATTGGAAATATCACGAGTGAGCCATGGAAAAACAAAGAACGCATAAATATAAACATCATTCGGCAGCATTGCTGATCACACACACACACACACATATTATAAATGTGTATCTGTATAGACACTATTCCACAAACACACACACACAACGACAAACCCATTTAAAACACCACAAGTTTATTTTAGATCAAAAACAATAAGACATGGATATCCGAATGACACAAATCAACCATTTCTTTAATGCATATAAAAATTCAAAATTATAATATTTAATAATTTTTTATGGCTGTTGGGTTAACAATTTGAAAAAATCTTGTAGACATAAAATATCTTAGAATTTTTAGTAGAATTTTCGGGTATTTTAATTATTTTTGTAAAGGCAGTATTAAAGGGGGCTACAAATTTTGAGGCCCTAAAACTCGAGACGTATACAGGCGATTGGATTTAAACTGCGAGAGGTTTCATATAGGATACCAAATAATAGATGTACCAAATTTGGTGTAAATCGCTCTGGTACCTTCAGAGGAGTGGAGGGTACAAATTTGGTCTTACGAGCGAGCGACGACTAACATCCAAGTATATAAGTTATATACATTTTTGGATTCAGGGCGACGAGAAAAACACTTTGTTAAGGCAATTTTTTTATTCGAGAATGCTACAGACACACGACCGAATGCTTTAGCTTCTTCGGTACTTTGTACGGTGTGCTAAAAATGAATGGTAAATTAAAAAAAAAAATACGTAACACACACATACGTATAGAAACAGTCGGTCGTAACCAATCAAATAGTGCAATTTTCCCAAACACAACTCATGTTGCAAACTCTAGTTTTCATTTTTCATTTTTTTAATCTTTTTTCAAAGCCTTTATAATATTTATACAGTTTCAATTTTTGTTTGGGGCCGGCATGCGTTTGCAATACATGGGATATAACTAAATGCCCCGGCCGTGAGTGAAGTAAGCGCTTTAAAATTTAAAAAGCAAAAAAAAAAAAACACGACAAAATTAAAAACGAACCAAATTCGTTTATATGAAAAACGCGCGCTCTAGCCCCGGACATCAATCTGCAATATTTTTTCGCGATAATATGAATTCGTCCCACGGGTTGATGGCGAACTCCCTTCCCGCTCCCCCCCCGCGCCACCGACCAATTCGATCACTCCCTATTGCCACCCTAGGCACGGACGTCTATGTGCCCATCCACTTGCTATCTATACGCCAGGGGTGACCAACAGATTACAGAATCCTACGGAAGTAGCTCACTTTAATATCTTATCTTGTCTTGGTGTGAAAAGGGCATAGGAAAATTAAGTATAGAGAACTAGTGATGGGAAGAATTGAATACTCGGTATTCGAGTACTTTCAAGAATCGAATACTTATCCGAGTAGTTGAGTACTCGGATGAATACAGATACACGATAACGACAACTACAATAAAAAAAAAGTAGAGCAGTCTGAAATAGTACAACAAAGTACAGTAAGCCGAGTACAAAATGTATTCGAATACTCAATTAGTACGGGTACACGCATACGGTGGAACCGGACAGATACGGTGAGTACGCGGATCGCCGTGCTCATTGGATTCGGCTGGCATCGGACTAGTTGACTAGTGCAAAGTATATCGATACGAGTACTCGAGTACAGCGAGTATTACTTTCAAGAATCGAGTACATATCGATTCTTTGTACTCGAGTATCACATCACTATAGAAAACTCGAAACAGTATAAAAATGCAGCAATAGATTTTTTAGAAGAAAGCAAATATGATATGACTGCTTTGCTTTACCAGTGGGTACTATATAGTACCGCTGGTTAATATTTCAGTGTCCGAACGATGACGATATGGGAGCACTAGAGAACACCCTCCCCTCACCCACACACACACACATAGTGGAATGTGTACGCATATAATTAAAAAAGGGGTGAGTGTTTTTATGCTTGTTTTGCTAAAAATTACCCTCAACACTTCAACGTTTCGTACGCTTTTTACATATATATATATATATAGATATATATTGTTGTTTCATATAGGCTTTTTTCGGACTCGCTCGTCAATACGAAATGAAAGGCTTGTCGGCCATCCCCCCCCCCTTCCTCTGGAAAACCATCGTTTAAATTATATTTATTCCGCAGATTGACATATACGTACAACATATATATTATTTATCGTGTTCACTCTTCTCTGTGCGCGCTTTGTGAATTCTGATCGTTGCTGCCTTGATGACGACCCAGCAATAAGCCGAGGATCGCCGAATTGATGGACGAAGTGCCGCGTGCGCGTCGCTAATGCCATCTATGCGACCGAGCGAGCAGCGTGATTTCGTTTGGCGGAGTCGTTAAGTTGAAAATGCTCAAAAAGGCTGTTTGTGCTGTTTGAAGTTTGATATATATATATATATTTTTTTAATGTTCACCACCCACTTTTTCTCATAGCCAAAGTATCAATATGCAAAAGGGTTGAATTGAAAGTGCAAATGGCAAAAAAGTCGAGCATCAAATACATCGTTGCCAATTGAGAATAATTATTTTGTTTATTGGTAAAAAGAAACGCGCGTCAATTATTTATCTATACATGGGAGGACTGGACTGCCGACTGCCGACTGCCGGGTTATTAAATGGCATTGCACAAATATTGAACACAGGGAATTTTAAGAGGTTTCTCGCACAAAGAGAAAATGGGCACTGCTATATATAGTTTATTTATCGTTTTTATTTAAAACAAATATACAGTGCCCTGCACCAAGGGCGGACAACTTGATTCTGATGCGCTTTTCTAAAATTGAGTTATTCTACAACTGAAAAGCAAAAATCGCCTGCGGGGCAAATTGGACAACAATATATTAATCATTTTGTTTCCATAGTGTATTTAACTAATAATTATATACTTATTTATACTCCTTTACTTTCTTTTACGAAGAAAAAATCGACCTCCAGATTTTAATGAAAATAACCATTTTTAGATATTTCGTTAAGTTAATAATATTTTATCTATGTGTAATTTTAAATATAATAAACCTATTCATTCAATTCATTCAATAATTTGTAATAATTAAATAATTTAGGCGAGCAAATGAAATAAATACTGTATTTTTTTATTTTTTGGTGATGCAAAGGGTAATATTCGATATAAATATTTTTTTGTGTATTTAAAATGTTTAGGGGTCATATGGCAGAAGGGCTGTGTAATATATGACCTCGTGTACAAATCTCGGTTTAACAAAATGAGATATGGGATTCCAGGGTTGGGCTTCCAAAATTAACAAGTCAGGGCTACTTTGTTTTATTACGTATGGTTGAATTTTAATATCTTCATTTATACGTTATATATACGAGAGCTTATATATAAAAGAGATTGCCGGATAGCACCAAAATTTTCATGTTTGTTTTTGAAAAACTATTAACAATTAAATTAATCGTTGTATACTATTTAATTATACTAATAAATAATTGTATTTCGTAGAAAAGTGTATTTTGTTCTTAATTCGTACGTATAAGGTGAATTTCGAAGAAATATGCTGGTTATTGTGACTATCTTATTTGAAATGTATATTACCAAAAAAAAAAAAAACTCGACATATTAATGGATATATCCATTTTGAGAATCTCTGAATCCATTATGACCCTTTTCTCAATACCGATGAACATAAAAATATAATGTTTTGAAGAATAAAATTTCTATATCTCTGGGAAAGAAAACCTCCTATTTTTGAAAAGGATATGTCAACCGGAAGTGCTTGTTTTCATGTGTTATTTGTTGCACATCTTGAAAAAGACACGAGTTTGAAATTTAAAAATAGTAAAATTTCTAATAACTTTTGTTTTTTCGAAAAATGTACTATTTTCTGAAAAATCAACTTATTATATTATTATACGTTTTCCTAATTACTACACAAATAAATATGGTTTCATGGCATTAGCAGAATGAATTTAAAACATAATAAAGTTATATTAGATCCACTGAGAAATATGGATATTTGAGAAAATATATTTAAAATTAAAATATTTAAGCTAAATAAATATATATTTATATTTCAAATTATGAAAAAATAAAATGTATTAACATTAAATAGTGGTCCTCTTTTCTAATATAAAAATATGATCACCAATACTAGTGATATACGAGGTCTGTTTCAGAAAATAACCGAATTTTATTTTTTTATACATTATTACTTTTACAGATTATTGGTTGGCAGCATTGCATTGTGCATAACCACATGTGTGACGATTTTCTGAAACAACGATGCAACGTAAAATTTTGCGTGAAACTGGGGGAAAATTTCACAGAAACGTTTCAACTTTTAAAACAAGTTTACGGAGAAAAAATAAATAACGTGAAAAAAGAGAGCCGAGCTGTGGCGAGACCACTCATGGTTCTTGCACCAGGACAATGCGCACGCACACTCAGCTTTGTCAATTCGTCAATTTTGTGCCAAAAATCAGAGTAAGGAGGCTGAGGGAGGACAGTAACCGTATAGTGAACGTATATTATGGTTTTTGAGTTTAGGACCAAAGGAACACTTTCGCTTTCCTATTGGGTCAAATTTGACCTAAATCCGGATCTAGTTTATGTATCATCCGGTCAGGATGATGATGGCGCTGACAATGACTACACACACGCACACAGCCACCCACAATTTAAACAAATACATATTACAACTGATGTACCTATATATACATACATATATATGTGTGACCCTTTGTTATTGCAAAAAATACATTCATTATTCATCCGAGAGAGAAAGAATTAGGTGTGACAGAGTTAGGACACAGGCGAAAAAAAAAATAAGGGCGGGGGGTGGGGCGGTGCGGGGGGGAAGTGTAATCAAAACAAATCGCATTCGCACCCCAAATGATGTGTTATCCCCCTGTCCACGAGGCGGAGGTGGGTGACGAGTCGCCCATGCGTCCGACCTATTTATTTTTGGAATACATTTCACTTTCACTGTATATAGGCAGCCCTCCCTACACAAATATCTACATACAAGTATTGTTGCTGCTGGTGGTACATTGTATGTATGTTCCCCATGATATATTATAGTGCGGGTGTTTGTGCGTGCCCCCGCGAACGTGCGTGTCCGATTTCAATAACAGCCGCGTACGCACAAATTTCGTTACTGCCAATTGCCTATAGGTCACCAGGGCCCATACTGCCTATTGCGCAAAACTGCCCTAAATGCACCACTAAACACATTTTTATCATATTTTTCTGCCCTTCTCAAATGTACGTCGTCGTTTACCTTAGGTCTATATCGATAAGTTACGACTTGATTCATATTTTCATTAATTTAGGCAAAAATAAAACGTGTATTTTAGTTAAAATTATGATATTTGTGATCACATAAAGATTTGAGTAAAATCCCCTTAACATAACTACATGTATTTGCCTCCTACATGAACAAAACTTAAAGCTAGCATCAAGTAATCAACAATTACCTTCTTAGAAAACATAAAATTTAAATAAATGCCCAGTTAAATATACATAACATAGCATTAAAGATCATTCAAATAGTCACACAATTCTGTAGAAAGCATTGACAACATATCGAACCACACATATTAAATCACACACTTATCTGATACAGAAGAAACCTCATAGGCGGCGACACTGCCTCCACATAAAGGGCACTTACACTTACGAAATACTTTAAAAAGAGCCGCATTTTCTTGCTCTATAATTCCGGAATAAATTTGGCTAAAATCGGTCCAATACCTTCAGATGCAACAATACGACTAAACGAACAATATACATTCAAGTATGAGATAATATTTTTGGAATCAGGAAGACTAAACGAATGTCTGCAAAATATTTTTGAATTTGCCAATGTCCGAATACTATAACCTTTTTGTACATACTGTACAAGTTAAAGAGAGAGAGAGACAGAACGTAGTATAGAAAATAAAATATAAATTCGTAGAAACGTACAACACATATAATGTATATAATTTGAGAGCGATCCCAGGGTTGAAATTATATTATTTCATGTGCACTAAATTTAATTTAAGGCCGGTTCAGAATTAAATTTAAACGCTAGGGCTTAGAAGAAAGATGCACGGGGAAGTGGGGAGGGCAGGGCAGGGCATATAGGTAGTTGGCTTTGGAGCTAAATTAAATTAATTGTAGATATAAACTTGACTTTTAAAATAATATGTTTGGATTCAACTGTAGTTTTGATAGCAATTATTTTCTGAATTCAATTCATTATATATTTATTTCAGTAGATTAATTTAATACATTTAATATAATTATAACTTTACCTTTGTTATTTATAAAACTGGGGTACATTATTCTCGTTTTAACTTTAATTGAGTGCAGTGTATAAGGAGCATTCTATATTCAATGAGTACGAAAATATATATTCTTGATCTCTATTCAACCGGATATATAACACCGTTGTACCTAAATTTAGTTTTAAATTCATGATACGATTGCTATGAATCAAAATAAATGTAAAAGATACGCAAAATGTTGCACCTAGAATATAAATTTAAAAATACACCTCGGAGAATAAAAATCTTTAATTGTGATGTCATCAATAAATATTTAAATATTGGTGTTGGCGGGGGCGGATTCTCGTCGGCCCAGTTACAGTATTAACCAAATCACCGCTGAGCGTTCGTTTTTATGATTGTTCAATACTTTTTCCCAAATTATCACCACGCGCACACACACACAAACGCATACATGAATAAAAAAATAAATAAAAACGTGCCCTTCACGCAACCCCAATTACCACCCCCTGCCCCATCCCATTCCCCAGTAGTCGATCTGCTCAATCGACACTAGCCCCTTCAATTGTCTGTCCTGCCAGAGTAGGCTCGAGGGGGGGGGGCGGCGGTGAGGAAAGAGTAGGTGGCAATTTTTTTTTGTTTTGAACAGCGTAACTTTTACATATTTATGATGCTGAAAGCATTTTTTCCCGGAGTCGCCATTTTTTTTGTTCGGGTTTTTTCCGATCACCCGGTGGGGAGGGAAGGGGCAGAAGGGTGGAATTCTCGTTTCCGATCACCCCCGGCCGCCCTGCAGCTGAAATGCCCCTCGTTTCAGTATAACGCCATTGAAAATCAATTTATTTCAGATTGACTGAATTATTTGCTAATTTTGTGCTATTAAAATATAAGAGCATTTCTATATGGGCACGGTGATGGTATAACGAAGACATTTTAATGACAAAATTTTGTTGTTGGTGTATTTTTTATTTTTTGTTGATTTTGCAGTGCAAAAAAAAAGAATTATCGAAATATTGAATTCACATTTTTGGCTGATGAAGCTCAATGTTGACAAACTTTTCGATTTGTGATTATTGACAGTTATAGATGGACGACGGACGTTTTTATCAATATGATTTTTCACTTTTTATTTTTTAAACTACAAATCTGACCCGAATATATTTTAAAAGGTCAGTTAGTCTAAATAAATTATGTGCTGGTTAAATAAGCGCTAGTATATGCAAGCACCATGTCTTCCAGCTTATATTTAGAACATTGACAGATATCAAGAGCAACTATAAATATATTAGCTGTTAATATATGTCATTGTGAAAAAAATATACTACTTGGTTCTTTGTATTTTACTGTCTTATACGTAATATATAAAAAAACCTATTGGATTCAAAAAAAGTGAACTTCAAATATTAGAAATATTCTTTTTGATGATTCTTAAATAAGCACTATACCGGAAGCGGCACTTATAATATACACGTAATAAATAAATCGTTTTCGTCTTAGAGGAAAACAGTGAAATTACAATAACAATTTTTGCATCCATCGTCTAATAGCAAGTTCATGTCCATGGTTTTATAATCCGTATCAAAAATATCCAACTAATATATAGTTCTCATCGTAGCAATTGTATTATCCGTATCAAAAATATGTGCACAACTACCGCTTGTGTGTGTGTGTGTGTGTGTGCCTGTGCAGAAGGAGTCTTCGTGTACCCCATGGAGTGACCCCAAGGTGGCTCTGGGGGCTTCGTGATGCATTCCGTGCAGCCGCGATTATAGATCTGCATCATTATTGCTTATAAATGTAGGTACTACACACAGGTAGTCGTCGTCGTTTCTGTCTGTGTGTCTGTCTGTGTGTGTAGCACACAGAAACTTTGCATATCTTTAATATTCACCTTTGCGCGAAGGTGGAATCCATACTTGAAAATTCATTTGCTTAGCGTGGGTTCGTGTCTCTACCTACTTCCCCCCTCGCCCCGCCAAACGTATTTCTTATGCCACTGATTTTATGGTCTTAACCGAAACATTTGAAATTCTTATATTTACACATTGACGCAACAATTTTCGAATATTCAATCTTAATAAAACTGCCATGGAAACGTTTTTGCCAAAATATACATGCGATAACTAAATCATCAAATATTCGTTTTCACAGAACTACTATCCATATATACATATCTATAACTTTTAACTAATATTCTGCACAAGTTATGATTAAAACTACAAGGCACCGTCATCATATATTTTATTGGAATAATTCTTTTGAATTGTAGATTTTTTAAATTGTTAGATTTATGACCAATTGCACTATTTTCAAACAGTTTCATGAATTACTCTAATAATTTTTTTTTTTTTCATTTGACACCGTGTAGATTATGAGTTTTTATACAGGGTCACTTTAATTTAGCTGATCATGAAGTTCGTTTGACGCTCACATCAGATATTTAAATTGTTAGTATTTGCCATTTATAATATAATATTTATTATTGGGTTGGCAACAGTTCTAAATAATAATAATTATTTGAGGTTTTCGATGAATTGATTATGTATTTATTTTATAAAATAAGAATATGTATGCATAATTGCCATATATTATCAAATTAGCTTCAAATAAATAATTTTCTAACCTGGCAATTGTACTTTAAGTTGGCTACGAATACTACGTACCGCACTTGAAGACACAAAACTCTGTCTTCAGGATAGACAAACTTGAAGTTAGATAATGTGCAAACACACTCTTCAAGACAGCCTCACTTTAACATGATATCTTAAAGTCTTTGTGTGTATTACATCCATTTAAGACCATATAATTATATTCTAGTTAAAAATCCCTAATTTGAACAGAATATTCATAACCGATGTGACTTACACAATCTATAATATATCTATCTATATTTATATATATATAATACAAAATAAAGTTTATACCGAGTATTGGAGAATACATCTGCATCTTAATTTCAAAAGCGATTTATTAAAACTTTTTAAACAAAAGTTGTTCAAATCTTTAATATCGTTCCTATTAAATCTATTTTGCTGCAAGTGCAGCCAATTTAGAAACAATGACAAATCGACTAAATGTGCGATTATGTCCAAAAGTAATCAGTTCTTTGCAAATATATCTTCGGTTTAAATGCAAAATTTCGCTGTTCTGCGTTTAATAGATTTTAAATAATACAATATAATACACTTACACACACAGGGACATAGATTATCGTCTACTAAGACAACCTTTAAACGGCTATATCCACTAAAATCTTTTTTTTTTAAATGAATTATCTGTATGATTCCTATATTTTCTTGAAGAAAGTAAAAATCGTGTATAAATTCTCACAATTTCTATGATATGTACATATATATTCCGAGATACGCAGTGAGCGATGAAGGGTGGGCAGTTTGAGAGTAACAAGGAGGAGGGCAGGACGAAGGGGGGAAGAGGAGGAAGATGTGGATTGGAAGCCGCGTAGTCACGTCACGAAACATCGTTTATATTTAAATTTTTATCCGCGCGGTAATGGCTAGTTAGCGCAACATGGATATCATGATGATTCTCCATGGCTTCGGCTGCCGTTGCTGTTGCCGTTGCTAGCTCCTCTGCTTTCGCATCAACGTAGGTATATTTATCCGTATTTATATTTGCCACGATTCCACCACCACCACCACCACTCGCTCGCCATTTTGAATTGATTTCAAATCAATATGTCATTATATTAATTCCTGATAAATAACAACCGACATGCCATGCCTGCCACGATGCTAAAGTTCTCAGCACTTATTTTTGGATTTAGACTTTTTGCCACATTTTTATTGTGATTTTATGCTAATTTGTGCTTACAATGTTTCGCATTTTATGGGTGATATATGTTGCCTAAACATACACTTATACAAAAACAAGCGCTTTTCTTTTATATAAGGCCCATTTATTATTTATAACAGGTGTCGTGATCGACTGGATTAAAGTACCGTCCATTCAATGGTTACACCTACACCGATTACTGTATGGAGGGGCACTGAGGATGAACCCGGGACCCAACCAAGTGAATCTACCACGATTAACTGGTAGCTCTACCACAATCTAATGTACATTTATTCATTTCATGAGGGATTTTTCAACAAGTGGCAAATTTTGCAAAATCTCAAAAACAGTATAAGTTAGAGTAAAAGTTGTTCCTATATAAAAGTGGATGATAGCAATTTTTGTTAAATGAGTGTCTGCGAAAAATGTACAATTCACTGAAAAAACTAGTTTGAAAATAGTCGTGTTACATTTACGATTTACGTGTCGCTAGTTAGCATATATTTTAATATAATTTTATGGCAATGTATTTAAAACACAATAAAGTGGTATTACCTACAGATAGATAGCGGAAGTATAATAAAAACCGGCATTTTTTACGAGGTACACCAAGGAACTTAAATAAAATATATTAACAAAGTAAATGTAAATTCTAGGAATCTATATTATGATATGATGTAAAATGCGCACGCAATTAAATAACATAAAATGGCATTAAAAGTGCAATAACATGAGCAGGAAGCACTTGGTATTAACATAACGTAGTTTAAAATGATGTCCGCGCTCGCAAAAAAATCGCTTATAATTCTAATGCGTTGTGCATTTATTTAAAATAAAAAAGCGACGCCGACGCCAAGTTGGACGCCTCGATAAAACAGGCGTCAGAACGTCGGCCGTCATACACGTCGTGTTGTACCTCTAGCTATACCAAGCCCAGGACCGTAATCACGTAATTGTTTCTGACAGCTTTCGAATTGAATTGAAAGGCGCTTTAATCATTACTACATACCTCCAACCCTGCAAACACCCACCCACCCACCCAGCAGCGACCGCCGGCGCCGCTGTCCGAGCCATCTCACCCGCACCACTCACTTTTCGGTCCGGTCGTGTTCAATAAAGAATTGCTAATTCGACATTGTTAATCTGGTTATTATCTTTCAAAAATTATCGCGCGAACTAAATTGAGGTTAACATTTTTTGTTTCGCAATTCGTTTTCGCTACATACGCTGAATTTTACAATATTTACGTCAAACATCATGCACACATTTACGCGGTTTATTTTTTCGACCAATTACACCTTTCATACCTACATAACATCAGGGTTACACATTTACTTATTGCTTTTATTTTACGTATTTCTAATTACAATACATATTGAATTTGCTTTCTAACTATCGTAAAAGATAAAAATAGTTGAGTGAAGACCAATTCAGTTTCTTTTTGTTATCATTTTAACTGTAGAGTCACATATTATGTATAAATATCATATCAAAAATAGTAAGTAACAATACTTAAAGATGTATTTCCGTTAGTGCGGTTTGTGCCGACTCGGCAGCCGACTCGGCCGCTCTTAATATCTCGAATTAATTTATTTTTCTGATTACTTTCTTTTAGACTACAGGTAAGAAAGTAAAAACTACTAAGGTATGTTATGCCCTACCAAAAGGTGTAATTTAAACACAAGTTAGTTTAACTCAAATTAAACTTTGTTTTTGTGTAGACAAATTATAAAATATTCCAATGATAGGGATGTACAAATTTTTGTCTGTAACGTTCATATAATAAATAAATACAGTAATAAAATATATAGCCAAAGGTTATATATGAAAGGTAAGTTATAATAACCCGCCCATTGTATCCCATGTCCTGATTTGACGCCAAGATAAAAGACTACTGGTATTGCTTAGCCGTCGGCTAACTCGACTTAATAAGCCTATAATATAATTCTATACTTTATATAAAAATGACGAACAAAATGGCCCCTCATCTATTATTTTAAATAATATTAATACACAAACATATCCAACGGTAAAACAAGCATAGGGGCAGCCAACAGTGCCTTCAGCTCAACATACAATAGGTTTATAATTAGTGAAAAAAAAAACTTTATTTTCCGATGAAAATCGTATTGAAATTCTTTGAAAACTAAAGACAATTATTTATATCTTTATATATGCAATCAGCTTAGAGCCTTATTTAATGTCAATTCGAAGCGAAGCCCTGGGAATCTAGTTAAAGAATATCAACAAGTATAGGCAATAAAGTGTATCAGCACAATATGATAATAACAGCAGATGAAGGAATCGAGAGATATACGTAGCAGATTTATACGTTGGAAAGCGAACAGAGATGAAATATTTTGTAGAATTGTCGATGCGAGCGAAGACAGCGGCCAATAGCTTACCAAGCAGCCAGTAGTAGTTCAAACAGGCTGTCATCGGCAAACCAAACTAACCATATAGGTAGGTAGGTAGTATGTAGTTTTATGATGGCGCTATCTGCGAACGGCGGCCACAACACAACCAACCGTGCACTTGTGTCATCATTATTATTTTAGTTACATATATATATATATATATATATACGAGAGAAACGCATTGATGATGCTCATGCTTTATGGCCGATGGTCAACCATTTTAATGGATGTCAAAAGTTGAGTCGCGGAATACAATTGACATTGCTGCTTGCGGTGGAATTTTAGATTTGTGACGAATACGAATACGAATGCGCTTTGGCTCTCGTCATGGATACATATTATTCGATTCGGACGGTTCTTTATTTGTTTAAGAACAATTGAGTAGCACTGCGGGGGAGGTATTATTAAGGAGCTGCAATTTACGAAATGGAAGCAAGCTTATAGAGCCCCATTGTGACATCTCCCCAAACAAACATATTTTAGGATTGCAAGTCTATGGTGTTCAATCTATTAAAACCAAGGTGGCATCCCCCAGTACAAAATTGTATTAGAAGAGCAATGGGTATTCTACGTATCAACCCATTAAGGATTGTTCTCAGCGAATTAATCAGTAATTAAGCTTAGAAATTATAAGTAATAATTTCAGTTTGTTGTATGACATACAAGGTTAACGTTCACAGCAACAAAATGTATCATATATTGTGTTAATTTTGTTGCTTGGAATGCTAGCATTGCTTGTCATAATACAAACTAGATTGTTATTTGTAATTTTCTAAGCTTAATTACTAATTGTTTCGCTGTGTCTCCAAGTGCAAATTTTATTTAGGTTTTTTTCATAATATTCTACGTATTAACCCGCTTGAGTGTCAAGGTGACATCTCCCAATACAGAATTCCTTTAGGATAGCAATTTTATAGTATTCTATGTATTAACCCATTAGATTACAAAGGTGACATCTCCAAGTACAAAATTCTTATAGGATAACAATTAATCTATTAGAATATCCAGGTGACATCTCCCAATTCTTCTTTTAGAATAGCAATTTCATAGTATTCTATGTATTAACCCATTAGAGTATCCAGGTGACATCTCCCAATACAAAATTCTTTTAGGATTGCAATTTTATGGTATTTTATGTATTAACGCATTAGAGTACCAAGGTGACATCTCTCATTACAAAAAAATTTTACGATAGCAATTTCATGGTGTTTTACGTATCAGCTCATTAGAGTATCAAGGTGACAACTCCAGGATCAACATTTATTTAGGATAGCAATTTCATGATGTTCTACGTATCAGAGAGTATCAAGGTGACAACTCCAAGATCAACATTTATTTAGGAAAGCAATTTCATAGTATTCTACGTAGCAACCCATTAGAGTACTAAGGTGATATCTCCCAATACAAAATTCCTTTAGGGTAGCAATGTTATAGTATTCTACGTATCAACCCATTAGAACACTAAGGTGACATCTACCAATACAAAGTTCTCTTAGGATAGCAAAAATAGCTATTTTATGGTTTTCCACATATCAACCCATTAGAGGCAAGCAATGTGGTTTCTTGGATAAACATTTAAGAAAATAAAAAATTGAGGTGCATAATTCAATACAAGAACCATTAACTGATCCTAAGCTTTGTAAATCATTGAAATTACAAGTGATACAATTTTCATTATCGTGCATGCAAAAATGTTAAGCATGTATTTAAAGTAAGTTTTTATTTTCATTACAAAACGATGATTTTATCCTTCGTAAAAGAAACAAACAAAAAACAATCCCCATTTCAAATTATCAACAATTACAGGTATGCCTAAAATATTCCCATATATATTTCGTTTTGGCCGCATTAAATTTACGGCGAAACATGTTATTTAAGTTGAGCATTTACCGATGTTTCGCCGAATCAAATTTCACAATGACAAAGAATAAATGTAAGCAATAATCAATTGAAAAACGAACAGCAAAACCAGCTGTGAGCAAAAAATCGGCTATCCTCAGACAGACAGATAGATAGACATGTGAAATTACAGGTCAGCAATGACATTGATATTATATCGCAATAAATTTATGCATCTGAAAAAATCGGGCTAGAAATTACAGCCTACAAATTGAAGGTATTTCGCTTGACTTTATCCGCGAGCTACCGAAATACTCAACAACAGACGTACCTACACATTATGTATTTCTACAAATGGGGCCTACCACATAATTGCATTTGGAATGTGCAAAATCAAATTGGTTCGTCAATTATTTTTGTTTATTCGGAAATATTTAGATATTTCTAACGATTATTTTCGCTCTAGAATTATTATTTGATTTTACTCTATAATTGGGACATTAGAAACACACAAGATACTTTTAATATTTTTAAACTCGGTAAACTAGTCAGAAAAATAATCTGCAGTGCCCTACACTGGACTGTCTTGAACATATATCGAAAATGAATAGTATTCTTGCGGTATATTTATATTATTTTATTTCAGATACATTTCGCAATTTACACTAAATGGAATATTTTTTTTTTTTAAACTTTTGAAACCAATTTATTATGAGATTTAAAAAAAATAATGAAAAATTGTCCTAATAATTTGGAGATTCATTTGTATGTTGAATAAGTAAATAAACTTTTATGAAATATTTTATATAGCTAGAATATTTCGTAAGCCTGATTAAAATAAAAAAGAAAACTTTAAAGTCGTGTTATAAAAATTCTAAAAATAAATTGCTTATACAATGAAAACAAAGGAAAAAATCTAAAAAACAAACGTTAAATTATGAGTGGTAATTAGTAATTTTAATAAGTTTAAAACCGCTAGAAAATAATAAATCAAGTAAAAATTTAAATCAGGCGAGAATAAGGGTTGGTTGTAGGTAGAACGTAAAAAATGAGCAACGGCAAGAAAAGGGAAAAAACAGAATAATGTACGTTACGTTGTGAGAAAATAAAAATATATTTGGCCAACTTTTCCAGTCGGAGTCGGTTCAATTAAAATCCGGCAGCGCTGAGGATGGCGCTGCACGGCGCGTAATGCCCGTGTCCAGCAGCAGCACCAAGGCCGCCTTCACGCCCGCCGTTCCCTTCATTTGAAATGTGGCGAAACTTTTTTAATTAGTCATAATTATATTTAAAATAAAAATATATAATAACTCATTTCTAGCGCGGAGGCTTTGGCTTCGAGCTCAAGCTCAGGCGAGAGATTTTAAAATTAAAAAAGTAAATAACTTCTGAATTGGACACCATCTATTTTTATTTCCACGCACTGTTTTGTACTTTTTATTCTCTTTTTCATTCTTTCCGCTTTTTTTGACGGTCTAAAAAAAATATTGGAACCATTTCCAACCCAGACTTTAACTTTAACTAAATTGATGCTGACTCTCTTCAGGTTAAGTATATGATATGGGCATATGGTGCCCACGTATGCACCTAGTATATAAATAATTACATAATACATTACAGAAAATATAATTTCTAAGCAAGGATTTATTTGCAGTTACATCTGCATGCAGTTAATTTAAAAATCAAATTGAAAGTGTTCCGAATACAATGAAATAAACTCATCGAACGACTCTAACTGCGTTACGTTAAATATAGTTTCAAATATCTATATGAACGGCCCCCTGGTTGAATCGCAGTGGGGCGCACCACCTTTTCTAGTAGCGACTCCCTGTGGGGCCGCTCTTAGGGCTCCACTGGACTGAAAACCACAATGGTACCCGAAAAAGCAACTGGCATTGTTAACTGACTCACCAAATCTACATATGACATTATTATTACTGCGTTATTTTCAAGGATGCTTCACAGGTTTACCAATATTAAAAAATTTCAATGCGATTTGTATACTGAATCACATTGCAAAATTTGCAGATGCAATTGTAGAATTCGACACTTGAAATACCAATAAAAACTAAACGTGTCATTTCGATAAACACTGCCTTCGAATCGTATTAAATTTAAATGCGATTTGCTATAGTAAATATATCAATTTATAAATAATGAGTATTTTGTGACGGTTATTAGACAGCGTTTCGTTATATTTAAACAGTCCTTATATTATTATTATTTTGTTACCACATGCTACAAATATTCTGAGAAATGACATTTTCCATATTTACTAAAGTATTCGTAATCAGATCCGGATTCAGAGTTTCAACTAATACAAAAATACTGCTGACCAAACTCAATAAGTTGCACGGGAGAAAATGGTGGTTTGTATCTTAAAATGTGTTGGCAAAGGTTCAGCATGGTTTAAAAGCATAATTATTAGTAACCATTTAAAAAAATACAGCACATAAAATCAAAAATGCAAATAATAGTAAGATTATAAAAAGCTAGCAATACCGATTCATCGCATATCATGTAATTTGCATATTACATGACCGTGTAAAGAGATCTTTGTTGGCAAACGGTATGATGCCTGTATAATACAATACCGACGTATACGATGATTTTAAAATACTTTAGTATTATAGTATCTAGCTGTGTGTGTGTGTATTATTACTTTAATATATTCGTGATTCAGACAAATGTTTCATGGGAAGCCGACTTTAGCTAGACTTTACTTACTTTACATACAACACTGTATAATATGGTGATTGTAAAATTTTGTATTACGTTTTGTTTCTGTAATTTCTTTTTATTCTGTACCAATTGTTTCTAATTAACGAACCGTTTCTAACAAAACAAAAAAAATGATATTAAGTACTTTAGTGTTGAAATAATAAAACTGTTTAGAAAGTCGAAAATTATTATTGTGCCAAGATATATGAATAGAGTAATTATTATGATCTATATCTCTGATACTTATTATAGAAGAAATAATTTATGATACTGTTAAACGATTATTTCTTTTACGGTTCCACTATACTGGATTACTATGGAAATTTTTCGACACTCACTAAAAGATAATTAATTTACTAAATTATAAAAAATTCCCTTTTAGATCGTCGTACAGTATATACAATAGAGCTATAGTGTTCTGTTGTGTCTGTAGTCTACCATAAATTGTTCATAAATTCGTCTCATGAATCTGAAGATGAATTATGAATATATAAAGTTTTTACTTTACGTTTTGACCAACGCTGAATCGAATCTGCGTATTTTCAGAATGACGACTGTGTTTGAACGCTGTAGAAACAAAATTGGTGAAGGCAAAATTATGAAATTTAAAACTTAAGATTGCTAAATGGCCTCGGTGTACATCTCCTATATTTGAAAACAATATCTTAACCAGAAGCAACAGTTACCTCATGCTACTTTTTTCAATATCTCGGTAACGACTGAGTTAAAGAAAATATGATTCTAATAAAAGTTGAAGATATTTAAATTTCTATCAACTTTTGTATAAAATGTTTACTGAAAAATCACAATTGAAAATGGTTATTTTATTTTTTGTTTCATAGCTATCGTAGGGTTAGTTAAAAAAAACTTTAAAATAAATATAAAACTGGTGTATTTTCCTGACTGGATTTTTTTAAGAAGAAACAAAAAAAAATGAGACTCTTGGAAAAAGCAGTGTGTTTTGTTTTTAATAATTAATTTTATTCAACCCAACGCTTCAGCATCCCTTATGCCATCTTCAGGAGTCTACAATACTAGTCAGTTACAATGCTTCAATTACTTAATGATGAAGTTTTTTTTTATTCTGATTATTTCAATTAAGTTATCACCATTATTAACAAATAAAAAATTGATTCAGTATCTTTAAAAGTATTACAAAGGCATCTTTAATTACTCTAAATATCTCACTAAAAAAAAAAGGAAATTTTCATCATTAAGTGATTGTGAAGCATTGTAACTGAATATTGTATTGTAGACTCCTGAAGATGGCATAAGGGATGCCGAAACGTTGGTTTAAATAAAATTAATAATTAAAAAACGACTGCATTTCCCAAGAACCTCAATTATTTTCTTCCTACATCAAAAAATTCCAGTCAAGAAAATACACCAGTCCAATTGTTATAAAAAAAAAATTAATATCTTTAACATTTACGGGATATTGAAAAAGTAGCATTACTTCTGGGTAAAATACAGTTTTCAAAACTATGAGATTTCCTTCCGAATCTTAAACAAGGCTTAAGTATAACGTTTTATAATTTTATCAACCACAGTTTTTGCTGTAGACTGTTTAGAATAATTCAGGGATGGTCAAAACATGTGACAATACTTCCTTAAATAAATTCGTATGAGAAAATAAAACGTAGCATCGCATATCTGATAATTCTTGGGATTCTAGCAAACAAAATGTGCAACAGATCGATTTTCACCATTTTCCCATAGCGATAAGTAAAGTTTCCCTCGTGCGACAATATTTTCCGATTCGCCAACGCGTCAATCTAATAACTCATCGACGGGATAAGAAGATCCAATGTTCACCGTGAGTGAGTCTGTCTGTCTGTGTGTGTCTGTCTGTCGGTGTCCCGCCAAAACGGAAGGGGAAACAGAAATCATCATCGTCGCGGCCCACAGAGGAGTGTATCATTGGCGTCGCGTCAAAGGAGGGGGCCTCACTCTGCCTTGATCCCCCCTCACACCTGGTGGCACGGTAAGACCGCCTCAAGACATCATTTCACTGTTTTTACATAACATTTTGGGTATCTGCGGTGTACGTCGTACGAGGGGGGATACGGGACCGCCTTATCCACGATCATTTTATAGAGCAATTATAAATCGTGGCTGCATCAAAATGGATGATACATTTTCAACATAACATTCTTATATTCTGTATTATTATTCAACTAAAACCAGGGAATTTAAGCTAAAATAAAATATTAGTTGGCGAAAAGAATTTATTTCATAGATATATGATTCTCTTCGCTATAATAATAATAAACTTTGGTGCAAACATTAATGCTTCTAGCTTTTTACTTATTTGGACAAAGTAATGCAATTATGAAAATTTTCTTACTCGATATTTTAACGGTAATACACGTTTAAAGCTAGCCGGAATTGATTGGTAATTTTTGTAATATTATGGATAATGTTCCGCTAATTAAAATAATAACATTTGGTTGAGATAGTAAAATGTTGAAGATGAGTTTAAGATGTGATGATACGTGTGGTTTGATGTCGGTTATTCGTATTGGTATGTTGGGGCAGTGTGTGAGTATATAATAAATCTAGTTGACTGTGTGACGTGTTAGGCGACACCCCGTGACTAAGTGGACTCAATCGAGGTGTTTGAATGAACGTGCAATGCACCTGGTGCACCGTGCACCGTGCACCGACAACCAGACTTGTTTTGGCTATATATATATACATATATATATATAGTGCTCTTGTCTCCGCGCACGATGTGTGTGGTTTTTCACTAACACCGGACCGGGTGGCATTTACTCTTAAACCATTTATATGCTCGCATTTAACTTTCTTACCGAATATTGTTTGTAGCATATTATTATATTATATCTATCAGAGGCGATTGTTCTTCGAAAATTGAATAAATTCGAAAAGTAGAACAATATCAGTTACATTTCACTCAATATTCGATTTTCAACAAAGCAGAAGAGATAAATATTTTTTTATCACGGTATTTAAAACGAACTATGGCTGGAAATGTTTTACTTTCCGAATTTATCTTTCGGTCTATCGGTGAATAATCCCTCCTACGATTACAATAATAAACAGGAAGCTTTAAATTTAAAAGAACCTGAATATTTTGAGGATCAAAATAATATTTCTTTAAATCCCCTAAACAGAAGTTTTAAATCTTGTTGTGTCTGAACAAGGGTTGGTCAATTTGCAAATTTAGAAACCGGTAATCGATATAAAATTGAATACATTATTTAAAATCGAAACAATAAAAAACAAGTACATTGAATTAAATTAATGAAATCTGTTAAAATCGAAGTAATATTTATATACCTTGAAAATATGAAATTAGTTATATCTTTAAATTATAAAATCAGGTTAATCGAATTTTTAGCCAGGTCAAGAATGAAATATGTAAAAACGTCCTACAATTATTTGATAAAAATATTTTAAAATTCAACATTATAATATTTAATAATTTTTTTCAGGCTTTGAGTTAATAATATGAAAAAAACTTGTAGGCATAAAATATCTTAGAATTTGTAGTAGAATTTTTGGGTGTTTAAATTATTTTCATAATGGCTGTATTAAGGGGGGCACGAGAATTTGGGGCCCTATAACTCGGGAAGTATACGGGCAATTGGATTTAAACTGCGAACAGAATTAAATGGGATGCCAAATAATATGTGTACCTAATTTGGTGTGAATCGGCCCGGTACCTTCAGAGAAGTAGAGGGCACAAATTTGGTCTTACGAGCGAGCGACGACTAACATTCAAGTATATATGTTATATACATTTTTGGATTCAAGGCGACGAGACAAACACTTTTTGTTAAAGACAAACACGACCGAAAGCTTTAGCTTCTTCGGTACTTTGTACGGCGATCTAAAACAGCTGGAGTGGTCTTCACTCGGCTTACTTATAATTCCACTATCAATTTACTATCTTTAACCTAGAATATATTTGACAGCATTGCTAATATTTCATAAGAAAAGCAATTTTTTTGTTTTCTAAGGTTACCTTAAAATTTAAGAGACAATCGTACAATCGGCCATTAGAAATTTCAAAATGGTGCAAATTGAGTGAGAATTGCGGGTACTTACTATGAAATAATGTGTACGCCTTAAGGCATTGACAAATCAGATACAAATTATAAGAATATCATTGGCATAACGATAAAAAAAAATTAGAAAGACATTTGTAATAGTAATAATACTGTGAGATTATTAGTGTACGAGTACACGATATTGTAATGGTGTTTACAGTGGCATGTATGAGAACTACATGCTGTGCCTGTAGCCAAATGAAATTTCAATTAATTTTCCGATAATAAAAAAGATTCTGGTGCGATTGCAATCGAATGTTTACTGAGATAAATGTATCACATAGAGATATTGAAACAACATGGCCGAAGAAATCGCTTATTGCAAAAAGTCAACAACGAACAAACGAACGAACGAACAAACAAACGACCATTCGTAAATTTGAATTCGGGGAGGAAAATTAAAAATTCGCAGCGTGAATCTGGTTGTAGCATGATGGCGTTTACACAACTTAATTATCACCTATAAAAATCGACATTTGTCTGTGGCGTGTGCTCATCGCCTGACAGATGGCCGCTCGTTCGTTCGTTCGTTCGTTCGACGATCCTGTGGTGCGGATAAAAAGCCGCCGAGTGTCCTGCTGCGGTGCGACGCCGACGCCGTCAGGCTCTTCTGAATTACTGAATAATTATCTGTCATTGTTGAAAACTCTCATAGGTTCTAGCCCTATTCTATTTCATGTATCATATTATTATTATTATATATATATATATATATATATATATATACAATATTTGTATATTTGTGTTAAATAAATTTTATTTGTATTTATTATATATAATATATATATATATATATATATATATATATATATATATATATATATATATATATACAATATTTGTATATTTGTGTTAAATAAATTTTATTTGTATTTTATTTATATATATATATATATATATTATATGTATGGAAGTATATATGTTTGTGTGAATATGTAGAACGCTTTCGTTGGTTACTACCAGCGCCCTAACCGTCTTTACTGGGGCTCTAATCATTATGAAATTCGACCAAGCCAGTTTTTTTTTAATATGGTACTATGCGCCAAAAACTTTGAGAAAATTCACCTATTCATATTTTAATTTAAAGAATGCTGTGCCACAGCAATATTCAAAGTCTAGCCCCGCTACTAATTATATATAAAAACGTCAAAATTATGAAATGTAAAAGTTAATATAGTTATTATGAGTGCGGTTATTAATGTACATCGAATAATCTTTTCAATTAAGAAATAGAAGCAATAAGCAAATATATATTCCTGATGTTTAAACAGATAAAATGATATTGTTATTGATTGATTCGTACCCAATACTAAATTGAATGCTGCCCACATACGAAATATTTTTAATTTCAAAATTATTATAATATATGCATATAAACACTAAGATGCATGTGTACGTGTATATGCAAGGAAAATGCTTTATTTATATGGTGTATCTATGAATAGGTACTACAGTTACAAAGAAAACACATTTAAAAAATCCCCCGTCAAATTATTCAATTAGATAGATTATTCGGTGAGGAGTCGATTGTATTCTGTAAATGATATGGGCACATAGTGCCCACGGTCTAGCCAAGTATATATAAAGTATATTGTACCAGAAAGTCGAATGAAGGCCACTCCCGATTTTCTTCTTAATATAACTTCTGCTAAACAGATATTTTTACTATTTCGCAGATTTACAAAACCAACTTTTAAGATATTATACATCTTTATAGATTGATTTATACGCAAATGCAATCTTAGAAATGGAAAATCGTTGGTTAATCGGTGATTATCGAAACATTTAATATCGTACAAATAATATGGCGTACAATTTTTTTTTAATTCACGTAATTTTTTCATAATTTGTTTGCAGTTACAAAATATGTATATCGTTTTAAAGTTGTATAAAGAACATAGCAAGGAAAATTCCAATTTTTTGAAAATAATAATTGGTTGAAATGTTTAATTGAATTAATAACGTAATTTAAATTAAATTTCAAATGATGTAATAATGTTTTTGTATGAAAATTTAAAATATGAAAGTAAATTTCAAATGTAAATGTATTAATTGATTAATTTAGTATAGTAAATATTTATTAACGCCGCATTTGACTATGTATGTATGTATGAGTGTATGTGTGTGTTGGATGTGATAAATGCAAGCTTGTTGTACATGCATGTTTTTTGAATGACTACATTTACTATTTATTTTATAATTCAACAGGTTGACGGCTCATATATTTTAAATTATTTCGAAAATTATTTTCACACTCATTTTCACACATGTGAAAACTGATACACCTATCATCCGTTTAATTATTTACATTTTTCGATTATCATCTCGTCACATTCTACCCAATAAAACTTTAATTGGTCACAGCGGTTTTCACAATATTTATTACAAAATAGAATACCATCCTTAGCTCATTGTAAAATAGTACAAAAGAGCTATAGTGTTCAATCGTATGCCTATTACATTCTGCGAATATTACAGACACACACGATCGACAAGCTAAAAAGTTTGAGTACTATATGTACAATGTAATAAATGCTTGAAAACGATCGAAAATATCTAAGCATTAAAATGTTTCTCCCCTTTATCAGGCGTTTGCCTTGAAGAAAACGGCGTTTGCCAATAGCGTGAAAGTGTACACGCAAAATACCATTAAATATAAATGTATAGATCGCGCTACCATCGCTTTACAACGGCGCTACAACGATCTAGGCACGAGGGGGGGAGGTGGGAAGCAAAACTTACATTTCAAAATGTAGTATAATAACATCTAAGATTGCACAGTGATCATTTGATGTCTATTAGCATCAGAAAAGTATTAAATACAATAATAAAAATTGGAATAAAGATAAGATAGTATACAGAAGAGTGGATTGAGTGGTGTGAATTCTTTTTATATTAATAATGTTAAGACTTTTCTTAAAACTAAATTAAAAAATATCGCACAATATTTAAGGAAGCAATGCTAATTTTTTATAGGAATGTTATTATTAGTAATTTAAGACGACGGCACAGCGATGTAAATCGTCATGTAATGTATAATTCATAAAAAGTCGTGATTTTTAGCAATATTCAAGATTGCATTAAACATTTACATGACACCCACTCTGTACTTGTACTTGTTTTAATAAACAACAAAATGAATCATGATAATGTTAGTTCTTTTATTATTAGAAACACACGTTTTCAACTCTAATTTAATAGAGTTTGACACGAACTTCGATAGAATACAGTGTGTTTACACGTTATTCACATGTCGACTCAAAGCCTACTACTAAACTGCTACCTATCTAGATTTGTTTTTGTTTTTTATAGAATTCAATTATTATAATACGTTTCTTATATATGTAGCAATTTATTATGTTTTTGTAGTTTTTAGTTGGTCATACGATAGTACAAGACTACTGTTTGGTCATGTGTCTGTAACTGTCTCGGAGTAAAGAATTTTATTAACAATAAGTGTTTAAGATATTTTATGTCGACAAAGTTTTTCCAAATTGTGAGCCATATGCTTTTTGAAGTAAATCAGGCATTGAACTTCATCTATAGATGAAACGAAGAAGTCATGTGACAGTAAATTGTTTGATTATATTATCCAATATATAAACTGTTTACTTCTGTGATTTAATTAATAAAATTAGGAAATGTTCATCAAATAATTTTCAATATCGTTGGCTAATCACGAAACAAACGAAACGTTTATGTGAATACGTGAATTTATTTTGTACTCTAACATTTGCTAACGCTTTTAATATTGTATTTATTGCGATTGAGCTAGCCGAAACGACGAGCTGGAAGCGCTGGTACTTGCCTTTTTATACTTCATGGATAAAAGAAAATATTGTGACCACAAAAAAAACGACCTCTTAATTTTGAAGCAAATATTCGTTTGTTTCTGTGTGTGTGTGTGTGTGTGTGTGTGTGTGTGTGTGTGTGTGTGTGTGTGTGTGTATGTATGTGTGTATGTATATATGTGTGTGTGTGTGTGAACGTTATACGTTGAAAATAAATATACGTTGATTTGAATTCAAAATTGGTATATCCTTGGTAGGAAAGTTCATGTTTACTCATATCATGTTTTGTTCATCGTGAAAACGACACGACTTCGAGAAGACTTATAAAAGTTAAGAATATTAAAATTTCTAGCAACTTTTGTTTGAAATATTTTACGTAAAATGTACCATTTACTAAAAATTCGCCTTTGAAAATATCCAAGTTACAATTATGTTTCCCTAGCTGTAAAATTAAGTGTTTCACTGTTAAGTAACGGGTAATTAGCTTAAAATTATCATTATTTGGATATTAAAAATTGGTCCTGCTAAGTTATCGGACGTGCAATTTGAATAGTATTAAAATTAAAAATTTCTCATAACCGACACATTATACACGTTGTAAACTGTGTGTCGGAGAATACATCGTCTGCATACAAGTATCGCACCTTAAATAGAGTTTTTTTTTTTTTTTTTACTCATTTTAGAACGAATCGACTGTGCTGTGTCAAATTGTACATAATGTAATGCTCGATGACTTTAGTTGATAAAGTTTTTTTCGCCAATTAAACCATTTAGGTGAAAAATACTATAAACTAGTTTATTTAAAGTTGGGAAAATAATTGATGAAAGACTTTAAAACAACTGCACCGACCAACCGACCAACCAACCAACCAACCAACCAAATGCAGAAACACAACTTTTTCTGACGATTCCAACAAAAAGTTAAATAAACACTCTACTTCAACTGCAATGGAATGCTTAAGCTTATTGAATTGGCGGATAGGAGCGCTTCAATCGAACAATGATTAAAATATAACCAAACACGAAAAAAAAAGTGGGTAAAATGAGAAAAAAAATTACAAAACTCTGAAACAAAAACTGTAGCACTGTAGCAGTGCAGTGCAGCAGCAGAAAAGAGACAGAGAACACTCACCGATATTGAATACGCAACTAGCGGCGAAATTACGAACTAAACCGAATCACATTTCATACCGACAAATCATTTCAGAAAAAACATAAAAATCACACACACGGCAATACAAAAAACGACGAAAAAATCGGGAAAAAGTTCCAGTAATCAACGTAAAATCACAATATCTCATTTTATCGCTGACAAAATCGCAATTTTGGGGCTTGCGGAAACAAAAAATGGAAAAATTCAACGGCGCAAAACAATAAAAAATAAAATACCTAAATATACATGCATACGTATATATATATATAGTATAGTGTGTGGTGGAATACATTTTTTTCGGTGCAATGCAAAAGCGGCAATCTTGCAAAAACCCTATTTCCATAATATTGTAATTTTTTTAATAATCTGCCCAGCACTCTCGATCCGAATGTGTATGTAATAAATCGAGATATGTCGATATGTACGCAAAAATATACGCGAGTCGCTATGTTTATGGCGAAATTAATATCACAAACGAAACGAACCAATATTTTACACAAAAAAATAAATAAAAATGAAAATCATAAAAAAATAAAAATTGTATCGCGGGAGTGGAAAATGGCCGCTTGAAAAAAAGTTACATATTTTTAAATCAGTTCCGATGGCGCTCGGTGACGATCCCCAGAGTGTAAAGGCCCCCGTTCCACCCCCTTCCGCCGTGCCTGGCCATTTTTTACAATATTCAGATCGCCCGATCGAATAATTGCTATATTGCCGATGGTATACATACAAAACTATATGCAATATAAAACATATATCGCGGTACACTCAACCACATTCAACATTTTTCACCTATTTTCCTTTACTTCCGTCTCAAACAGTACGCTGACACATTTCTCCGGGGAGGGGAGGTGACTTTACATGAAAATACTAGAAAATGCGATATTAAAATATCATAACTTTAATAACCGATTTAAATTTTTATTTCAGAAATATTTCGAGAATACAACCCTTATATTTAAATTTCATATGTTTATCTTCACCAGCATTTGTTGTAGGAGGCTCACACGTACACACAGACACACAGATACATACATACACACGGGCTTCAACTCGAAAATGGTCAAAATCGGTTCAAAAAGCTTAAAAATGTCATTTTAGACAAATTAGAGGAAATATGTTGATCCGCGAATGTTACAGACACACAACCGGCCACTCTAGCCCTTTTGTACATTGTGTACAACGAGCTAAACATTTAAAAAAAATACTAGCGTATAAAAAGTATGTAAAAGTGTTCCAGAACAAATTAAAATAATATTTCCATTATGATATAATAATGCATTGTATTCAAAACATATAAATATGATTTTTATTATATAAAAATAATGAACAATAGTGTATCACGGATGTGCTATAATTATTTTCACACTTTTCAGAATGGAAGAATTTATATTTTTAAATACATTTTAATTGTATTATAAACTTGATTCATTTTGCACTTTTAGCTCGTTGTACAAAATATTCAACATTCTCGGAATCAAACATTTTTACACCAAAATTCGGCTCGTGTCTTCTTAATTCCAAAACTTATAAAATTATTTTCAACTAAGATTTTGTTTGCTTACCATAAGGCTATCTGGAGACATTGGTACGTGTATTTATATATGTTAAAAACAATTGTATAGATAATATTTTTAACATATATAAATCAAAACAAAATATTATTTTCAAAGAAATATAAAATTGCCAAAAAAATAGTTTTATTGCTCCACTGTTGTCAAAATAAATATTTATTATTAGACACAAGTGCAAATTATTTACATAAAAGTTTTTGCTAGTTAAAATAATGTTTACACACTCGTTGAAGATCAAAGATATCCTTGAAAAGATGATATCTTTTGTTTTTTCTGTGTTATAAAAATATTATAAATTATATGGATGTTTCCAGGAAATATTAAATTATAACAATTAAATTGTTGATTTTCTTGTGTGGGTAAACTTTGTTCTGTGCCCAACTTATCTAAATCAAGTTTTACTTGAAGTAATAGGCGATTTGCACGTATATTTACTGTGTACATGTAAATTAATTTTGCAAATAAACAAGGTGTAGGCACCAATACCCTAAGCTCGCCGTATATTCAGTGGATGTTTAAATTATTTTATTTAAATAGCAAATATTATTTATGTATAAATGAAAAACATATAATTTAGCCACTGTATTTTGAAGAGATAAAATATAAAAGACAATAATGAGATTGTTATTGATTGTTTGCAGCAAAACTAAAACTTTAAAATTATTATTTATAATAATTAATATTTTAATTCAAGCCTTAAGGTTTACAAACGTTATGGATATAAAAAGTCTGTACGGCGAACTAACAATATAAAATTTACATTAAAATGTGACAGTACGAAGCTGGTTCTTGTGTGACAGTTGAAGGTGTCATCAGTGACAGTCATTTGAAAGCACGCTGCGATCTTAATGCGCTCGTAATATAACATGTATCTACCATGTATGAGAGAGATATCGATTTTAAACTTACGACATTCTACTTATAGCAACCTTAAATATTATGTACATTTACATCGAACATTTTATAGGTTTTCGCCGCCATCTAATATCTGATTACATGATAATATCATAGTAAAATTGTCAATATATTGTACAGACACAGTCGTGTACAAGCACCTATGCCTTCAGCTCGCCATTTGTAGATTATATTGATAAAAAAAATAGTGCATATTTTAAAATTAAGAATTAAATAATTTAATAAATTTTTTTCGGGCTTTAGGTTAACAATATGAAAAAATCTTGTAGACATAAAATATCTTAGAATTTTTAGTAGAATTTTTGGGTGTATTAATTATTTTTATAAGGGCAGTATTAAGGGGGGCTCTAAATTTTGGGGCCCTATAACTCGGGAAGTATACGAGCGATTAGATTTAAACTGCGAGTGGATTCAAATGGGATGTTTAATAATATGTGTACCAAATTTGGTGTGAATCGGTCAGGTACCTTCAGATGCGTAGAGGGTACAAATTTGGTGTTACGAGCGAGCGACGACTAACATCCAAGTATATAAGTTATATATATTTTTGGATTCAGGGCGACGAGACAAGAACTATTTGTTAAGGAATGTTACAGACGCACGACCAAATATTTCGTACGGCGATTTTATGTAGCCGAATATTTCGAGAGGTGCAACTTTTTAAACATATATAAAAATTAAATTTGTATAAAACTTTGACATATAAATATATTGATTGACGTTTAGATGATTGATCAAGTAATATGACCAAAAACTTTTCATATTGATACATACTGAAATTTTAAATAAAATCAACACTGAGCAAATTGATCTGAAATGTGATAGAAATTTGTAGCGAACTTTGATTTATTTATGTAATATATATAAATATTTATGCAATATTGCGGATGGAATGAATTTGAAATTGCTTATAAAATAGAGCAAAATTACGCACGTATAACTCATCTTGAGCATATTGCGATAATCACATTTTGTTTATAAATGATTATCATTAAAATTAATATAATACATAAATGTTTACAACGCGGATGCATTTTATATGCAAATATTTCGTCCGCGATTATTTATTTATCTCAGGAACACGTGTTGCCCCTTTTATTATATAATCCAGTGGCGTGTCATTACTTATTTTACTAATTACAACCACATTATTGTACCCATTATTTACAATCTATTTCACTTCAAGTACACTGTAACCGTGGATACAATTTGCCAATTTCAAAAGTGAATTTAAGGCTTTCATAAAAATAAATGTGTTTCTTATTCATTAAAATAGATTCAAGGTCTTTAAAATCGGATATTTCCATTAAAATGTCAAGGTCATTTTTACGCTAGTGCATAATAAAGTGAAAATAAAAATATTGTCGTAATTTTAGTAAATAATTGGGACTAACCCAGTTTACTAAAAACCAACAAATTGTGAATAGTTGATATCTGGTGGTTGTCAACTGGAATCGTGTTGTAGGTCGATGTCTCTGGTTTTTGGCCCATAAATACATACAAACATACATATATACATATATATATATATATAGATATACATATATGCGTATATTCTGCCTCATGTCCATTATTAAAACAATAACGGGGCCCCGGTTGCGTACGAATATATATGATGGGGGTAGGTAGGGTGCTACATTGTCCAACCGAATATAAATTAGGGTGGTAAAATAAATAAAGGGGAACCAGAATATGGGATCAATAATTTACAACAACCACCCATCCTATATGGGCAGCAACCACTGTGTCGCCTTCACATTACACATTACACATACGCAAATACATGTTATAAATGTTACAAATAATACATTTAATTTCTGTGTTTCATAACCTAAATATTTCAATTGTTAAGTTAGCTTTTCAGTATTCGCACTGCATACACATACACAATATTGGAATGGCACACTATTTTCAAGCTATACGCATATTTTATACATTTTATCATTTTCAGATAAATACGATTTTTATTTTCTTGGAAATCTCTCTAAAAGGAAGTATTGTAATCATGAAATGTGTAGAACAAATTATCATAATGGAAATACACGTTTTGAGCTTTCCTAAATACGCACATATGTAAACGTTATCTCGAAAATAGTTAATATCAATACAGGCAATCTCAATTTCGAGATTTCAAGATTACAATACTTAAGGATTGTTCACAGTTAAATAATTAGTAATTAAGCTTAGAAAGTAATAATTCCAGTTTGTTGTATGACACACAAGGTTAACGATAACAGTAACAAAATTTATCATAAATGGTGTTGCTTGGAATGCTAACATTGCTTGTCATAATACAAACTAGATTATTATTTGTAATTTTCTAAGTTTAATTACTAATTGTTCCGCTGTGAACAATCCTTTACTATAGATGCCCCAAAAAATTAAAAATACAAATTAAGTTTGAAGTTAGGCAACATACAGAAATATACAGAAATGTAAATTGGGTTGCATTCTTAGTATTATTAGATTTGAAATTAAACAAGCATAGGCACTAATGCCTCCACCTCGCCGTATAGTTAATTTGTCGGAATAAACATTTTAAGCACTGTTTCATTTTATTAAAGAAAAACTATTTAAAGCAATTCAAAGCAACAGAGAAAACAATTGCATTATTGAATATTGAAAATGTTAATATTATAATTTTAATTTTACGAATATATACAAAGAAGTATTGTAATCATGAATAATTTCAAACTCGAGATTTTATTGGAAGTACTCGTTTTGACAATCCCTGAACAGTATCTGACAAATTTTTTTTCAAAAAAGGGTCAAAACCTCTGTTTTGAGGGTCCTGTGAACCCTGTGTATGTGTGTGTGAAAACCTCTGTTTTGAGGGTCCTGTGAACCCTGTGTATGTGTGTGTGTGAACGCTCTCTAATATTTAAGATAAATTTGTAATTCCCGGAAAAAAAACTTCCAATATTTGAAAATGATATTCAACCGAAAATGTTTGTTTACTCGTATAATTTTTTTGAATATCTCGAAAATTATACAATATAGAGAAAAATGTTTCATATAAAAATTAAAGATATTGCAATTTCTAGCAACTTTTACTTGAAAGTTTCTTTCGAAAAATGTACCACTTACTGAAAAATCGCCTTTTAAAATTACCATATTATATTTTCATTTCCCTAGTTACAACACATACTGACACAAATGTTCACTTCAATAAGGGACGTCCAGAGTCGTATATGCACCCGTGCCCCCCCCCCCCCCCCCCCCCCAATTCACGTGCAACAGAGAAAAGCCGAGTGAAATGGGTCAGAAATTTAATTTACAAATTTCTGAGGCCCCAGTGTAAGATAAAAACATTATTTCACTATTCCATATGAGAAAAGAGTATAAATGCTTCAAAAGGAAAAAATAATAACGTTTGCATCTAATCGGCAAATGTTTAAAAACTTCAAAACGCCATAAAAATTTGAATTTCCCGCACAAAAAATCGAAAAAATTAGCATAAGATTATCGTTTTAAGACCTTTTAATGCATCAAACCGCATGTCAAAAGGTTGAATATAACCGGAGATATTTGAGAGAGAAAGGAAAACTGAATTTTTGGAGCTGCAAATCTAGGGAAATGATTTTCTCTTGGAGACGAATCGAATGACATATCTTGACCCTCAATCCGTTTAGGGGGACTTTTCACTATTTTATGTTTACTTTTACAAAGTAAATATAAATATTATCAAAATAATATTGTTTTTTAAAGAAATATAAATTTTGCAAGATTATATAGACAATTTTTGTTTTATTATTATTTATTTGGTAAGTTTATTTACTTATGCAAACATATAAGCCAATTTCGTGGATCACGGTTATCGGCATTATATTCCGTAAGTGCGAATAGAATAAATTAATATGTAACGATTGAAAAACAATGAATTAGATTTGAATATATAGTATAATAAACATTAAGCCAGATGATATGAAAATGAGCAATCATAGTAACTATTCTCGAATGCAGCAGAACCTCATACTACTGCCATGGATATGTAAACACAATCGTTATTAATATGGGAGCTTAAAATGATAATAGTTTCATACAAAGCTCCCGGATTATAACAAATATTCATTATACAGAGACCAAGCAATAATATATAATCAGCCACCATCCGAACACATTCATTCAAACACTCTCCCCTACCACCATTATCAAACATCCAAAATTACTCCAAATTACTCCATTTTTAATAAGCCAATATATCTTAAAATACATAAAATCCATGTCTTTTTACATAACTGTATCAGTAATAGTTGATTTTATACGAATTTTTAAAGAATCAGTGACGTAATTGCAAAAAAGTTATTCATTTGCCACTAGATGGCTCCAGAAAACATAATTCGAAGAAATCTAACCATTTTTGCTCATTGTTACATTTTTTAATACCATATAACTACTCCAAACAATCTAATTCAATATAAATAACATCGATGCGTAGTTACATATAGAATGTCTGGGAAAAATAGAATTATTTTCTATTTTTCTTGCTCAGAGATAAAAACCTTCAAAATAAACATTATTTATTTTGTCTCCGAACAAGAACAATATTAAAATATATGTATTGTTATTATTAGGCATCTTTAATGCATATACGCATCGATAATATGTAAAAGAAACGATGCTTAAACGTGGTAGATGTATCAACGTATATTTAATATACATATAAATAAATTCAACCTTAATTCAATGAGCTCATTGCCTAAATTAAAATAATATAATAACCGTTGTATGTGCGTGCGCGTAAAATGTGGCAGAGAAGTCCATAAAAACGTATGATCATATATTAACCATTTTTCATTAATATTAATTTAATATATAACTGTAAATGTAGTACCAAAAGAATGAATCATCAAGAAAAAGACGTAAACATACGCATTTATCGAGTATTTAAATCGTAATTATTAACGTGTTCCGCATAAATCGTAAAAAACCCCACAAATAATAGTGCAAAAACTGTATAAATGTCGTATTTACTAATAGAAATTAAAAAACCATCAAATTTAACATAAATGATTAGAAACAATGTAAATAAATACGAATACATTTAAATATTTCCCGCGTAATGGGAAAAAACTCTAGCGTCGCATTTTCAATACAGCTAGTACCATCTTACGGCGGACGCTCCAAATATAACCGACGCCCGTAAGGTAACATAGGTACATACAGAACCGTATTCAAATATTGTCGGGAGAAATAATAATTTTGTAAAACGTACTAAATTACGCTCATAGTTTTATGTATTAAATCTTCCTACTATTTTATATAATGCATTTTGATTTTATACTTTATCTTGACCCTTAATATAACTAATAAAAATACACGGTAATGTTTATATAATGGACATTTACAACTAACAAAGCCCAAAACATGCGAAAAAATGTTTTAACTGTTTAATAATAACCAGAAAACAGTCGTTGACAATAAATTGCGCTTAATATTCAAGAATATCAAGGTTGTCTCATTCTCGAAATGATCAGGCGCATGCGTCGATAATTCCCGTTCTCATTGGCCAATGCTACCTGCATTGACCAATGAGAGCGCTCTAACGCTGTTCGGGTCACTGATGACGTCACAATCGCTTACACGTTGCTCTTATAACCATAAGGCTAACATTTATTGTACCCCGCGCCCCTCATACAGATAATTAAAATTAAATATAAATAATAAAACCACTTACAACTTGTTGTTTTGTGGGAAAACAGGATCAACTGAAGAAAAAACTGGAATAAAAGGAAAATAAAATAAATAAAAATTTTAAATGTCGTTAAAAAAATAATATAAAAAAATAGGGATTTTATGACGATCATAAAAATATATATATATATATATATAAATGCATTTTTAATTAGGTCAATTTTGGAGGGATAACTCAGGTAGAAATGTAAGAGACCAAAAAAAAAGTAGAAAGATTTTTTTAAATATATATAATAGTGACAATAATTTAAATTCTAAGAAATATTTTCCTAATGTAGTCAGAGAAATTTTATTATTAACACCTGGCGCCCGTTAGGGCCCCCTATTCGTATAGGCGCACTTAGAACCTCCAATTTACAATAGCGCTAAGAGCCTAAAAATGCACCCCTGCAGATGTTATTTTTGTATTTTCAAAAATAACCAAAATTCCTCAAACATAAAAGAATATACTACTAAATTTACTAACTTTTATTGTTTTATTAGTATATGTAATTAATAAAGTATATTTTCCTATACTGTAATTAATCTGAAGTAATATTTGTCTAAATTGCAAAATTAATATGTTTACCTAAATTTCTTTATTATATTGATAAATTCTTATTAAATTAAACTATAAAAAAAAAATCCTCAAACATAAATTAATATACTACTAAATTACTAATTTTTATTGTTTTACTAGTATATGTAATTAATAAAGTATATTTTCCATTACTGTAATTAATCTGAAGTAATATTTGTCTAAATTGCAAAATTAATATGTTTACCTAAATTTCTTTATTATATCGATAAATTCTCATTAAATTAAACTAAAATAACATGAAGGAATAAAGAAAAATAACGGTTTAGATTGCAATAAATATGCATAAAATAATTGAGTACGTAATGTATATTTTGAATCTAACATGAATAATAATAGAATATCGTGCGGCGATAAGTATCAAACAAAAACTGTGTAAAATGAATCTGAGCAAAACACCGGATAACATATCTATGCACGTAGTTCTACCGGCAGGGTCTCGCCCCCGTGGTTAACCTCTGGAACGCACCCCGTTTCATCACGACCGACGGTCGCCCACCAGTGCCAGCCACCGCGCCCCCCCGAAACGCCAGTCTGCACGCAATGCTTATATCACAGGCAAAGCAGCACAGCGAGAAGCTACAGGTGTGTTCATATGTATGTGTGCACATGTACACGCGAAAAACAATCTTTCCCCCTAAGTGTGTGTGTGTGTAACCCGCGACTCGCGGTAGAACAGACCACAGTGGCCTACAACCACGTGATTGTATATACAAATAATGCATTCACACAACTAGGCCATCATAACAAATGATGCACGTTCAAGAAGTGTCAAATAAAA